>JAPDVU010000009.1:31011079-32214829 GCA_026230045.1 Corynorhinus townsendii
GTGGGAGGCAACCAGTGGATGTGTCTCTCTCATATTGATGTTTCTCTCTCTCCCTCTCCCCCTCCTTCCCTCCCACTCTCTTAGAAAAGCAATGGAAATGGTATCATCTGGTGAGGATTAAAAAACATTAAATTAAATTAAAAAGAATAGAAGATCAGCACACAGACACACACAAGCAGGGAAGACCATGTGAAGACACAGGACGAAGACGGCCATCTACAAGTCAAGGGGAAAGGCCTCAGAAGGAACCAACCCTGCCATCACCTTGATCTTGGACTTCAAGCCTCCAGAATTGTGAGGAAACACATTTCTGTGGTTGAAGCCACCCAGCCTGTCACTTTTGGTTATGGCAGCCTGAGTCGATGACTATACCCTCGCCTTTAGCTGTCATTGCAGAAAGCCTTTCCTCTTTTAATGCTGATCAAGTCATGGGACCTACCTCATGCTGCCCCGCACGCGGGCCTTGAGCAATGGTTTGGAGAGTCTAGACGGGAGCACACCACATCTGTCTCTGCCCTCTGTGTGCAAGGGCACCTGCGTCCTTTGTGTTCAGGAGGGACGTGAAGGATCAGTGAGGACAGAGGGGACACCATCCCAGCCAACCATGAGCAAGACTCCCGCTCTGGTCCTGGGCGAGGCAAGGATGCTCATCTCTTTCACATCTACAAGACAGGCCACCCGGTCTGACACTCTCAAGCTGCCCTGTCCAGTATGGGAGCCACAGCCCCACAGGGCCATTGCGCCCTTGACATGTGGCTTGTCAGAACTGAGATGTGCTGGAAATGTAAAAAAATAACAACTTAGTTGGAAAAATATGCAAAAATATTATTAGTAATTTTAATATAGATTACATATTTAAATTTTTTGCATAGTTTGGGTTAAATAAAATCCTATCTAATAAAAGAGTAATATGCAAATTAACCATTACTCTGCTACACCCAAAAGTCATGCGCACAAGCCAATCAGGAGCAAGTATGCAAATTAACCCAGCCAAGATGGCTGCGGCCACGGAGAGAGCAGAAGGGAGGCTTGGGTTTCCCCGGCAATGGAGGAAGCCAAGCTTTCCTCACACCCTGGCTGGCCCAGACCTCCAGTCCAGGCTACAAAGTTTCAATTGTAGAAGATAAATAAATCCCAGATACCAGGGCCTCCGCTTGGGTCACCGGGAGGCATGGCTGGCTTGCAAACCACCACAAGGCCCCTTGCCCAGGCCACCCCACGCCCCAAGGGAACCCCTACCCTGATCCGGGACACCCTTCAGGGCAAACCAGCTGGCCCCCACCCATGCACCAGGCCTCTATCCTATCTAATAAAAGAGTAATATGCATATTGACCATCACTCCAACACACAAGATGGCTGCCCCCATGTGGTCAAAGATCCTGCCCCCATGTGGACACAAGATGGCCGCTACAAGATGGCCAGCAGGGAAAGGCAGTTAGGAGAGACCAGGCCTGCCAGGGAGGGCAGTTGGGGGCAATCAAGCCTGCAGGGGAGGGCACTTAGGGGTGACCAGGCCGGCAGGGAAGGGCAGTTGGGGGGGACCCAGACCTACAGGGGAGAGCAGTTGGGGGATACCAGGCCTGCAGGGGAGGGCAGTTAGGGACAAACAGGCTGGCAAGGGAGCAGTTAGGCATCCATCAGGCTGGCAGGGGAGTGGTTAGGGGGTGATTAGGCTGGCAGGCAGAAGCAGTTAGGGGCAATCAGGAAGGCAGGCAGGCGAGCAGTTGGGAGCCAGCAGTTCTGGATTGTGAGAGGAATGTCTGACTGCTTGTTTAGGCCCGATCCCACCGGGCAGTTGGACATCCCTTGAGGGGTCCCAGACTGGAAAGGGTGCAGGCTGGGCTGAGATACAACCCCCCCTCATCCCCCGCCCCCGTGCATGAATTTCATGCACCGGGCCTCTAGTACATCTATAAAATTAATTCCATCTGCTTTTTTTTTTTTTTTAACTTTTAAAAAATAAGTTACTTCTTTAAAAAACTGTTTTGATTGATCTTTAGAGAGAGATGAAGGGGGAGGGATAGAGAGATAGATACATCAATGTGCACGAACCCTACTGGGGATCAAGCCTGCAACCCGGGCATGTGCCCTGACCGGGAATCAGCTGGCGACCTCTTGGTTCCTGGGTTGACCCTCAACTGCTGAGCCACATTGGCAGGAATTTTTAAATTTTATTTTTACTTTTGAATGTGGCCACTGGACAATTGAAAATTGCACAAGTGGGTCTCATGGAATGTCTTGTGGACAGAGCTGCATGGACCCAGCCACCTGCTACTAGCCAGCTCTCCCGTTTGTCATAGGCGGTCACAACATATTTAGCGCATAGACTACAGATGAGGGAAATCTGAGTCTCTAGCCCCTGTTGCAGGGACGTCCTGGTGAGCGCACAGCTTGTATCTTATCCTCATTTAGTGATGACCTCTAACCTCTGCCCTTTATACTTTTGTTCTCTTGTGTTGCTGCAATCATTAGCTACTCAGACCTCTGTCCCTGCTCCATCCTGGTTAGTGCTCTTGCCTCTCTCTCCCTCAGCTCAGGGATTTCAAGAACAGACTTCTGGTTCCTTCTCTCCAGCCACTCCTGGGCCCAGGGCTGCCCAACACCCTCCTGGCTCCCCACGTGAGTCACTCGGGACCTGGGGTCTGGGCCCAGGTCCCCTGGTGCTCACTGGGCTCTGACCTTGGCCTCAGCCCTGAGGATCAGGAGAGAAGGCCAGGAAAAGAAGCAGCACCTTCCTTCGTAGAACCTGTGATCTATTTTGAACTCATCCTATGAACAAAACTGACGCAGGGTCCAGTCTTTGCGACGAGACTCTACTTGCCACCTCCTGACCCTGCCTAGGCAGCCCCACCACGCTGCTGTGCAACACGGATAAGCCAGCGTTCATGCTCTTCGGGGGCCCAGGGGAAATGTTGCAAATACTGAGAATGTGGGAATTGAGGAAGTGGAATTAATTAAGAGGTATAAATCTAGTAAGTGTGGAAATAACAAAGGGAGACCAGGCGACTCTGGGGAGCCATGAAGATGAGAGAGGCGTGGGGTCTCTTCAGACTCCTGCCTATGAGTTTCCAATTCCCAGATGCTCTGCTCTGGGTCATATGTCTCCTGAGACCCTCCTAGATATATCCTTTGGGCTCCTGCTGCTAGACCGTTGCTCCCACTGTCCCCTGCTCCTGGGGTGCCCTGCCCTCCCATGTCTGCTCTTTCAAATCTGCAATCCTCCCTTTCAGTCCAAGTTCAAATACCACTTCTCGTGTATGGTGCCAGGTGGGTACTGGAAATTCTAGGGGAACACTTTGTAAAATACATGAGTGTCTAACCTACGATGCTACACACCTGAAACTACTATTCAATAAAATAATATTGACTGTCACCTGTAGTTGAAAAATTAAAAAAGAATACTACTTCTTGAAGCACCCCAGGTTAATAACTGGAAATGATATGTCCCTTCCCCACCTCTTCGCCTAGGTGTGTGTGTGGGGGGGCGGTGGGGGGGAGGGCCTTCTGGGGGCAGGATTGTGCTTTATTCCCTCCCTGTTCCCCACAGGAGATAAGCTCTGTGTCTGGCTCCAGTGCCGGTGTTTTCATTGTAACTATTTACCTCTCATAGCACTTCTTGCTGTGTATCTGCCTGTGTGTCTTTCTGCCTGATAAATGGTAAGCCTCCACCGTGTGCCTCCCAGTTACAAGCTACAGGGGTTACAAAGATAAACCAGCCGCAGTCTCCATCCCCTAGGAGAGCTAAAGAAGTGTGTGTCCATCACACGCGTGTTTATTTGTGAGGTGTGATTAGATTGCAGGAGTGTTGCAGGAATCTTTGTGAGAGATGACAGAGGTCTGAGGTCAGGATGGCAGAGAGAATGGAGAGAAGTCGATGGAGTCAAGAGATACTAAGGGTCTCTGGAGTTCTCTCTGTGTAGCTCTCTCCTCTCTGGTACTCTGCCCAGTGAAATCCACCTGCCTCAGTTTCCTTAACCTGGGAGTCCCTTTGGTTCTGCCTGAGTCCCGCTCCCTGCTCTGCGGCCTGCCTCACTTCTGCTCTCTTTGTCCTCCTGATACAGTTATATTGTGATTTTTCCCCCCTTTCTTTCTATTTTATTATTTTTTCTTTTTCTTTTTAAAAATATTTTTATTGATTTCAGAGAGGAAGGGAGAGGGAGAGAGAGACAGAAACATCAATGCTGAGAGAGAACCATTGATTTGCTGCCTCCTGCACACCTCCTACTTGGGACTGAGCTCACAACCTGGGCATGTGCACTGACAGGGAATGGAACTGTGATCTCCTGGTTCATAGGTCAATGTTCAACCACTGAGCCATACCAGCCAGGCTATATTATGATTTTTGGTTGAACCAACATCCAGTGTTTGCCTTATTATGACTATGTAAATATTATCCTAGGCTGAATCACATGAGGTACAATGATTACATTTTACTTCTTATGTAAGACTAGTGTCCTGGTGCACGAAATTCATGCACATTAAAAGGGGGACCCAAAGTCAAGTCCCTGCTTACCCACATGTGCCTCAAAATCATGTGATACCCAGACCTGGCTGCCTTCCCTCCCCCGCCCCCCCCACATTGGGCTAGATCCAGACCCTTGTCACCTGCTGGGCAGGGGGTGTAGCCTCAAGTCCCCTGGCCCGGTGCCAGGATGGGGGCAGGCCTGAGGTCCCCCAGATGGGGCAGGGGGCGTGCCTTGAGGTCTCCCATCAAGCCCTGCCAGGTGGGGGACACGGCCTGAGATCTCCTGTCAAGCCCGGCTAGGTGGGGGGCATGGCCTGAGGTCCCCCTTCAAGCCCCGCCAGGTGGTGGGGGGGAGGGCGCAGCCTCAGAACCCCCGTCAAGCCCCACTGGGTGGGGGTCGCAACCTGAGTTCCCCTGACCCAGCACTGGGGGTGCACCTTAAGGTCCTCTGTCAAGCCCTGCTGGGTGAGGAGCATAGCCTGAGGTCCCGTCAAGCCCCGCCAGGCAGGGGGGGCACAACCTCAGGTCCCCTGGCCTGGTACTGGGGTGGGGGGTGTGGCCTGAGGTCCCCTAGCCCAGCACCAGGACAGGAAGTGCACCTTGAGGTCCCCCGTTAAGCCCCACCAGGTGGGGGGCGTGGCCTCAGGTCCCTGTCAAGTCCTGCCAGGTGGGGTGCATGGCCTGAGGTCCCCCAGCCTGGTGCCAGGGCGGGGGCATGGCCTGAGGTCCCCTGTCAAGCCCTAAGGGGGTGGGGGAGGGCATAGCCTCAGGTCCCTGCTGATTGCTTGTTAAGGCTCCTTAAGGGAACTTGGCTTCAGCTGTGGGTGCAGCCATCTTTGTGATGGAGTGATGGTCAATTAGCATATTCCCTCTTTATTAGATAGGATGGTAGGAAAAAATGCTATGTAGTTCATCCTCCTGTCTATTCTTGGGAACATGGGAGATTACATTTCCCAGCCTCCTTTGCAATTTATCTAGGACCATGTGACCACATTTTGGCCAATGGAGATGCAAGTGAAGGTGATACGGCCCTTTTAGTCCAAGGCAGCCAGAGGCCTTCTCTACACTCTGGCTCTCTCCTCCAGGCAGGTGGCGTGAGGGACTCTGAGATGGTGGAATTGCAAGAGGAAAACAGCCTGGTTCCTGAGTCACCATTTGGAGGAGAGCCAGGCCTGTGATGTGGATGAAATATAAACCTTTCTGGGCTAAGCCACTGAGATTTTAAGATGTGTCTGTTGTGGCAGCTGCCATTAATAGCTAATGCTTTCAGCATTGCATTATTGTTCTCCAGGTTGCTTAATATTCTTTTAATCATCCTCATTCATCCCCAAACTTTCCCACAGAAAGACAAACCTCCTCCATAAGGTCAAACACCCAGCCTTTTCAATGTGCTCCACACCCTTCACCCCTGACTAATCCTACTGCCTGGTGATGGGACATCCAGCTTTTCTCTGCCTGATGGGGAGTCAGGAGGCTGGTGGAAGGGGAAATAGGTTATATTTAAGGAGAGACAGTTTAACTTAATGGTTAAGAGTTCAAGCTCTTCAAATTTAGTAGCCAGCAACTTTCCTAACCTTTCTGAGACGTTCTGTTTTGAAAAATGGGGATAATAACTCTAACTTCAGAGGACTATTGTGAGGATTAAATAAGATGATACTTGTAAAGTGCTCTCCACTCCATTTCTGGCACAGAGGATGTGCTGATAAATCCTAGTTCTTATTATTAAGATGAAAAAGCTCTGGGGAGTGACTATGCTTTCCAAGCATCAGGGAACTTAACTGGGAAATTCTGCTTTGCTTCCCACTAGATGCAGCTGCTCCCTAACTTTAGAGACAGATGAGGAGGGACCAACATGGAGCATGGAGCCATGTGTTCCAGGGTCCTTAATCTGGCTACAACTTAGACTCACCTGGGATGCTTTTATTATTTACTTATTTATTATTTTTAAACAATTCTTTTTTAAAAATATGTATTTACTTATTTATTTCAGAGAGGAAGAGAAAGGGAGAGAGAGATAGAAACATCAGTGATGAGAGAGAATCATTGATTGGCTACCTCCTGCAGGCCCCATACTGGGGATGGAGCCTGTAACCCAGGCATGTGCCTTGACAGTGAATGGAACCATGAACTTCTGGTTCATAGGTCGATGTTCAACCATTGAAGCCACACTAACCAGGCTGGGATGCTTTTAAAACTATTAGCATTTTGGGCCCTGACACTGTTATGTTTCAAAGCCTCTTTAGGCGATTTTAAGGGACATGGGGTTAAGAACCATTGGCTGAGGGCAGTAGGTTCAATCACCTCAGGGGCTTAATAAAGGACCCTTGGTGGGCCCACACTTTGAATCCGCAGGGCTGGGTGGCGTCTGCGAATTTGCATTTCTAACAAGCACCCAGGTGATGCTCCTGAGCAGGCACAGGTTCACTGGCTCAGCCCACGTCTCCTGAGAAGCCAGTTGGAGGAGGCCCAGCTTCGGATCTTGAACTTGTGGAGCCAGAATCTGGTTCCAGCTCAGCCAGCATCTGGTCCTGGACTGTCACATCCTTCTCTGAGTCTTGGGACAACCTCTTCTCTGAAGTGCCTCTTAAGCTCTAGGAATCTTGGTGAGTCCGTGGCCCTCAAATCTTTTAATTGGTAAAATGTGAGGAGCTGGAGCAGTTTGAGAATCAGGGGAGGAGCGCCGGCCTTGGTCCCTTCTGAGGTGGGCCAGCTTGGGCCCCAGGCCAGTGGGCATGAGGGGTGAACAAGACAAGGCCCGCTAGTTCTTTGAGTGCTTTGGAGGAGAAGGAAGGAGAGGGTAGGATGGACGTTCCCAGAGACGCCTGGCTGGCCGTGTAGGGTTCAGTGGGGCCCACCTCCCCCAGCACCAGTTTTCTACTGGAGGCAGAGAAGCTAAAGAGGAGGGGAGAGAATTCATAACCCTGAACTTCATTTGTGGACTAGACCCGGGGCTGGGTGACCTCTGTTCTCCAGGATAGCTTGGGGGAAGAGTGGGGGGAGTAAGGACCACTCTGGCTACTTCTGTGCAGGGCCTCCCACCCTTGGGTTCTGACTCCAGAACCTGTCATTTCTTGCTGCTACCATCTTTCTGTGGCTTTTCTGCTCATCTGTAAGCGATACGTTGACATTCAAGCTTCCTAATAAAAGCCCCTTTGGTCAAAGCAGACCTGTGTGTTTGTTTGCTCCCATGCTGTCTCTCGCTGGGTTTGACAAAATTTGGTGCTGGGTCTGTGAGGATGAGAAAGAGGAGGATCGGGTTGTGGGGCTCCCCCTGCAGTTAGGAGGTGTGCCTGTGGCTGAGGTTGAGGCCCCCTGGGGTGAGCTGTGAAAGGCCTCGGGGTGCCTGGGAGGGGCTGGCTGCCTTCTAGAGAGACGCTCCTAAGAGGCAGCCGGGCCCTGGCTAAGGCTACTTCCCGGGAGCTGCAGCGGGGGGCCGGGGTAGGTGCAAAGGAGGCACACAGGAAGGGGTCGTTGTGACCCTTTAGCATCCCGCACCTGCTGGGGATTCGTGCTATGGCCGCGTGAGACACTGGTAGGCACCTTCCTCAGGAGAACAGGTGTCATGCCTTCAACGGCTTTTCCAATGAAAACAGAAGCAAGGGAAAGCGCAGGAAGTGGCAATGCAGAAAGACAGCGTTTTGCAGCGGTGTTGGCATGCCTGGCGTTTGAGGCAGGGGGGTGTGGGGCTTTACAGAGGCATGAGTGGGCCGGATGGTAGAGGAGGTGGGATGAGTACAGGTGTGGTGAGCAGAGAGGGCCGCTGTGTGGTTGGGAGATTGGCTACAGGGAGCAAATAAGTGAATAAACAGGCTAATGGGAGCCAGGTTTCCTGCTGTTAGAGAAGTGAGCTGCAAACATGGAAAGGGGGAAAGCGAGCAAGAACCCGAGGTGCTAGGTAGCATGACCTCATTGATACATGTATATTTACACACACATCAAAACCATGTAAGTACATATATGCAGATATATGGAAATATGTGTAGCTGTGGGCGTGTGTACATATACTTATATATGTACATGCATTTCTTAGTGTCTAGAGGGGCTAGGAGCATAACATTGTAGTCATGATGAATACACCAAGCTCCCAGGTATCTGTTGCTAAACACCATTCTCCACTAAAATGAACCAGGGCTTCTCGGAGAAGTGGCTGCTTCTGGAGATGGAGCAGGGAAAGGACAAGATGAATCTGGAGCATCTTGTGCCAGAAAGCTAAGAAGTGCTCAAGGAATGATGAAGACATAGAACGGTGCAGGGATCAGCTAGGAGGGGCTCTTATTGCTCAAACCTGGGCAAGCTGAGCATCAGCATATAAATAACTGGATAAAAGGCATTGAGTAAAATAGGGTTCTATGAGTCCATATGGATGTAATTAAGTGAGTGAATAAATTAATAGGGGAGATGGGAAAGCTCTTTCTCACCAGAAGTTGCCAATTAATGACCGTAGAAGGAATGCTGGAAATAGGAGAAAAATCAACATCGGCCAATCATCCTGGTAATGGTTGATTCAGGCTGGAGTTGTCAGTGATGCTAAGCCTGGCAGGTGAATGTTTGAAGAGGAGGATACTGGTAAAGTACTGGAATGTATCTCCACAAAACATTTTTCAACTCTAAAGGGGAAAAGAGTGACTTACTTTCTGGGAGAAAAGCCTGGTAGGCTCTGAGTAGAGCAGGTGATCAAAATTAACCTCACAAGGATGGGCAGGTGGCCACATGGGCCTCCTGATGTGAATGAACCCCAGTTTCTGCTAAGAGTGCGTGGCCTGTCTCCTCACAGGAAACAGCCTCAGGCTGAGGGTTGCCCTACACCATGAAAGGCCTGTACTCTAAATAAAAACACAGCTGTTGAGGAAAGACATGAAAGATGGGGAGAAAGAGGGGAATGTTGCATTTTGAAGGAGCCTGGAGAGACATGACAGCTAAATGCAAGATGTCGTCCGGCTGGTGTGGCTCAGTGGTTGAGTGTTGACCTATGAACCAGGAGGTCTCGGTTTGATTTCCGGTCAGGGCACATGCCCGAGTTGCAGGCTTGATCCCCAGTAGGGGGCGTGCAGGAGGCAGCTGATCAATGATTCTCTCTCCATCTCCCTTCCTCTCTGAAATTAATAAAAATGTGTTAAAAAATAAATGCAAGGTGTATTCCTAGATTGGATCCTGGACCAGAGAGGAAAAAGAGACATTGGGACAGTTGATGAAATCTGAATGGGGTGTGGATTGGATGGTGATGTTTTGCCGATGTTGGCTTCCTGATCCTGGAAGGTTATGTTGGAGAGTGACCTTGTGTTAGGAAATATATTCGGGTGTATTCAGGGGTAATGGGATATCATATCTGCAGCTTGCTCTCAAATGGTTCGGGAAAAGACTAATGATTATATATACCACGTGTTTGTAAAAAAAAGTGTGACACATGCATGCAATGAAGCACGTGTGGAAAAGTGTTAACAGCTGGGAAACCCTGGTAATATTTTTCTTATAACTTTTCTGTAAACCTGAAATTATTTCAGAATTATTTTTTTTAAGATTAAAAAAACCATAGTCATAGCCTGACTAATCCACAGGGAACTATATAATTTTTTAGAGCATTTCTTCCCAGTTTTTTTTTCTTCTGAATTTTCATGTAGTTAAATTGTGTTCTATGTGCAACTATATATCCCACTGTATCATTTAACATGGTAGCATAAACATTTCCCCTGGTGCTATTGTAAACATTGTTTTTAATGGCCACATAATGCCCCAAGGAGAGGTTGTATCAAAACTTACCATTCTAACTTTTTAAAAAAATATATATTTTATTGATTTTTTACAGAGAGGAAGGGAGTGGGACAGCCAGAAACATCGATGAGAGAGAAACATAGATCAGCCGCCTCCTACTGGGTATGTGCCCGCAACCAAGGTACATGGCCATGGCTGGAATCGAACCTGGAGCCCTTTAGTCCGCAGGCTGATGCTCTATCCACTGACCCAAACCAGTTAGACCATTCTAACTTTTGTTGGATGGCACTCAGGTTTTTCCTTTAAGAGACTTATAAGTCACATTGCAATGAATATCTTTGATAATAAAGACTTTTATGTTTATTTGTCTTAGGGTAGATTTCTAGAAATGGAATTATGAAAGGATCTGAATATTTTAAAACAATTGGCACATACCACCACATTGCCTTGCAAAAGCAGTTTAGTAATAAATTAATTCCCAGCAGCAATGAGTGAGCGCTAGTCTTGGCACACCCTCACCAGCATTTTACTTTTTTAAAATATATATTTTTTATTAATTTCAGAGAGGAAGGGAGAGGGGGAGAGAGAGAGAGATAGAAATATCAATGATGAGAGAGAATCATTGATTGGCTGCCTCCTGCATGTCTCACGATGGTGATCGAGCCCACAACCTGGGCTCACCAGTGTTTTAAAACTCCTCTTTTGCTAGGTGAAGAGTGATGACTTATTGTTTTATTGTGTATTCCTAGAGAGTTCGAAAATGTTACTAGAGGTTTGTTAAACTAGTGGTGGTTCTCCGTTGATGTCCCCATGTTTTTCTTGGCTCATCTAGACTGGATGCTTTCCCCAAGGACTGGGGCCAGGTGACCTCTGTGTCTAGTGGAGAGCCCTCCTCCTGGGACCGCCAGCCCCTGGTGCCCATGTGGCTCTTTCTGGAATCGTGTGACTCCAAAGTTGCTCACGTGCCTGGCTGACTTCTCCTAAGGGACTCTTTGGGGAGCCGTGGCTGCCTGCTTTGGCCTGGGCCATTTCCCAATTAGTCCTTCTGGTTTGTCCCAGACTCCTTGGCTGTGAGCAACTCTCACCCACTTTCATTTTATTAGACATCTTCCCTCCTTTATCATTAAAAAAATTATTTTTATTGATTTTACAGAAGAGGGGAGAGGGAAAGAGAGATAGACCCATCAATGATGAGAGAGGTGGCTGGATAATAAACAACAGATGTTTACATTACGATTCATAACAGTAGCAAAATTACAGTTATGAAGTAGCAACGAAAATAATTTTATGGTTGGGGGTCACCACAACATGAGGAACTGTATTAAAGGGTCACGGCATTAGAAAGGTTGAGAACCACTGCCTTAGAGGATCTGCCCGGCCGGCGTGGCTCAGTGGTTGAGCGTCAACCTATGAACCAGGAGGTCACGGTTCTATTTCCACTCGGGGCACATGCCCGGGTTGTGGGCTCGATCCCCAGTAGGAGGCATACAGGAGGCAGCTGATCAATGATGTTCCTCCCTCATCAATGTTTCTCTCTCTATCCCTCTCCCTTTCTCTCTAAAAATCAATAAAAACTTATTTAAAAAAAACAACACACACACACACACACACAACACCTTTGAGGATCTGCCTCCAGCCACCACTAGGCCATGCTGTTACCAATCTGTTCCCCGAAGCATCAGTACGTGGCTTGAATTATCCTTTCTATTGTAAATTTATTTTTTTTTTGTTTTTTTACTGTGATGGTAAGTTTTGGTTCGTTTTAAATGGCATCATGCTACACCATTACGGACATAGGCTTTCCAGTTTGCTTGAGAAGAGGAATTGGAAGTGGAAAGAACAGCACCTCCAGCTGACAGATGGGTCCACAGGTCACCCAATAGCTCTTACATCAGCTCGTGCCAGGGAACGGCAGCAATGAGGCAGCTGTTGAGGAAGGACAGCTAGGGACTGTTCCTCCCAGGACAGGCTGAAATTGGTACCTCCGTAAGTGGATGATTATTTGAAGCACTACACATTGTAACCAGAAGAATGTTTTCTCAGAGCTTAAAGTAGAATTAACAACAGGCAGATGGAAAAGGCAAGTGGAGCTGCCCCATCCATCTAGTAAGTCATCCTAATGGCCGGTCCCAAGGCAGCGACTTCCAACAGAGAGACTGGGAGTCCTCCCTGTCAATAACTCGGAGTGCTGACTTGAAAAGATGTGGATGGGGATAACAGTTCTGTGTGTTCAGGCATTGGATAGCTGTATCTTCAAAATATAAAAAGCGACATCCAAATTAATATGACCACAAATACAATATTTTTTAACACATATGGAAGCTTGGGGTTTTAGAGAAGTTCAGGTAATAATTTTAACAAACTCTCATGAAAACTGGACAATGGGAAAAACCATAAATAAATAAAACAGCTTGAGAAAGTAGATATGTAGTATTTATTAAAATGAACGTCAAAATATTGTATCTTGAAATAGGGTACAGTGGGTATTTTTATCAAAAGTTACAGATCGATGAATGCTAGTGAAATGCAAACCGATTCCATGAAACATTGATAGAAGAATTTTTTTTGGTGTTTTTTTTTTCTTTTGCCTCATTTCTTGTGTGAAGATAATAACCCTTTCCCAACTATACTCTAATGAAGCAGACAGCTACCTTTGGGGGCTGGTTTGCTTGTGTTACTGGTACCAGAGAGAGCAGCTGTGTGAAGGATGGACAGGCAAATTTTGTAGTTAAATTTCAGAAGAGCTGCTCAAGTACCTTTGACAAAGCCCTGCTTCATTGGGCTTTCCGTCCCCTGCCTTTTCCAGTGTTTGTTGACTGTTGTCTTCCTAGGAGTGTCAGCATGTGGCCCTGAGTGCCAGGGTGTGGAGTGACAACTCTACCTCTTAGCTAGGAGTGTGACTTAGGGAAAGGCACTTAATATTTTGGGGCTCCAGTTTCTTCATAAATCAATCAATCCTTCCTCTTGGTTTATTGAATTCTTTTTTTTTTTTTTAAATCCTCACTGAAGGAGTGAGGATATTTTTCACATTTATTTTATTTTTTAAAAATATTTTATTGATTTTTTACCGAGGGGAAGGGAGAGGGATAGAGAGTTAGAAACTCGATCAGCTGCCTCCTGCACACCTCTTACTGGGGATGTGCCTGCAACCAAGGTACATGCCCTTGACTGGAATCGAACCTGGGACCCCTCAGTCCACAGGCCAATGCTCTATCCACTGAGCCAAAGTGGTCAGGGCTTTCGCATTGATTTTAGGGTGAGTGGAAGGAAGTGGGCAGAGTGAGAGACAGAGAGAGAAAAACATTGATGTGACAAAGACACTGATGGGTTGCCCCACACACATATCCTGACTAGGGGCAAGGATCAGATCTGCAACCCAGGTACATGCCTGTGACTGGGAATTGAACCCAATTGAACCCAAGATCCTCTGGTGTGCGGGCCAACGCTCTAACCGCTGAGCCACGCTGGACAGGGCTCTACTCCACCCTCTCCCCCGCTTTTTTTTTTTTTTTTAATCACTAATGATGTCTCTAAATATATATTCAGTGTCTGTCTTTCCCCACTAAGCTGTGAGCTCCATGAAGGGAAAAATGCTAACTTCACGCTTCCACTGCATAACATGTACAGGCTCCTACTATGTGCTGTGCATTGCTCTACATGCGTGACAGCAGTTACGAAGGGTTTCTCTTGACTGTCCTTTCCCTATTGTGCTTTGTTTCGTAGCCTCCAGCAATCTGCCTTCTGATTCCTTGCATTTCACTTTGTTCCGCCACAATGCTGTGCGAATGAGCTCTGAAGCGCTGAGTCTTTTGCACACGTGTGGGCTGAGCCCGAGCCCGGGCTGTCCTTGGCCTGCAGGGCCTTCCTCTACAGACCTCCTCAGTGTGAGTGCCTCCAGTCTGACTGTCACTGTCCAAGGTCACTGGAGGGACTTGGGCTCAGCCTGTGCTCAGCCATCCAGGTGGGGCCAACGGGACCACTGGGCTAATTCTGTATGGGTGGTTTGGGCCCAGGAAAACGTATGCTTCTATCTATCCACTAGTAGTGAAAATTAACATAAGCCCAAATTGCCAGGTGCCAAGCACTCTGCTGAGTGCTTACATGCATATTTCATTTACCCCTGCGGAGGCGCTGTCATTATCACCCCCACCTTTTAGAGAAACTGAGTCTCAGCATGGTGGGTTTCCCCAGTGTTATGCCTGAGTAAGTGGCAGAGCTGGGACTTGAGCCCAGGGCTATCTGCTGAGCTGGGGGGCCTTTTCTTCTCCCTGCGGATGACCAACAGCACCATTGGGGGGTGTGCCCCTGCACCATCACCACCCCCATGTGGGCCTCCCCCACCCCTGCCTCTGTCATATGCATTTTTTTTATCATACTGAAGTAATATCATATATGCTGTTTCGTAGTCTTCTTTTTTCACTAACTCACTTTAAGAAGGGGCAAGAAGAGCAAAATAGATGGTCTCCATCCTGACCCCATCTCAACCCCCTCCTGACCCCATCCAGGCAGAGCCTCCCAGGTCTCTTTCCCCTGCAGCGTAGCTTGGAACATGAGTCACAATGGAAAATTCTAGAGAGCAGCTTCCTTGGAATGGGCTTCATGGTGACTGCAGGCCACAGGCTGGGCCATGTGTGTGGCCCCAGGTTTTGCTACCGGAGCCCTAGGAGTGGCCCTAGGGACCCCCATATGACTAAGGTTCCAGTGGTGGCCTGAGTGACCAGCCCTCCCCAGGGATTGTAACCAGAGGCTCCTTCTCCTCGGCGCCTTCATTTCCACAGGAAGGGATTCCAGCCGTGGGCTTCAAGGCTTTTTTGTTTCCTTTTCCACGGAGTTTATTTTCCTCCAATTATCACAGGACTGAAAATCATTACAGAAAATGAGCAGAGCAAAGAGAAAAAGCCCTCAGCGCCCAGGGCCCACCGCAGCTGCCAGCATTTTGTTGGATGGCTACTTCCTGGTCTGCAGAGAGGCTGTCCCATAGCGTCCTGAACCATTTCCCTTTTGTTGCCGCGGGATCGATTAGTTCCAACATTAGACCTTTCTGTGCATGGGGATTTTAATTAAGGCTATTTGGATGGTTTACTTTGATATATTCTTAGAAGCGGGATTCTTAGAAGATTCTTCTTATAAGTGGAATTATTGGGTCAAGGATTTTGAAACCTTTGACTGAATGGAAGCGGAGTCCCCGACAGATGAGTCAGTGAGAGAGTGACCCCAGGTCCTGTGACTATCGTCTGTAGATGTAGTAAGTTTCTCATCACTGAACATTCTCCAGCACAGGTTATGGGACTGATGGTTCTTAGTCGGGGCACAGCCATTCCTTTATTGGTCATTTTGGGTTGCTATCATGATTTGGGGGTGAACTTCCATTTAGAGGGCAAGTCTACCATGGGGGCCAGTTTCGGCAACAAGAAGCTTTTCTTGCTTCTTCCCAACTTTCCAATATCCTGCAAGAAATTCGTGTATGAAAACACACACTCTGCTGATCATTTTCTGAGCCCAGGACCTAATGCTGTTTTACATAGAAATGCAATGTTTTGTTTTTGCAGTTTTATTTTTTATGGAATTTATTGGGGTGGCATTGGTTAATAAAATTATATAGATTTCAGGTGTACAGTTCTATAATACATCATCAGTATATTGTATTGTGTGTTCACCACCTAAGTCAAGTCTCCTTCTATCATTTATCCCCCCTTTACCCTCTTCTACCTCCTCCAACACTCTTCCCCTCTGGTAATACACAAGCTTAATTTCTTCAAAGTGCAACAACCAGGCAAAATAAGAAAGACTATACTTGGTTTGCAGATTTAACAGGAATGGGCCATTATTTTGGAAAATCACAGCCTGACTGGTGATGATGCTTATGGTTTTTGAGTCACCAGCACATCTGCTTGTATTTGTAGCTGTTGATGCATGGTCTCTCTCTGTCTCTCTCTCTCTCTCTCTCTCTCTCTCTCTCTCTCTCTCTCTCTCTCACACACACACACACACACACACACACACACGCACACATGATGGGTAGATTTAGTTTGTTTGTATTTTGAATGTCAAATATTAAGTTGAATCACATGAAATGCCTATTTTCATCCGTCAAAAATAGTTCCTATCAGCAGTTTCATTTAATTCTATTTAATATGGAAAAAATGTCTCACTTCCAAACTTATTCCCACTTAATCTGTGTGAGCCTCTCACAACTACAGGCCCAAGCATTCACATGTAAAAATACTTTTTATTACATTTCTTTTATTACATTTCTTTTTTCATTTAAATTACAGGTAGAACATTATATTCTTTTGAATTTACATGTAAATGGGCCATCTTATCACCAAGTTTCATGTAAGAAGGGTAAAGCAGACACTAAAAATGTCTGTGAAAAGGAAGTGTTGGGGCTGAGATAGGGCTGAGAAATACCAGGATCAATGTTGGCCTTTTTTGTTCTTATTTAAATAAATCTTTATTGTTCAGATTATTACAATTGTTCCTCTTGTTTCCCCCCCATAGCTCCCCTCCACCCTGTTCCCACCCTACCCTCTGCCCTTACCCACCCGCACTGTCCTCATCCATAGGTGTACGATGTTTGTCCAGTCTCTTCCCTCACGCCCCACACTCCTTTCCCCTCGAGAATTGTCAGTCCACTCCCTTTCTATGCCCTGATTCTATTATATTCACCAGTTTATTCTGTTCATCAGATTTTTTATTCACTTGATTTTTAGATTCACTTGTTGATAGATATGTATTTGTTGTTCATAATTTTTATCTTTACCTTTTTCTTCTTCTTCCTCTTCTTAAAGAATACCTTTCAGCATTTCATATAATACTGGTTTGGTGGTGATGAACTCCCTTAGCTTTTTCTTATCTGTGAAGCTCTTTATCTGCCCTTCAATTCTGAATGACAGCTTTACTGGGTAGAGTAATCTTGGTTGTAGGTTCTTGCTGTTCATCACTTTGAATATTTCTTGCCACTTCTGTCTGGCCTGCATAGTTTCTGTTGAGAAATCAGCTGACCATCATATGGGTGCTCCCTTGTAGGTAACTGTTTTTCTCTTGCTGCTTTTAATATTCTTTGTCTGTTGCTCTTGGCATTTTAATTATGATGTGTCTTGGTGTGGTCCTCTTTGGATTCCTTTTGTTTGGGAGTCTGTGCGCTTCCTGGACTTGTAAGTCTATTTCTTTCACCAGGTGGGGGAAGTTTTCAGTCATTATTTCTTCACATAGGTTTTCAGTATCTTGCTCTCTATTTTGCTCTCTCTCTACCCCCATAATTCTGATGTTGGTACACTTGAAGTTGTCCCAGAGGCTCCTTACACTATCTTGATATTTTTGGATTCTTTTTTCTTTTCCGGTTGGGTGTGTTTTGCTTCTTTGTATTTTAAGTCTTTGACTTGATTCTTGTGATCCTCTAGTCTGCTGTTGGATTTCTGTATATTATTTATTTCAGACAGTGTATGTTTAATTTCTAGTTGGTCCTTTTTCATATCCTTGAGGGTCTTGCTAAATTTATCGGCCTTTTCTAGAAAATTCTTGAAAAACCTTATAACCATGGTTTTGAACTCTATATCCAGTCATTTGCTTTCCTCCATTTCTTTCATTTGTGATCTGTTTCTTTGTCTCCACATTTTGGCTGCTTCCCTGAGTTGATAGAGTGGCTTTGTGTGCTAGGTGTCCTATAGGGCCCAGTGGCTCAGCCTCCCCAGTTACCTGAGGTGGACACTCTTGGTGCACCCTTTTGTGGGCTGTGTGCACAGTCTTGTTGTAGTTAAGTCTTGATTGTTGTTAGTATCACTGGGAGGAATTGACCTCCAGGCCAATGGGCTGTGAGGATCAGCTGTGTCTACACTGGGAGAACTTCTGTGCTGGAGACACCCTTATGAGACAAGACTTGCAAAAGCCTCTGTGCTCAGCTTGGATGGGGCCTCAATGTTGGCCTTCTTAAGGCAGGACCCATATCGTCCTATTCTATATGTGCCAAGAACTTTGATACTGGAGTTACCCTGCCATCTTACAGTCGGCAAGTCCGTGTCCCCACTGAGTTTGTTAGGGGTGTGTAAAAATGGGAGGAAAACCCACATTGTGAGCGAGTGTCCCCTGGCCATGTGCTCAGATGGAATAGACATCATTTTCTCTAATCCTCACAGCAACTCTATCAGAAACCGAGGCTTAGAGGGGATAGGATACTTGGTGAAGATCCTATGGGAAAACAAGGCAGAGTGGCCAGATAAAATAACCAGATGCCCAGGTAAGTTTGAATTTCAGGTAAACAACACATCTTAATGCTACAGTATCAGTGCACCCCCAAATATGGCATGGGATGTACTTATACTAAAATGTGATTTCTTGTCTAAGTTTCAAAATTAACTGGTTGTTTTGTATCATTATTATTAAATCTGGAAACCTTACTCCAACGTCTGTGCTCTTTACCTTCCCCTGTCCTGCTATTTCTCTTGCTTTTCTTACTTGGAACATTGATCCATAGATCAGAATTCTAAAAATGTTTTTTGGGATCACCAGCGGAAGCAGCAAGAAGTAAGAGTGAGCCTCCTTGGGGGGGCTGGGAGGCCCTGGTGCCTGGCCCTGATGGGGGGAGAGAGAAAGCTCCCCCAGCCACAGCTTTCCCATCTGTGAATTGGAGAGTTGAACTAACACCATCTGGAAGGTCAGAGACTATTAACTGGGTTCTGACCAGGCGCCTGGCACTGTCCTGGGCTCTTGGGCTCTATCGATGGACAGAACTGACAAAGTTCCTCTTCCTCTGAGAGATGATGCTCTAATAGGGGAGGGACGGACAGTGAGTGAGTTGTAGCGTGCAGCTCCCAGGTGCTCAGCACCTCCTGTGTCCCTGTTGTGTCTGTCTATCCTATCTGGCATCTGAGGCTTGGCATGGTGCTGGGATGCGGGTTGGCAGGGGTGGGGCCAGGTTCTGTGGGGCTGGGGACTCTCTAAGAAAAGGACATAACATGACGAGGCCCTTCCTTCCATCTTAGGAGCCTGTGCCGGACGGGGCAGTGGAACAAGTGTCAGTAGCTCCCCTGGAAATATGGCTCTGAGCTTAGTCAGCGGTGGTTGAATGAACCTTGTAAGGTAGTTTCTCCATTTACAACGGAGGCTGTTGATGTTCAGAGAGGGGAAGGGACTTACCCAAGTTCATGCCACCAGAACTGATGGTGATGTGGCTCAGTGGGGAGGGAATGTGACCGTGGAAAGCCCCTGTGCGTTGGATCGAGAAAGGCCCGGGTTTACATTTCACCCTTGCATTTACTTGCAGAGGGATTTAGGCCAAGTGGTTCAAGCTCTCTGTGTTCTCATCAGTAAGCTGGAGAAAGCAGTATGGCTCCTGGTGGGTGCTGGAGTGGATCAGTGAACGCTCATTTGGATAAGGATCTCTCCTTGTTCCCAGTCCTTCCCCCCAGAGGGAAGGCCCACGGGGTTCCATGAGTGCCCGGGGCTGCTTCAGGGCCTGGGAACGCACACCAAGGACAGGATGGGCACAGGCAGCCAAAACGGCACATTTTTGGGATGACTCTGCTTTTGTCTCCTTTCTGGAGGGTGTGACCTGATGGGCTCCCCTCACCTCCCTGGTTCGGGGGAGAGGGGAAGCATGGGAAAGGCAGGAGGTCCTGCCAATCTGGTTGTGTCTAACCCAGATATTTAGAGGAAGACCCAGGACAAATACCATTAACAGCTTCTTTGAATCTCACACAGAGGGAACTGGAGGGAGAAAGGAGGGGGAACTACATTTGTGAGCCCCCTACCTCATACATCTCATAAGAATACTTGTAAAAATATTATACAAATAAAAATAAGTTACAAGAATATTATACATATAAAATAGTTTTATGTGTGAGCCGGGTCTGTGCTCAGCATGCTGTCTGTATTAACTCATTTCATCCTTACAATAACTCAGTGAGGTAAGAACGATCACCAGTTATTTGTAGATGAGGAGAACTGAGTCACAGAGAGGTTAAGGAATTTATTCACGTTCCCACACACACCTCATAAAAGATGGAGAAATGGGATTTATGATGGACCCTCATAAAGCAGGTGAGAGGCTTGGGTAAGGCCCAGCCTGGATCCCACAGTATCAGAGTCTGAACTAAGACCCAGGGAGGGCCATCTGACTGCAAAGCCCATGCATTTCCTATTCCTCCAAGCTGCCTCCGGGACGGGGGTGCAACCCGTGTCCCTCCGCTCCTGTGGGAAGTCTGGGAGCCATTTCCCGAGATGCCCACAGTTAAATTCTAGTCTCACCTTGACCGTGGTCCTACCTACCTTTGCCCGAGCTTGTTGCAGCACCCGACTCAGTAGACATCAGGGCAGAAGTGTCAGAGGCAGAAAGTCCCTCGGGCCAGGTCAGTGTTTGGACTCTGAGGATGAGAAATAGATGGGGCGTGGCTGCCGAGGTCCCACAGCCTTCAGCTTCCCGTCTGTCTGCCAGGGGCTGTGTCCTCTTTGCCGCCATCTCCTCTGTCCAGCCTGGAGGAGGTGCTTGGTGATGCCGGTGAGCAGGTGATGGGGGACCAGGCCTTTCCCAGGCATCCGGTCTGTGAAGGCGTTTGAGTGGCTGGTGGCCCGGAGGCTGCCAAGCTGGGGAGGAGTCCCCACCTGTCCCCATCAGGCTTGGTGGCACTGCACAAGGGACTCTCTGAACCTCAGTTTGAAAACAGAGTTCCTGCTTGAAAGGGCCGTTTTGAGGATTTAATGAAATGACACGTGAAGAGCCTCACAGGGTTCAGCATCTCACAGGTGCTCAGTGTATATTCCCTGCTCCTCTTCCCAGGCCCAAGGGCTCTCCTTCCTTTCCCTTCTGTCCCCCCTTTTCTTCTTTTTTAAAAAATGTGGTGAAATAGTCATAACGTAAAACTGATCATTTAAATAATTTAAAATATGTAGGTCAGTGGCATTAAGTACACCCATCTCTACCCATTCACAGAACTTTTCCATCATCTGAAATGGAAAATGTACCTGTTAGCAATAACTCCCATTCCCCTCAGCCCTTGGTAACCACTGTTCTACTTTGTTTCTCAATGAACTTACGATTTTTAGGGACTTCATATAAGTGGGATTATACAATAATTATTCTCCTATGTCTGGCTTATTTCACTTAGCATGTCTTCCAAGTTTATCCATGTTGTAGCATGTATCAGAATTTCTTCCCTTTTAAAGGCTGAATAATATCCCATTGCATATATGTACCACATTTTGTTTATCCATTTGTCCACTGAGGGACATTCGGGCTGCTTCTACTTCTTAGCTATTGTGAATAATTCTGCAATGGACATGGGTGTACAAGTATCAATTCTAGTGCCTGCTTTCCATTCTTTTGGATATACACACAGGAGTGGAATTGCTGGATCAGGTGGTACCTCTGTTTAATGCCTCTCCCTTCCTACACACTCACACAACCACACACACCATCCCTCTCTGCCTGCCCAGCCCTTAGCATTGACCTTCATGCTAGGAAGTCCCCTTAGAGTGTTATTTCTTCTTGACCTGGTTTGACTTGGCTAGGTGGCAACTTGGGAAGCTAGCAGCCAAGACCTGCCTCCCTCTCTCCAGGCCCCTCCTGGGCCAGAGTGGGTCAGCTTCTCCATGACCTGGAGCCCATCTGGCTGGGACAGGGAAGCCAGTGGCTGTTAGAGCAGCTCCGTGGGCACCAGGGGGCTCCTCCCTGAGGCTGAGAAGCAGGACTTTCTATATGACTGAGGGCCTTATCGCCTGTGACTCAGGGTGGCTGGAGAGAGCAGTGAGTCTCTGAGCAGAGCCCCTCAAACCTGACAAGATCCCTCAGCAGCCGCCTCTTCCACCCACCAGTTAGACTCCATGGTGATTCTTCCATGAGACAGCCGCTGTCTGGGAAGAAACTTGGCCTTGGGAGTCAGATACCTCACGTTGAATCCCTGCTCTGCCTCTTTCTGGTGCCATCTCTCAGTGAACTATTCCACCTCCCTGAGCCTCAGTTTCCACACCCACCAGGAGGGAGTAACAGTGGTCCCCACCTCAGTGGGTTGTGCACATGCAGGACCATGACGTACATGCGGCACTTAGCCCTACCAAAGGGTCAAGGTTACCCTCCTTGGTGACGGCTCAGGAAGCTGGCAGGGACTGATGCAGCCAGAGACCCCTGGCCAAGTCTTCTTCACAGCCCTGTCTCTCTGCCCTTCTCATCCTGTATCTGATCTTCAAGCTCTGAAGTGGCTCTTCCGGGAATAAAATCTCTTCCTGGGAAATGGGCAAAGGCATCGCCTTGGGAACACTCTCTGCACTGCAGCACGAACTCGCAGACTGGACCCAAGTGTAATGGCTACTGCGTGGTGGCTCGACAGGCCTCTGCCGGCCTCTGGAAGGCCCCACCGCTGCCCTTCAGGGGTCTTCTAAGCCTGACACTCAAATCTGACGTGTGCGCGTGTGTGTGTGCGCGTGTGTGTATGAGTAGGAGCTTGCCCATATATCGCTCTCCTTTTAAGCCTCCGTTTTCATCTGTGAGACACAAAGCTCTTTTACAAAGCATTTCTTTAAAAAAAGGAATAGTTTATTGATTTTTAGAGAGAGAAGAAGAGGAGGGAGGGAGAGAAAGAGAGAAACATTCATGTGAGAGCAAAACAACCATTGGCTGCCTCCTGCACGCCACGCTATGGGGGATCAAGACCACAACTGGGGCATGTGCCCTTGACTGGGAATTGAACCAGCAATCCCCTTGTGCTCCGGACAACCGAACCACACCGGCCAGGGCTCAGAAAGCATTTTAAGTGTAGCAAATATTACTGAAAAATATTAAAAGTGGGGGGAGGTTGCTGGAGGAGGGTTACCATAGACTAGCTAGTGCTTCTGTAACTTGAATGTGCTGGAGAATCACCTGTGGATTCTTTAAAATGCAAATTCTGATTCAGTAGGTCCAGGTGGGGCCTGGACTCCACCTTGCTGACCAGCTCCCAGGGATCAGTGCTGCTGGTCTGGGGGCCACGCTGAGGGTCCACCAGGTTACATCTGCCCGTTCCCCAGAGTTCTGTGGCCCCACAGCTTTCCATGGGCTTCGTGGCTCTGTCTTGGGCCCAGTCTCATGCTAACCCCTGGCTCCTCTTCCCAAATTTCATTCCCTCCTCTCACCCTTCCCCTCACTGTTAATGTGGCCTGATTCAGGTTTCTGTAGCAATTACTCCCAAAGCCTTGCTGCTGGCCCTCAGCTGCGTTTCCAAACTCAATTACTTTCTGTGAAATAAGGCGTTTAAATTTAATAAGAGCAATAGTCAACCATCACAGGAAACCTGGAAATTACTGAAAAGTATATGGGAGCATACAAAAATTTATCCAGAATCCTATCGCCCAAATCAAACTATTGATGAGGTTTGGAGTCATTTTCATCAGCTCTCTCTTTTTTTTCTTGTATACTATAGATTTTAAAACTTAATTAAAATAATACAAATGAAACAATCATGAGCATTGCTATAGCCTGCTTTCCCGTGTTATTACTGGTTCTTGAAAAACACAAAAATGACTAAATATTCCATAGGTACTAATAATTGCCAATGTTTATTGAGTCCCTAGGGCACATGCATGTTCCTCGTCTTAGTTAAGTAAAATCATTTGTTTAATCGGTCTTCTGTATAAAAATGCCATGATGAATGTTTTTGTACACACATTTTAATCTATCTTCTCAATTTATTTCTGTAGACCAGGAGTTGGCAAACTTTTTGTAAGGGCCAGGTAATAAATATTTTATGTTTAGTGGACCACACAGTCTCTGTCACAACTACTCTTAAGTTGAAGAGCAAAAGCAGCCACAAGCTAGGCAAACAAATACGTTTGAATGCATTCCAATAAAATCCTATTTACAAAAACAGGTGGCTGGTTGGATTTGGTCCATGGGCCCTAGTATGCTGACCCTGCTTTAGACTAGAAGCAGTCAAGGATTGGCAAATTTTTTCAATGAAAGGCGGAGAGAAAATATATTTAGTTGTGTTCAATATAATCTCTGTTGCTCTTTCTTTTCCCCTTCCCTCCCCGCTCAACCTCCCACTACCTTCTCTTCCTCCTTCCTCCACCCCCTTCCTCATTTCTTCTTTTTCCCCCTCCTCCTTATTTGTCTTCCAACCTTTTAAGAATGCAAAAACCACCCTTAGCTAGTAGACCATACAAAAACAGGGCATTGTGGGCCCCTGGACTAGATGAATAGAAGTTGAATTCCTGGTTCAGACAGTATGAACATTTAAGTCTCTTGATGAGAGTGGCCTGATTGCTTTCCAAATGGTGGCCCTTCCAATTTACAACCCACCACCCATCCCTAAGCAGAACTCTCCCCGACTCTACCCCATCTGCGGTCCTCTTCTACCTTCACTGCAGGAAAAGTTTCTTTTACTCAATCTTTGCTTATTCAATAGATGAGAATATCTCATTTTAATTCACATTGCTTTGTTTTGATTGTTAATAGGTTGAGCATTTCCCCCCTTAATTATCCATTTGTATTTCCCATTCTGTAAAGTGTTGTTTTTTAAATGGTCTTTTGGGAGGGATCTTATTGTTTTTCTTTTGGACGTTGCATGACTTTTTGACAAAGAAAGGGTTTTAAGCATTGCCATATTTGTTGCAGTGATTTCCCCCAGTGTTTTCTTTCGCCTTTTAATTGTATTTATGATTATGTTGATGGATAGAAGTGCTTAACTTTTATTTATCTTTTCCTTTATGAGCTTCCTTTCCTCCTTGAAACTTTCCCTTTTGGTTTTGGGAATATCAGCTCTCCTTTGCTCTCAGCCTCCTGATATCCAGTCAATGACAGTTCCAGAATGCTGTGAAGAAATGCGTAAATTCTAAATGCTTTCAGCTGAACTGCACAGAACTTCCAATAAACAGTGGTTCTCAGACTTTAGCACACATCAGAGTCACGTGGGGGGCTTGGTAAAACTCAGATCGCAGGACCCCACCTAAAGCACTTGAGGTTCTATAGGTCTGGGGTGGGGCCTGAGAATGTATATTTTTAGCACATTCCCAGATGGTGCTGACACCGTTGGCCGAGGGCACACACTTTGAGAAACACTGGCTTAAACAATTGAGACATAAATTACCTTATGGAACAAAAAGTCCAGAAGAGGGTGGTACCAGGGTTAGTTTAACAGCTCAGTGGTATCAGGTTCTATGCTATTACTTGACTTTCTGTTGGCCTTTTCCTCAGGATTATGAGATGGCTGCCATAGCTCCAGACATTTCCTACTTACACCAGCATTCCAAGCAGGAAGAAAGGGGAAGATGGAAAAAAGCTTTCCTTTTAAGTGCTGGGCACAGTGCCTCTTTGACCAAAGCTTGTAAGCCAACATCCTGTAAGAAGAGAGGGTGGATCTGGGGTAGGAGACGGTCTCTGGTTTGGGAGCTTTCCTGCACTGAGTGGAGAAGTGAATAGTTCAGGCCCTTGTCCCTCAGCTGCAGGCCAAGAGACCGAGCTCCATCAGGATGCCTTTGAGGACCCAGAATCAGGTCAGCTTGGCCTGCAGGCTGGTTCTACTCTCGGCTGCACTGAAGTAATTGGATTTCTGCCTTGTTTCTGATACAAAGGTTGGACTGGTCTCTTGTTCTGATATTTGGATGATTTCTTGCCTGAATTCCTGCTAAATAATTGGCCTGCATCTCTCTAAGGGAGGTGGGGGGAGCCTTTGCTTGCTTCTACCAGTTGTTCTCCTAGTCAGGAGTCCTATCCCCAACTTCCAGTCTGGTGCCATGGCAAACTTACTACCTGTTGACAGGCACACCCGGTGCCATCTGCCTGGGTGCCCAGAGACACCCCTCAGCCTGGCAGTCTGAGGATCCGAGGTCAGTGGACCCAAGCTCCGGAGGCTTGCTTAGGTGGACTAGCTGCTGTGTTTTACCTGTTGATCCAACCGCCTCTTATCACCTATAGAGAATCATTGCTGGGCTGCCTCCTGCATGCCTTCTACTGGGGATCAAGCCGGAAACCTGGGCATAGGCCCTGACCGGGAATTGAACCTTGACCTCCTGGTTCATAGGTCGATGCCCAACCACTGAGCCACCCCGGCTGGGCTATTTCCTACTTTCTTTGGAGGACCAGGGGTGGCTCAACCAGCACCATCTGAAGTGGGAATTGAGAGCAGGAAGTTTCTACCTCAGGCGATAGGGAATAAATACCAAAGGCTTATAGGGGTGGGCTAAGGCAGTGTCTGTATCCAGGTCACATTGGAGGGGAGAATATGGTAACCCTAATCCAGAGGGGTCAAAGGTGGCTTATCTGCTAGGACCCAAAATGGTTTAAATAAGAACACGAATCGGGATGTCCAGGGGTAAGGCTGGCTTCCAGCATGGCTCGCTGCATCGGTTCAGTTGTTACTGCTTCCATCCAGTTGTTCCCCTCTGACAGTTCTGTTTCCTCTGGGTTCATGTCTTTCTCCCACTGGCTCTAGCCTCGTGGTCACAGGATGGCTGCCTGCAGCTCTGGGAGTTACGTCCTTCCCACTTTCTTGCCAGAGGAAAAAGAGAAAAATCCACTTCCCTGATAGCACGGACAAATATCCCAGGACTGAGCTTTGTTAGCCCTGAATGGCCTGGTTTTGTCACTGTAGTTAGCTGAAATATTAATAAAAGAAAAGAAGCAAAGGAAGTCAGACATTCTTGAGCCTCATGGGCTGGGGAGCATGAGACTGTTTGTTTGCCCCATCAAGGATGATCACCCCTCCCTTCCCCTCTGGTACAGGGTTGTCGGGGAAGTGGGAGGGAGCAGGGGGAGGTAAGCACAGGTGCAATAGAAGTTAAAATGGCCCAGGGGGAGGTGCTTGACCATAAAGGCCTGTCAATCTAACCTGGGAAGAAGATCATTGGCTAGGGGCTGGATCCAATGCAAGCCCGGGAAAGCTTGGGAAGTTGATTGGTTATTTTGAAAAAGCTTCTGGTTAAAATCCCAGGGGAGCAAAGAGTGTGTGCACTCTCTCGTCTGTCTGTCTGTCTGTCTCTCTCCATCTCTCCCACCCTACCACCCAGTAATGCATTTGCACTCACTTTCATTTGTGGAGCACGCGACCACGTGGGTCTAGCAGCTACCCTGGCCCATGGAGACTGCGCTGGCTCCACAGGACTAAGCTTTAATATGAAGCAGAAGCTCTGGACACCAGCCTTTGTCTTGGCCTTGCTGAAGACAAGATTGGACTTTTTCCATGGCTGGATGGATGGAGATGGGACACTGAGAACCAGGAGGGGAACTCTTTTGATTGTGTATCATGAATAATTCTAGTCACATCACAGTCTCCTGTGTGTGAACCCTTGAAATGATCTCGTGGAAGAGCCTAATTTCGACCAACAACCAATTTGGCTCATGGTCCTTCCCTGAGACCAACCACCAGAGTCAGGGTAGTGTGATGCACTGATTGGGTAAGGGTTGGATCACAGGGCTCAACCCTAGAATTTGTGGTAGACTCAATTCCATCCAAACCACATGGCTGAGAATGGGCTAGAGTGCTCTCAAAGGGCACATAGGGCCACTCCTGGTGGGAGAAATAGGGAGTGGATATGGGAAGGCAACCTACAGATGTTCCCTCTCATTGGAGGTTAAACTTGGAGGCCACAGCTGAAGATTTAAGGTGATGTCAGGATCTTAAAACTGGTAGAAAACATGCCAGGATCAAAGGATGGAGAAGAAAGGGGTGTTTGACTTCCGGGGATGTGATGTGTGACTGGGTCAGGCTGGCTTAAAGGGCCAGGAACAGGACCCCTTGGCTGTGGTCCTCTCCTGTGTCTGCTGCAGCTCAGTGTGCAGCTCCAGTTTCAGGTTCCAAATCTCGGCACCTCCCAGCTGCCATCCTGCTGTAGTTAACTCTTGCAGGCCTGCGACGGGACTGACATCTTCCTACTCAAAGAACACATGATTCAGTCAACCAGGGTGCTTATTCTCTTGGCAATAAAAATGCTGTTTAGGCCATTCATTGCCAGGCAGGACAATGCCTCCTTCAAAACTCCTTTGAGCTTATTGCCCTAGTTATTCTCTCTAACTCAAATATAATTTGTCAGCCCATGTGATGTATTTCAGCTTGAGTTTAGTCCCAGAAAAAGTTTGTGGCCACAGTTACATTTGAATGCTTCATGTCATCAGAAGACAGCACGAATATAAACCCGGTATTTTTTCCACACGGGGCCCAGTAGAGTACCCAGGTTATAAATCGGCGTTCCTCAGGTGCCTGCCTATATTGGCTCTCGGCTACCTTTATGGTCTTCCTCCCTTTTTTGTCTCTAATTATCCCAGTCACCATTATGTTTAGTCTTGGGAGCCTGCTAAATCCTTTTGGAATCAATCAGAGAAAATTCAAGGGAAGTAAATAAATAACATGTGATTTGTTTTCCCTTATGTATTGGTTTTCTCAGTGTGGAAGAGAAAAATGTGTAATTCAGACATAAACTTTGCCTGATTAAGATCAAATGAGGTTCTCTTATTTGTTCTTTTTTCCCTTTGCTCCCCCTTCTGTCCTCTTCCCTCCCTCCCCTCCCCTCATTGTGAAAGAGCATTTCATCCTTTTTCTGAAGGAATAAGATAAATGTTGGGAGCTCAGAAGTGGCTGGTGGAACATGCCTGCTTCTCAACTTCCTCTGGGGTGGAAATTCACTTAAAGCTTGCAGTTTCCAAAGTGGCTGCCAAAGCCACAGCATTGTGGGGGAGGAGGGGCCCTCAGAATCTCCAAGGACAGGCTAGAGCCAGGCATGGGGGTGGGGAGTGGGCATACTATGCAGAATCTATCCCTTGAAAATATCCTCAAGGTGTAAATGGGAGTGAGTGTCCATCTGATAGGAGTCCAGGCCCCCTGACTGCAGCCTTGACAGAATCTTAGCCCTCATCTTGTCACTTACTCCATTCAAATCCACAGAAGTTTCCCATTTCCTTCTTCATTAAACTCAACCTCCTATTCCTGACTTGCAAAACTCCATTGTCTTGGTGCATCCTACCAAGAATACCTTCATCACTAACCCCACCCAACCCAACTCTTAGCTTTAGTTCTCTTTTTTGCCCTCCCAAAACACACAGTTTATTTCATTGCATTTGAGCAGGAGGTCTGACCTTGAATTCTCAGTCGGCTTCTTATTGCTCTATGTTCTTGGGCAAACCCTCTAACCATTCTGAACCTCAGGTTCTCTTTAGGCAAATGGAACTGGTGGATGCTGACTGAGTTCTGGAACCTCTGCATCTGTTTCCATTCATGCTACCTCTTTGGTACCATACTTTTCTTCTGGAACATCCCTGCTCCCCTTTTGGACCTCTGGGTGGAGTTCTGCTCCCTGCTTCAGGAGTTCAACCTGGAATCTAGTCTGAAGCTTCACAATGCACCCCCAGCCTCCACACTCCTTGATGGCTTTCTGGATGGGCAGGGGACCTACACTGGCCCAATAACCGTGAATCTCAGGTCTTCTGTGGGAAATGCTGGGACTCAGATACATGCTTTTTTCAGCTGACTCTGAATCTGGAAGGATGTGAGTGCAGCAGTCTGAGCTTGAGGATCAGGCCTGAAACTGAGGGAGTGGAGCTGAGCTGGGGAGAAAGAAACTTGGTTCTGGTTAGTGGTGGAGGACCATTTCCCCTGCCTGGAAACAACCACCAGTTGGCTTCCTTCTCCCTTCTCTTTGTGCAAATCCTTCTTGACTTTTCCTTGTCTCTCTTTCCTCTCTTTCGATTGAAAAAAAACTTGTGGCAAAATACATATAACACTTACTATCATAACCATTTTAAAGTATGCAGTTCAGTAGTGTTAGATGCATGTACATTGTTGTGCAGCCAACCTCCAGAACGCTTTCATCTTGTAAATCTGCAACTCCATCCTCATCAAACAACTCTCCAGTCCCCAGCCCCTGAGCCCCTGGCAGCCACCATTCTACTTTCTGTTTCTATGAGTTTGGCTACTCCAGCATGTACTACCTCATACAAGTGGAATCATACAGTATTTGTCCTTTTGTGTTTGGCTTATTTCACTTAGTGTAATGTCTTTAAGGGTCATCCATGATGTAATGTGTCAGGATCCCTTTTCTTTTTAAGGCTGACTAATATCCCATTATATGTATACACCACATTTTCTTTTATCTTTTCATCCATCCATGGACCTTTGGGTTGTGTTCACCTTTGAGCTCTTGTGGATAGTAACACTACTACGAATACGGGTGTACACATATCTCTTCAAGACCCTGCTTTGAATTCTTTCGGATGTCCACCCAGAAGTGGAATTGTTGAATTATAGTTTTAATTTTTTGAAGCACTGTCAGGTTTTCCATACGCCCCCCCCGCCCCACTACCAATACATAAGGGTTCCAATTTCTCCACTCCTTGTCAATACCCTTCCTGACCTTTTCAGTAGCACAAAGTCACCTCCTCTGGGACGCTCGCCAGCCTCATTGGCACCCACCACCCAGAATACCAGGGATGCCAAACAACTCCAACCCTGGCTGCATATGGGCCTCTGTGGTCAAGTAGGTCTTTTCGAGCAGTGTGAGAGTTTCTTTGATGTTAGGCCTCTGTGAACCCCTGGTATCTAGTGTGGGGTAGAATCACTTCCTGTTTTATGTCTGTATGGGATGGTTTTTGTTGTCATTTTGGCAGAGATTTTTGTTTCAGAAGCATCTAAGAGCGTCTATCACATAGAAGGCAGGTAGAGTTGTAACAATAATATGGGCTTTAGGTTACTATCCTGGCACTGCCCTGGGTATACTGTGACCTTGGGCAAGTTACCTAAGTTCTGTCAGCTTCTGTTTCTTCAGCTAAGACATGAGGCCATGCAGGCCCATGTACTAAGTGCAATCACTGGTACAGAGGTGTAGGGAGGTGGGTGTTCCCTCCCCTGCTTTCCCAGTGCTGGTGGAGGCAGGTGTCACACATGTGAGACAGAGATAATTGAGAGACGGATACGTTGGGTTTTGGAATATTTATTTTATTTTTTAAAATATACTTTTATTGACTTCAGAGAGGAAAGGAGAGGGAGAGAGAGCTAGAAACATCAATGATGAGAGAGAATCATTGATCAGCTTATCTCTTGCACACTCCACACTGGGGATCGAGCCCGCAACCCAGGCATGTGCCCCTGACTGGAATCAAACCAAACCCGGGACCCTTCAGTCCGTAGACCAACACTCTATCCACTGAGCCAAACTGGACAGGGCAAGATTTTGGGTTATTTAGACAATCCCCAAGTTTGTTTCGGTCAGTGGTATTGACCCAGAGTCCTCCCATCAACGGGGACCCAAACTGCTAGTAAGGACTAAACAATTCAGCTGAGTTTTATCTTGACAATGCAATTGACGGCCCAAATCCAACTCAAGTCCCACTGCAAACATGGCCTCCCTTAGGAAGCCTTCCTTAACCCCACAGCCCTTGGACACGTCTCCATGCTAGCTTGTTTGGCTTAGTTCCCCGATGGGGAGTGACAGCTATCACACTCTTGTGTGTTGAAGTCAGTGCACTGTAGATTCTCTTTTTAAAAAATATTATTTCATTGACTTCAGAGAGGAAGAGAGGGAGAGAGAGAGAGAAACATCAATGAGGAGAGAGAATCATTGGGCTGCCTTCTGCATGCCCCACACTGGGGATTGAGCCCGACACCCAGACATGTGCCCTAACCTGGAATTGAACTGTGACCTCCTGGTTCATGGGTTGACGCTCAATCACTGAACCACGCCAGCTGAGTCACAGGAGATTCTTATTAAACGTTGGTTGAATGAATGAACGACTGAATGAATAAGTTTTGATCCAATACAGGGAAGCTAAAGAAACAGCCTGGAAGACTATAGCAGGAGAAAGACACAGAAAGGAGCCTTGAGAGTCCAGAGCAGACTCTGGATAACCAAAGGGCATCCTGATTGCTCCTTCAAATTCTGGCTCCTGAGGTTATATCACAAAACAAGTGAGCCCTTGGGTTTGAATTGAGATCTGGGTTCAATTCTTGACCACCACCCACTGGCTGAATGACTTTAAGGAAATTATGTAACCTCATCACACCATCCGCCTGCAGTTAGCTCTTATTATGGCTTTGCTCTGAGGCAGCTCTCCTCAGAGCACCCCTTCCCCCACTATCACCCTTTCGGGCAGGCCTCTTCTCCAGGCTGCCTGCCATTCACACATCTGAGAACTATGCAGGCCAATGGAAACACACATCCTCCAGTTTGCCTGCTCTTCACGCAGGAGATTAGAATCGGTCTCATCTTCTCGGTTTGGATCGCTGAATATTTGGTCAAGGATTCAGCTCTCCCTTTTTATGAGGTTCTAAGAAAACCAAAATTAAACCCTGCTTTGTTTTACGGGTCAGAATTTTTAATCTTTAAGCATTTGGCTCATTTTCCTTACAGGCTTAGAAAGCAACGTTAAAGAGGCTCTGTTTCTTCGCATACTCTGCTTTTTCTCTGGAGTGTGTGTGGGGGGGTGACAGATCCCTCAAGGTTGATACATGTCTTGTCCTACTTTAGCTTGCTGAGTGACCTTGGCTAAGCCTCCTGACTTCTCTGGCCTTCTTGCCCTCAAGTAGAATGAGGGGGCTGATCATCGAGGCCTGTGTACTCCTTGAGAGAAGAAGATGATTTAAAATTCCCATATTTCAGCCCTGGCCAGTGTGGCTCAGTTGTTTGAGTGTTGTCCTGTGCACTGAAAGGTTGCAGGTTTGATTCCCCATTGGGCTGATCAATATTTCTATTGCCCTCTCCCTTCCTCTCTCTCTGAAACAAACAAACAAAACATTAAAAAATAATAAAAAATAAAACTCCCATATTTCAAATGAAGGCTCAGAGAGGGGAAGGGACGCACCAAAGGGCACACAGCTAATTAATGGGCACAATCAGCCCAGGGGGTCTGTTTCTAGGAGACCCCTCTACTTCCCTAAAAACTCCATTTTCTCTGAGAAAGGAGTATGGGGCAGTCAACCAATCCTGTCTACTCTTCAAGCCCTCTTCCTTCCTGGGTGGAGTTCAGGAGACTTCAGGATGACGTTTGTGTTTTCAGGGCCATTAAGAAAGAAGAAAGAAAATCCAGAAATGGGGAAATCAGGATGTGTTGACATTATTCTTGCTTCATTGTCAGATGAACCAAAAAGAAAAATGTTTTATTTAAACCAAAACGATGTGAAAACCAGCAGGCCTTAGGACATTTCCCCCGGCCTCTGGCAACTGCCTGTAGAGTGACCATCCGTACCCCTTGGCCTGGGACTGAAGGGCTTCTGAGATGTGGGACTTTCAGTGCCAACACTTGGTCAGTCCCAGGCAGACCAGATGAGTTGCTCAATCTAATGGTTGGTTAATAAGTGAAGAGAGAGGCTTTCTAATATGGGGGCTTCGGCTGGCTTGAGTACCAGCCCTGCCCCTTATGTCATGAAGCTTTGAGAGGGCCTCCAAGCCTCAGTGTTCCCATCTGGCAGTTGAGTTGAAACGAGGTAACTAATTTAAAAGGCCTACTTAATGAATGACTGGCACAGAGTAATCGCCCAGTGCATGTTGTCTCTTCCTTCTGTGAGAAAACAAAAACAACTTCCCCCCCCAAAAACACACACACACACACACACGCACGCACACGCACACACACATGCACGCACACACACACGCACACGCACACACACACGCACGCACACGCACACACACACGCACACACACACGCACACGCACGCACACGCACACGCACACGCACAACACCTTAGTTTTCTTCTTGGTTATCATTTTTTTCAGCTTTACTGAAGTATAATTGACAAAATTGTAAGATATTTAAATTGTACATCTTGGTGACTTGATATACATTGTAAAAGCATTCCCACCATTAATTAATACACCTGTCACCTCTCATATTTTTCTTTTTTGGGGCGTGAGAAATATTTTTTCTTCTTAAAATTCCAAACATGTGGAACATGAGGTACAAGTGGTGTATTTGAGGAAGGGTTTTATAAAATCAGGCAGTGTTTTCCTCTGGGACAGGTATGTTTGAGTAAATCACCACATCTTATTGAATTCTTGGGCAAAGCAACCATATTGCCACTTCTTTCTCCCTTGAAACTTTTAGGAAAGTCTCATGGACCAGTTTTGTGGTGTGGGAGGGAGAGGTGGAATCCAGCCCTAAGTGGCTGAGCTTCGACAGTGACAAGAGAAGGGTGCTTGGCATGTGACCTGGTTTAAACTCCCAGCTCTGCCATGTTCTGGCTGCCACAGTCGTTGTCCCCAGTAACAGGTGAATGACCATCTGTACTTGGCAAGGGTTTCAGGTGGCCTAGGTGAGAGCCGAGGCTGGAATCTCCTGGGGTCAGTGACTATTTTAGCTTTGCCTGTTTGGGTTTCTGTCTGAGTCCTTGAGGGCCCCGAGGTCTTCCTTGAACTATCTGAGACCCGGTTAAAATGGGTTTGGAGAAGGTGTGCTGAGTGGGATGGGAAGCTGGCTCCCTTGATAGAACAGGTGGCTCTCCCTCGTGCACCTGGAGGTAAAGTCCAAACCTTTGGCTGCAGCCTCTCAGAGCAACTACCCCTTCTGCTGGCAGCTGGGCTCGGGTTCCAACCATTCTCCCCCAGTAAAGAAAAGGCCAGAAGCCTTGAAGATCACAGTTAGCCCTCCCTGGGGGTTTGTCCCGCTTGTTTCACATCCTCATGCTCTTTATCTTCCTTTCTTCTCAAGCCTGCAATTGGGAGCCCTGGATGGTCTGCAGGCTGTTTGGAGGGTGAGAGGTTGAAGCTCAAATGTAGTAACTGGTTCATCAGTGTATGTCCTTCTTAATGTAGTCATTTTGCTGTGACTGGGCACTCAGGTGACTTCCATTATAAGTAATGTTGTGTCGAACACATAATTTAAAATGTAATATTTAATAGGTGTGTGTGTGTGTGTGTGTGTGTGTGTGTGTGTGTGTGTGTGTGTGTATGTATGTGTGTATTTTATAATCCTCACCCGAGGATATTTTTCCATTGATTTTTAGGGAGAGTGGCAGAGAGAAGGAAAGACAGAAACATCGATGTGAGAGAAACACATCGATTGGTTGCCTCCCACATGAGCTCTGACCAGGGCCCAGGCTGGGGAGGAGACTGCAACCGAAGTATGTGCCCCTGACCGGAATCGAACCCAGGACCCTTCAGTCCACAGGCTGACGCTCTATCCACTGAGACAAACCGGCCAGGGCTTAATATATTTTAACATTTATAAACATTATATACGTATAAACTTTTTCAGAAGCCTCAGTTTCTATAGAAAAAGGCCCAAGGCATTGATGTAGCTCCTGGGGATGACATTGGTACCTGTCACTACAGCTTCCTCAGAGGGCAGGTTGGAGCTGTTGCAAATATCCAACTTGTGTCTGACTTTAAAAATAGTTTTCAGATGGGAAGGAGAGAGAAAGCCAGTGCAGTCATGGCCTGCATAATTGTTTCAGTCAATGCCAGACGGAGTGTGCAATGATGGTCTTATAAGATTATAATGGAGCCGAAAAATTCCTATGGCCTGGTGACGTCATAGCTGTCATCACGTTGCAGTGCAATCCATGACCCACGTGTTTGTGGGGATGCTGGTGTCAGCAAACCCGCTGCACTGTCAGTCATAGCAGTACAGCACATACAGTCGTGTGCGGTACACAGCACTTGGGAACAATAATTAATGACTGTGACTGGTTTATGTATTTACTAAGTTATACTTTCTATTGTCATTTTAGTGTATACTCTTTCTACTTAGGAGTCTGGTTGGCTCAGCTCCTATTTCTACCGCAGGGCATGTTGCTTGCCAGTCTATTCACTGGCCTGGGTCACATGCCAATTGCTGCAGGTTGGGACCGGGTATGGTCACATGGCATAAAAGTTGCTGCCTTTTGGGAGCAGACACTGAGGTGCCATTTGAATGTCTGCCTGTAGACGTTAAGTGTATAAGAAATGGAAGTTTATTTCTCAATTGCATGACAACTTCCTTTGTCCATTCCCACGCTGCCAGTACCGACACCAGAGCACACGCATGAATGTGGGGGCTGGGGAAGGGGACGCTGAGGGGGAAGCCAGAGGCACATCCCCCTTGCTCCAGCCCTGCCCAGCCAACTCCCTCAGGGGGTTCCAATTCCCCGAGAGGGTATTAGTCAGATTTTCTTTTCTTTTTAATATATTTTTATTCATTTCAGAGTGGAAGGGAGAGGGAGAGATTGAACAATCAGTGATGAGAGAGAATCATTGATTAGCTGCTTTCTGCATGTCCCCCACTGGGGATCGAGCCTGCAACCCGGGCATGTGCCCTGACCAGGAATTGAAGCGTGACCTCCTGGTTCATAGGTCAGTGCTCAACCACTGAGCCTTGCTGGTGGGCTGATCAAATTTTCTTGAGGGCAGTTTCAAGGCAAGTCAAATGGTGCTGCTCTGCCTTGGCCCCAGGTCTCCTTGAATTGCTTTTCTCCCTTTGACTTATGTCTCAGAGCCCTGCCCGGGGAGCTGTGGCTAGGGGCCCCTCATGGTCTGCCCTGGCCCCCACAGCCTACTTTCTGGGCAGGTGACCCTGGTGGCAGCTGCCCTGGAACCAAAGACGTTCTGGAAAGTCCCCAGGAGTCCAGGCTGGAATCGGCCCCACCTGGCCTCAGAGCCCAACCTCCCACCTCTTGCTGTGGAGTCCGGCTGCCTCGGATAGGATAGGATCGGATCGATGGCTGAAGGGGATCGCCAGGCAGCCTCGGGGAGTGAGAAAGACTCCAGCATTAGAACAGCTTGCGTCTGGCTGTGTTGATGCTTAGCTGAGTGGACTAGTGGAAAGAGCAGGCTTTGCAGACAGGCCTTGCATTGGGGTGGTTTTTATTCCCTCTTCACCCTTTGCCTCGGTCAGTGCACCTTGACTGAGCCCCAGGCCAATCCCCAGAGTGCCCACGTGTGGCCACCTTCCTGCCAGTGGCAGCAGGAAGTCCAGAAGTCTGTCCCATTCCGGCCAAGGCTCCTGTCCCTGTCCTGTTACACGTCTGAGAGTCTGCTGGTGTGAGGAGTCCCTGAGGGACAGCCCTTCCCAGCAATGTGGCTACAACACCTGTCTTTCCAGGGTGGGGGTGAACTCAAACTCTGAGGATAACAGGACCATAGACTGAGACTAGGTCCTCGGTGACAACCTGGAACAGCTGACACTATGTATCTCCAGACACGTTATGCGAGGAAAATGAGCCCATATGTGTTAAAGTCCATGTTAACTGAAGTTTTTGCTGTTTACAGCCAAGGGGGTGGAATCCTGACTGAGGGGGGCAGGACACGCCTTCCCAGTAAGGGGCAGGTGGGGTTAGGGTGCTTCTGATGCACGCTTTCCCATAGACACAGAACTTGGGCCTCTGCTGTGTCCCAGGAGCCCACCCTGCTTAGGGCTGGGGAAGCTTTTTAAAAGTTTCTTGCTGCATTGGAGCACGGGTGGGAGGGAGCAGGCAAAGGCAGCCTGGGAAAGTGGGAAAGGTGCTGGTTTGTAGTCAGACGCCCAGGGATGGAGCCCTGGCTCTGTTAACTCCTGCCTCAGGTCAGCAGTGGCTCTGTGCTCAGGGCAGGGTAGGTCCTGCAGCAGGTCCAGGGCCCCAGCTGTGAGGAGAGGAGGGGAGGGGAGGGCAGAGGAGGGGAAGGGAAGGGAAGGGAAGGGAAGGGAAGGGAAGGGAAGGGAAGGGAAGGGAAGGGAAGGGAAGGGAAGGGAAGGGAAGGGAAGGGAAGGGAAGGGAAGGGAAGGGAAGGGAAGGGAAGGGAAGGGAAGGGGGTGTGTGAAATGGCCATAGAAGAGTGTGATGTGCTTCCTGGAGGAGCAGGCCTTGGTCAGGGCCTTGAAGGATGTGCCCGATTTGCTTGGGGAGGACAAAACAGCAGCAGGGAGGATGACAGGCCTCTCCTTTGACTTGTGTGAAGCCCACCTGGACTGTGTTTGCCCCCATCTCCTCCTCTCCATGTGCCTGTCTCCCAGCCAGCCAGCCTGGGAGCTCCAGGGGGCAAGGGGTAATGCCTTCATCTCTGACTAGTGTGCAGCAGGCATTTGCTGAATCACTGCTGGGGGAAAGAACCAGACTATAGGAAATGTGAGGCCCTCAGGGCAGGGGTGGGTTGTCTCCAGGCCAGGGGTGTTGATGGGTTGGGGGCAGGGGGTGCAGGCCATGAGGAAGGGTCTGGGAGGACAGGCTGGAAAGGGAGGTCTTCCAATGTGCTTCCTAATGGCAATTCCGGGCCATTCCAGGATGAGGTCTTTCCCCGGAGAAACCTTGGGGTATTTTCTTTTTCTTTGCCAGTGGCATTGACATCCACTGACCAGCAGCCCCCGGCCCTTAGCCTGGAGCTAGAGAACCTGGGAATGAATTAGCTGAGTGCAGGATGTTTCCTGTTTCCGGTTCCCTCTCCTCTTACTGCTTACAGAGATGCATGGAGCTTGTTCCTTGACCGCTGGGACTCGGAGGCACATGTGCTGGAGCGGAATGAGAAGTGGCCTGGGAACAGGAGGCCTGGGTTCCTGTCCTGACACTGCCACTGACCAACTGGGTGGCTTGGGGCTGGTCTCTGCCTTTCTTGGGGCCCAATTTCCCTATTGGGACTGGATGATCTTCCGGCTCTGACATTCTAACTATTGTGCCCTGGGATTCCTGGGAGAAAGCTGCCACTTTACGTGGGAGCTCCTGACCCTCCCTTCTCCCAAGACAAAGAGGTCATGGTGTTAATAATAGCTGGCACTTCTAGAACATAGGCATTGCACCGAGGGCCTTGCATGCATCACCTCTCTTAAGTGCCACAACCCCTATGAGGAAGAGGCTATTATCGTCCCTCTTTACAGGTGAGGAAGGAGAAGCAGAGAGGGGTTAGTAAGCTCCCAGCTCTCCGTACACATAGCGACTGCCCTATTTGTACTGTTAGGAATTGAATATCCCCCTATATATTGTTAGGTTGGATGGCTTGAAGGAATAAAGGTCTGGCTTTTTTTGTTTAATTTTTATTGTTCAGATTATTACAACTGTTCCTCTTTTTTCCCCCATAGCTCCCCTCCACCCGGTTCCCACCCCACCCTCTGCCCTTACCTCCCCCCCACAGTACTCATCCGTAGGTGTACGATTTTTGTTCAATCTCTTCCTGCACCCCCCACACCCCTTTACCCCCGAGAATTGTCAGTCCACTCCCTTTCTATGACCCGATTCTATTATATTCACCAGTTTATTCTGTTCATCAGATTTTTTATTCACTTGATTTTTAGATTCACTTGTTGATAGATATGTATTTGTTGTTTATAATTTTTATCTTTACCTTTTTCTTCTTCTTCCTCCTCTTAAAGAATACCTTTCAGCATTTCATATAATACTGGTTTGGCAGTGATGAACTCCTTTAGCTTTTTCTTATTGTGAAGCTCTTTATCTGCCCTTCAATTCTGAATGATAGCTTTGCTGGGTAGAGTAATCTTGGTTGTAGGTTCTTGCTATTCATCACTTTGAATATTTCTTGCCACTTCTGTCTGGCCTGCATAGTTTCTGTTGAGAAATCAGCTGACCATCGTATGGGTGCTCCCTTGTAGATAACTGTTTTCCTCTTGCTGCTTTTAATAGTCTCTCTTTGTCTTTTGCTCTTGGCATTTTAATTATGATGTGTCTTGGTGTGGTCCTCTTTGGATTCCTTTTGCTTGGGGTTCTGTGCGCCTCCTGGACTTGTAAGTCTATTTCTTTCACCAGGTGGGGGAAGTTTTCAGTCATTATTTCTTCAAATAGGTTTTCAGTATCTTGCTCTCTCTCTTCTTCTGGTACCCCCATAATTTGGATGTTGGTACACTTGAGGTTGTCCCAGAGGCTCCTTACACTATCTTCAAATTTTTGGATTATTTTTTCTTTTTGCTTTTCCAGTTGAGTGTTTTTTGCTTCTTTGTATTTCAAATCTTTGACTTGATTCTTGCGGTCCTCTAGTCTGCTGTTAGGTCTCTGTATAATATTCTTTATTTCAGACAGTGTATGTTTAATTTCTAGTTGGTCCTTTTTCATATCCTTGAGGGTCTCACTAAATTTATTGGCCTTTTCTAGGAAATTCTTGAAAAACCTTATAACTGTGGTTTTGAACTCTATATCCAGTCGTTTGCTTTCCTCCATTTCTTTCATTTGTGATCTGTTTCTTTGTCTCTGCATTTTCACTGTTTCCCTGAGTTGGTAGAGCAGCTTTGTGTGGTAGGTGTCCTATAGGGCCCAGTGGCTCAGCCTCCCCAGTTACCTGAGGTGGACACTCTTGGTGCACCCCTTTGTGGGCTGTGTGCACAGTCTTGTTGTAGTTAAGTCTTGATTGTTGTTGGTATCACTGGGAGGAATTGACCTCCAGGCCAATGGGCTGTGAGGATCAGCTGTGTCTACACTGGGAGAACTTCTGAGCTGGAGACACCCTTATGAGACAAGATTTGCAAAATTGCAAAAGCCTCTGTGCTCAGCTTGGACGGGGTGGAGTCTCAGGGCGGAGCAGACAGCCTTGGCTTCCCATCAGTCCTGCCCTATGAGGCCTCTGGGTCTCAGTGTCCCTCGGTAATCATTGTAAGCATCTCTGAGAGAAAGCCACCTTCGAGTTTCTCCCACTGCCAGACAGTCCAGTTTCTCCTCAAATGCATCTGGGTTCCCAGAAACTAGCCCAGAACTGGAGTTCAGCGCAGTTGGGAGCTTCTGTCTCCCTCCCGCTTTAGAAAGCCAGCTGCACACTCAGCCGCCTGTGCACTCAGCTGCCCTTCCTCTCTGTGCCCTCACACATCTCTATACTTCAGCTTTTTGCAGATCCTTTGAGTCTCAATGTGCTTTCCTCTTTTCTTCTAGTTGCAGAATTTCCACTCAGCCAGCTTTCCTGTGGTTCTGAATGGTGTCCATTTTGTATTTTAGTTGTAGTTTTGATATTGTTGTGCGAGGCAGCAATTTAGGTGTTTACCTATGCTGCCATCTTGGTTTCTCTCCGGCTTCTTTTTAAAAAATATATATTTTATTGATTTTTTTACAGAGAGGAAGGGAGAGGGATAGAGAGTTAGAAACATCGATGAAAGAGAAACATCAATCAGCTGCCTCCTGCATACCCCCTACTGGGGATGTGCCTGCAACCAAGGTACATGCCCTTGACCGGAATTGAACCTGGGACCCTTCAGTCCGCAGCCCGATGCTCTATCCACTGAGCCATATCAGTCAGGGCTAGGTCTGGCTTCTTTAAGAAGCAAGTGGTGCCTGGCTGGCGTGGCTCAGGGGTTGAGCATTGACTTAAGAACCAGGAGGTCACAATTCAATTCACGGTCAGGGCACATGGCCAGGTTGTAGGCTTGATCCCCAGTGTGGGGCGCACAGAAGCAAGGTGGTAAAAGGAAGTTGAGTTCAAGTGGAGGGAGGGGCCCTGAGTGAGTGGGATGAGAGCAGGGAAGGGGGGATGGAGATAGCGGTGGGGTGGGTGAGAAGAAAAGTTCTGAAGTTACTGGGTCTCTGGTGTCAGGGCATAGTGCCCGGGTTCCCCCCACCCTGCGCCTCCAGTGAGATGACCCAGGGCCTGAGTGCAGGTTCAAATTTGAGTCTCTCCCCGGCCCCCCGCCCCAGCCTGGTTTCAGTTGCCCCAGGCTCTGCTGTGGAAATGGCTAGATTCCAAAATCAGCCTTTAGGATTGATTTTGGGTCCAGCTTGTGGGTGAGCTGCAATTATGTCCATTATACCTGTCTCGAATGATTCACAGGGCCTTACGTAGGAGCAATGTTCCTCTTAATTTTTTTAAATTTATATTTTCCGGTGACTCACTGGAGTTGAGAGCACAGTCTCATTAACGAGAAAAGAAAAAGCGGGGAGAGAAAAAAGGAAAATGCCATCAGGCCCATTGGAGACAAATAAAATTGTCTGAACCATGGATTCTAGGGTTCATAGCCTCTGAGGTTGAGCCTACTGCCTATTCTCTGAGCCTTTTGACTCTCCCCTTCCTGGAGGTGGGAGGCAGGAAGGCAGTGGAGGTGCATTCTGATGCTGAAAACTTTGTGCTTTCGGGCCAGAAAAATCTGGGTTCAAATCCCTGTTCTGACCCTAATGCTTGCTGTGTGACCCTGAGCAGTTTAACCTCTCTGAGCCTCAGTATTCTTATTTGTCAACTGGGAAAAAACAATGCCAGCTCTGCAGGTTGCTGGGAGGATTACATGAGATCAGATACAGTAAGCATTGGGCATATAGTGTGAGAATAAGAGTAAATATTTATCAGCACATAAAATGCACTGAGCACCTCACATGTGGTATCTTAATCCTCACCACCCGGTGAGCACTGTTATCATCCTCAGTTTACAGGTGATGGAACGAGCTCAGAGAGGGAAGTGATTTGTTCAAGGTCACACAGCAGTGACTGACAGAGGTTGGACTGGAGCTCAGGTCTAGCTGACTTCAAAGCCCAGTGTAGACTTAACTCCACCATCCCTCCTTATTCCCATAGGGTGTGGGTTTGGCCTTCCTCTTCCTCAAAGCGAAACTGCCTGAATTTGAGCCCCCTGGCTTTTCTGTTCCTGGTAACAATCCCACCAACCTCTCAGGAACCCCCATCAGAAATTCAGGATCATCTCTAGCCTCTCTGCTCATCTGACCACACCCTTTCAGATCATGCTTGGTGGTACCACGCCAGCAGCAGCCAAGACCCACATCTACATCTGTTCAATGCATATCTGTTCCTTCCTCTTCTTCCCCAGCCTCCCACGGTTCCTGCCCCATTCCCCACTCCACCTATGTAGCCACTTTCAGCCCCCGCTAGCTGGTCTCTTCCCTGCCTGCTAACCCTTCCTGAAACCTCCACTGGCTCCCCATGCCCGTGTGGGGGAGGAACAAACTTCCCTCTAACCTAAAGGTCCCTTTGGCTGGTCTAATAAGCAAACAGACAGGAGACGGGTTAGCAAGAAAAAATAACCAGATTTGATACATACCTCTGCATGGGAACCTGCATACATGAGAGTTGGAGACCCGGCGCGGACAGGAGGATCAGAGAGAGAACGGGAACGTGGGGGCGTCAAAAGGCCGTTGCAGGATGGTAAGAGCAGGTGCTTAGTAAATAGAAGCTTGTCCTGCCCTATCGGTAGGTCAGAAGAGGTTATCACTGATAATTCTTCCAGGTAGTTAAGGGATGGGCAGAGGTTCTCTTGAGCCCCTGGCTAAAGTTGCCTTTAGCTCAAAACAACCTGCAGACCACAGAGCCACATCTTGGGGTGACTTGCTCTGAACCCCCACACCTGCCATCTTTAGGCCCAGCTCCTGAGCCTGGCACCAACTCCCTGTGTCACATTGGACCCATCCATCCCCCTCTCTGGTCCCGCTTTCCCCAGCTATGGAAGGAGACCCGGCCAGGGGAACAGGGATTTCCTATTCATATGGAAAACAGATCAAAGCTGAGCTCCCACCAGGGAGGAGGGGCCCACGGCCTGGCTGTGCTGCCCTGCTGCTGTGTCCTGGGGCTTCCTGGGGCACCAGGATGACCATGAGGTTGGGTGACTTTGGGGGCCTTTCTAGGGCTGCATGCAGGTATCCTGAAACCTCCTCTCGGTGTCCTGAGCCATGAGCGAGTGCTGGGTTTCCAGTCCCTACTCACTGTGGTGACTGAGGGCCTGGTGCCTCAGGACCTCCCTGCCCTGCCCCACCCCCTGTGGGGCAGTGTCAGAAGGAAGCCCCGGGAAAGCCCTGAGTGTCAGTGGGTCAGCCAACAGCCTGTCTGTCCAAGTCTGACCTCTTCATCATCCTGCCAGGGCCAGGGCTGTCTGCTCACAGCGACTGCCACCCCCTCCTCCTCCTGCCAAAATAGACATGCTTGGGCTTGTCACATGCAGCTGGTTCATCTAGAGCCTCTTGGCCACTTCCTGTTGACCTCCGGCTGGTGGACCTTAGGGGGGCTTCCCTCCCTCCCTTTCCCAGAGGAGATCTGGAATGTCCGCTCCACAATCTGGGCCAGGCTCTGCAGGCCCAGGACCTCCCACCAGAAAAGAAGAGAGTGGCGAGCCCGGGGAAAGCTCAGGACAGGCCCACAGCAGGGGCCCCAGGGTGGGGGTGGGCAGTGGGGGGCCCAGGGGTAGACGCCAGGTGTGAGATGACCCCCGTCTGGTTCTGAGGGACTGGCTTGTCCAATAGACAAGAAATGCAGCATGAGGAGCCCAGGTGACCCTGTAGTGAGAACAGAGGGCCTGGGGGTTCGGTTCTGTCCTCCAAGCATCACTGTGCCTGCGACCATGCAAGTGCCGGGGACAGAGGGGATGGCGTCCCTTCCCCACCAGGAGCCCACAGCCCGTTGAGGAAACAGACGTGGTAAACCTCTGACTTGTGTTTTCTTGGGGAATGTCAATTTGCAGGAAATGTTTTTATTTTCTCACATTGCTCTCCATTACGCTAGGTCCAACCCCCCCTTTCCTGTTCCTTGACGCAATTTGGGCCGATTCCATAGCTCCTGGGTCCCTTTTGGGGTGGTAGTGTGTGGCGGCTGGGCAGGCCTGGCTGCCTCTTCTGGGTGTGGCAGGAGCCGGTTCTTAGCCCCTGTTGTTCTTAGCTTTGGGCCTTAGCCCCTGTTGTTCTTATCTGGGACGTGGCCTGATAAGATGACGTACAGGGACCTGTGGGAGCAAAGAGGTGGGCACCCAGCCTGGCCAGTGGGGTCCAGAAAGGCTTCTGGGCACCCCCGTTCCCCCTATGGATGGACTCAGATTCCCCGAGAGCACAGGGCTTGATGCGATGATGCTCTCTCCTGATAGGTTTCCTAGCAGCTCTGAGCATGTGTATCAGTCACTGTGACCTTGAGGGCAGGGACCCGCTGTGTCCCCAGGGCCTGGCACGTCAACAGCGGGTGAATGAATGAGCTGATGCCAGTTGAGGAAATTTGTTCTCTTGTGCCTTGGTTGAAGGGGTATGTTGAGATCCTAAAGAAGTTTGAATTCTTTGGAAGAATTTCTAGAAGGTGAGATAGCTCAGTTGATTGAGAGGCTGGCGGGCTGGGATCTGGGCTCTGCTCAGCCATGCAGAAGGTGTGTCCCTGGCTTGTTCCCCGCATCATCTTCCTCCTGCTCAGCTGGGCCCCCTCCTCCAATGCCTGCTTCCTCTTCCACGGCAGCCGCCCCCCCCTCCCCGCCCCTCCACCCCCCATTCCCCGCGTTCTCCCTCTGCGCTGCTCGCAGATCCGAACTCTCAACTCACGCAGGGCCTCCCACCCCCTCCAAGGTTATGCCTATGGGACTGTGTCCTTTCTGATGACATTCTGATCGCTGGTCTATTTATAACAATGACTCACCCACCACCTAACCTTCTGCAGGAAGAGTTTGGCTTAGGCGCTGGCTCCCCTGGAATGCAGAACAATTTGCACTGGTAAATGATCCCCATGTCACTTCCCAGGGACTGTCCACCCTTGGCCTCCTCTTGACCCTGTGGCCAGATCACTTAGCGATCCCCTGCTCCGGTGCCACAGTCCCCTCTTGTTTACGAAGAATCCTGCTGACCCCGAGACCTGCACAGCCGGGCGAGTTCCTCTTTGCCATTAACCTTGAGACCGAGACTTCCTTGCTCTGCAGATGGGGAGGCCTCTGCTGGATGATTTCCCTTTGTTTTCAAATTGTTTGCTTGGGAAAGAGCTCAAGTTGGGCAGGGAATGGATGAGGCTGGAAGACAGTCCTGAGCCCCGACCCTCAGCCTGTGGCTGCCTTCTCCAGCTGTCTCTCCCGGGACCCCAACCTTCACGGGTACCCACAGTTTGTCAGCAGACGCTCTGGTTACTTACGTCATAAAGCAAATATAATAGATCCCGGCCGGTGTGGCTCAGTGGTTGAGTGTCAACCTATGGACCAGGAGGTCTTGGCACATGCCTGGGTTGTGGGCTCAATCCCCAGTGTGGGGCATGCAGGGGGCAGCTGATCAATGATTCTCTCTCATCATTGATGTCTCTATCTTTTTCTCCCTTCCTCTGACATCAATATACATATATTTGGAATTGTTTAAAAAAAGAAAATATGATAGAGACCACCAGTGGGACTCCTTGGCTTCCTGTCCCTGTCCCTCCCTATAAGCTTTTCCCATCCCCTGCCCTCCCGGCCTCCAGCTCTTTCTTCTTAGAGATAGAAGGGCCACTCTGTCCCACGCTCCCTGTTCTCCAATCCTCCCTGACCCCATCACGGTTCATTGATGATTGTGGGTCAGCCTGGAGTTCGGCCTCCATGGGCACTGAGTCCTCTCTGCCCCCAGCATCACCTCAGGCTAGCCCTTCTCTCCACTCATTGTCTTTACCCGTCACCCTGTTTCCTCTAGGTCACTGCAGGCTGATGCTGCCCCCCTTCCCTACCCCAACCTCATTCCACAGTAGCTGCTCTCTTCTCCTAGTTGACATGTCCAGGGCAATCCCTAAGTCCCACTGGTCTGTGTATCTTATGACATCCTTAAGCTCCATCTCCCTGGCTTCCGATACGCCACCCTCTCCTGGCACTCAGATAGCCCTAGCCTTCATTCCCTTCATTCAGAAGGAAGCCACCAGCTGGGAGCCCTGCCTTCAGGCTTGCCCCTTCAGTTCTCTATCCACCAGGCAAGGCCTCAGATGATGCCAAACTCCTCCTTAAATCCCCTTTGCATGGCGTACAAGGCCCCATGATCAGTCCTTGCCTGTCTCTTGTTCTTATCTCCTGCCACATCTTCATACGACCACCCTGAACCCTATTTTTCAGCCAACCTGAACTAGTCAGATGCTCCCGGGTTACCTTCCCTTCCTCATATCTCTCTACCTACAGCCCAGAAGTCTCTTACTGACTTCTTCCTGTGGCTAAATCCTAGTACATAGCTCTGCTGACTCACCCCTCCGGCGGGCAGGCTTCTGCCCCTCCCCGTTGGGTTAGTGCCTTCCTTGTGGCTCACGTGGCCATGGCTCATCCCCTGTACTGACCCATCTGTCTGGGTGTCTTGCCCCAATTGTCACTCTGATTACCAACCCGACACTCCAATTTGGGTCCAAATTCCTTTATTTTATGTTCTCACAGAGTGATTTCCTTCCCTTTTGAGCACTTAACTTAGTTGGTAGCTATTCATATGGCAAAAGCAAGTATTTGATTCCTGCCTGTCTCTTCCACCAGACTGGAGGCTAGGCAACAACAGAAATATCCTTATTGTTAAATAGGGGCATTATTTTTCTTTTTAGAGAACACTTACTATTCAATACAGTAAGTCCTCATTTAATGTTGTTGATGGGTTCTGTGACTTTAAGCAAACGATGTGGAAGGAAGCCAGTTGTACCATAGGTTAATTGATATAAACCAGAGTTAAGCTCCTGTGGCACCTCATCAATGTTATAACAGAACGACCTTGAACAAAATGACATTATTTGAGGGCCTGCTGTACTTTAAGAGACTGATGAATACCGGTGTACCCAATACCCAGTTTTGTCCAATCTCCTAACCTGTCGTATTACCTTCAGAAGCTTTTTAAAAGATAAGATTATACAAACGATTGAAGGCCTCTAAGTTTTAATGTATGTCTATAAAAACTTGCTTTTATTAAATGTTTAAATGTTTAGCAGGTACTAATATTTATCAATATGTGTAATGTCAAGGATTAATGACACAGTAGACTCCTGTGTACCCACCACCCAACTTAGGAAAAAGCAAGTAATCATTACTTTTCCAGTCCCTCTGGCCCTAGCCGGCGTGGCTCAGTGGTTAAAGCATTGGCCTGTGGACTCAAGGATCCTGAGTTTGATTCCAGTCAAGGGCACATGCCCGGGTTGTGGACTCGCTCCCCAATAGGGGGCGTGCAAGAGGCAGCCTATCGATGATTCTCTCTCATCATTGATGTTTCTATCTCTCTCTCCCTCTCCCTTCCTGTCTGAAATCAATAAAAATATATTAAAGAAAAAGAAAATAAAGTCCCTCTGAAGCTCTCCTCATTCCATCCCCTTCCTTCCTTCTCAGAAGTAATTATTATCCCAAATGGCATGTATGATTTCCTTGATTTAAAAAATACTTATACAAAATATATTTGTATCCATAAATTATAGGTGGTTTATTTTCCCTGTTTGTTTGTTTTTAACTTGATATAAATGGAAACCTACAGTTTGTGTTCTTCTATGACCTGCTTTTTTGTTTAATATTTTATTCGGATATGTATACCCTGGCATCATTTCTTTTCGCTGATGATTTTTATTCCATTGCATGGACTCTGTCCATTCTCTTCTTCATAGATATGATAGACTTTTAGTTTGCCTTTCCTCCCTCCTAACCCACCTGCCTTTCTCCCTCCCCGCCCCGCCCCGTTACAAACAGTGCTGCAGTGAGGACCCCCCTTTGCCCACACGTGAGAGTGGCACATGCTCTCCAGTTGAAGACCACCAGGCGCGCACCTGGCATGGGACTGCTGGGTTATAAGAATGTGCATCTTCACTCTTCCTAGATGTCGTCAGTCTACATTCCCACACCCAGTGTACCCAAATCCCGGCTGTTTCAGACTCCGCCAGCACTCGGTGTTCCTGGACTCAAAAGCCTTGTGCACTTAATGGGGAGAAAGTGCTCTCTTGTGATTTTTCTGGGCTGCTGGTAAGGTTGAGCGTATTTTCATGTTTTCTACGAGTTGCCTATTCATATCGTTTGCCTATTCTACTTGGTGAATTTCTCCAGAATTGATCTGTGGTAGTTTTTCATAGATTTTGCACATGAATCTCCTGGCAGACAACTATTTTCTCCCAGCCTCTAGTTTATCTTTTGGAGGGGGTGGAGGTTAGGGAGAGGAGGAATTGGGAGGTGTGTTTTTTTTTTTTTTAATGTAGTAAAATACTAAATCTTAATTGCTGCAATTTGATGTATATTGACAAATGCATATAGGCACACAGCCCACTTGTCTATCATGTTATAGAATATGTCCATCACCCCAGTAAGCTCCTTCATGCTCCCTCCCAGGCAACCATTGTTTGACTTCTCTTACCATCGATTAATTTAGCTTGAATTAAGACTTCATGTAAATGAAATCATATAGTAAGTGTGTCTGGCTTCTTTTGCTCCGCATAATATTTTAAGATTCATCTATGTTGTTGCATGTATTTCTTTTTTTATTGCCAAGTAGATTTCCATGGGGCTACTATGAATAAAATGGCTGTAAATATTCTCGTCCCTGTGTTTTTGTGGGCATATGTTTTCCTTTCTCGTGGGTACATACCTCAGAGTGGAATTGCCAGAGTGTGGGGCAAGGTGTATGTTTAACTTGATAAGAAGCACCATTTTACCTTTTAACTCCATGAAGGACATTATCTATTGTCAGACTTAACAATCTTTTCCTTCATCTGTCATGCTTGCTCTACTACATGCTTTTCTGAGCTCATACAGCGTTTCTTCTATGTTTACTTCTGTAGTTTTTTAATTTTGCTTTTCACATTTGGGTCTTTAATTCGTCTGAAACGGACTTTTGTCTACTGTGTGAGATAAGAATCTGTTCCCGTCCCCCCTTTCCCCTCCCCCCTCCCCATTTGGGTAATCAGTATTCCCACCCTGCCACTGACTAGACATCACCCCTTCCCCCCAACTGTAACCCCTGTCACACATGAGGCTCCCACACAGGCTTGGACTTGCGTGGGGCTCCGTTCTGTGCTGTCGGTTTATTTTTCTATCCACATGTCAGTCCCACACTGTGCTCGTTTCTCTAATTCGTAAAACGTCTGGCTAGCCAGCAGGGCGACTTATACTACCTTGTTCTTTAAGACCAGCTTGTCTATTTAGGGTCATTGCCCTTCCACAAAAATTTCAGGGTCAGTTTGTCAGGCTGCACGTACGTGGGCGTGTGCACACACACAGAGTTGAAATTTTTTGCATATTTACCGAGTGTCTGGAGGGAGGCTTACCATCTTCATGACCCTCAGTCTTCCCGTTTGGGAACACAGCGTATTTCTCAATTTTTTGTTTTCCTAATGTTTCTACACAAAGTTATATGCTTTTCTCTGTCAAGGTCTTCGCATATTTTTATTGGCTTTATTTTAAGTATCTTACAGTTGGGGTTGCTGTGAATGGAATGTTTAAAAAATTACATTTTAAATCATTTATTGCTGATTGTAGAAGCACTGTTGATTTTTGCTCACTGGTAGCTTATCCAGCATCTTTCTGGGCCCTTTTCTTTGCTCCCATGGTTTGGTGGTAGCTCCTCTTGGATTTTCTATGTGGACAGTCCTATAAGCTGCAGAGAAGGAAGGTTTCACTTCTTTCTTCCAAATCGTTACCCCTTTCATTTTCGTTCTTGTCTTGGGCACTGGCAAGGGCCTCCGGAATAACGGTGAGGAGGAGAGGAGATAATAGATAGCCTGGTCTTGATCCTGCCATTGAAGGGAATGCTTTTAATAATTACCCATGAAGTATGGTGTTCACGCTAAGGTTTTGTAGATACACTTTATTGAAGTTATAAAGTTCCCTTCACATCCTAGTTTGCTAAGAATTTTTCAAATTTATATCGTAAATGGATGGTGGCCCAGCTGGTGTGGCTCAGTGGTTGAATGTCAACCTATGAACCAGGAGGTCACGGTTTGATTCCTGGTTAGGGCACATGCCCGGGTTGCAGGCTCGCTCCCCAGTGTGGGATGTGCAGGAGGCAGCCAATCAACGATTTTCTCTCATCATTGATGTTTTTATCTCTCTCTCCCTTTCCCTTTCTCTCTAAAATCAATAAAAAATATATTTAAAAAAATAAATGGATGCTGAATTCTTTAAAAGGATTTTTCTATGTACATTGAATAGTCATATAATCACCTCCTTTGGTCTATTCCTGTGAATTATACTAACAGATTTTCTAATGTTAAACCATCCTTTTATTCCTGAAACAAACCAAGTTGGTTTATGTTGGTGGTGGTTATTATTGTACATAATACTGTATGCGGTTTGTGAACATTTTAAGATTTTTGCATTTATGTTGAAAAGTGAGATTGTGCTGTATTTTCTTTGTTTCCTTTTGGCATTGAGGTTATACTTACCTCATGAAATAGTTTGGGGAATTTTCCTTCTTTTCCTGTTCTGTGGAGTGGTTTGGATGAGGTTGGAATATCTATTCCTCGAATGTCTGGTAGTACTGACTTGTAAAAGCACCTGGGCCAGGTTTTGTGTTTGTGTATATGGGGGTAGAGTTTTAAAACATAGATTCAGTTTCTCTAAGGATTATTTGTATATCCAGATTTTCCATTTCTTATTCAACCAGTTTTGGTAAGCTTTTTCTTCTGGGGTAATTTCTATTTCATCTAATTTTTTTCAACTTATTGGCATAATTTCATTCATGGTATTCTCTTATTTTTAAACTTTCTACTGTATCTAGTAATGTCCCTCTTTTGTTCCTAATATTATTTATTTTCATAATTTTGATCAATCAGGTAAGATTTTTGTCTATTTTATTGGTATTTTCAAAGAACCAAACCTGATGACCTCTGTTATTGTTTCTTGGTTTTTCATTTTGTTAATACCTGGATCTTTCTTTGATTTCCTTCTGTTTCCTTTGGATTACTCTGCACTTTATATAGCATTTTTAATTTGGTGCTTACTCCATTAATTTTCATTTTCTTCTTCTAATTTACGTTTTTATGGCTATACCTTTAGGTTCTGTAGTCTTCAATACAGATTATTAGAATCAGCTTGTCAGTTTCTCTCTAATGGAATTTGTTCCATGCCATCAATGTTCCATCGAATAGCTGGGCTGGTCCCTCTGGAAAATGGTGCCACATTCAGGGCTCAGTGTTGGTCTTTGAGGTCCACAGGTTGGACACAGCAAGGACTCCAGGCAGATCAGCCTTGGTGAGTGGGGGCCCCTATTGCCGAGCCCTTGATCTCCATTCCTCCCACCATGGCCATTTTGTCAATGAGCACCATGAGCAAGGACTGGGGTGGCTAGGGGAGAGGCTGACTGACATCCACAGAATGGGTTATCTTCTCTGATAGATTTTTGGAGCCCTCTTCTGCTGTGTAACCCCACACAGATATGCCCATTTGGAGAGCTCAATCCTCACACCTCATATCTTTGCCACCAACTTTCCAGTGTTAATTCTTTCAAAGTCCCTTCCATCCAGCCAGACTCTTAGTCTCTCTCTATGAAGCCTGGAGTGGGGAGGGGAGGCAGGGAGGCTGGGCGATGCCACTGAGTGTGGGGCAGCCTGAGAAACCACCATGTCTTACCTCTATGACTGTGAAGTAAGAGTCTGTGGAAAGGCTGTGAACTACTGCACCTCAAAGTGCTGGCTTGTGGAGAAGTATTGAAGCCATATTTGACCACTGCAACCTTCCGGGGGGGAGGGGGAATGAGGCTGTGGCTGGTGTATGCTCAGTGGTTAGAGCATTGGCCCACACACTGAGGGGTTGCAGGTTTGATTACCATCAAGGGCAGGTACTTAGATTGCAGGCTGTATCCTGGCCCTGGTCAGGGAGTACATGTGGGAGGCAACCAATTGATGTTTCTTTCTCACATTGATGTTTTTCTCTCTCTCTCCCCACCCTCCCTCCCTTGCTTTCACTCTCTCTAAGAAGCAATGGAGAAACTATCCTTGGGTGAGGATTAACAAACAACACCAACATCATCAACAACAAAGGCTATTATTTGACTCTATTTGCTGTCCATCTTCCAATCTTGTTCAAGTTTCTCTCATTGAAAAACCCTAACCTGGAGCCATACTGAGAAAAGTAATTCTCTGACTCAAAGAAGTGATGGGTGGTCCTATGTAGACAACAGACCATGCAGCCTGATGGCATCCTATCTAATAAAAGAGTAATATGCAAATTGATCATCACTCCAATACACAAGATGGCTGCCCCCATGTGGACACAAAATGGCTGCCACAAGATGGCCGGTAGGGGAAGGCAGTTGTGGGTGATCAGGCCAGCAGGGGAGGGCAGTTGGGGGAGACCAGGCCTGCAGGATAGGACAGTTGGGAATGACCAGGCCAGCAGGGGAGGGCAGTTAGGGGTGACCAGGCCTGCAGGGGAAGGCAGTTGGGAGTGACCAGGCCAGTAGGAGAGGATGGTTAGGGGAAATTGAGCCAGCAGGGGAGCAGTTAGGTGTTGATCAGGCTGGCAGGGGAGTGGTTAGGGGGTAATCAGGCTGGCAGGCAGAAGCTGTTAGGGGCAATGAGGCAGGCAGGCAGATGAGAGGTTGGGAGCCAGAAGTCCTGGATTGTGATACGGCAGTTGGACATCCCTCGAGGGGTCCCACATTGGAGAGGGTGCAGGCTGGGCTTAGAGACACCACCCCCTCTCCATGCATGAATTTTGTGCACCAGGCCTCTAGTAGACTTATGTTGTTTGTGGTCATTTCCACGTATAAGTAAGGTATGCCTAGCCATTCTGGTTTGGGAGTGGCTTCCAGGAATAATACTGCTGCCCACTGTGTCAGATCATTCTGGGTCAGAGGTTGTACTATGATAACAGGTTTTATGATATTCACATTGGAAGCATATTGTTATTGAAGGAGAAATGTATGATGCCAGGAGCTAGTCTGTTAAAAAGTAAGATAGAGGCGTGTTTGACAGTTAATGTTAAGAAGTCATCACATCTGTATTTAAAATAATCAATTTCTTTTTATTTACCTTTTGAGTAATTAGTCTGAAGATAATATTGCAACTTATAACAACACCATACTGTTCAAAACTTGTTGCACAAAGAAGCAATAAGTAAATTATCCACAGAGCTACATTCCAGGACCATGGCCAGGTTGCTCGGCTGGAGCGTCATTCTGATACACCAAGGTTGCAGTGTGGTCTCCGGTTAGGGCACATACAAGAAGCAAACAATGAATGCATAAATAAGTGGAACAACAAATTGATCCTTCTCCTTCCCTTTCTCCCTTCTCTTCCTCCCTCCTCCTCTCTGAAAATCAAATCTATACTAATAATAGAGAAATATGCAAATTGTCCAGGATGCCATCACAGTAACAGTAACGACCGAACAGCAGGCTGCGTGGGGCGACCAGGCTGGCGGGGGTGGGGGGGGGGGGAGAGACAGTAAGGGACGACCAGGCCAGTGCGGCGGGGGGGACGGGCAGTTAGGGGCGACCAGGCTGGTGGGGGGGGCAGTTGGGGGTGATGAGGCCGGGGGTGGGGGGTAGTTGGGGGTGACCAGGCCAGCAGGCAGAGATGGTTAGGGGTGACCAGGCTGGTGGGGGGGGGGGCAGTTAGGGGCAATCAGGCAGGCAGGCAGGTGAACAGTTAGGAGCCAGTGGTCCCAGATTGTGAGAGGGATGTCCAACTGCTGGTTTAGGCCCGATCCTAGCAGTTGGACATCCCCCAAGGGGTCCCGGATTGGAGAGGGTGCAGGCTGGGCTGAGGGCCCCCCCCCCTTACTCAGTGCACAAATTTCATGCACCAGGCCTCTAGTAAAAAAATAAAGACATGTTTATGGAATGAATTGAAAAAAATAAATTTTACAAATGAGGACCCTGAGACCAGAGGCATGAAGTGACTTAAGTCTCTGGAAGTTCAGCATGGGCAAAGGTGATTTCTAGCTGCTATATTTATTCACATACTTGGCATTTTCCACAAAGGAATCTGTTCCTGTAGTCATGAGAAGTCCTCTGGTCCTGCCCTCTGGATCTTACCTTATTGGAGAGCGTGGTCCTGCCCTGTCATTCCCTTCTCCGGGGTTTGGGACATCAATATCCCAACTCAAGAGCTGCAAGTGTGATGGTCCCAGGGGGGTTCTTGGTGGTGGCAGAGACTGTGGGAGAGGGAGAGAGGAAGCTGGAGATAAAGGGTGGTGAGCAAGGGAAGTGAAAATGCCCTGTGTGTTCCACATCGCCTCATCTGTGGCCTATCTGCCATTATTGATTTCCACTTTCTCATTTTGGTTAAATTTGAACTCTTAGTAAGAGGCCAGCTGCTTTAGGCCTTCTTGATTTATTCTTCTTAGTGTCCAAGAATCACAAACCTAGCCCTAACTTGAGCCTTTCCTAGTTGTCTGGGAACTGCACGCCTGGGTAGCGTGGGGTGGCTATGGAGAGAACCCTGAGCTGTGAGTCAGGATCCCTTAGTTCCTGGTCCAGCATTGCCCCGTGTGACTTTGGGCAACTCACTTGCCCTCTCTGGACTGAGTTTTACAATTTGAAACTAGAGAGCTTGATCTTTAAAAGAACCTCCAGCTGTGGCATGATGAGCTCACAAAACCAAACAAGGTACTGGAAAGGGCGCGGGGCTAGACGCTGGTCTGTGCATTCGTGGCACCCTCTGCTTGGGACTGATGTGAGGTTCGTCCGCTGGTGCAAATACGGGGGTGGGGGCATGACATGATTGCAGGCTTAGAACCAAGGGCCCTGTCCCCTAGTATGTAGGTGACATCTTGTGGAGACCTTGAACAAAGCTGAAGTTCTGTAGTAAGGAAGACCTGGAGGCGTGGTTGTATAGCCGTGTCCCAAATGAGAGAATCAGTAAAGTAGCTCTGTCCATTTCACTGACTGTTATGAGACTATTACACATGACATTTTAAAAGACTTTCTAATAACACAGCAAACTGCTCATGCTCTCACGGTAAGAGAGAATGCAGGACACAAGTTTGTAGATGAAGCCAGGGGACAATTAAGCACAGCAGAGAAGGCTAGAGGTGAAACCATAGGTGGTTCCCCTCGCTCTGAGGAAGCACGTTGGCTCTGCTCACTGCATTTTTAATATTTCCTATAGTGAGACTGTCACTCTTATAATGGCAGATGAACCGTATTAAAGCAATATTTTAAAGGGGATTTCATTTTGTGCTGTAAGGGGCTGGGAGACCTGGTTGACCCCAGGTCCACATCTGGGCCCACCAGGGTCATCGGTGGGCTGGAAGGTGTCCAGGGAAGGGTGTTGGCGATGAGGTGGGAGCTGCACAGCTGACTGCAAGGAGCGGCTGTTAAACAGAGAATGCACAGCTGAGAAGAACAAGCACAGAGTCAAGGCCAGGCCTTACACGGGTCCAGGGGGGAAGGAATGCGGCACCGTCTGAGGGGATCCAGAGGGCAGAAGCAGGACTGCTGGGGGAAATGCCACGCTTGCAGGCACCCAGCTTTGGGCCTCACAGAAGTGAGAATGGCTGGCCTTGTGAGTGGTCCACACTTAGAGCCAACCACCTTGGGAGGTGGTAAGCCCTTGGTCATTGGGCAGGATTGACAGGACTGTTGACCCCTGTCAGGAACACTGCAGTGAGCTTTTCTGTGGTGCTGAGACAGAGGTGGAGGAGCTCAAAATCCCCTTCCATTCATTAAAGGAGAAGGACAAAGTTGGAAGTAAAGAAATAATTATTATCATGGTCAGAAGAAGGGGCTCTCCAGTCAGATAAGTCCTGGGTCCACTGCTGACTTGCTATGCAATCTTGGGTGAGCTACTGAACCTTTTTGCACCTCAGTTTTCTCATCTGCACAATGGGCATAACAGCAGGGTAGCTGAGATAAATAACCGACGGAGTGTATAAAGGGCTTGGTGCAGGGCCTTGTTTGCAGTAAGAGCTCCATAAATGAGATTGCTGGCAGCGGGTTCTTTTCCAGGGCCCCAGAACTCCCAGGCTCCCTGCAAACTTGCTCGGCTCCAGAGTCACTCACTTTCTCACGTGTCAGCCATGTCACGATCGGAATCGGCATCTGTTGTTCAAAAGTCATAGTCAGAATTTGGTTGAACTAATTTTATCCCCGATAATTTCTGACAGAGTCAACATTCTTCCCTCTCCCGCCTCTGAATCCCTCAAAGGTACACATTCTCCAGGCAGGCTGCTCTCTCAGCTTGGTTTCCTTGGCCTCCCTCCCCATGTTGATGCCCAGAATGTAATATCGGAGCCCGTCTCCCAGCCGGGAGCCGGGTGCCCAGGAATTCCGGCCCCGCTCGGCCAGGTCTGTTTGCCAGCGCATCTGTTCCCAATCAGCGCGGTACTGCGCATTCTTTCTGCCGAGCGTGCAGGCCCGGAGCCTGGGGACTGTGCTAATTGATTGCTAAATGGATCTTGTCATTTCCAAAAGAGGCCTCCAGACCTGCCCTTTGCTCTGCTTCTGCTCCCCACGGGCTGAGGAGCTCAAGAATTAACTCGTCTGCTGCCTTTGGGGAGGGGCGATGACCGTCTGGAGCCTCAATGGTAGGAATTCACCAGAAGTCGTAGAAAAGCCCCTGCGCTTTGTAAAGAGATTTACGGCTTCAAAAGCACTTCCAGGGACACCATCTCATTGCATTGTCGCCCCAGCTTCATGGGGTGGACCAGACTGTGTTGGACAGATGAGGAAATCGGGGTTCAGGGGTGGGAGTGGAGTGGCCCCAGGTCACAGAGAGCTGGTAGCAGGGACGAGACTGCCTTGGACCCGATGCGTGCTGGGTGGAGGTTCTTCCTCAAAGCTCAGCCCATTAGCAGTGTCTGGCCAGGGTTTGCCATTGAGGTTGCCAGGGAGACCGGAGAAAGCAGGGGGCCTGCTGATCTGGGCTGTGTGGGGCCTCAGGACACCCACAGGCGTCTTGTGTGTTTGGCCGCCCTGTGGTGATAAGAGCTCCGGGAGGGGGGAGATGCCGCTCATGGTCAGGGGGTGAGGGTGCCTGCCCCAGCCCCAGGGAGAGAGCAGCCTTCCTTCCCCTAAGGAAGTCCCCTCTCCCCCAGCGTCCTTCCTCCAAGCGCCTGGCTTCCCCCAGCACTTGTGGGAGAACAAGTCACTGTCTGTGTCCTCGTCTGTCTCACCGCAGCCTGGAGGCGGGGATTGTTGTCTTTCTGTCTCTAAATCTCCGCCTGGATCAGGGTCTGCTCCTAGTAGGTGGGCAACACACATGAATGTAGAATGAATGACTCATCCTGGACTTTTCCCTCTGATCTCATTCTCCTTGGTCTCTTGGCAGGGAGACCGAGATTAGTGATCAGCGAGAACAAGATGAAAACCTACCCTTGGCAGAGTAGTGTGGCCTCTGATTGATGCCTCGGCCTCCCAACAAAATCCCCGAGCTTCAGCGTCCATAGCTGCCAAGGGGGGAGGATTCCATGCGTGTCTACGGGGCGGGTTGGAGGGCCCCCTGCCGCGATGGAAATCGGAACGCTATACTCATATAAATGGGGTGTGTGTTTTGTCGTTAATGTATTCTGGGCTCCTCTCTCTTTCAGAAGCTTCTTTACTGCGCATACTGCCAAAGGGATCCTTGTAGAACCAGGAGACGGGGAACTGTCTTTAGTCTGTAAAAGTACATCGGCGCCCTCAAAGAAAGTCTTGGTTCAGACTAAGGGGTTCCTCTGGGTGGAAACCAGAGAGGGCTGTGGCCGGGATCTCGGATCCCACCACCTCTGCCTCCTTTCCTCTAGTCTCACCCTCCGCCTCCCATGGGTGAAGACTTGGGTTAAGAAGTCAAAGAGAACTGCCTTCAACTCCTGGCTCTCTTTTTTCCTAGCTGTATGACTTTGGGGAAGTCATTTCACCTCTCTGATCTTAACACGTGTGAGATGAGGACAACAGAGCATCATATGGGATTGTGGGGAAAAGTTACTGAAATAATCAACAAACATACACGTAACAGTGGGTGACCTGCGTTAACTGCTTCGCAAATGTCAGCTATTCCTGCTGTGCTGGGATGAGCACCCCACCCCCATCTCTTCTCTCTTAGCCCTCAGAGCACTGCCATTCGACACCCCATGAACGCTGCTCTTTTTAAAATATATATATATTTTTTTATTGATTTCAGAGAGAAAGGGAGAGGGAGAAAGATGGAAACATCAATGATGAGAGAGAATCATTGATTGGCTGCCTCTTGCTCACCCTCCCCCATTGGAGATTGAGCCCACAACCCAGGCATGTGCCTTGACTGGGAATCAAACCAGAACCTCCTGGTTCATAGGTCAATGCTCAAACCAGTGAGCCATGCCAGCCAGGCTGGACACTGCTCTTGCAATGGCTCCTGCATTTCCCAATTGCAGAATCTTCATTCTAACCCTCAGGCCTTCTCTGCAGCGTGTGGCCACTCCTTCCTGTGCACTCTTCTCCCTCCACTTCTGGGCTACAGCTCCCTGTCTCCACCCCTCCACACATACACCCCCCAGGATCCCCTCCCGTGCCATTGGCCATTTCTGCTCTATTTTTACTCAGTGTTCTTTCTTAGCTGCAGTCCTAAAGCTGTCTTCCATGGAGTCTTGTGCGTCTCACTCACCAAAGTTTACGGGCACAGAAAATACGCCCCGTGGCCACAAGAGTGCCTAGTCAGACAAGACTCTGCTGACTGCCATTGAGGACGGACAGGGGTGAAGCGCTATTCTTGGCACTTACGAGTACCATCCCATTCTTAACACTTGTAGATAAAGTCAGACGGACCAGGGCCCAAGTCCCAGCCCTACTGTGACAGACACTGGGGTGGCAACAGCAGGTACCCCTTGGGGGGCCCTCTCACCAGGGGGGATGGAGCTGGTCAACAGGACCCAGCCAAGCTCTCCATGCCGGGGCTGGGGATGGTGTGGGGTGAGCCTGTGCTTCAGACTGTAAAGTCCCAGTTATTTGCTGTGTGACCCTGGGTAAAGCGCTTCACCTCTCTGAGCTTCTGAGGTTTCAGTGAGGCCTAGTATGTAAGAGTGCTTGGGAAACCATCGGATGCTCAGCAAACTGTTGTCATTATTATAGTCTTTTCAGACATATTATTCAGTTGGATTGTGACAGAGAAGGGGTTTACCCGAGGTTCCAGCTGAGCTGGAGATCCCACTGGATCTTTCAACCTCAGTGAGGACACCGTTCACCTGGTTCCTCACGGCTGGAGTTGTGCTTGCTCACGCCAGGCTCCTCGCGTTGGCTATCGCTTCGGCTTTTTGCAGTCATCCTCGCCATGGTATGATCATGTCTATTTCATGAATGAGAAAATCGAGGCCCTGAGAGGTGACCTGACACATCCAGGGCCCACACAGGCAGAGTTGGAACTCAGGTTCTGTTCCCAGGTTCTGTTCCAGAGCTGTGCTCCTTCCACCACAGGACGCTGCCGCCTGACCCCACAGTCACCAGCCTCCTCCCCCCCAGCTTGGTTCTGAAAGGCCTGTCCTCCCGGGAGCCGTATTGACTGCCTGGGGCCAGGTATTCATCGCCATCTTACACAACCGATAGTGGAAACACGTTGCTGTTTTGTGGGCGCCCTGTTTCCCAGAACTTGATCATCCCTGAGGGACCTGGGAAAAAGGTACACGAAAGACACTTAGGAATTGGAGGCTGGCTTGTGGCACGTCCTTGAGACTTTTCAGAGCCCCCAGAGCCTGGCCTGGGGAGTCATGTCAGGCGCAGTTTTCCCAGCACGCCACGCCCTGTGCTAAGTGGCCGCGCGGATTGTCTCATTTCATGCTGACATCGGCCCCACGGGGCAGATGCTGTTTTTCCCCTCAAGTTACGGATAAATTGAGGCCTGAGGGTGTACAGCTGGTACGTGGTAGAGCCAGGATTTGAAGCCAGGCGCTTGGGTTCCACAGCCCGAGTGCTTCAGCCCCTATCACAGAGGAGGAGGAGGATCCAGGGGGTCTCAGAGGCAACTCACAACCCTGTGATTGGCTGGGCCTCCTCCTTCCCCCTCCTCGCACCAGCTGGCCTTCTTTCCTAGTTCTGGAACCTTCCTTTCCTCTCCACTTGGCCGTGCTGCGGGAGATGCTGGCAGAGCCCAGCTGGCCACATCCGTGCCTGGTCTGTGCCCCGTGTTTCCCTTAGCGCCCAAGCTCCTCCTTGGCAGCCCAAGGCAGAGTTGGCTGGGAGTTTATGTTAACATTTCAAAGATTTATTCTGCTCTCCGAAACGTCTCTTCCTTTGCCTTGCACTGTTTATTGAAATAGTTCATAGGAGAGCGTTAAAGACTAAAACAAAAGTCAATAGAAAAATATTTATGGGTGCTGGTGGGCCCGCGGCCACGCTATAGCATTTGAAAATGGTTCTCTTAGGTTCACACTGTGCTTCAGAAGGCTGGGGTGGGGAGCAGGGACCCACTTTTTGGCTAAGTTTGTCCGTTTTACACCCTGCTTCCCGAGGATTCAATCTGATCATGCTTCCCCCTCTTGGAGAGCTGGGCTTCTCCCAGGCGAGGGGGCTTAGCAGATGGTCCCCAAAAGTCCTTCTCTAATTTATTCTTCCGTGCTCTGTATTTAGCACAAAGTCCTGGTCATTTCTGGCATGTGGATGATGCTCCTCAGCCTCCGATGTAGATGTAAGGCTTTCTCCTACTAGATGTTTCTGTCAGAAGCTGCAAAAAGGAATCCAAAGTGTGTCTCCAACATTTAGCTACCTTCCCAAATGCCAAACTGCTGGCTTCTCAAAGGAACTGTACCTATTCTTGTTCTTTTTCTCCATACGTGTCCCCGTGAGGCCCGTGGGGGCCGGGAGGGGCTGGGCAAGGGTCAGGGCCAGGACTCAATGATTCCAAGCGGGTGGGGCCGAGGCTGAAGCTGGGGGTCTGAGTGTGGGGCCCAGGATAGGAGGACGCACCTGGGAACACAGGTGAATGAGAAGCAGGGAGGCGGTGAAGCCAGTGTCAAGGGCCAGCAGGTGCCAGGAAGCCCAAACAGGTGAGCCGAGGTGGGGCAGGAGGTGTGCCTCAGGCCTGGCAGATGGGAGCCTGTGCCCGGGCTCTGGTCAGCCTTCCAGGTGGAGGAAGAGCTGTTCCCGATGCTGGTCCCTCAGGAACAGCAGGGCCCAGCCAGGACAGGGGCCTGGAAACCCCGGCGGAATGAAGTGCGCACCCCAGAGGCAAAAACCAGCCAAAGCAGTCTCAGTGCGAGGGAATAGAGGAAGTGCTTCCGGGCGGAGGGAGGGGAGAGAACCCCTCTACCGCCATTTGTCAGTGCCTGGCACATGGCGAAGGTTGGGCCAATCAGACTAAATGGAAGGATTTCGATTCCATGGTTAGGGAAGAGGCTTGCTGGGCCTGAACACCTAGAATATTGCCAGGACTCCAATGTGTGTGCACCTTTTCCATTGATAACATCCTCCTTCCTCCCAGAAATAATTACTATCCTGACTTTTAAGGTAATATTTTTAATGCTTTTCATTTGATTTTGACACCTATGTATTCATCCCGAAACAATATAAATTTAAGGGTAAAGGGGGAATAAATGATGATGGAAGGAGACTTGACTTGGGGTGGTGAACACAATACAATATACAGAAGGTGTATTATAGAATTGTACATCTGAAACCTATATAATTTTATTAATGTCACCCCAATAAATTAAAAGTAAAAAATATATCAATTTATTTTGCATATTTTGACAGACATACATTTTAAAATAAATTGAATTATATTAAATGTATCCTTTTGTAGTCATTGTTTGCTCAGCATCATATTTGTATGCTTCGTCTACGTTTCATAGAATTTTACTTAGTTCATTTCCACTGCTGTATAGTCCTCCATTTATGAACATGCTATAACTATACTTTGTTCATTTTCATTGCTGTATAGTACTCCTCTGCTGTGGACATTTTAAAAAAATATATATTTTATTGATTTTTCACAGAGAGGAAGGGAGAGAGATAGTTACAAACATCAATGAGAGAGAAACATTGATCATCTGCCTCCTGCACACCTCCCACTGGGGATGTGCCTGCAACCAAGGTACATGCCCCTGACCGGAATCGAACCCAGGACCCTTCAGTCTGCAGGCCAACGTTCTATCCACTGAGCCAAACCGGTTTCGGCTTTTTTTTTTTTTTTAATTCTTGATGCAGATATGTGTGAAAGTCTCTAGGTATCATGATATTTAATTTTATCAGAAAATGCCAAACTGTTCACCAAATAGTGCACCAATATATTTGTCTTGTAAGCAGTGTAGGAGAGTTCCTGTAGCTCTGCATGCCCCCAAAGGACTGTAGTGTTAGAATGTGATGGTCTTTACGGCATATATAGTCATATCTTTTTGTGGTCCCAATGAGCATTTTCCTGATTATTAATGAAATTGGGCATCTTTTCATATGTTTATTAGTCATTAATGAATTTCCTCTTTTATGAGATGCCTAGAAAAATTTTTGCCGATTTTCTATTGGATTGTCTGTTATTTGTATAATTTTGATATTATTATTTTTTTGGTCTGTTCTATAAGTTGTAAAACCTCTCACTGTTTGAACTGTTTTTGCTCTCTTAAGAACAGAAGTTTTAAATTTAATGTAGTCGAGATTATTAATATTTTCCCTTATGATTTGTGCTTTTTGTGAGCGTGTTTAAGAATTTCTTCTCTATCCTGACATCTTGAAGATGTTATTCTGCATTATCTTCTGAAATTGTTGCCTCTGACCTTTGGGTTTTGACTCCATCTGAAATTGATTTTTGCATATGGTGTGAGATAGGGGTTCACGCCCCTTCCCCCACCCCCACGTAAGAATGCTCAGCTGTCCCAGCACCATCTATTGCAAAGTCTGCCCTTTCCCTCAGGCTCTGCGATCCACCTCAAGTGTCCATGAAAGCAAGAGCCTGTTTCTAGACTCTCTCTTCTGTTCCTTTGGTCTATTGTCTGTCCCTGAGCCAACACCACACTGTCTTAATTACTACAGATTTACAATAATCTTTATCTTTCATTGACCAGATTTTCCCACACTGTGGGGAAAATTATATTTGTCCTGATTATTCTTGGCTCTTTGCTTTTCCATATAAAGTTTAGAATTAGCTCATCAAATTCCACAAAAGAAAAAAGCAGCTGGGATTTTTATTGGGCTTGCATTGAATTTATAAATCAAGTCATGTAGGCTGTTGAGTTTGCCAGCCTACAAACATGATATATCTCTGCTTTGATGGAAGCCTTAAAAAAAACACAGCATTATTTTGAAGTGTGACTGACATCCAGTGAACTGCACATATTTGCATTGTACATTTTGATAAGCTTTGACATCTTTAACACCCACGAAACCAACACTGCAAACAAGATAATGAGCATATCCCTCAGCCCCACAGTTTCCTCCATCCTCCTTGGTGATCCCTCCCCCAGCCCTTCTGACCCTCCCCTCCACAGGGATGGTGAGCTGCTTTTCGTGGGCTTCTTTTCCACCTGTAGATCTTGTTCGGGAAGTGTGTGTTCAAATCTTTTGCTCCTTTTTCACTGGGCTGTTTTCTTACTATATAGTCACGCGCCATTTAACGACGGGAATACATCCTGAGAAATGCATCGCCAGGCAATTCTGTTCTTGTGCAAACAACATAGCGTGCAGTTACACAAACCCAGATGGTGCAGCTTATACACACCTAGACTGTCTGGTGCAGCCTAGTGCTCCTAGGCTGCGAGCCTGTACAGCATGCGACTGTACAAGACAGCATGAGATTAACTCAAGCAGAAGAGAAAATGATGCCGTTGAGAGACACAGAGAACATCAGATGTATGCGGCTGCTGCCCGTATAACACAGCTTACTGTTTTGCAGCAAACTTTTTTTTTCTTAAGTAGAAGAGTGTACACTAAACTAGCAATAAGAAAGTATAACATAGTAAACCCAGAAACCAGTAACCCAGTTGGTTATTATCATTATCACTTAGTATGTACTGTACCACATTGTATGCGCTGTACTTGTATCCAGCTGGGAGTGCAGGAGGTTTGTTTACATCAGCATCACCATGAACACACGAATAATGTTGTGCTCTGACATTCTGACAGCCGCGATGTCACTAAGCGGCAAGAATTTTTCAGCTCTCTTATAATCTTACTAGTGACCCGGTGCACAAAATTCATGCACATCAAAGGGGAATTAATTAGAGGAAATATTTTAATATTGCTATTTGCCCTTTCTCTATAATAGAAGTATCAGAGATGAAAGAAAATTAGTAAAATGTACATGAAAATCTCCCTCCTGTCAGAGTCTGGGGCGCACCGTGGGACCTAGAGTCAAGTCCCCGCCCACCACCCTCATGTGCTTCGCAAACGCAGGAGACCCAGACCCCAGCAAGCCCTACTCCCATCAAGCCCCTCTGGGCAGGGGGCACAGCCTCAGGTCCCCCGGCCTGGCACTGGGTGGTGGGGGGCGCGCAGTCTCAGGTCCCCCATCAAGCCCCACCGGGGGGGCGTGCAGCCTCTCGTCTCCCGGCCTGGCGCCAGGGTGGGGGATGCAGCCTGAGGTCCCTGGCAAGCCCCACCAGGTGGGGGGTGTGGCCTGAGGTCCCCTAGCCTGGCGCTGGGGCGGGGGGCATGGACTGAGGTCCCCATCAAGCCCCTCCAGGCAGGGGGCACAGCCTGAGGTCCCCCGTCAAGCCCCGCTGGGCAGGGGGTGCAGCCAGAGGTCCCCTGGCCCAGTGCTGGGGTGGGGGCAGCGGCCTGAGGTCCCTCGCCCCGGCGCCATGCAGCCTCAGGTCCCTGCTGTTCGGTTGTGATGTTACATCATCCCGGCTAATTTGCATATCCCTCTATTATATAGATAGATGGAACCACAGTCAAAATATACAGTCTGTGATTGAGGGAAACATTGTTATTCAGTGCATGACTTTTCTGAACACAACTCTATCAGATACAGTGAGTCCTCACTTAACGTCATCCAAAGGTTCTTGGAAACTGTGACTAAGAGAAACAACTTGTAAGGAACCCAATGCTACCACAGGCCGATTGATATAAACTAAGAGTTAAGTTTCCATAGGTCAACTCTGGTCACAAAAACATCCCCAAACTTCTAAATAAAGACCCCAAACACTGAACAACATTAAGCACTGGAATAAATGTGAAGTATGCATACATTTAAGAAAGATTAATAAAAACGAGTAAGATAATTAGTTTCCAACCCACTTGTTCCAGTTCAGGATGGCGGGTGGCCAGCTCTTATCCGGCAGCTCAGGGTACAAGGCGGAACCCAACCCCGGACAGGACACATTTCCATCACAGTGCACACTCACACACATACCCCCCTGTCTCCCTCCCACCCCCACCCCCCGCCCAAATTCACCCAGGCTGGGACAGTGGAGACACCAATTCACCTAACTGACTGCACATCTTTGGGATGTGGGAGGAACTGGCATCCCTGGAGAAAACCCATGCAGACCCAGCTTTATGTGGAGTGTCCTATTAAATTCCCTACCTTGGTGGGTCCTAGGCTTTATCTTGTGTTCCCTGTGCCCATGCAGTTGTCAGAGTGGAAGGTCACAGTCCCCATTCCCCATAGCTCAGCAGAGACCCTCGGCCAGCTTCGACGCTTTCTTCTCTGTTGGCTCTCCTGGTTATTTTGCGGTTGGAATCCACAGATTCCTTCCTCTCATGCTTAAGTGATGGTCCAAAAACTTAGTTTGTCAATACTGTAAACAAAACATCTTAGATAGAGAATTTCAATCTCTATAACCCCCCCCCTTTTTTTAAATTTGTTTATTGATTTCAGAAAGGAGGGTAGAGGGGGAGAGAGAAACATCAATGAGAGAGAATCATTGATCAGCTGCCTCCTGCATGCCCCCTACTGGGGATTGAGCCTGCAACCTAGACATTTGCCCTGACTGGGAATCGAGCTGTGACCTCTTGATTCATGGGTCGATGCTCAATCACTGAGCCACACCGGCTGGGCTCAATTTCTATTCTTTAGTGGGAGACGTCAGTTCTGGTTCCCCATGTCACGCAGGGACTCTGGCCTTGGGTCCCCTCCCCACCATGAGAGAGGGATCAGTGGGGCCCTGTTCTCCCATGGACGTTGAAATCCAGGCCTCAACTGCTGTTTCCAGTCCCTGCACTTCAGACCTCCCAGTTTCAGCTCCTTGCCCAGTGCCCACTGCTATGGGCCTTCATTCCTCAACCAGGTAAAGGTTGACTCCGAGTGATTGTCCCTTTCTCTGTCTCTTGCTTTGCTACCATTGCAAGGCTGCAAAGTAGGATAGTTCTTGGATCCTCCTTTCTCTTCTCTATGCCCGGCTGCCTTCATCCTGTTCCCAGAGTACAGTACTGCAAGGCAGAGGCCAAACCGGCTGAAGCAGAGCATGGACGGGCACCCTCTACCTCCTGTAATACAGAAATTCACATTGCGCAAGAACTCAAAGCAGTTCAGTGCACGCTCGCAGACACCATTGCCCAGGTGTGAGTGACAGTCTAGACAACACTGGAATCAGATGGGGCCCCGGGGAATATGTAAGTAGAGGGGAGCTCTCTCTCCTTTTAGGCACATCTTGGTGTGAAGCACTTGCCACTTGACCCAGTGGGTAGGCAAGGTCTCAGGCTCCGGGAGCTGTGTTCCGCCTGGGACCCAGGGGAGAAGGAAGCCAGCTCTTTGAGGTCCGTCCCAAGGCGCCTCCCCCAATCCCACTCCCATCTCTTTTCTGCTTGAAATGCACTTAGCCAGCAGATCACACTTGTCTTCTTTTTAAAGCATTTGTTTTCTTTTTTTTTTTTTAATAAATCTTTATTGTTCAGATTATTACAGGTGTTCCTCTATTTTTTCCCCCATAGCTCCCCTCCACCTGATTCCCCACCCCACCCCATGCCCTTACCCCCGCCACTGTCTTCATCCATAGGAGTAAGATTTTTGTCCAATCTCTTCCCGCACCCCTCACACCTGCTTCCCCTGAGAGTCGTCAGTCCACTCCCTTTCTATGTCCCTGATTCTATTATATTCACCAGTCCATTCTGTTCTTCAGATTTTTTATTCACTTGATTTTTAGATTCACTTGTTGGTAGGTATGTATTTGATGTCATTTTGTTGTTCATAATTTTTATCTTTACCTTTTTCTTCTTCTTCCTCTCCTTAAAGAATACCCTTCAGCATTTCATGTAATCCTGGTTTGGTGGTGATGAACTCCTTTAGCTTTTTCTTGTCTGTGAAGCTCTTTATCTGTGCACTTCCTGGACTTGTACATCTATTTCTTTCACCAGGCAGGGAAAGTTTTCTGTCATTATTTCTTCTAATAGGTTTTCAATATTTTGCTCTCTCCCTTCTTCTGGCACCCCAAAAATTCGGATGTTGGTACGCTTGAAGTTGTCCCAGAGGCTCCTTACACTAACTTCATATTTTTGGATTCTTTTTTCTTTTTGTTTTTCTGGTTGGATGTTTTTTGTTTCCACATATTTCAGATCTTTGGTTTGATTCTTGGGGTACGTTGATCTACGGTTGAGTTTCTGTATATTCTTTATTTCAGACAGTGTATGCTTCATTTCTGACTGATCCTTTTCCATTTTTTTGGCATTCTCATTAAGCTCCTTGAAGGTCTCATCAAGTTTCTCAGCGGTTTTAAGAAGATTCTTGAGTAACCTTATAAATGTGGTTCTGAACTCTATGTCATCCAGTAGTTTGCTTTCCTCCGTTTCTTTCATTCGTGACATGTTTCTTTGTCTCCTCATTTTGGCTGCTTCCCTGTGTTGATGGAGTAGCTTTGTGTGGTAGGTGACCTATAGGGGGCAGTAGCTCAGCCTCCCCAATCACCTGATGTGGACACTCTTGGTACACCCCTTTGTGGGCTGAGTGCAAAGACTTGGTGCAGTTAAAGCCTTAATTGCTGTTGGTATACTGGGAGGAATTGACCTCCAGGTCAATTAGCTGTGAGCACTCACTGTGTCTATAATGGAAGAACTGCTGCGCTGAAGACACACTTATGGGGCAGGACTTGTTTCAGTGGGGCTTTGGTGCTCACTGAGTCTGCCTTTGAATGTGTCATTTATGGATGTGAGGAGTTGAAATCTGGTGTCTCACACTGACCACTAGGTACACTGGCTTCTGGATCTCCAATGGGGTGCAGGTCAGCTACTGTCTGAGGCCATCCAGCAGGAGCTACAGTGAGAGCTACAGTTTTCTCCTCTTTGCTTGGGGTTTGGAGGTTTTGGAGCTGTCTGACCCAGGCTGCAAGTTTGCTAGGTTAAGCTGCGATAGGGCGGGGCTTTCTTCTAATGCTGCTGCTTGGAGCTTGGGTGGGTTTGTAGGTTGTGCAGGGCGGGGCCTCAGGGCGTCACTAGGCTAGGGCATGGCAAACAGCAATGGCTGCTAGTTAACCGGCTCTGTGTCCCCAAGGGCGTCCTGGAGTCCCGTGCCCCAGTGCTGTAAACAATCATTCCTGCGCGCAGCTCTGCAAGTAAGCCACCCTCACTGGCAGACAGTCCAGCTTTTCCCTGTAGGAGTTTGGGTCCCCCACGTCTCCCCAGAAACTGGATTTCAGAGTAGTCGGGGGCTTGTCTCCCTTTGGGTTGAAAAAAGCAACGCCCCCCCGCCAGCCCGGATCACGCGCCTCCGTACCTCAGCTTTTCAGCGCTCGTGCACGTCTCAATGCTCTTTTCTCTTTCCTTCTAGTTATAGAACTTCCACTCAGCCAGCTTTCCCGTGGTTCTGGGTGATAGACATTTTGTCTTTTAGTTGAATTTTTGAAATTGTTGCGCGAGGCAGCAGTTTAGGTGTTTACCTACGCTGCCATCTTGGATTCTCTCGCATTTGTTTTCTTAAAAGTCATTTATTTTAATTGCTTAATACATGAATCCAAATCCAAATATTACAGATAAATTCCCCCTTGACCACCACTCCAATTTCACTTACCTGTCCAGAGATCTAACAGGGGTTCTATTATCAGACTGATGTATTTCCCCAAATCCTTTAGAATATGTACATATAATTGCTTTGTCTAATTTGTTAAATATAAATTATACACTGCACATATTGGTTTGCAAGCTGCTTTAAAGAATAAATCAGTTTTAGAGGTCATTCCCATCCATGTAATCATGTTCATTCTTTTTTTTTAAATTGAGTTATAATTGACCCGTAGCATTATATTAGTTTCAGGTGTACAACATAATCAATATTTGTATATTGAAATGCTTACCATGATAAATCCAGTCAACATCCATCATCATATGTAATTATAAAAATTTTTCTTTTGATGAGAACTTTTACTCTTAGCAACTTTCAAATATGCAATACAATATTGTTATATACACTGAGTGGCCAGATTATTATGATCTCTGAATGCATAATTATCTGGCTACTCAGAATATATATAGTAGAGGCCCGGTGCATGAATTTGTGCATGGGTGGGGTCCGGCCAGCCTGGCCAGGGGGCGGGAACATGGGCGGTTGGCCGGCCTGCCTGCTGGTGGAACTCCTGGTTGAGGAGACAATTTGCATATTAGCCTTTTATTATGTAGGATATACACTGAGTAGCCAGATTATTATGCGTTTAGAGATCATAATAATCTGGCCACTCAGTGTGTGTGTGTGTATATATATGGTATAGTCACCTGCAATATACATTACATCCCCAGGGCTTACTTAATTTATAACTGGAAGTTTGTGCCTTTTGACCACCTTTAATCCATTTTACCCACCCCTCACCCCTGCCTCTAGCAACCAACCAATCTGCTTTCTGTATCTCTGAGCTTGTTTTTTGGGTTGTTGTTTTGTGTTCTTAGATTCCACCTTTAAGTGAGATCATATGGTGTTTGTCTTTCTCTGTCTTATTTCACTTAGCAAAGTGTACCTGCTATGTTGTCACAAATGGCAACATTTTCTTCGTTTTTCTGGCTAAGATTCCATTGTATACACGTACCACATCTTCTTCATCCGCCCATCCATCGATGGGCACTTAGGTTGTTTCCACATCTTGGCTATTGTGAGGAATGCTGCACTGACCGTGGGAGTGCAGATCTCTTTCTGAGTCAGTGTTTTCGTTTTCTTCACATCAGTTCCCAAAGTGGAAGTGCTAGATCATGTGGCAGTTCTGTTTTTAATTTTTTGAGGAGTCTCCATACTGTCCTCTTTTATTTTTATTCTTTTTGGTAATCCTCACCCGAGGATATTTTTTTCATTGATTTTAGAGAGTGGAAGGGAAGGGGGCGGGGTAGAGAGAGAAAGAAACATTGATGTGAGAGAGACACATCACTTGCTTGCCTCTTGCTTGTGTCCCAAACCAGCAGCCCAGGTACATGCCCTTGACTGGGAATTGAACCTATGACCCTTAGGTCTGTGGGCTGATGCTCTAACCACTGAGCGCACCAGCCAGGACTGTCCTCATTTTTTTTAGTACTGCAGAGAGTTCTATGAAATGGGTACAGCCGTTATAGTCCATCTCACAGGTCCTTCACTGATGGGTAGGCAGGCTGTTCCCAGGACCTACCAGGGAGGCTGCCGTGAGCATCACCAACGCACTCTTTGAGTTTGGGAGATTACCTTCTGCCCCTGCTTTGCTTTGCTCCCTACCTTTCTCCCTTTCCTTTGCGGTGACACTGGTCAGATGTGCAACCACATCCAGTGACTAACGCTTTGGTACTTTCCTCATGGACTAAAGTGCTGGTCAATTCTGGGCTTCAAAATGCCCACTTTACAAAAGTCAGTATATATAGTTCTGGAGCCTTCCGTGGGGGACAAGTCCAGACCCTTCTCTGGCTGGATCCCATGGGATGCCCAGCCTTTGGGGGCAGTACTGTGGTACAGAGCTGGGCTGTGGGGTTTAGTCCCTCACAGCCAGCCATGGGTCTGGAACTTGCCCCGGACTATAGTTTACATGTATCATACTCCTACCAGATTTATCCTATTCTGCCCAGTCTAATGAATTTCCTCTTCTCTCATAAAAGGAAGCTGGAGTTGTCACTTCCATATTTAGCAGCGGAGGGGAGTTGGCCCACAGTGCCAGGGGTGAGGGATGTGGGAGGGGTAAGTCAGACATGGGAACCAGCACGTTATCTTTCAACAGCTGAGAGGAGACTGGGAGCGAGGCCCATATTCTTCTGAGAAGAACCTTCTGCCAGTCAAGTAATTGGGATTGTCAATCCGAAGTTGCCCGAAGGATGGGAGTACCTTCTCGATGCTATGTGAACGTGACCCGTCAGCTAGGTCGGGCTGCTCCTATACATTCTCTGCAGGGGGACACCCCGCTATCATGACCCGTATCACAGGTCTGCTGCAGTGGGGAAAGCATTGGACTTGGGGACTCTAAGTAACTTCCTCAACCTCTCCAAGCCTCGGTTTCCACATCTGTAAAATGGGGATGGTCACACCTACCCTTTCTAAAGGGTTGCTGGGATGGTCAAATGAGATCACTTATGTTAAAAAAAAACAACCACACACCTAGCAGAGTGTCTGTGTGTCATATAATGGAACGAGCATCTAATCATCTGTCACACAGCCAACATGAGGTAATGCTGGAAGGATGGGAGTGCCAGGGACCCGTAGAGTACTGAAGAAGGACAAGCAGAGAACTTGGCCAGGGCGGGAAGGACGCTAGGCCCAGCACTGTGTTTGTCCTGCTCCCTTTGTTCTAATTTAAGGCTCACCAGGCAGCCTCTGGTTGCTAATTTGTTTTCCTATTGACCCAGGTCTGGGCCAGGGGCAGGAAACACCTCCTGGGTATTAGGCAAGTTTATATGTTGGTTGTTTATTGTTGACCTGAACTCTGCATGGACGTCTAATTAGCCTCTTTTAGCCAATGAGGAAGCAGAATCTTAGAGATGTCAGGGGGCTTGTTCATGGCTGCATGCTGGGAAGCAGGGACTCCAGGGTCTGTCTGAGCCCAGCATCCCAGGTCCTAGGCTCTCCCACGTGTGTACTTGACCCTGGAAAGGCATGCTCCTGTTGCAGGCTTCTGAATGGGCAGCGGGGTCTTAACTTTAGGGAGTTGTTCCTTCCTTCCCTCTTTCCAGCCTGAGCCCCACCTCCACTCCCCACCCTCCAGTGGCTTGAGAAAAATCAAGCTCCCGAATCACTCAGATCTTGAACCAGTGACTCAGCAGCCCCGACGGAGAGGGCCTCTTCGCACCAACTGTCAACCCACAGGCATTGCTTCACATGGATAGTCTTTCTTAACAACTGTGAACCCTGCCAGCTGATGGGGTTAGGAAGCCCGCCAACTCGGCCAGGGCTGGCGGGTGGACGGCAGCCAAGCCCACTACTGGGGTTTGTATGGTTGCCTACACGCAGGGCTACCAACTTGTCCCAGTTTTCCCAGGAAGGGCCTTAGTCCCAGGAAGATCCAGAAGGTTGGTCCCCTCTACCTGCATGTCCAAAGCTCAGCCTTTGCATTGACAGAGATGATGGACAGGTCAAAGGTGGCTCCATTTGCCCTGGGGGCCCACCCTCTGACCTGGACACCTGGCAGGAATAGACAACTGTCACTCAGCTTGCTCCAACAAGCCATTAATAGGCTCAGAACATGTGCCCATCAGTTGAGTCGGGCTCAGCTCTCAGCAGTGTGGCGGGGTCCATGGGGCCAAGGGAAGAACTGTTTTAGGAGAAAACTGGATGGATTTTTTTTTTCCAGCTTTCTTTTCCTTTTCAACGACTAACCACACCGCCTGCCTGGCCAGTGCTCTGTCCACTTCTGTCTGGCCGCCCTGCCAGGTTTCTCTTGCCACCAAGCGGTCACCTCTGGCCTGGCTTTTATGAGCAGTGAGTTTTATGGTGAGCATGTGCTCAGGGCTGGAGGGAACAGCTTGACCTTGGCCCTGTTCCTTCAGCCTCTGACACTGGGAGGATTAATCATGGAGCATTGAAGGTCATGCTAAGGAATGGCCAGTGGGAGAAGTCACTGGCCACTGCTGGCAGGTCAGAGCCTGAACTTTGAAGGGACGGCCATGGGAGATCTGGTCTCTGGAGATGCCAAGAAGCCTCTGAGCTGCTTGGGTGTGTGTGTGTGTGTGTGTGTGTGTGTGTGACTGAGGAGGTTCTGACAGTTTAAGGCAGAATAACACCCCCCACCCCCTACCCCCAAAGATGTCCACCTCCTGGCCCCCAGAACTGGTGAATGTTACCCAACATGGTAAATGGACTTCACAGGTTTGATCAAGTTAAGGATGTTGACATGCAAGATTTTCCTGGATGGTCCTGGTGAGCTCAGTGTGATCATGAGGCTCCTCCTAAGGAGCAGAAAAGAGGTAGGCGAGAGGAAAGGTGATGTGACACTAGAAACAAAGATTGGAGTGGCACTGCCATAAGCCAAGGAATGCCAGCAGCCCCCCGAAGCTGGAAGAGTCCAAGAACATATTCCCCGTGGGATCCTTCAAAGGAACCAGCTCTGTCAAATGCCTCGATTCGAGCCGCTGAAACTCATGTTATTCCTCTGACCTCCAGAACAGTGCGATCATTAGTGTTGTTTTAGTCCACTAAGTTTGTGGTAATCGGTTACAGCAGCCACGGGAAACTCATCCAGTGTGGTTTAAGGAAGGTGCAGTCATTGATGCTCAAGTTCTGAGAAAGCAGGGGCCTCCCTTTGCTCAGTTCGGGGGTGTGGGGGGGCTTAGCACCGGGCCTGACACACACAATGCTCAGCACAGGGGCACTTTCTGCCTGTCACTGGATTAAGCTCATTTTCATCCTCCCACTTCCTTCTCTGCTCACCTTCCCTCTTTTCCTTCCTCTTTCCTTTTCTCCCTTCTCTGCTTGCTTCCACATTCACTGAGCACTCCCCCTGAGCCAGGACCTGGCATAGAGGAGAAGACCCTTCTTTTAAGGGACACATTTTAGTGACACCTGGCTGAACATCACAAGCATCTGGGGCACCTACTTGAATTTCTGACACCTGGACCCAGCCCAGACTCTCTAAGTTGAACTCTGGGGGTGAGGGCTGGGCTTGAACATTTTAAAATAAGCTCCTGAGAAGATTTTGATGCAACAGATTGACAGATGAGGGCTGAGAACCACGGCTGTCTTGGAGGAAATATTAGGTGGGTTGGTACACAAAAGGGAACAATCAACCCTGGTGAATAGATCAGAGAGGGGCCTCTGCTAAGAAACGGGGACTTCACAGAGGAGATGACTGAAATAGGTTTTGAGGGTTGTGTAGGAGTTTTCCAGGAAGACATGGTTTGGGTGGGATTACGATAGGTAGGTATTTTAGGTAAAGGGAACAGTGTATGCAAAGGTATGGAGGCAGGAAATAGTAACATATTCAGGAAGCTGTAATTTAGTGTGGCTGAAGGTAGGTCAGGAGAAGTGCCAGGGCCAGGTCAGCAGATTAGAAGGATGGTCTGGACTTGATCTTGCAGAAGGTGAGGTGGCCAGACTGAGATATTCTCTCCAGGGGGCTCTCTTTCTTCTCCGGGCCAATGGGCCTATCTGCTTTATGAACTCTGACACTTTCTATTCCTATTATTCCTGTCATTTCCTTAGCTCTCACCCTCTGTTGAGCACTGGTTTCTCCACCTGGGATACACCTGAGCTCTTCATTCCTCTTGGCACAAAGACACATGGATTTTAGTCTGTCTTCATCGCCACCATTCACTCTCACAATCACGTTGCTGGTGTACTCACTTGACAGATGAGGAAACTCAGGCTCAGGAAAGGAACGCGACTCATCAGGGTCCCTCAGAAAACCTGGCGTGAAGCCTAGACTGGAGCCAGGCTGCTCATTGTTGGCCGATGATGACCTTTGCACTTGGGTTTAAATATTGGCCTCCTATGTCTATACAAAGGAATGACCCTGAAGCAACTTCAGGGGCTTGGGAGGTGACGGAAACAGGTGGGGCCTTTCACCTCCCTGCAGCTCACAGACTGAATGTGACTTTTGGCCAGTGGGCCAGGGGGTGGAGGCACCCGTTCTCAGCGAGGGCCACCCGGAGGGCCCAGCCTGCCGCTTTCAGGGTCACACCACTTTGAACCTGAAACAGCAGCTGCATCAAGTGCGTGGGAGGCCTGGCAATGCTGGGGAAGGCTTGTCCAGGGGCAGCTCGCTGGGCCCTTGGGAGCCTCCCGCCGCAGCACCAACCTTTGCCAGTGAAGTCTGACCTCAGCTACGGTCTCTCAGCGCCTTCTCTCCTAGCAACTCAACAACTCATTTGTCTTTACCCTTCCTCAGAGGACCCTGTTTGTCCCTTCCCCATCCTTTTCAGTCTCTCTGTACTCCTCCCAACATTTTTTCAAATGCCATGATCCCAAAGGGACTTGATATTCTGCCAGCATCGAAGACCAGAGCAAGTGGGGCCCGGGGAGGTCATCCAATCCTGAGCAAGACATTTCCCAAGGGGACGGGGCATGCTGACACCGTGATGGATAACACAGAGAATCCTGAGGCTCGAGTTTGAATCCTAGCCCTGTCGATAAGCTGGGACACATGGGATTGACTACAAAACCTCTCTGAACTCTCATTTTCTTCTCTTTTTCAAATGGGGCCAACCCCACAGCTCCCTCCCCTGGAGGAAGCGGGGCTCTCCCGTGGTCATCTGCCCAGTGCCTGGCATATTGTAAGCATGAAGCAGCTGTGGCCTCCTTCCCTCCTTCCCTCCTTCCCTCCTTCCCTCCTTCCCTTCTTCCCTTCTGCAGAACTACCTGCCTGCACCCACAGCCAACTACTTTCTGCCAAGCGGGCAGAACTGCTAATAATCTGGTTGTTAATGACATAGTACCCAGCTTTGTTACTTAGATAAAAGCCACGTGACTGGTCAGGCCCTTCCCACTCTGAGCCTCAGCTTGCTCATCTGTAAAATGGGGATAGTCATCCCGGAAATGACATAGCTGACTCATGGCTGTCATCCCTCACGTGCCCCTGCTTGCAGGCCACAGTGACCCATCCTGGCCAGTCAAAACCCTCCCCTGGAAACTCCCGAGCTGGGTCTGTCCAGGAGGAACCGTCCTTTCCTGTGGGCAAGAGTCTGGAAGCTACTAGAAGCCATTTTCCTCTGCCACATGGACAGATGGGTCTTGGGTAAGAACCAGGTCCACAGACTGAGGAGCAGATCGAGATCCCGAATGGACTTGAGGTCTGGCTCCAGCTACAAGTGAGGCAAGCTCTCTACTCCTGCCTTCTTACCCTTTGTACTTAATAATTATTGTTCTGGAAACTTTCCAGAATAATTTCACCCTTTTGCCTAATCTAGTTCAAATTCTGTTTTTGTCCCTTGTACCCAAAGAGACTGACTAGTCAGGTTTGTGTTATGAACTCTATTTTCAAGTGGGGAAACTGAGGCTTGCCTAGAGTCACTCGGGGAGTAAAAGCAGAGCTGGGATTTGGACTCAGGACCACCACAGCCTGCAGCCTGTGCCCTTCGCTCTGTTCCATGCTGTCTCTCGGAAGCCATGGCAGCTCCTCGGGGGTGCCCCTCTGTTTCTTTCTATCAGCAGGAGCCTGTCAGGGAAACGGCAATCATGCCAGGATTTCAACAGAGGAAACTTAATACGAGGATTTGGTTACACAGGGCAGAGAAAGAAAGGAGGGAATACTGAGGCAAACCCAGAGGAAATAACTGTAGAAAGTAGCTCTCACCTCTAGGTGGGGGGATGAGGTTGCGGTACCAGAATCTAGAAGCTCAGAGAGGCCCCTGGAGCTCAGACTCGGAGAAAGGGTGTCACCCAGCTCTGTAGGTGCAGCTGGGCAGGGATGGTATGGCTGCTTCTGGGACTCCATCTAGGTACATTGCGTGGATGGCATGAGGGGACAGACTTTCGGGTCTGAGACAGGAGTTGGGTGCTGGAGGAGCACCCTTGCCTTGCCCCAGATCCTTCCTGTGCAGATTCCGACCTGCTTTGTCCAGGTCTTCTTCAAAGGCCTCGGCGAGCCTGGACAGCTGGCAAGGCGGTGTCCATAGAGAACTGGCCTCTCCCTGGCCAGGGGGCAGGGGCAGGATTCGCTGTGGCAATAGGCACCTTCCTAAGGCCTCCGGAGGTCACGTTTGCACAGGCTCGGCTGCTCAGAGCAAGGACTGACTCCACGCTTTGATGAGAGGGTGGGGCTTCGCTTCCCTCCCTCCCTGCAGCCCAGCCCTGCCCTGGCACATCAGGCCCTGTCATTCCCTGGGCCAGACTCCGAGGCCTGGGAATCGTCTGGGTTCAGCAGCTGCGGGCCCCTGAGGCTACTTGGAGCTGTCACACTCTCTCCTCTGTCTTGCTTTCTCCTCCTACCACTCACTTTTCTTGTCTGAAGCAGAAGAAAGAGAATGGGATTTGGACATGAGTCATGCTTTGTTCCGCCACTTCCTGACTGCAGCACACTGGTGAGCTACTGTACTTCTTATAAAATGTAAAAACCTTGCAACATTACAGGCCCGTAACCATAACCTCCCCCCATTCATTACGTGATATATTGTCAAATATATCTCATCTACGTACACTACACACCCCACAATGTACTGTTACAATTGTGCATCAGTCATATTTCTTTTTTTTATTGAAAGGGAAACAGTCTTTTCTATTTACCCATCATTTGCCATTTCTCCTGTTCTTGGTTCCTTCTTGATCATCTGAGTTTCCATTTGGAGTCATTTCCCTTCCATCTGAAGAACTTCCTTTAACATTTCTTTTGGGTGGGTCCACTGATGAACACTTCTCTTAGTTTTCATTTATCTCAAAATGTTTTTGTTTCACTTTCATTCTTGAAAGGTATTTTCACTGGATATTAAATTCTGAGTTCACAAGTCCCCCCCCCCCCCCCAGTAAAGTCATGTGCTATACAATGATGTTTCGGCAAACAATAAACCATATATATGATGCCAGTCCCATAAGATTATAATAGAGCTGGAAATTCCTATCACCTAGTGATATAAATGTCCTAACACCATAGTGCACCATGTTTGTGGTGATGCTGGTGTAAACACACCTACTGCACTGACAGTTGTATAAAAGTATAGCATATACAATTATGTACAGTGCATAATACTTGATAATGATGATGAATAACTATGTTAGTGGTTTATGTATTTGCTACACAATGCTTTTTATTGTTAACTAGAGGCCTAATACACAAAATTCTTGCAAGGGGCTCTGCTCTGGCAGCCCCAGCTTCATCCGGAAGGTCGTCTGGAAGGTCGTTTGGCCATCTGGTCTAATTAGCATATTACACTTTTATTATTATAGATTTTTTCTTTTTTAATTATTTTTTCTTTTTTTATTATTTTTTCTTTTGTTTCTTTTCTTTATTGATTAAGATATTACATATGTGTCCTAACCCCCCCATTGCCCCCCTGACCCCTTTATTGTTAATTTAGAGTATACTTTTTCTATTGATAAAAAAAGTTTGTTGTAAACAGTATGCCATGTTACACCAGCAGCAGGCTAATACATCTGATATTTACTGAGTCTCTGATGGCATCATTGTCTCTTATGCTGTTAATCTTGTGCTGTTTTGTATAGTAACATGCTGTACAGGCTTGTAGCTAGGAGCAATAGGCTCTACGGCAGAGCCTAGGTGTGCGGCAGGCTACCCCATCCAGGTTTGTGGAAGTGCGCGCTAAGATGTCCTTGCAAGGACCAAATCACCTAATGATGCACTTCTCAGAATGGATCCCTGTTAAGCAGCTCATGACTGTGCTTTAAAGACAATGTTCCACTGTCTCTTGGCTTCCATTTTTTTTCTGACAAGTCAGTGATATCTACATCATTGTTCCCCTGTAGGTAAATGTTGTTATTTCTCTGGCTATTTTCAAAATGTTCTCCTTGTGTTTGGTTTCCGGTAGTTTGATTATATGTCTAGGCATGCACTTTTGTACTTATTTTGCTGGGAGGGTTCTCGAAGATTTTGGAGATGTAAGTTTATGTCTTTCACCAAATTGGGGGGAATTTCAGTCATTATTTCTTCAAACGTTTTCTGACCCCTTCCCTCTCTTCTTTTCTTCTCAGACTACACTTACACATACTGGTATGGGAGACCTTTTGATATTGTCCCACAAGTCGCTGAGGCTCAGTTCTCCCTTTCTTTAGTGTGTTTGTTCTTCGTATGAGATACTTTCTACTGATCTGTTCTCTTCTTTCTGTCATCTCCAATCTGCTTGTGAGGAGTCCCTTGCCAGTTTTTGTCTGCTTCTGGTTGCTTTCCAGTGCATTTAGATAGGTTTTTGTTGGTTTGTGTGCTGTTGTTTTGTTAACTTACTTCAGAGTTCATAGTTGTTATTTGTCCAGTAGGTGCTTCTCTGCCTTTCCTGGAAGCAGAACCCTGGGAAAGTTATTCCTGAGCTCCAGTTTCCTCACCTAGAAATGAGGAAATCGGCCTCACAGGTTATATCTGTGAAATATCTAGCATTTGACACACAGTAGATCCCTCTCCCATCCCACCCCCATCCTGGTCAGCCAAGCCTGAGATTCTGCCCCCACGTTTCCCTCCCACCAGAGAAAGCAAGGGTACATGTCCTGGGGGAGGGTAATTGGCCACCTGAGGCTCTTTAACGTAGGACAGAAGGGAGCGTCTAAGGGCCTGTCTTGGGAGCACATTCCAGGCCCTGTTGGACTCCTTTCTCATCAAGCCCTGATCAAGCTTGGATGGTTCCTGGGAGGCCTGGCCCAGGTACCCGGAGCTTTTTCTGGCCTCTGTGCCTCCCGAGAGGTAAAGCAGGTGATGGGAGACTGATGTGCAGATGAGCAGGTGCTAAGGCACGGTCGGAGAAGAGAAGGCCCGGGGACAAAGGGAAGAGAAGGTAGGCAGTCTCCTGACTCATTGGTCACCTAAAGAGGACCCAGGAAGCCCCATGGCTGAGAGGCAGAAAGTTCTGAATTTGATTCATGGCATTGTCATTTCATTTCCTAGCCTGGAGACCTAGAATGAGTTGGCAAATTCTCTGAGCCTTAGTTTCCTCATCTGTAAAACTGAAATAATAATCTTTCGGAGCTTAGACTCAGCGGTAGACTGCCAGGTGTCAATCCTGGCTCCACCTCCTCTGAGCTGTGTGGTCAGGGCAATTTACTTAGCCTCCCTGTGCCTCAGAGTCGTCATCTGTAACACAGTGGTCATATCTGAGGAGTCACCTCAGAGGAATGTTGGAGGCTTGGAGGAGCTGTTATCTGCAAAGCACTCAGCAGTGTCTGACACACAGTAAGTGCTATATAAGGGCCTGGCGTGAGATTTGAAGAAGATAATGTACAGATCTTTGAGGATAGGGGCTCAGAAAGAGTTCCCTGGTCTTCACGACCAGGCCTATGCTGAGGGTTGCAACATCTAGCTGAGCCTCTCCCCTAAGGTTAAGTCCACAATAAAGTCCCCCAGAGTATACACTAAGTGGCCAGATTATTATGACCTCTGGATGCATAATAATCTGGCCACTCAGTGTATATCCTATATAATAAAAGGCTAATATGCAAATTGTCCCCTCAACCAGGAGTTCAACCAGCAGGCAGGCTGGCCAACTGCCCATGTCCCCTCCCCCTGGCCAGGCTGGTTGAACCCCCACCCACGCACGAATTCATGCACCAGGCCTCTAATATATAAACACACACACACACACACACACACTCTCTCTCTCTCTCTCTGAGTGGCCAGATTATATGCGTTCAGAAATCATAATAATCTGGCCACTCAGTGTATATCAACCCAAGCCGGAAATGCTAGGCTTCGCCATGGGCACAGGGATGGTCTCAGGGAAGGAAGGTGGCCTCTGTACCTCAGTTTTCTGAACTAAAAGGGAAGAACTTGTTTTGAGGATCAAATAGAAAGATGGTCATAAAAGTGCTTTGCAGACAGAAAAACTCCTAGAGTTTGGGATGTATTACTAGTGCTTTCCCCGAGTGACTGTCACTTGGTGAGTAATAAACAGTACTCCTCTGGTTTTCATGTATGCCTGCAGGGCCTCCAGTTCCTCCTCTTTTGTTCTGACCATCTCAACGGAATCCCTCAAGGTGCTCATCAGCATCAGTGTCAGACACTTGAGGCCTCCAGGGCAGGGGAGGGGCCTGGGACACACGGTTGAGACACCTGGCTGTTTCTGAGTTATCTTCTTTTATGGTAAACGGGTAATGTAGTAAGTAAAATGTTTCTCTCCGAGTTCTCTGAACCACTCAAGCAAATTAATAGAATGCAGTGTAACCAAGTGAAAGCTCATACTACTGGCTGCACAACAGCCAAGGAGTTGAGTGACAAGGAGCTGAGGCATGGACAGCAACTTTATTTGGAAAGTTAGGAAGCTGAGAAGATGGAGGGCCAGAGTCCTAAAGGACCATCTTGAGAAAGCACAGAATTCAGGCTTCTTTTATGTCAGGTGAAGGGGGACACGAGAGGGGTTTGAGGTCAAGAGGCTATTGATGGCCACAGACATCTAGATGCCAGAGAGGGTCCAAGAGGGGTGGTGAAACTTGCTTGCTTTGGGTCAACAACTCAGGTTGCTATGGTCCCAGTCACGATGTTCCTATAAATCTTCCGATTAACATTTTTTTGTACATACCTCCCTTATCTCCTTGGACAGGTACTTTCCAGCAGGGAGATTGTTTTAGTAATTCCTAGGCTCCAGGTTAGATTCCTTCCATGATTAGCATATCTATGTGCAGGGCTAAGGAGAAGTTGCTAACCAACACGTTATGGGAACTGGGCAGGCTCTAGCATGATGGAGTCAGAAGGACTGACTCCATTGGGACCTCCAGTGTATAGCCAGTTGGTCAGAAGCACAGGTGATAAACTGGGCTTGCAGTTGGCGTCTGAAGTTGAGAGTGGGTGGTGGGAGGGGGTAGGCAGTTTTATATAAGTTAGCCTGTAACCTGTGGAATCTGATGCTGTCTCCAGGTAGCTAGTGTCAGAACTGAGTTGTCTTGTAGGACACTCAACTTGTGTCACAGAGAATTGCTTGACCCCCGCCCCCACCTGACCCCCACACACACATTGGAATTGGTACTAGAATCATCTCACTTTCCTACACAACTGATTGTCTGCTTTCCTGCCAACCAACTCGATTCACATGGCTCTCATCTGTAAAATGGACTTAGTAATAGTAAGCCTTCCTTCACAGGGAGAGTAGGTCTCAAAGCACTAAGCCAACAGTCCTCCAAGGGTGGTCCCCAGACCACCAGCATCCATATCACATGGGTTAGAAATGCATATTCTTGGCGCCACCTATGTCAGCAACTCTGGGTGGGGCCTGGCAATCAATGCTTTCACCAGCCTTCCAGGTGATTCTGATGCAAACTCACGCTTAGAAGCGCTGTGCTAAACTACACTGCACTGGGATGTGAGATGTGAACTGAGTCTGGTCCACATGGGACAGCCTCCTCCAACCCCCCAAAATCAAGTCCTGTTTTCTTTTGACTGGATGTGTTGACTTTCCAGTTTCATCACACGAGGGGTCAACTTATCCTTTCTCACTTTCCAAGAGACTGCTGGTTGCCTTTGTCCCCTTGGTGGCTCAGAAAATCCTAGAATGCAATTGTGATGATTGGTTTCCAAAGCCAGGTGAGACCTCCAGGCACATTAACCTGTTCCAAGCAAAGCTTCTCAGTGGAAGGCAATGGTGCCTTAGAAATATTTTGCAGAAATTGGATCTCCAAGAGCCAACAGGGACTTGCCCAAAGTCACACAGTAAAGTGCAAAGCTGGCCCTAGGACCAGGTCTGCTAGCTTCTAGGCTGGCATTTTTTCCACTACACCAGGGCTTCTGGAACTTCAGTGTGCACATGAATCCTTGGGAGCTTGCTAAAATGCAGCTTCTGATGCAGTGGGGCCGGGGTAGGGCCCAAGACTCTGCATTCTAATAGGCTCCCAGGTGGTACAGAGCTGCTGGTCTAAGATCACACTTTGAGTTTCGACGTTCTAACCACACTGTTCACCCTCATCCCTCCTCCCAGTCGATTCTCGATAAACGTCCAGCCTGGGAGAGCCAACTCTTGCAGAAAAGAAATCATCCTTCCTTGTGGTCGAGTCACAGAGAACAAAAGCCATGAATGGAAAGCCATGGAGTTGGGGATGTTTGATGAATGACAAGATCCCTTTGTTTCCCCCAAATTCCACTTTCAGCCAATGCTGCTAGAAAATCTGTTGATTCTGGTCCTCTTCCACAAATACCCCTCCCTAGCCCCTGCTCCCAACAGTCCCTCCCCTACCCCCCAAATAGCACGCAGTGCAATCCTTGCAGTGGGTCTCCCAGGCCCAGCACTACAGGAAGCTCTCACTATGGCAACAGACAGTCCCTGGGCCAAGTGCATTCATTATGAGAGCTGGAAAGAAAAGGGCCAGGCTCTTCCTGACCCGACCTTTCCTGGAGGGACTCCGTGGACTGGGAAAGAGGCTCTCCACCCACAACCCCATGCAAAGAGCTCAGTGACTCTCAGAATCTTAGTGAGAGAAGGAATTTGGGGGCTTAACCTGAACTTCTCATTTTCCAAATAATGCCAGGGAGGGCACATAACTTGCCCAAGGCTGCACTGCCAGTTAAGAGCAGGCTGGGGTGAGAATCCCGGGCTCAGGGCTCCCAGCACAGGCTCTGTTCTACCAATGGTCGGTGCTATGGACGGAATTGTGTCCCTCTCCATATATTGAAGCTCCCACCTCCAATGTGACTGTATCTGGAGATAGGTAGGGTCTTTAGGAAGTAATTAAGGACAAATAAGGTCCTATTTAGGGTAAGGCCCTAATCTGACAAGACTGTGGAGAGAGAGAGAGAGAGAGAGAGAGAGAGAGAGGGAGGGAGAGAGAGAGGGAGAGAGAGAGAAAGAAGAAGAAGAAGAAGAAGAAGAAGAAGAAGAAGAAGAAGAAGAAGAAGAAGAAGAAGAAGAGAAGAAGAAGAAGAAGAAGAAGAAGAAGGAGGAGGAGGAGGAGGAGGAGGAGGAAGAAGAAGAAGAGAAGAGGGCTCTTCCTGTCATATGAGGATATAAGAAAGCAGCCGCCTACAAGTCAAGAAGGGAGCTCTCACCAGAACCTGACCGTGCACCTTGATCTTGGACTCTCAGCCTTCAGGATTGTGAAGAAGAAATTTGTGGGGTTTTTTTGTTGTTGTTGTTTTTTAGCCACCCAGTCTGTGATATTGTGTTATAGCAGCCCAAGCAGACTAAGATAGCCCTTGAGTTGGCATACTGTCATTCAGCGTCCTCGAGGAACCCAGATGCCCACCCTCACATGGTGCTTTGAGAACTTGTCATGAAAAACACCTCTTCTCCTTGGCCAGATGGGAAGTGAATTAATTGGCTTTTTTCACCCTCAAAAATGAATCTGTTTGGCCTGTGTGTTAGTGGAGGTCGGCGGTGAAGGCAAGTTGTGCTGGTGTGGATGAGAGTGTGCATTAGGGCCCTCAAGGAACAGTGGGAACGATGAGAGCTTCAGGCCTACCTCTCCCAGTGCTGCATCACCATCCACTTCCACCTTCCCACAGCCCCTCCCCCCTTGCCCAGCCTCACTGAATGCCTCCCAATGTCCCAAGTGTGCCATGCTCTCCACCCCCCATGCCTTCACACGTGCTGTCCACACTGCCTAGAACACTCCTACCTTCTTTGTTTCCTTGGCAAACCCTCGGACATCCTCCAGGAGTGATCTCCTCCTCCATGAAGCCACCTTCAGCAACACCCCTGGACTCCCATTCATTCATTCATTCATTCATTCATTCATTCATTCGTAAACACACCACACAACAGCTAAATACACACATACTAGCTCTTGGTTGCAAAAATTAGAAACCAACTCTGGCTAATTTAAACAGAAAAGGACTTTATTGAAAGGGTATTGGGTCATGTCCAGAATGATCAGAGAATGGGGAAACCAGCTCTGGGCTTTGCAACCACCAGTGGTGCCCATGGTACCCTGGGAACCAGGTGTGGGACACCATAGGCACTACACCTTGTACTGCCAACCTGCTAGCAATGCCCCTGGACGATGCCCCTGGTACTGCTGCCCCACCATCTCCACCACCAGCACACTTCGGATCATTTCTCAAGCTCCTTTCTTGTCACTAGTTCTAAATCGGACTCTGGGCCAATAGGGTCACTTGGGAGAGCCTGGGTCACATGCCGGTGTCCTGGCTCTAGAGTGGGCTCCTGGCCTCACCGAAACCCATAAGGGGGATAATTCCTCAAATTATGGAAGGGGATTCAGATGCTGGGGTGGCCAAAAATCACAACAAACGTCCCTAGATGTAACATATATAATTGTCATTATTGGTGGTTGTTATGATCGGGGAAGTCACTGGGAACACGGAATTAACACATACTGAACCATCGCTCCTAGGGGAAATACAGGCTCCATGCCTGTAAGTCTCCGGTCACAATGGTTTTGCCGACACATCAGCACATAATCTTGTCTATGTGTGTTTATTTAATAGATACTGTTGATTCTCTAACATTGAACTCACGGCCAATAGCCCTGTACCTGATGCCTGAATGAAGCTCATCTTTGACACGTGTTTTTTCCGTGAGGCACAGCACAGCCGTCTTGCACTTGGGAACACTAGACAGCACTTCAGCGCCACACTCGGGGGCCATTTAAAATGATGGGATCACCCCAAAAAGCACAGCAATGCAGAAAGCATGTCACTACACAGACCGTGAAACGGACACTTGTTTACAGAGTAAGAGCTGAAGCAGGAAGTCAGCGCGTCACCTTGTTTAACCTCAGCCGGGAATGTGTGCGCCGGGCAGCTGGAATTTTCTGCCTCCCTTGGCACATCCCTGAAAGACTGTGGAAGCGCCACAAGTATTGATCTGGGAGTTATAAACAGATGTGAGCCAGTGGGCAAATTGGAAAGTACGGACTCTGTGAATTGACTGTATAAAGGTCTGATAAACATATTTATAAGTACAACTTTATTATGTGTCAATTTTTCTCATATGTATGTCCGCACCTGTACATCTTGCTGTGGTGAGGTTTCCCACCCATTGAGAATGTCCCAGTTTCAGGGGACAGGCGATATCTACCAGAACAACAGTCACTGTGCAACATCGTCCAGGGAGATTTTTACTTGAACTTTTAGGAAGACCATGAGCTTAAGAGCCAAGCATTGTGCAGAGCAAGGAGTTTTTCTCAATCCCCCTGGCATAGGGAGCCCCTGGCATGGAGGACCCTATCATGGCTTTCTCCATGGGCGGGTGGATGCCAGGGCTCACTGCTCTGGGCAGAGGGCAGCTATAACGCAGCGGAAGCAAAGAGCCTGACTGTTACCCCTGGCAGTCCCAGGGCGTTTTATTAAGAATCCCCTGTTTGGGATATGAAACATACAACTGGATATGGGGGCCTGAGGAACTCAAGCTGATGGCCATTTACCAAGCATTTCTATCTGTGGGATGGAATATCTTTCTTTGGTAATTTGGAGCTGGCCTGGCTCCCTCGAGGGCTCATAAGGAATGCAGACCAGTTGTAGAGAAAGAAGCAACATTTTCTGCAGAAATCTGAGTATAGTGCAAGTACACGTTCAGTTCTCTACACATTAATCCGACAGACATTTGGATATTTTCGCACCTACTAAATGCCAAGCACTGTGCTTAGATGCTGGGGATGCATCAGTAAGTGGAGTAAGTAGAGGTGAGATTTGAATCTTGTTGGAAGATGGCAGTCAAGTCCAGGGGAAGGGAGGTGAAACCTGGCTCGTTTGGTTATTTGCTCTGGGGAGAGCTCTGCACTGGCATTGGGGGGCTCCAACAAGGAGCAGGACTCTCCCTCTCCCCCAGGAGCTCACAGTTACAGGAGGGTGGCATGGATAAGAGAAGGTCCAGATAAATACATGAAAGTGTAGGAAGTCTACAGACAGCAGAGCAAGGTATTGTGGGATTTCAGGGGACAAAATGCCCACTTTCTACTGGGGATTCTGTGGGGTGTGAGTCAGACAGACTTCCGGGAAGAGAGGCCTGAGGATAGTCTTTGAGATCAGGGACCTGGGAGCAGTGAGCTATGAGCACAGCACAGTATGTTGCAGTTACATCAGTTAAAGCTGTCTTGCTTTTGGCTACGGCCCCTTTTTAAAAGGGAAGGAGGCGCCGATACTTCTGGGTTTGTTGGTTTTTTGTTATTTTTTTAGAATAAGTTTTGTGGTTTTTTTTTATTTCAGAGAGAGAGAGAGAGAGAGAGAAAGAGACACCAATGACCCTATGATGCTACTTCCTTGTCTTCTCTCCTGCCTCCTCTCCAGTTCTCTGATTTCTCACAAACTATGTTGACTAGTCTGTGATCACAACTGCACTTTTTTACAGCTTCTTCATTCATCTTGAGCTTTGATTCCACCTTTGTGATGTCTGTCCTGTCTTTTACAGTTTGGACACTCTTCTCCTGGATAAAGACAGAAGCAAAGGAAAAAACCTGAGTGGTTCTGCTTTCTCTCCATCGTCTGTTTACATTACAACAAAATCCCCAAGCCCTGGCCTAGCCTTGACTTCTCCTTTTCTCTCTCTGAATAGACCTTTTAAAAATTCCTTTGTGTTTCCTTTAGCACATTTCACAGGCTTCAGCTCATTCTGGATTAATTTATCATTTCTAACACGATGTGTTCCCGAATATTTATTTAGAAGTTACTTTATGGAATAAAAACAATGCTAAAATAACAACAGATATCCAAGATAAAAATTGCTCATAATATGTAATCTTATCAATCCGAAGATTTTTTCCATGATTTCTAATTCTTATCTTTATGCATATTTTATTTTTAAATATTGGCAGCCATATTATCTGTAACAGACACTTAACATTTTTGAAATATAACATAATAGATTCATAAAGTGAAAAAAACACACGCGTGCGTCTATATCTCAGTGGATTATCATAAAGCAAATGTCAGTGTACCACACCCCTTCCCCCAGGTCAGGAAAACAAACCCAGAGGCTTCCCTTAGACCCCTTTCCAACCACGGTCTCTCCCTCTCAATTAACCATAATCTTGATGTTAATCTCTCCCTCACTTTTCTTTCTTTCTTTCCCCCCCCCTCACTTTTCTTTATGGCTTTATGCATGTACTCTTAAACTAGTTTAGTTTTGCCTGTTTTTTGAACCTTATATAAATGGAATTATAAGTATGTACTCCTTTGTGCTGACTTATTTTGTCCAACTTAAAATTTGCGAGATTCATCCATATTGCTGCATGTGGTTGTAGTTCATTGCCTAACATACCAAAATGTATTTATTCATTCCATTTTCAATGGCTATATGGATTGTTTTTAATTTTTGGCTCTTGTGAATAATGTTGCTCTGAATGTTGTAGTGTGTGTCTTGTAGTGTACATGTGCACACATTTCTAATGACTGTATACTTAAGGATGGACTTGGGTCAGAGGTCATGTGAAGGTTCCACTTTAGTAGGTGATGCCAAGCAGTTTTCCCAAAACGTTCATATCAACTTGTACTCGAATCATTGCTCTGTATCCTTGTCAACACTTGTTACTGTCACTGTTGAATTTTAGCCATTCTGTTGAATGTGTAATGGTATCACATTATGATTTCTTTTGCATTTCCCTAATTAATAATCAAGTTGAGCATCTTTTCATTTGTTTACAAATGATTTGGATATCTCTTTCACAATGTGCTTTTTCAAATCCCTTGCCCAGTTTTCTTTTTTGGTTATTTTTTTTTCCTTATCGATTTGAAATAATTTTAAAAGATATTATTAATGTGAGCCTTTTGTGGTTATGTGTTGATTATATCTTCTCTCACTTTGTGGCCTGCCCTTTTATTCTCTTAATGTCTTTTGATGATCAGAAGTTCTTTATTTTAATGTAGTCAAATTTAGCAATTGTTTCCTTTAAGACTGGTATATCCTATGGCCTATTTTCAAAAAATTTTTTTCTGTGAGGTTTTGAAGAACTTTATTTCTATTTTCTAGAAGGATTCCTTCTCTTCTTTTTATTAATTGATTTCAGGGAGAGGGAGAGAGGGATAGAAACATCAATGAGAATCATTGATTGGCTACCTCCTGCACACCCCCTATGGGAACCCAGCCCGAAAACCAGGTATGTGCCCCAACGGGGCATCAAACCGTGATCCCCTGGTTCATGAGTTGATGCTCAACCACTGAGCCATACCGGCCCAGCAGATTCCTTCTTTTCTTCCTTGCTTCCTACCTGCTTTCCTTTCTTTGCCTTTCACATTTATCTCATGTTTATTTCATATAAATGGAACGATATATGTATTCTTGCTTTGAAAGAATTTATAGTTATGTTGTCCAACACCATTTATTGAAAAGACTGCAATTTCCCTGCTCTGCAGTGCTACCTTCATTGTAAATGACATATATGCATTCCTCTGGGTTTGTTTGGAGCTTTTTACTCTATTTAATGATTAACTTGTCTGACCTCATAACACACTGTCTTAAACGCTGTATTTTTATAATAATTCTTGATATTACATAGAAAAAAGGCTTATTTTATTAGACTTATTCTTAGGCATTTTATACTTTTACTAGTAGCCCTGCACACGAATCCGTGTGCCAGTAGGTCACTACTGCCTTCCTGTAGCTCCCCCCACCCCCCTCCCATAGCTTGCTGCCCTGCCCTGTCCTGTAGTTCTCCACCCGCTGCCCTGCCCTCCTGTAGTTCCCCGCCCCCACTCCCCCCTCATAGCTTGCTGCCTTGCTCCCTCCTGTAGCTCTCCGGCGCCCGCTTGTAGTTCGCAGGTCCACCCTCCTGCAGATACGTGATCTGGTCGTTACGCCTCACGGCATAATGAATAATTACCATATCCCTCTCTTATTATATAGGACGCTATTGCAAACGGTGTGTTTTTTAATTAATTTTGCCTTTTTCCTGATATATAGTAATGCAGCTAATTCTTGTATATGAATCTTGATTCTAATGCCATACTAAACTTATTTATTAATTCTTAAGATTTATCTGTAACTCTTTTGGATTTTCTACACATTATATATCATGTTAATGCAAATTATGACAATTTTATTTCTTTTCAATCATTTTTTGTCTTACTGCACTAGGCTAATACCGTGTTAAGTAAAATTGGTGCTAACAAACATTCTTATTTCATTACTGGTTTCAAAGAGAAATCTTTCAACATGTCATCATTACGTATCAAGATTACTACAGGGTTTTTTCACAATGCCCTTCTCAAGTTAATGAAGTTCTACCCATGCTAGTTTGCTAAGAGTCATACATAGATGATAAATTTTATCAAAATATATTTCTGCATCTACTGAGATAATGTGTTTTATCCTTTACTTTTTTCAGTGTGACAAATTGCACAAATTGATTTTCAAATGTTAATCCAACTTTGCATTCCTGGAATAAACCCTACCTGGTCATTCATGAGTAAGCTTGGAAATATTTTGTTTAGAATTTTTACATCCATGCTCATGAATGGGATTGGCCTATCATTTTTCTTTCTCCAAATGTTCCAGCTAGATTTAGCTGTCAAAATCTATTTCACAAAGTAAGTGGGGGAATAATACCTCTTATTCTCTAGAAGAAGATGCAAGATTGGAATTATTTCTTCTTTAGATGTTTGGCAGAATTTGCCAGTAAAGCTATCTAGGACTGCAGTTTTCTTTATCAGAAAAATTTAAATTATGAATTGAATGTGCCTTATAGGTACATGAATATAACTGTCAGGTTTTCTGTTTCTTTTTGTGTTGTTTTTTGTAACTTCTGTTTTACAAGAATTTTGTCCATTTCATGTAATTTTTCAAATTTATTGGCATAAAGTTGTTCACAATATTTTCTTCTCTTCAATATCTGTGGCATCGATGGGGAGAGTCCCATGTTCTCTGCTGACTTTCATTATCTATGTCTTGTCTGTCTCTCTTTCTTGCTCTCTCATCAGCCTAGGGCAAGCATGTCAAACTCGTGGCCCATGGGCCACATGCCTCGTTTATTTGGCCCATGTTAGCCTTTGAGTTTGACAGGCTTGGCCTAGGAGTTTAATCAGTTCATTCATACTTTCCACAACTTTTCACTTTGTTGGTACTTTTTAGTCTGTCTGTTTTGTAAATTTTATTTCTTTTTTTCTTTATTGATTAAGGTATTACATATGTGACCTTATCCCCCTTCCCCCCACTCACGCCCTCAGTGCCCATCAGCAGATGAGTGGATTAAAAAACTGTAAATTTTGTTTCTTTTCTGCCCTTCATATTCTTCTATTTTCTTTGAGTTAATATTTTATTTTTTTGGTTGACATCTTGAGATGAAAGATCAACTTTTGGTTTTCCAGTCTTTCTTCTTTTCTACCATATGCATTAATTCTCACTTTCCCTCGGAGCATGTTTTCAGGTGCATCCCACAACTTCTGATATGTAGAATTTCTGTATTATTCAGTTCAGGATATTTTAAAACTTCACTATGATTTGTTTTTAATTCATGGGTTGGTTAGGCGGTATATGTCTTAATATCCAAATGTATTAGGATTTTCTGTTATCTTATATGGATTTCAGTTTAATTGTATTATGGTCACAGAACAATTATTCCCTTTATAATATCAGTTTTTGCAAAGTTAGTATTTGCTTTATGGCCCAGCATATGAATAATTTTGTAAATGAATAGTGTATACTTAAAAAGAATATATTTGCCTGGCTAGTGTTGCTCAGTGGTTTGAGCGTCTACCTATGAACCAGAAGTTCAGGGCTCAATTCCTTGGTCAGGGCACATGCCTGGGTTGTGGGCTTGACCCTCAGTATGGGGCATGAAGGAGGCAGCCGAACTATGATTCTCTCAACATTGATGTTTCCATCTCTCTCTCCCTTTCTTTCTGAAATCAATAAAAATATATTAAAAAAAATAAATATAATGTACTTCATGAAGTCATTAGGTGCAGTGTTTTATGAAATTGACCATTAGGTCAATTTTACTGATAACAGTATTCAAATCATTATCTGAACTGAAGGAAGTCAGTAACTGAGAGTTGTGTTTTAAAATCTTTCACTCCGATTGTGGAATTTTTTGTTTCTCCTTATATCTTTAATTTTTACTTTCATATACTTAAGGTGGTATTATTAGGTGACTGTACACTTGGAGTTGTTATCTTCTTAGCGAATTGAAACTTTCATAGTTATGAAATGTTCCTATTTATCTCTGGGAATTCTTTTTGCCCAAGAGTCTACTTTGAAAGCTATAGTAATACCAGTTTTCCTTTGGTTAGTATTTTGTAGAACTCCCCTTCCCCCCATGTTTTTACTTTCATCCTTTCTGTATCTTTGTGTGTTAGATAGGCTTTTTATAAACAACAGGTGGTTGTTTATTTTGTAAATCGAATCTGACAATAACTGGAGCATTTCCCACATTTATATTTTTGTCATTACTGATATATTTGCTTTTAAGTTACCATCTTACTGTTTCCTATTTGTTCCTACTATCCCATGTTTTTCCCTTTCCTTCATTAACTTCTTTTAGATTGACTGAGAATTTTTTTATTATCCATCCCCCTAATAGCTCAGAAATTATAAACTCTTTTACAATTACTTTAAAGGCTAAGCTAAAGATAAACAATATACATCCTTGGTTTATCAAAATTAAATGTAAATTGGCATTTGTATTCACTTCCTGAGCAATGCAAGGACACTTTTGTTCTGTGTTTCCTGCTCTGTTTGATATGCTAATTGTTGGTAGGTATATACTTTAATTTCCTCTCTGTATTTACATCCTAACCCACATACCTGATATGAGTGGTTTGCTGTGGGTCCTTCTTCATCTTTCCCCCATGTAACTGATATTCATGACTTGCTGTGGCTCCTTTGTCTTTCCCCATGCTCATACAAATGCACATGTATATAGGGACTTATCCTTGCTTTATTTTTATTTTTATAACTGAAATTATATTTGGTACAATTTTTGCTGAAATCTGCTATACTCACATAAATGCCATCACTGTGGGTTTTTTTTCATTTCATTTTTTTTTTACTTTGTTCATTTTTCTTTTTTTTTAAATCTTTATTGTTGAGATTATTACAGATGTCCCTCTTTTTCCCCCCTATAGCTCCCCTCCACCCGGTTCCCACCCCATCCCAGGCCCCTGCCACCCTATTGTCTATCAACAAGTGAATCTAAAAAACAAATACCATCACTGTTTTTTAAGGTCAAAAGATATAAATCTAATTCGGCTTTTACATAGCCACATATTATATCACACCATGGGTCCTCCATACTTTATTCAATCACTCCCCTATTATATAAAGTTATTTTTAGCCTTTGTCATTATAAGTATTGCTATAACAAATAACTTTGTACATGCGCTTTAACATATTGGTGTTTTTATTTCCATAGGACAGATACCTAGGTATGAGATTGTTGGGTCATAGGTTAAGTGTATTTCCTTCCTTCCTTCCTTCCTTCCTTCCTTCCTTCCTTCCTCTCTCCCTCCCTCCCTCCCTCTCCCCCCCCCCCCCACCTTTCTCTCTCTCTCTTTCTCTTTCTTTGTAAAATCTGAACCAGAAAGAAAAAGCCTCTTATAACATAGCAGTTGTTTTTAATGTGTGTTAAGGCAAGTCTCTCTTAGTACTCTTCATCTTCATAATTTGGGTGGCTATTCTGAAACGTTTATTCTTTATATTTACTTTGAAATCACTTTCTACTTCCCCCTTCAAAAACTGCTGGAGATACCTTTGTAATTGGGTTAAATTTATAAATTAACTTTGGGAGGATTGCTATCAGGTCTCATCCTGTTCTTACTTGTTCAGAATTGATTTGGGTAGTTGTTTCACAAACATAATAGACTACAAATTTATATATAGCACCTCTATTAAATCAAACTCATCAGTTGTAATATCAATATTGTGTAAGTCCTTCCTTATATTTTAAGTTTTAGACTTGTCAGTTTCTCAAAGGAAAATATTTAAAAGAGGTATTCAAAAACCTTCCATCAAATGTAAATTTTACCTAATTTTCTCAATATTATTAGGACTTTTTGCCTTACATGTTTACCTGCTAAATAAAGTTATGTACACTACTCTTTGTAAATAATATATTTTCTTAATGTTTCTCTCTGACCAATTTCATGTTCTTGATCTTAAATTCCACTTTACCTGTTACTCACATTGCCACTCCTACTTTATTTTTCTCTCATTCCTTTATTTACTACCATTTTTGGACCTTTTTACTTTAGTGCACTCTTGTGTGTATATTTTAAAAAATTTACTCTGTCTTTGCCTCTTGGTACTATAACTGGTATTATTGATTTTATTTCTATCTTATTTCACGCCTGCTACGAATTTTACTTTTTGCTATTTATTTACCTTTCTTTTGAACTGGTAGAAGAATTATATGAGAACGCCAATAGAAAAGTGTAAAGAACTCTTGAGGAGAAACAATTAGAACATAAAGTTTCTGAAACTGAAAACATTAAATATTAAAAACACATTGACTATTGAGAGGTAGATCAGTCACTGTGGAAAGTCCAATTAGTGGCTTGGAAGTTCAAGGAATAGAAACAGCTCGCACCACAGGAGAAAAATGTAAAGACATCGAATCTCCTGTAACCCTTTCCTGCGTGTCACTTGGGAGTATGTCTGTGTTTCCAGCTTTTGCCTGTACCCTTACGATAGTGGAGTTCATTGGAAGTGTCCCCACATGGCCATAGTGGGTTCTTTAAATGACTCTCATGCTTTTTGCCCCTGGGCATATCCATGCTAGTTCACACATTCCTCCACGTTTTGTAATGCTTCCCAATGTTGGGCAGTGTTACACTTCCTAGTCTTTACTGTAGTAATAAACTTGATACTTTGGACCTCAAAAGTGGAGAAGAGGAGAGAGAGAGGATAAGAACCAAGTTATAACTGCTGTGTCCAAGAAGCGTGCAGGAGAGGGCTAGGTCCATGGACACAGAGACCTAGCGTGGGAGCCTCACGGCCAAGCACTGCCTCCTTGTACCTCTCCTCATAGATAACCATTCAAGAAAACTTTTGGTTAGCCCCCCAATAAAAAAAAGACTCCGTGTGTGTGTGTACCTGTACACTCCCTCCTTTCTTGGATAAATGGCTGTACACTAAACACACTTTTTCTACCTGGCTTTTTTACTTAGCATTGTATTTGGGGGATCATCCCAAAGTAGTCTATTGAAATAGTCCTCATTCCTTTTAGTAGCGGCATAGAACTCCACTGTATGGATGAACCATCATTTATTCAACCAGTCCCTAGATGACCAATATTTGTTTTTTTCCAGGCATTTGCTATCACAGATTATACTGCAACAAATAACTTTGTGCATGCATATTTTGTATCTTTGCCATGGCACATGTGGAATAGAGTCCTAGAAGTGGGATTGTTGGGTCAAAGGGCAATTGCATGTATAATTTTACTAGATACTACCAATTCCCCCCGGGAGGCGTTACACTGCTTTGTATTCCTGCCAGCAGTATATGAGTGCACCTGGAATCAACATTACTCTCCCAATTTTATGTTTTATCGTTGAAAGAATAGAATTACAGGAGCTTTAAATAACATGCCCAGGTCATGGAGCTATTAAGTAGCAGAGCTGGAGCTTGGACCCAGCCAAGAAATGTTGCCCTGAGGGGGATACCAAGATGCCTGGAACGGCCTGGGAGGGTCTCCCTCCTTACTCTTTCGGGAGATGGGTTGGGAGGCTTAGGCCCTCCGTCACCAGCATCCCTGTTCCTGGGGCTGCCTCGGTCTCCAGTGGTTACATGCAGTTTAGGAGAAGCTCTTTGCACCGTTGGGAGTGCTCCTCCGTGACCTCTCAGGGGGGCGTCTCATCCCATCAGGGTGCTTCCTGTTAGAAGCAGCCTTTCCTCCCTGTCCCGCATGAGTCATCACTTAGAAGCCACCAGACTGAAGCTGATGCTTCTTCCTCTCCTAATGAGAGCATCTATTTCCATGCTCAAACGTGTCAGCTGCATGAAAAAGAGGTACACATGTGCCTGGTTATCCACTGCCTCTCTGGAGACTGTCATTTGTGGGAGCACTTAAAATTCTTAAATTTGTAATGAAACTAGAGGCCTGATGCACGAAATTCGTGCAAGAGTAGGCCTTCCTTCCCCAGGCTGCCGGCACCGGCTTCCACCTGGCACCCAGGACCCAGGCTTCCCTCACAGCTCCGGCTTCGTCCGGAAGGTTGTCCAGAAGGACGTCGGTCTAATTAGCACATTACACTTTTATTATTATAGATGATTCAGAGCCCCTCATCATGCTTTAAGAAGGCAGATGGGAGGGGCACAGAGCATCACATGCCAGAACCCAACGCATTCTTCACATGGGTAATCTTCGTACAACCCCTCGATGTGGATGTTATTACCTATTTTTCACCGGGGAGGGAACGGAGGCTCAGAGACGTTAAATGAGCTGCCCAAACTCCCACATCTGGCAAATGGCAGACACTGTTCACAGATAGCTTCTCTGGCGCTGGGCTTTTCCCAGCGCACTAACGTCCCCTCCAGGAGGAGCGATCCACAGGAACACTCCCAGGATGGCTGCATGCAGGGATCACAGCTCCCTTTCTTTGGAAAGCTTTCAGCAGCCGCCCGCTTCCTGGTTCAGCTATACTCTCTTCCTAGGAGATGGCATCTACTCCACGGCTCTTCTCGTTTGGGTTGTGCTTAGCTGCAAGTAACAGATCTCAGCCCAATCTGGTTTAGATGATTGGGTGGATTTCTTATGTTTACGAAACCCTGAAGGCAGGGTGTGCATCAGTGACTTAATGTCAGAACTTTTGCCCCTCCCCCTTCCCCCACTGTCTTTCTGTTCTGCCTTCCATTGTGTCAATCTTACTGTCATCCTGGTTGCCCCTCGTGGCATGTACAGGGAGAGAGAGGTTTCTTCCAGTGTGCTCTTGAAAGAGGCAGCAAATCCTTAAACTGGTCTTAAATAAAGTCAGAAGCTCACTCCAGAACCAATGACCTGGCCAGATGATGGGATGCTTTTTTGGCTAAGGTTTGAGCTCTATGTCCCGCTCCTAGTGCAGGGGCAGAGTTATTCCCCAAAGCATGCGGGGAATATGGACACGGGAACATAAATTAGGGTAGTTATCATGAAGAGGGACATTGGGCAAGCAATCCTATTGTCTACCACAACTCCCAAATTCATGACCTCTGGGTTCCAAACTACTAAATCCAATTGCCAGCCCAATATCTCCACCTGAATGTCTAATATGTGCCTCAAAGGTAACATGGCCAAAACAGATGTCCTGATTCACTTCCCTGTCCATCTGTCCCTCCCTCAGTCTTCTTCTCAGTCAATGGCATCGACCATTCACCCAGCTCCTTAAGCCAGAAGTTCATTACTCTCTCACTGCTTTCCCTCTCACACACCAACCTCCAGCCACACTGGCATTTCTTTTGGTTCCTAGAATTTTCCCCACCTCAGGACCTTTGCACTTGCTGTTCCTTCTATCTGATATGCTCTAGACTCAGAACTTCACATGGCAAGCTTCTTGTCATTCAGGCCTTTTATTCAAATATCACCTTTCCTATCCCCTATCACACCACCCTGTTTTGTTTTCTTCTTAGAACTTATCACTATGTAACATAATCTTGTTCATTCATGTTGTTTGCTTGCTTCTTGCCTGTCCCCCTTCTAGAATAAAAGATTCATGCCAAAGACTTTGTCTGCCTTGTGCAATTCTGTGTCCAGTGGATCTATGCAAATATCTATATAATACCAATTTGAATTCTGCGCCTTGGTGTTGTACAACCTAGCAGCCCCAACTGTATTCCAGAACCTAGAATATGCCTGGTAGATGGTGAGTGCTCAATAAATATAGATAAATATATGGATGGATGCACAGGTGGATGAGAAGAGGGATAGGTGGGTGGATGTATGAATGGGATAGAAGGTATCATAAGTATAATCCTGACTGAGAATAGAAAGACTGTATGTCCAGGAGCTCTGGTTGGGGCAGAGATGTTCTCTAGAATTCAGAACCCCATTTATTGCTTCCCCTCTACCATTTTAGTTCTCAGGTGGGGGGAATCCACAATTCTAGCTTTGAAACCCCTAATGATTTAATGATCTATCCCTATAATCCCATGTGATTCCCACTACAGTAGTGTGTTCTGACACAGACACCCCACCCTGCCTTGACCCAGGAGGCCACTTGCTGCTCATGACTCTGCCTTAAAAAGTGTTGAACAAATAGTATCCTAGAATGAAAACAACATTACTCTAATAACTAACATCTATACTGCATTTTACAGGTTCCATGGTGTTATTTGTATAGATTATCTCCATTATTTAATCTGGTGATATTATCATTATTATGATGTCACTGAGATTTAGAGGGGACCTTAAAAAGTTGTCTTAGTCCAGGGATAGCAAGCCCTTGATGCATGAGTCAACACCCTCTCATCTGCACCCATGGCAGACATCATTAATCAATCAGGGCGCTCTTTCCTGTTTAGCTCAGTCTCAACCTCAGAATTCTCAAATTGTGACTCAGGCAGCCACTTCCAATCGATCACACTGACATACATACAGAAAGCATTTGCCCACTGGGTTGGCCCATATCTCACATTTTGCATGAGTGGAAACCAGGAACTAGAGATACCAGGCTAGCCCTTGCCCTCTTGGTCCACATGTAGCCTAGGGCCTGCCCACTGGTCCCTGCACATGGTTCAAGATGATCAGGATTCTGATTTGACTTGACCTTGGACTTTTAAAGGTCCCCAGGAGACTCTACTTGCAGCAAAAGTTGGAAGTTTTCTCTGTCTGTAATAGTGTTGACCATATTTTCCTGATGTGCAGAATTACCTGTTAAGTGTATAACGTACATTGGTAAAGAGATCAGTCTCTCTCTGGAAAATATGATTCAAAAGGTCTGCCCTGGGGCCCAGGAACCTGTATTTTAATAAGCATCCTAGGTGGTTCTCATTACTTGGGAAGCTGGGCCATATCGCTCTGAACAGGCTGAGCCAGGCTTTCTTTGGAAAACCCAAAGAATGAAGCCAGTCAGCTCCTGAGTGTTGGGAGGCAAGGAATGATCTGGGCTTTGTCTCTTTAAACGGTTGCAAAGACTTCTGTCCATTTACCAAGCAGTTGCCTTTCTTCTTTAAGTTTCCAGACTACCTTATTACGTAATCCATCTTGAGAATTTATAAGAATAATATCATCCTCGTGCCTGGCTTATGTAGAAAAAGGGCCAGCAAGGAGATAGATAAAGTAGAGCACAGAGTTACAGATGAAATGAAAATTATTTGTCTAAAATAGACAAGCAATTTTCTCTAATGTTCTGTTCTTCTGAACATTGTTTGGTTGTTCTTCTGAGAGCTCAAGAGCCTTTTAAGGTGGAGCAAATCTGGGGGTGGTTTTGAGGGAGACAATTCGCCTTGAGTGGCTGAAGTTGTGGATAGAGATCTCTGGGAGCAGGGCCCAGGGGAAACAAGCCTTCACTGCCAACACCTGGGCCCGGACATCTTACACATCATCTAGCCCCAGGAGGGGTGGGACGAAACATTGAGATGGGCGCCTTTCACCCACGTGAATATTCTGCAAAGTACTGTTAATACCTCCATTTTACAGTTGAGTAAACTGAGTTCAGGGAAATGCCGCTGTCTTTGGCTTAATTTAGGAACTCCTTTTCTCACTCTAGAAGGGAAAGACAGCAATTAACCCAATTCCCAATACTGTCAAGAAGAGCCAGGCCTTCTGGAACATCAGGGTGGGAATGCTATGAGCATTTTAAAAATGGAAACTAGAGTCCTTTGCCCTCCTCTAATTATACGTAGTAATGTAAAGAAGTAGCCTAGAGAATTACAAATAGCAGATTCACCACCTAAATTTAATTGGTCCCTGAGCTAAGGCTAACATGGGTGGCAAATCTAGAGCATGAAAGAAATGGATCTGGAATTCAGAGCAGGCCACGGACATGCACCCAAGGCCTTAAAAACACACAGTTTCACCTCTAGGAAGTCATCCTCCCAGAATAGCTGAGTAAATGAGCCAGGAAGTATTTACAAGGCGACACTGTTTACATTTGAAAAACTAGAAATACGTAGTTATTCAACAATAGACAATACAATATAGCACATTCATATATGCAAGTACCATATAACCATGAAAACAGCGATGTGGAGGTGTGTCTGTTGACACAGAAAACACTTCATCAGACATTTGCTAAGGGAGAAGAAAAGCCTGTATATATGATTGTGGTGTGTTGAACAAACAATATTCCAGTAGTGATAAGAGATATATATATATATAGTGTCCCAAAAAAATGTGTATACACTTTAACAGCTGATAGCTCAATTTTGAAAATGAAATGTATTTTAATAAACACTGCCTTTATAATTTTTCAAAGTGCATTATACATTTTTTTTTGTGGGGGGGACACCCTATGTATTACATAGACACCAAAACTTTGACATTGGGTTATTGAATCATTAGCTCTATACGGTGGGATTAGAGGACATTTTATTTGCTCTTTTCCCCCTCATTTATCCCAATAGGCTGACTATTTATACCTCTCAATTTTTCCCAGCTTATTGAGGTATAACTGACATAGAGCGCTGTGGAAGTTTAAGGCGTACACGTACAGTGTAATGACTTTACTTGCATGTTCTGTGAAATAATTACCACGATAAGTTTAGTTTACATTTCTCATCATATAAAGACTTTTTTTCCTTGTGATGAGAATGCGTAGGGTCCACTTTCGCTTACCTTTCAAATGTGTCATATAACAGTGTTAGCCATAGTCATCATATGCATTATAGCCCCAGTACTTACATATCTTATAACTGGAAGTTTGTACCTTTTGACCACCTTCCTTCAGTTCCCCACGCCCGCACCATCTCTCCACCCCAAACCCCACTTCAAGTAACCACAGATACGATTTTTTATGAGTTTGGGGTTTTTTTGGTTTGTGTGTTTGGTTTTTATATTCCACACTAGAGGCCCGGTGCACAAAATTCGTGAATGGGGGGTGTGTGTCTCTCACCCCAGCCTGCACCCTCTCCAATCTGGGACCCCTCAAGGGATGTCCGACTGCCTGTATAGGCCCGATCCCTGGTAGGGCAGAATTACCTGTTAAACGGGCAGTCAGACATCCCTCTCACAATCCAGGACTGCTGGCTCCCAACTGCTCGCCTGCCTGTCAGCCTGATCACCCCCTAACCACTACCCTGCCAGCCTGATTGCCCCTAACTGCCCACCTCTACAGGCCTGGTCACCCCTAACTGCCCTCCCCTGCAGGCCTGGTCACCCCCAACTTCCCTCCTCTGCTGGCCTGGTCCCTCCTAACTGCCCTCCCCTGCTGGCCATCTTGTGGCAGCCATCTTGTGTCCACATGGGGGCGGCCATCTTTGACCACATGGGGGCAGCCATCTTGTGTGTTGGAGTGACGGTCAATTTGCATATTACTCTTTTATTAGATAGGATATAAGTGAGTTCATACAGTATTTGTCTTTCTCTGTCTGACTTGTTTCACTTAGCATAATGCCCTCAAGGTCTATCCATGTTGTTACAAATGGCAGAATTTTCTTCTTTTTTATGACCAAGTAATATTCCCGTGTATGTGCGTGTGTGTGTGTGTGTGTGTGTGTGTGTGTGTATAAATTTTTTAAAAATATGTTTTTATTGATTTCAGAGGGGAAGGGAGAGGGAGAGAGATAGAAACATCAATGATGAGGGGGCTCTCAAAAAGATTAGAGAGATTAGCACTGCAGAGAATAGAAATGGGGCTTGGAGCCAATAGACTTTGCGCAATAATATTACGTGGTCATTCAAACTCACAGGTTAGTGAGGCTTTGGGGCAGGGGGGAAATACAGATGGGGAATCTCCACCATGCCCAGTGGCTAGCCTGGCACCTGGCCCTCAGTAGGCCAAGCTCCTTGAACATATAGAGAATGACTCAAAGGAAGAGGCCTAGGCAAGGGGCCAGTGCACGGGAGGGGGCGCCCCTGGCCCAGCTCCTTCTGTGTGAGGACTGCAGGATTCCAGGAAACCAGTTGTTAAGGAGCCAGCAGCCAGCTACCAAGTTAGATAATGAGAACTTGGATTTTCCTGCCCTATTTACCTTGTGTTAAGTACACGAAATGATGTCATTTCTGTACTTATTTAACAGGCGGGTCTCTCTGGGCCCCATCAGGGGTTCCTCCCCTCCCCACTCTAGGCACCCTAACCCTCCTCAGTGTGGGTGCGCCTTGGGGAGGGCATGGAAGCCAGTCAGTGCCACACCATAGCTATCTCCCAGCCCCCCCATTTTCTCCCCTTCCCCTCACATGTTATCGCTCACCAGGAAGGCTGCAATGGAGTCTAATTGGCCCCCCTGACACCAGCCTGTCTCCTCCAAACGCTTCACCCCTTGGCCAGAGGAAGCTGCCTACATGGCATCCTGCCTGAAACCCTAGATTGGCTCCAGCTTCGTGTTCCAAAAACTTAGCCTGACCCCAGCCCGGAGATCTGCCCACCATCCAACTCCCACTCGCCTCCCCACCACACCCAGGGCTCCACACCTCAGCCCTGAAACCAGCTGGAGCTGCTCCACATCCTCGAAGGTTGACTTTCCCTCCCCAAGATCTTCACTCCTCGGGACTCCTTTCCCCTTCACGCTGACTCTTCCTCAGCCTTGGGGAGCCTAACCCCCGCATCCCACCCTCACCATTCTCTCCTGTGCTTTCAGCGCATCCTGCTCGGAAGAGAGAAGTCCAGGACATTCAGACACTGTCAGAGGCTGTAAAGTCTGTGAGACTCAGAGCAGGCCCTGAGGTCTGGAGGTCACCCTCAGAAAGGACCTACATGGGGGAGGGCGGGGTGGGGGGCGAGAACGTGGTCAGGGCAGGCAGGTGAGGCTTCCAGGAGGAAGGAGGAAGGGGAGGAGCCAGGACTGCCAGGGAGGCCAGGAGGGGCCCCTCGGGGGTGAGGCAGTGAGACACCACCTCATGTTGACCCTAATGACCTTTACCCCTCCCCTTCTTCTCCCTCCCTCCCTCCCACACTGCCTGGCTTTGGGACAAGGGCCTGAGCTCTTGGACACAGTCTCACATTTGCATCAAGCATCCTCAGGGTACAGCATGCACTGGGTTAGGGAGGTCGGGCAGAGTGGGAAGGGGTAACCTGCACCTTGGTCAGGAGAGGGGCACGGTGGACAGTGGGTGGTCACAGCATCTCCGGAGACACTCAGCTCTGGGCCTCAGGAAGGAACCAAGGCTGGGGAGGTGCCCCGTGGAGTACAAGGAAGGAGGGAGGGCTCCTTGCACGCTGTCTGATGGTGAGGGCAGATGTGCAGTGTCCACTGCGGCCCTGGGCTGGTTTCCTCTGAGGCGGCCCCACTAGGCTCAGCTGGAAGGTCCCCCCCAAGAGGGACAGGAGGGCCGAGGCCTGGAGCTTGCAGCCTCTCTGGAAGCAGCGTCCCTTCTTGGGTTTTGAATATCTGCTCTGGGCACAGACCCCATGCAGCGGAAGCTGAGGATGGGGACCCTTGCTCTGGGCCGGCCCCCAGCCAGGGCTGGAGCTACTGGGAGAACAAGACACTCCCTCAACCTTGTCCGGTGCAGAGACAAGCACAAAGCTCAGAAACCCTTCAGGTCCGTCTGAGATGCACGCTCAGCCAAGGCGGGTGGATGGTGACAAACATTGACAGCCAATGCACTGCTGTCCCCTCCTCACAGCACCCCTGACAGGGCACAGAGCTCCCATTTCACACACTCATGCACTCACTCAGAACTAGGCAAGTGCCCTACCCACGCGGAACCTCAGCTTTGACTTCCGTTAAATGGGCTTATTGATACCTATGTTATAAGGCTCAGTGAGACTGGACAGGAGCCCTCCTGGCCACGAGGTGAGACAGTAGGTGGGAGCTGGGAATTTGGACAGAGGAAGTGAGTTGGGACCGGGTACGGGAAGAGTAGGTTTCGTTCTCTGGGGCCAAACTTCAGGATGCCAGCTGGGCCTCTGGGCACTGCCTTCACCTGCCCTCTCCCCACCCTTCGAGACCCAGCACAGGCCCAGCGCCTGGTGTGCCCCCCACCTCCTTTGGCTCAGTTCCTGGGCGGCATGGGCTCCGGGCTCATGGTCCTGGCCTGTCCTAGCCTTGATCATCCTGAAATGGGAGAGCTGGTCCAGTCACTGCGAGTCTGCAACCCCCAGCAGGCGGAGGCACTAGGGAGGCCTCCCTGCATCCAGGGCCTGAACTCGCTGCCCCCATCCCCTGCCTGGCCAGCAGCAGCAGCCACTTCCTCCCCGCCTGCCCGGGCCAGCAGTCGCACTGCCTATAAATAGAAGAGTGAGATTCCTCGTGGCCGGTGAATGGTGCTGACATCCTGCCTCGCCTGGCCGAGCCCTGAGTCACAGCCCCGCAGGAGGCCCGCCCTGGTGGACCAGGCCTGCACCCCCGACCTGGCCTCAGAGGAAGCGTTGGGGCGGTGGAGAGCCCCTGGGGAGGCTGAGAGAAACACGCTGGCATTTCCTCCCCAAGAGGCCTGCGGGCTGGGCACTCTGGCTGGCTCAGGAGTGAGTGTGCACAGTGTGTGCCAGGTAGGGGTGCCAGGCTCCCCAAAGCACAGCACCCCCTCTCCGGAGTGGATGAGAGGGAGATACCCAGGGAGCCTCATCGGTTCTCTTGCTCTGGCTTTGCTAATGTCAAAGCCAAAGCCAGGCCCACACTGAGACAGACACACCCACACCCGCTCAGCAAATCCCTGGGCAGCCTGGGAAACAGGCCTGGGCACGGGTAGGAACCAAGACGGCCCAGAGGGCCAAGTGGCAGGAAGGGCAGGCACGGCCCAGAGCAGGAACCTGCGGCAGGAGGCAAAGCGGGTCTCCAAGCCTCTTGGTTGCTCTGCCCAAGAGTCAGAGAGACGGAGATTCTCACTGGCCACGCTGGGGTTCCATGTCTACACGGGGAGGGTGGAGGGAGCCTGGTGGGCTCTGTCTGGGGTGGGGAAGAGGTAACACCCCCTAAAAAGCCAAGGCCTGTTAGGAAGCAGAGAGCTTTGGTGGCCCAAGCCCAAGCCCAGCAAATGTCCGTGGGGAATTCTCAGGCAGAATACCGCCCTCTCTGAGGTCTTTCCAGCCCCTACCCAGCGGTTCCCCCCACTCACTCCTCAATATTCTCCATCTCCCACTCCAGTTGTCTTCTTTCTAGCCCAGGGCACAATCCAATTTATGGAATGTGCTTGGTTTTGTTTTCTTGTTTATTTCTCTCTCCCATTAGATCCACTAGATTATGCTCCTTGAGGACAAGGGCCAGGCTAGTGTTTGTTCACTGCTGTGTGCTGGGCATGTGCTTGTTAGATGAATGAATGAATGAATGAATGAATGAATGAACAGCCTGTGTGCTTGAGGGCACACACACTCACTCCCACACCTATTCACCCACTCACACTCATTCACATAATCTCATGCACAGACTCACTTACACCCACACTTGCATTTCTCACATTCATTCACACACACACGCACGCACGCGCACACACACACGCCTCTTCAATTATTTGAGAAGCTTGAGCAGCCCCCTCCTTCCCTGTCACCTCCAAGTCTCCCCCACCTGGGTGCCCCTAGGACAAGGAATCCCAGCTGTGGAAATGGATACACTGCAGTTTTGACCCTGAGTCCTTCCTAGAACAGTGACACATTCTGATTCAGATGTGGAAGGCCAAGGGTTTCTCAGGCCAGAGGGACTGGGCTGGGAAACGTGCTCCTGCCCCATCTGAAAATCCTTGCTGATTCCCTGTTGTCCACAAGTTGTCTGTACCTCGGTGGCATGGTTTTTCAGCCCAGGCCACAGCTTGGGGCCCCGGGGAACATCTGCACTTCTCCACACAGGCTGATCCCGCCACCTAGAATGTGTTCAGTTCCCCTCACCCAGTCCCCATATCTTACTCGCCTTGCACACTTCTAGTTATACTTCAAGACCATCCAAATATCATCTCCTTGCAAGACTGTGAGCAACACTAACAGTTTTTGCCCCTTCCTTCCCCAAGTTGTCTTGAAAGTTCTAGAAACACAGATGCACAGATGATGGGCTTGGTGATGTCCTTAGAGATCCACAGAGTGTGCATCCTAGGAGTGGCTGGAAATGTGTTGGGTACTTTTTCGTTGCCACAGCAACCAGGACTGATGGCTGGCATCTAAAGAGCTGGGGACAGGAATGCTAACTACAAAGAACTGTCCATCCGAAAGGTCAGCAGCAGCCCACTGAGAAACACTGCGCTGCCCCTGTCAGACGGGGAACCCAAGGCCCAGGGAGGGAGGTGTCTTGTGGTCATGCAGCAAACTTGGCACCAAGATGGTTGGTGCCCACTCCCGTGGCAGGGGCACTGGCCTGGCCACACTGCAGTGCCAGGGATGTTGTGGGAAATGTGACAGCAATGCCTGGAGCTCCCATCAGCAGCTGCACCTTCTCCCGCCCATGCTGGTGGCTGACGTGGCTGTGGCCGAGGAATGTGAAGGAATGTGGAGCCAGCATCCCCTGGGGAAGGGAGAGCTGGGCTTGTGAGCTGAGGCCGGAATTCTACAATTACAGTGTGAGCTCGTCAGACACCAAGAAAGCCACCGTTTAGATCTGAGCCTGGGCACTACAGACTGCAACACTCAAGGTCCAGACTGGCCACAGGAGATGGAGAGGGAGAGAGGCAAGGCCTGGTACCCCCTAAATCAGCTCCCTAACACTGTTCCCAAAGGGTGGCTATCCTTCCCTCAATTTCCCACTGTCAGCCTGGGCCACCTTGGAGTCCTGAAGGAACTTCTTAAAACTTTCTAAAAACTGCAAATTAGCCCTGGCCGGTGTGCTCAGTGGTTAGAGCATCAGCCAGTGGACCATAGGGTCCTGGGTTCAATTCCTGGTCACGGGCACATACCTGGTTTGCAGGTTCACCCTCAGCCCCAGTGGGAAGGGGCACATGCGGAGGCAACCAATCAATGGGTCTTTCTCACACTGGTATTTCTCTCTCTCTCTCACCCCTGTTCCTCCCTCTCTCTTTTTATCCCTTCCACTCTATCTAAAAATCAATGGAAAAAAAGTATCCTGGGGTGAGGATTAACATAAAATAATTAAACAAAAAATCTGCAAATTATACACACAACTAGAGATGAGATTATAATAAACCCCCACATCCCTATCACTCAGCTGTGACAGTCATCAACCTGTGGCCCATCCTGCCTCATCCAGACCCACCCTCCTCCACACCCCTCCTCCTGTGTCATTTTGAAGCAGATCCCAGTCATGATATCATTTCATCCATAAATATATCAGCGGCAAATCTCTAAAAGGACTCTTCCTTACAAAAAAAAAAATGAAACCATAATCACATCATCATCATTGCACACGCAAATTAATAGTAAATTCTATGTTAACAAAGAGCCGGCCCTGGTCGGTTTGGCTTAGTGGATAGAATGTCAGCCTGCGGACTGAAGGATCCTAGGTTCAATTCTGGTCAAGGGCACATGCCCAGGTTGTAGACTTGGTACCCAGTAAGGAGCGTGCAGGATGCAGCTGATCAATGATTCTTATCATTGATGTTTCTCTCTCCCTCTCTGAAATCAATAAAAATATATTTAAAAAAAAAAAGCTAAGAGCCAGTGGTCACATAATGGATTTTTCACAGTTGGTTTAAATTGTGATCCAAATAAGGTTGGCACATTGCATTGCAATCATCAGTTTGACTCTATTAAGTCTAGAGTTTCTTTTTGTTTGTTTTCGTTTATTAATTGGAAGAAACCAGTTGTTTGTCTTTCAGCGTTTTGTTCCAGCTGGACTTCGCTGGCTGCTGCCCTGTGGCATAGTTGAATGTGTTCCTCTAGCCCCATGGTCGGCAAACTGCGGCTGGCGAGCCACCTGCGGCTCTTTGGCCCCCTGAGTGCGCCTTTTCCACAAGATACCACGGCCTGGGCAAGTCTCTTTTGAAGAAGTGGCATTAGAAGAAGTTTAAGTTTTAAAAATCTGGCTCTCAAAAGAAATTTCCATCCTGGTACTGTTGATATTTGGCTCTGGTGACTAATGAGTTTGCCGACCACTGCCCCAGCCCATAAAATGGTAGTTCGAAGCAGAGGCTTGATCAGATTCAAGTTAGATTTTTGTGTGTTTTTTGGCAAGACTACATCATTAGATGGTATTGAGGTCTATTGGGTTGTACATGGCGTCTGAGTCTCTCTTTTTTTGTGTGATATTAGCAGCCATTTCAAGCGATTAATTTCTGAGGGACTGCAAAATAGCATCATATTCATTCTTTCTGCATTTTTTAGCTGGAATCTGTCAATAGAAAAATTTCACTCTTTTCTATTATTATTTGATTATGCAGTGATTCTGTTTGAAAGGACTTTTAAAGTGTATCCACTCCCCGCCGTGAGCCCTGGGGTGAGTGGTCCAGAGAGGGCAGGCCCCTCACTGAAGGGCACACCGCACAGCGGGAGCAGGGCTGGAACTCAAACCCGGGCTTGTGCGCAGGACTGGCCTGGAGGCAGCCTGCTGGAGCAGAGGGACTGGGTTCTGGGAGCCACAGGCCCGGCCTTGAACCTAGGACCTGCCACTGAGAACCGATGGGACCTCAGGCAGCTCATCCATAATCCCACTTCCCTAGTGCAGCCCAAGTTCACCGACTTTTCCTTTTGTAAGAAGGGCCTAGGTAGCCCAGCCTCTCCAATGGTTACATTCGCGGCCTCTCACTTGGGTTTCTCATGGCTGCTTCAGGACCTGCCCAAGGACCCTGCCTTTCCTCCCAAGTGCCCAGCAGGTGCCCGAGGACAGAGTCTCTCAGAAAGCTCAGGCCTCTATCAGCAAGGTGGTGAGCCATAGAATTGTGGGGGCTTTTGTGGAAAAAATGATTATGAATTTCAAGGCAGTGACAGCAAAGCATCAGAACAAGCAAAGGGTCCAGTCTGGGCCAGACCATGTGTGTAACTTGCACAGGTCCCTGGCCCGCAAGGCCAGCCCTGCTGGAGCTCTGTCCCAGGGGTGAGGTGTGTGTGTGTTGGGGGGGGGGGGGCGGGGGGGCAGCTAATCCAATTCAACAGAACGGAGAGTGTGTACATGGGGACACGCCAGCCATACCCAACTCAAACCCCAGTCCAACTGGCTTTGGTTAAAATAGAGTAAACAGCTCTGGCTAGGTGACGTAGGTGGTTGGAGTGTCATCCCATGCACCGTTAGGGTACATATCTAGGTTGCAGGTTCAGTTCCGGTCAGGGCATGGAGGGGAGGCAACCAGTGTCTCTCTCAATCTTTCTCTCTCTCTCTCAAGTCAATTAAAATCCTTGGGTGAAGATTAAAATAATAATAAAATACAGTAAACAGTATTTCATGATTATAGTCATGCAAATGCTGTTTCATGGCTTTCAATCTTTTCAGTCAACATGGGGACGAAGCAGGAAAAACCTGATTGTGGAGCAAAAGAAAACATGAATGTCAATAACACAGCGTGAAAACTTATTGCCAACCCAGGTGGCAGGCAAGCAGGCAGAGGAGGTGGTAGGGACACCATATTTACTCTTATCCTAAAACGTGTGGGCCAAGAAAAACGCCTCAAGTCAAAAAAAGAAATAGATATTTACGTACAGATAATCAGTAGAAATATAGTAGATGTATTGTAAATTTCAAAGTTGAGCAGGAGGTAGGAATGTGACTTAAATTCACATGTACTTTATAGAGAAATCAATAGATATGGTCTAAAATTATAAATGAAGAAATAACTATATAAGCATGTATTATCTAGAGTTATGGAGGTAACCATTAGAAAAAAATAGAAAAGGAAATGTGTCAAATAGTTTGTGGAATGAAGAGGGAAGAATAGGGTGGAGTCGGCTGCATTCCCTTCTAAGCTCTTTTGTACTGTATTCTGTTACCATGTTCTTATATTATTTTGATAATAATTAAAAGTTGAAAAGGGGATGAGAATCAATTATCACACATGGAAAGACAGAGGGGCTGATCTGAGCTGACTGCTTCAGGGCCTCTTTCTCCCAGACCACTGATAGCTGTGGAGTCAGATATTTATGGCTCATATTCCAAGAAGGGAAATTCAGAATATTCCAGGGAAGGGTTTTGATTGGATCACATGCCCACTCCTTGGACCAATCAAGTATGTGCTGGACTGTGATTGGCCTCACCAGGATCATGTGACCAGCTGGTTGCCAGGAAAGTTGAAAAACCCCAGGACCAGATAGAGGGGTGGAGGAGCAGTTCTGGAGGGATGTGGGGGGCTGTCATTGGAAGAACGGGAGAAGGCATGCTGGGGGACAAACTAAGAGATACCCATGACACTGAGGCTACCATGAGCCAGACTCTGGTACAAGGTGTGGAAGATGTAGAGATGATTGCAACATGGAGCTTTTATTGGGAGTTAGGGTGGGAGGTGGGAACAAGGAAATGAATTGCTGTTACCCAAGGGAGACTGTGAAAAGAACTACATGCTATTCACCCAAAATCCTATGGGAGCCAACAGACCATGACACACTGCCAACTGGGGCATCAAGAAGTCTTATCGATTCCAATGGCTTCCCAGAGGCTCCCAGCTACAGCACAGTGACTTGGGGCCAGATCCCATTTCTTCTCAGGGAAGTTACTTCACCTTTCTGAGCCTGTTTCTCCAGAAGAGTGGGTCAAAGATTTCAATTAGATTGGTTTGGGAAGTTGAGTAGAGAGCTTGCACTTCCTTCCTTCCCAGTGTCCCAGGGACACCTACCTACTTTGCCAATTTTTCTTTGGAGATAAATAAACTGCTTAGTTTCAACTTACCTTAAAACCAACAGACAACAGTGGCTTTGTAATATAGCTTGATATCTGGTATTGTGGTCCCTCCAACTTTGTTCTTCTTTCTCAGGATTGCTGCGGCTATTCGGGGTCTTTTTTTGTTCCATATAAATTTTTGGGGAGTTTTTTCTAGGTCTATGGAATATGCCATTGGTATTTTAATGGGGATTGCATTAAATCTATAGATTGCTTTAGGTAGTATGGACATTTTAATGATGTTGCTTCTACCAATCCATGAACTCGGTATATTCTTCCATTTGTTTATGTCTTCTTCTATCTCTTTTTTCAATGTCCTATAGTTTTCTGAGTACAGGTCTTTTACCTCCTTAGTTAAGTTTATTACTAAGTATCTTAATTTGTTTTGGTGCCATGGTAAATGGGAGTGTTTTTGTTGTTTCTCTTTCTGTGAGTTCATTATTGGTGTATAAAAAAAGCCATAGATTTCCAGGTTCTCAAAATTACCTGGTACTGGCACAAGAACAGACATATAGACCAATGGAACAGAACAGAGAACCCAGAAATCGACCCAAGCCATTATACTCAATTAATATTTGACAAAGGAGGCAAGAGCATACAATGGAGTCAAGACAGTCTCTTCAATAAATGGTGTTGGAAAAATTGGACAGACACATGCAAAACAATGAAACTAGACCACCAGCTTACACCATACACAAAAATAAACTCAAAGTGGATAAAGGACTTAAACGTAAATGGGAAATCCTAAAAATCCTAGAAGAAGCCATCAGCAGCAAAATATCAGCCATATGTCATAGTAATATCTTTATCACTACTGCTCCTAGGGCATTGGAAACTAAGGAGAAAATAAACAAATGGGACTACATCAAAATAAAAAACTTCTGCATAGCAAAAGAAACCATCAACAAAACAAGAAAGCCCATTGCATGGGAGAACATATTTGCTAATGTTATCTCCAATAAGGGCCTAATCTCCAAAATTTATAGGGAACTCATACATCTTAATAAAAGGAAGATAAACAATCCAATAAAAAAATGGGCAAAGGACTTAAAAAGACACTTTCGAAAGAGGACATACAGAAGGCCACAAGACATATGAAAACATGCTCAAAGTCACTAATCATCTGAGAGATGCACATCAAAACAACAATGAGGTACCATCTCACACCTGTCAGAATGGCTATCATCAACAAATCAACACACCACAAGTGCTGGCAAGGATGTGGAGAAAAAGGGACCCTCCTTCACTGCTGGTGGGAATGCAGACTGGTGCAGTCACTGTGGAGAACAGTATGGAGTTTCCTCAAAAAATTAAAAATGGAACTCCCATTTGACCCAGTGATCCCACTTCTAGGGATATTTCCCAAGAAATCAGAAACACCAATCAGAAAGGATATATGCACCCCTATGTTCATAGCAGCACAATTTACCATAGCAAAGAGTTGGAAACAGCCTTAGTGACCATCAGCAGATGAGTGGATTAAAAACCTGTAGTACATCTACACTATGGAATACTATGCTGCTGTAAAAAAGAAGGAATTCTTACCATTTGCAACATCATGGATGGACCTGGAGAGCATTATGCTAAGCGAAATAAGCCAATCAGATAAAGAAAAATATCACATGATCTCATTCATTTGTGGAATATAATGAACAACATAAACTGATGAACAAAAATAGATCCAGAGACACAAAAGCATTGAACAGTCTGTCAATCTTCGGAGAGAAGGCAGGGGAGGGGAGGGATGGGAAGGGGAAAAGATCAATCAAAGGACTTGTATGCATTCATATAAATATAACCAATGGACACAGACACTAGGGGGGTGAGGGCATGTGCTGGGGGGTGGGGGTGGCCAATGGGGGAAAAAGGAGACATATGTAATAATTTAAACAATAAAGAATTAAAAACAAACAAAAAAAACAAACAAAAGACAGTCCTTAGAGTTGTTGCATTATCCAGCCTGTAGGAGACTACCAGAACATTATCCAAATGTCTAAAACAACCTAATTATATGAAAATTGTCAACATAACATCCCCATGAGAATAGAAACTCCCTGAAGGCAGGCAAAGCATTATTCGTTTTTTGCGTCTCTCCCTGGGGTACCTTGTGTAATGGACAGCCTCCCTCCCACGCAGTTTCCTTGAAATGTAATTAAAACACAGCACTGCATAAGTTTAAGGTGTACAGCATAATAACATATATATTATGAAATAACCAGAGGCCCAGAGCGCAAGCTCGCTTCTGCTTGCCTCAGCTGGCCACCCTACCCATTGCCACGCGTAGCTCGCGCCCCGCCCTCCACTGCTGGTAGCTCTCCGCAGCAAGTAGCTCGCGCCCCGCCCCGCCCCGCCCACCGGGAGAGCCACTGCTCATTTGGTTGTGACGCTGTTACAACGTCAGGACCACAGGCCTTTTACGATATATATTACCACAGTAAGTTTTGTAAACATCCATCATCTCATATAGGTACACATACCAAAAAGAGGAGAAAAATGTTTTTCCTTGTGATGAAAATTCAGGATTTACTCTCTTAACTTTCAGATACACTGTGCAGCAGTGTTAGGTGTAGTCATCATGTACATTACATCACCGGCACTTATTTATCTTATAACTGGAAGTCTGTACCTTTTGACCACCTTCATCCACTCCTCCCAGCCCCCACCTCTGGTAACCACAAGTCTGATCTCTTTTTCTATGTTTGTTTTTTGTTTTTAGATTCCACATGTGAGATCAGATGGTATTTGTCTTACTCTGGCTGACTTACTTCACTTAACATAATGCCCTCAAGGCCTATCCATGTTGTCACAAATGGCAGGATTATGGCTGAATTATATTCCCTTGTGTGTACACACACACACACACACACACACACCCATCTTACAGCTTCTTTATTCATCCCTTTCTCCAAAAGAATGGGACAAAGATTGTCTTGGCTATTGTAAATAATGCTGCCATGAACATGGGGGTGCATATATCTCTTTGACATAGTGTTTTCTTTTCCTTTGGATAGATTCCCAGAAGTGGAATTGCTGGATCACATGGTAGTTATATTTTTTATTTTTTTGAGAAACCTCCATACTGTTCTCCATAGTAGCTGAACCAATTTACAATCCCACCAACAGTGCACAAGTGTTCCCCTTTGTCTGCATCCTCTCCAGCATTTATTATCTCTTGTCTTTTCTTAGGTTAGACTTTCTAACAAGTGTGAGGGGATATCTCATCGTGGTTTCGATGGGCATTTCTTTAATGATTAGTGATCTTGAGCATCTTTTCATGTATTGTTGGCCATGTGCTTATCTTCTTTGGAGAAATGCCTATTCAGGTCCTTGGCCCATTTTAATTATTTTTTTATTTTTATTTTTTTGCTTTTGAGTTGTAAGAGTTACTTATGTATTGGGGGTATTTAGTTCTTATCAGATATATGATTTGCAAGTATTTTTCCCCATTCTGTAAGTTGTCCTTTCATTTTGTTGACCATTCCTTTGCTGTGCAGAGCTTTTAAAAATTGTATTTTTAAAAAATATTTACCATTGAGTGTATTATAGATGCTCCCCTTCAATCCCCCCATTGCCCTCCTCCACTGGGTTCCAGCCCCGCCCCAGGCCTTCCCACCTCTATTGTCTGTGTCCATAGGTAATGCATATATACATATAGATCTTTGGTTAATCTCTTCCCATACCTCTTCACCACTTCCCTCTGAGATTTGTCCATCTGTTTCATGTTTCCATGCCTCTGATTCTATTTTAGTCATCAGTTTATTTTGTTCATTAGATTTCTTGTTAGTTTATTTTGATTTTTAGATTCAACTGTTTATATATATTACTAGTATTGCCATTTTATTGTTCATATTTTTATATTTTCTTCTTCTTTTTCTTCCTCTTCTTAAAGAATACCCTTCAGCATTTCATGTAATACTGGTTGGTGGTGATGAACTCCTTTAGCTTTTTTGTCTGTGAAGCACTTTATCTGACCCCCAATTCTAAATGATAGCTTTGCTGGGTAGAGTAATCTTGATTGTAGGTCCTTGCTATTCATCACTTTAAATATTTCTTGCCACTCCCTTCTGGACTGAAAAGTTTCTATGGAGAAGTCAGCTGACAGTCGTATGGGTGCTCCTTTGTAGGTAATTAACTGTTTTGCTGCTTTTAAGATTCTCTCTTTGGAGCTTTTTAGTTTGCTGCGGTCTACTTCTTTTGTGGCTTGCACTTTAGGTGTCATATTCAAAAATCATTGTCAAGACCTATGTAACAATTTCCTATGTTTTCTTCTGTGAGTTTTATAGTTTCTGGTCTGACATATAAGTCCTTAAAACATTTTGGATTAATTTTTGTGACTAGTGTAAGGTAGGGATCTACATTGGACATTTTTAATAGATTTTAAAACAGAATATATGAATGGGTACAGGGAGAAATGAGGCCCTAGAGAGAACATTGAAAATAAGAGCTCAGTTTGCCAAGACAGACTCCTGGCAGATGCCCCAGTGGGTTCAGGTATCAGCCAAGGATAAGCAGAGAGGGCAAACATGGACCTGGCATGGGGGCTAGAAGGCAGGGCACTTTGGAGGAGACAGTGGGCACTGGGCCTGCTTCATTTGTTCATTCAACAGGTGTTGTGAACCACCTACTCTGTGGCAGCAGCAAACATGAGTCCCCCTGTCCTCTGGGAGCTGAGAGCCAAGGTATCATGTGTGAGAGTGGCAGTGGCCTCTGGGGGAACCTGGACGGTGCGTCCCTATGGTGGCATCTTCCTGCTAATGTGCTTACACCGGTAATAGGAATTGTGATAACAGCAGCAACCTTTTACAGGGAACCACCTGTATTAGTCAAGACCATTTCAGTTTTAATAGAAACTCAACTCGAACTAGCTTAAGCAAATTAAAAAGGACATTTTTGGTTTAAGTATTAATTTCTAAAAATACCAGGGGCTAACTAGCTTCTGGCACGACTGGGTCCAAGCGCTCTGAAGATACCATCAGGCCTCCGGGTCCACTCCATCTCCTGGCTCTGCTTTCTCCTGACTTCACTCTACTGGCTTCCTTCTTAATCGGCCACATGGTAGCTCCAGGCTGATGATCTCAGCAAAGAGGAAGCACCTCTTTCCTTATTGTTCCAGAAACTTTGGGGCGCTGTTAGAGGGACCGGTTCAACTTAGGTCTGATGCCCAGGCCTGAGCCAGTACTTGCAGTCAATCCTGGGATGTGCTGATTGGCTGGGGTCTGGCGGTAGGTATGGAATGGGGTGGGGCAGGGATAGGCAGGATAGGGACTGAGAACGAAGGAAGGTGGTTTCCAAAAGAGAGCAGTGCTGTCATTAGGCTGCCTCGCAAGGCCCTACACCTATTCTCCAGGCACAACACTAAATGTCCATTATGCCTCCCAACAGTCCCCTATGATAAGGCCATTGTGGTCCCATGTACAGATGCAGAGATTGGCTCAGAGAGGCTGAGTACCTGCCAGCATTGCATGCCTAGTAAGTGGAGGATCAAGAAGCATGGATTCCTTTGTACCAGACAGAGCAGGTAGTGGGGGAGGCCACAGCCTCTGAACTACAGCAGGAGGTCAGAGACAATGTCACTGACTCGACCTAGTGAATGAAGGGGGAGAGGTAAATGGGAATAATCCTTGTCCCCACGCCACTTCCCAAGCCCCATGCAACCACACCTATCCTCTTGTTCAACATTCGCTGAAGCAGGTGGTGCAGACCCAGCAGCCAGACTGCTTGGGTTCCCTAGAAAACGGTGCCTTTAGCAAGGGATTAAGTGCTGATACTTGTAACTTTGAGGTGGAATTCCAAGGCAGCAAGTGAGGGGAAAGAGAGGAGAGGTAGAGAGGGATGGGAAGGAACACAAGATGACGTATAACCATCTTGCCACCGCTTTACAACAAACCACATATGGAAAATGTGCCTCAAAGGGCCCCAGGCTGGGAGAAGGAATTCTTCCTCCCACCTCAGCTCCTACGGCTCAGAGGTCATCCCAAGAACTGACTCCCTCCACTCTCTGGGCTGAGTTCTCCAGCCCCTTTGGCAGCTGTTCAGGAATCAGCCCCCTTATCCTGGGACATGGTCTGGGAGGGCTCAGCCTCTGGGAAGGCAGCTGCTCAGCTTCAGGTGTGGATCTGTGAGGATCCCATGGAGTCCTTCAGCCACAGAGGCAGAGCAAACAGAAGTGATGGACAGGGGAGCTGAATCTTAGAGGGATGCAAGATGTGTGCTATACACCCACCTTCTAGCTTCGTGCTGTGACTTCTCCATGCCCCTGTTGGCTGGATCTCAACTCCATGACTTCATCCGAGCTGGCTCCAGTGATTGTCAGCTCAGACACGTAGTTCGTCTTTACAAGTTTAAGAAATACATTTGGGGAAGTGGATAGTGGCTTTATGAATGAAGTCCGTTTGGTAGCTGTAATCTTTCAAACCGTGGTATCCATACGGGAAAAACAACATCGGTCGAGGAGGGTGAAAAGATGAGGACCGTGGCTACAGCTCATCTTGACAGTCCTTCCCAGCAGCCACCATTCTTGGGCACTGGCATTCCAGGAGGCCCTTTATAGGGAACACCCAAACACTATGTGCCATTTCGCAAGCCACGGGGCCCATCGGCTGTGTGACCTTGGACAAGTCATTCTACCTCTCTGAACCTGTTTCTTCAACTATAAAATGAGACTGGCATCTAGACATAAAAATCAAAACACATGCCCACACAAAAGACTTGTACATGACTGTTGTAACAGTTTTATTCATAATAGCCAAGTAGTCCAAATGGTCATCATCCCGTAAATGGATAAGCAAACTGTGGTACATCCATACACTAGAACACTACTTGGCAACAAAAAGGAATGAACTATTGGTACATGCAACAACGTGAATAAATCCAAATCCTGTTGACTAAAGCCAGACACGAGAGAGAACACACTGTGTAATATATATGGAATTCTAGAAAAGGCAAAATGAACCATTAGAATATAGGTAGGTCAGTGGTTCTCTGGACTTGGGAAAATGGGCCATAAAGGGGAAGGAGGGGACTTGAATGCTGGTGATAGTTACAAGGATGTCACTACTTAGGAACTGGACACTTAACATGGGTGAAATCTATTGCATGTAAAGTATACCTCAATGTTGACTTTCTAAAAATGAGATCAAAGAAAAGCATTGCCTTTCTTAGGACCCTTTCTATGTAGAAACCCAACTCCAGATAGTGTTGGGGAAAAAACAGCATTGGCTCATATAATCAGGTTAGTCCAGGGATGCAGTTGGCTTCAGGCATGGCTTGATCCAGGGGCTTACTGATGTCTGGATAGAATACACTTGCCTTCTCTTTCCTCCTTGTTGGCTTTATCCTCAAGCAGAGAACAGGATGGCCACCAGCAGTTCCAAGCTTGGCGACTTCTGTCTACTTGGCAACTCCCACAAGAACTGAATGCTTCTTTCCTCATAGTTGCTGCAAAAGTCCCGAGGGGAAATCTCAGTGTCCATCCTGGGACACATGCCTGCCTCTCAAGCCAGGGGGTAGGACTGGCCCCACCTGAACCCCAGGGGTACTTGGTGGGGGAGGGGTGATCCTCTGAAGAAAAAGATAGGTATTGTCAGAAGGGCCATGGATGCTGGCCAGCAGCTCTCTCCACATACAACGACATGTTGTATGGGGCAATGTCATCAACTATTCTTACCTCCAGGCACCTCTGCAGTGGCCAGGTCTTCAGGGACAGGCCCCAAACTCATTCGAGGTCCAAAGCTGCTTTTCTGTGACATCTCAGGGCTCTGCCTGTTAGATACAAGAGTCAAAACAGAAATCAAGTGCTAATCTCGTCCCCACCAGCCACGCCAAACAAAAAGTCCTTCCCGCCTGTGCTGGGCTGTCTGCACCCTGAGGAGGTGGGCAGGTAGAGTGGGAGGAGCTCTGTAGCAGCTACTCTGGCCCAGGCCCAGAGGGAATGCTTTGGAACTGAGCATCTGGATTTGTAGGATGAACTTGAGGAGGTGAAGGATGCCTCTGTGGGCCAGAATGCAGGGCAAAGGGGTGAGGACTATAGCTTATCAGTTTAGAACCACCATCCTAACAGGGTCTGGGCAGGAAGGCCAAAGAGAAAGCTGACCAAAGGGGATCCCTTCAGAGATCAAGGATAATAAGGTACCATCCAGCACGTTGACACTCAAACCTCACTTCCTGAGCAGTGCACCTAGCATTAAGTGAGCATCTTCTCCATGCCAGATTCCACCCAGAGTTCTCGGGGGAAAGGGAGCGACAACTTCATATCTATAGTCTGAATAACCCTACAATGTAGCACCTTCCTATGGGCACTATTGTGCCCAATGAGGCAACAGGCTCAAAGAGATGGGGCTTTACCCAGGGCCCCCACCAAGTGGCTGCCCTGGATCAGACTCCTGGCACAGGCTTGTCTCCCCTGCCCTGCCCCAATTCCAGGAGCTCCAAACTTGTGGCTCAGCCTGATTGCTCAAGGCTGCTCATTGAGCTGAGATTATTCCTGACCTAGGAAAGCCAAGGCAGTGCAGAACTGTCTCCCAACCCAGCCCCCAAGGAATACGGGCAAGAGAAGCCTGAGTGGGGCCCATCGCCCTGTTTTCCATCACGAGGCTGGCTGAGTCGGCCTGCCTGGCCATCCGGCTTTCTGGGAAGCAGGTTAAATGGGTGTTGTTGCCAAAAGTGTGCACTCTGCCGCAAAGAGCTGGGCGGGGAGCAGGGCGAGAGCCAGACTGAGGAAGGAGAGAGCCAAGGCCCAGCGAGGGAAGGTATGGCCAACGCCCGGCCCTCCCTGCCAAAGGAAGCCCGTGGGCCTGGCCCAGAGCAGTTGGGCTCTGGGAAAGTGGTGTTCAGGGCTCCCACCTCCTGTCTCCACCCGCCATGTCCGAGGCAGGCTGGCCCTCCAGGCTGCAGCCCTGCCCAGGGCACAGCCGACCGCTTCCTGGAGCTGACAATGAGCCTGCCCGTTAGTTCCCTGCACTGGCATCCTGCCCAGCTGACCCTCAGCTCCTCGGAGTCCAGCTCTGGAGAAAGAGGGAGGGGCAGCACAGCTTTCTGTAGACCAACGTACCCCAGCAGGGTCCTGATCCTTAAGGGCCGCCAGCTTGGAGCAGGGCCCAGATGAGCAAGCCCCATGCAAGCTGTGCTCCTGAGACGCCTCTGTCCAGGCAGCGAGCAGGGAACCGGGGGCCTCGTGCCCCTTGCATGCTCTGAAAATGGGGCTAAACCCTGCCCTCCCCAGATCCTCGGCAGTGCAGCGGGCTGAGTGGGGCAGGCTGTGGGTCCAGGCTGGCCACTGCACGCAGCACTGGGGAAACTGAGGGACAACCCCCCAGTCTCCCTGTGAGGCAGACACGTCCTCCAGGAGATAGTGGCACCCACCCTCCCACCCCCAGTATTTCATCGTCACAGTAACCTATGTGTTAGCAAGCACTGATATGTTTATTATAATTACATAAGCTAATTACAAATAACAATTACTGGTAGAGCACTGACCTTGGGAGTCAGGAGCCATAGACCTCAACCTCACCTCTGCCACATCCTGGCTGTGTGTCCTAGGGTAAGCCTCCTGATCTCCTTGGCCTCGGTCTTTCTTCTGTAAAATGAGGATCAAAGGATGACTCTGAGCAGCTGAGAAAAGACAGGAAGTGAAAGTCTGCCAACTGCAAATGGTCACATGGCCTGATCTGCCTCTGGGGGCACAGCTGGAGGAGCCTTCTCCTGCCTCTACCTTGTGGGCAGATGGCGGATAGTGCTCTGGCTGCTTAACAGAATCAGCTGAGAACCATCCGGATAACAAACACAGATACCAACCCCAGCTGCCCCAATAACCCCCAACAATTCAGAGCCAAGTGGTGGGGGGTGGGGCCGGGGCCATGGAGTGTGTGTGTGTTAAGACTCTCTCAGTGAGTCTTGGGTGACTGAGGTGGAGAAGCAATGCCACAGCCCACATTTCTAGCACCCTCCCCAACAACTTCACCCATTTGGAGAGACCCAGTGCTGCTCCAACACCCTCCAACGAGGTCATGGCTGGAGGCATGCTTCAGCCCATGGTCCACCAGCCCACTTGGCAAAGAGAAAATAGACTTTCTGGCCCCCAAGGGCACAGAGCCATCACTCAAATGGGTGACGAGCCTCGCCCGTTTTAAAAGCCCCGGTCCTGCTAACTGGATGGGGGTGTACGTGCACAGGGGGAAATGCTGGAAGGATGTACTTCATTAGCAGACATTATCCCCAGCTATGGGCATTTGAGCCTTTTTCATCTTTAGTATTTTTGAAGTGTCCTACCAGGCAAGGCAGTTCTTTTGTAACGGGGGAGGAGTGGGGGAGAAACAGTGTTGTTTTATGTTTGATGTATTGCCTTTTCAAAAATTGATCGTGTCTTTTTGGGGTAAAGACTGAGGAGCACCCTCAGGAGCAAGGAGTTTTGGGGGAGATGGCAGGGCAGGTCAAAGGGGCCACAGGGACAATTAATTTAAAGTCAGCAAATGCTTAGCTGATGAGAATGGGACACAGTGTATTACCCTGTGTCCACTGTAACCTGCAAGAATCTTATTCCACGAAAGCTCCACCTACCGCTTACCAGTGAGGGATAAACACTGCTCTCACAGCCCCTGGAAAACTTTACCTTGGAGCTGCCCCTCCCCCTGGGCAGTAAAACGAGGAGGATCCGGTGCAAATCCAGCCCCTCAGAAGCTGTCTGGGAGAGCCGGTGTGGAGGCAGGCTCAGAAGACCTGGGCCTGGGCAGCAAGGGGCCTGGCTGGCCACGAACGAGGATCATGGCGGTCAAGGTTCCACATATGGTCTTCTTGAGTGATGAGAGCTTTCGAGTCGAGTCGGCACCTGGGAGGGAACCTGAGAAATACCTGGAGGGTGAATCTCCCCTGCGGACATGCATGGTCAATGGGACACGAGATGGGGCTTGCTTCCTGTTCACTGCCTCGTCTGTGCATCCACGGGCAGGCCAGTGCTCAGCCTCAGCTAGACAGGAAGCTTCGGTTGCTGTGGGATTTGGTGACTTAAAAAAAAAATGTTTTCATTGATTTTAGAGAAACATCAATTAGCTGCTTCCCGTATGCATCCAGACCAGGAACTGAATCTGCAACCTAGGTATGTGCCCTCACCAGGAATCGAACCAGGGACTTTTTGGTGCATGGGACTACACCCAGCCACAGCAGTCAGGACAGATTGGTGACATGCTTGTGGACTGGTGTTCCTGGGTTAAGGGGGGAGGAGGGAATGTCACAAATTGATATTTTGGCTGCTTAACCAAAATATCTGTGGAGTGGAGATAGAAAAGGTGGGGTTGGGGGACCTACTGAGAATGGAGGAGATTCAGGAAGTGAAATAGGGATAGAAAACACCCAGCAAGCTCCAGGGTCACCTTAGCGGGGAGGGGGAGCCTTGAACCCACTGCAAGCGTGTTTGCAAACTGGCCAGCTCACTGGGTCTCAGGGAGTGGACTGAGGCTCTTTCTGTGTTAAAACACAGTGCAAGTTCTTGCCCAGGGGCCTCTCAATGGTTCCAGCTTCTCAGGAAAGTGGGCACCCGGCCAGCCCAACACTGTGGCCCTCGTCCTACCTGGCCCCAAGGCCGTCCTTCCTCATGCCCTGCACGTGCATCTGGGCCCTTCTGAACCTTCACCCACATGAACCCAGGAGACTCTCCAATCCATGCAGGAATAGCTTGATGCCCAATCCTCCACCAAAAAAAAAAAAAAAAAGGTAAAAACATATGCAAGGCAATGCATCGGCCCAACAAAAGCGTTTTAATAATCAGCAAGTCTCAACTGGACCCCTGGAAGCCCTTCCCATTCCTTAGGGGCCAGGTGGGTTGCCAGCCACTGCCCGATGCCCACTGCAAGAGCAATAAGGATTTTTAGGGGCATTATGACTTGAGTCAGAAAACACAGCTGCCCCTGAAAGTCCCTTATTTTTCTTGCTGTCCTTGATGACTCCAGGTGAGTCTGCAGTCGACTGGCTGGCAGGTGAGTGAAGATGGTGTCCCCTCACTTGACCCTGGCCCACCTCCCCACTGCTCAGGGGACGTTCTGCCGGGTAGGGGGCCGCGGGTCTCCACAGTGGCACAATTTTCTCCAATGCTTGGTCTGGCCAGTGACTGGCCTCACTGCCCCCAGGGCACGCCCAGGAATGACTAGCCTTTGCTCCACCCAGACAGGTCAGAACCCAGTGCCTTCCGCCCGCGGGTGGCTGTGGACTAGAGTCTTGGCAGCATCGCAAGTGGACAAGGGCAGCCCAAGAACCAGAGAATGCAGTGTGACCAGGAGAAGGGTTGTCAGGCCCCGTCTTCCCAGGCAGAGACCCACCTCCTAAGTGACAGTCCCGGGCCTGACACTGACGCGCAACCAGAAGAGAGCCGGCGTTAACTTCCTCAGATGCCAGGCCTGGTTCAGGTAGGAAAGAGACCCCTGGAAGGTACCCCGAAGACCAACCCCAGCCAGACACCAGCCACTTGTCTCCCTAAACTCTCTTAAAACAAGAGCTTTAAAGACACAATATTCTGAGAGGGACCGGCCCTGGCTCAGCTTCCCTCCAGCAGCTGTGGCCTCAGTTACCCTGTCTGTAAAATGGGCCCAGTAGACCACTACCGTCTCTCCCATTTCAAAGAAAAAGCATAAGAGGAAGTGAGTATTTCAGCTCTGTCATATCCAAAGGCGCTGTTCCTGAAAAACTTAGAGTCACGAACCCTCTGTCCCCGGTGGGAGTCAAGAGGCTGCAAACTGGGAAGCAGGACGGCCCTGGGGGAGCCCAGCCCTCCCTCTGCTCCACTCTGCAGAAGGCAACAGCTTCCCAGGGGCTGCAGTCCGAAGTCAGACACTCCCCCTCCTCCACCAAAACAGCCTATGCTGAGCAAAAACTTCTGTGTGTTTCCAAGTTCAAATCAATGAGCTGGGAGATGCGGGCTGGAAGACACTGGGGTACGGTGAGGGGATGGTCAGAGTGGCCAACAAGACAGGGGAGGGGCTGTGACCACTTGTGCTGCTTATGAGAGGCTGAAAGGGCTTCCGGAATCCATGCCTGATCTAGGGTCCTCCTCTAAGCCGTGCTCCCCTCTGCCCCCAGGTCCTTCGGGCAGCAGAAGCTCAATTCCCAGCATCAGGGCCCCCAACCGAGAGGCCAGTCCACAGAACCCAGGACGCTAACTCCTCTGAGCTCCATCATAAGGAATGCCACCCACTGACAGGTAACTTATCCCCTGAAGCCAGGCCATTCTACCCTGAGCCTAGGTTGGGCTGGAATCTGCCCAGCTGACCACCAGGAGCCTCCCCACCCAGACTGGCACCGTACCCTTGGGGCCTGGTCATTGGTCCAGCCACTATCTGCTTATCAGCTTCTAAGTAGGAATAGATAAGCCCAGGTTGCAGGGGGATGTGAGAATTAAAGGGAAGACATATTCAAAGCTCTTAGATGATGGCTCCTTAAGGAGAGTGGATTCCCTCTCCCAGCATCTTTCCCCTTCCCCATCAGACCCAAGGGCTGGGCAGGGCTCTGGCCACGGAGGATTCTTCCCCCTGGCTACACCCTGAGCACTGCCCTGCACCTTCACTCCACACCCCAGGCCCTGTCGTGTTCAGACTGTGAGTAAACACGCTGGGAACCACAGCCATGGCCTCAGCCCTCTCAAAATGACATTATGGCAATGGTCACCTCACCCAAAGTTTTCTGCCCTAACCAAGATCACGGCCATATACGTCACCAGCAAACCCAAGCTGTCCACGCACACTAGGATCTGAGCCATTCAGCAACATCACCTCATCATGCTTTCCCTACTCCACAGCCCCCGGCCTGCTCAGCCTCTGTGTGAGCTGGTGCCATGGCCCCAGCGCAGTGGGATGGAGTAAGAGGGTGAGACCCGGTTCACCACAAACCAGCCACAGAACCTTGGACAAGCTGCCCCACCCCTCTGGGCTTCAGTCTGGTCCTTTCTGAGATCCATGGGGTTGTTGGAGGATTAAATGAGTTCATTCCCACCAGAGGCTGAGAGCATGCTTGGTATGAAGCATTTGATTGGGTAAGCTATCATGACCATCCCCTGCTTTGTTCTTCAAGATTTACTCACCTCTTCTGGGTGTTTTTCCGGGCCCCTTCCACTTCCCCCCACACTCATCAACACACTGCTTTACTTATCAGCCTGCAGGCAGCATGGTCCTGGGACCACCTGCATCACATACACCTAGTAACAATGCCGATTCTGGAGCACCTGAGGTTGGCTGGGGGCTAGGGAGTCTGCAGTCCTAACAGGTTCCTCAAGTGGTTCTCAGAGACACCCGAGTTGGAGAACCACTGCTCTGGGCCACCGTATGGCCATGGGATGGGCAGTATCTGGCCTAGGTGCTCAGTAACAAGGTGAGGTCAGGAGGGCTGTTGCAGGTTATAGTCAGAGGCTCTCCCGGGCTAAGTGGGTAAAGGTGATCCACCTGGACTTGGCTCTGACAACCGAGTTAACCCATCACCAAACACACCAATCCCCAGCCCAGCTTCTGCCGGGGGGCTGAAAAGCCCTCAGGATTTCCAGGGGCAGCTGCTGAGTGAGCAGGCTCCACTCTGAACACAGTTCAGCTATCACCCTTATTGGGAATTTGCTCTAGAAAGGAAACTATGAGCCATTCCCACCCTAACTAGGGAAGGAGGTGGTCGGGCAGAGGGTAGTAGTCCCAGAATTACTTGGGGAATCCCTCCGACAGAGAAGCCGCTGGGCACATACAAGGCTTGTGGCTGGGGCTGGCTGTGAGGGTCTGGCCCCAGGGCCTGAAGAGCCAGGTCCGCTTCTAGTTAGGGGCCAACGTCCTTGGCACAGAGAGCTGGGTGGGGCTGGGCAGAGGGATGCTGGCACTCCCAGCACTCAGCTTAGGGGACTGGGTTTTGCAGAGTCCTGCCCCAGGCCAGCCCACCATGGAGGTGGGAGCTAGAGGGCTCGGCTGAAACGGAAAGCCTTCTTGGACTCGCTGCCTATCAGACCTGAATCTCATCCATCAGAGCCCCTGAATTTACGATAACCAATCTCTCCACCAGAAATTCTTTTGCTAAGAACACCTTGGCTCTTAAACCCTCACTCTCACCCCCTCAGCACCATGCTCTGCAAACCCTCCAGCGCGGCTGGCCTGGTGCTGGTGGCCAGTATTCCTTGGGGTTGGCTCAGCCCCCAAAACTCATCAGTGGGTGGAGGTCTGAGTGCTGGATCGGCGCCTGAATGCAACTGCCCACATGAATGCACACTCCCACTGTCGAGGGCAGTGCCTTCCCTGGCCCCCATTTCCAGGCTGCCCAGAGCCTGAGCCAGGGGTGAGCGCTGGCGTTACAGCTGCAACGTCTACCTCCACTACGGGGGCCGGGGGGGAGTCAGACAAGCAGACAGACATGCAGATAGCAGGGCTAACATACGGGAAAGAAAAGAGTCTATTGTTAAGGACACATTTATCCTTCTCACAAGGAGTCATCAGACTGTGGCCCCAAACCAGGCCTTCTGCCTGTTTTTATAAAGTTTTATTAAAACACAAGGGCGCTCATTTATGTATTATCTATGGCTGCTTTCACGCCACAAGAGCAGAGCAGAAGAATTGCAATGGAGATCCCGTGGGCCTCAAAGCCTAAAATATTTAAAGTTTGGCCCTTAACGAATAACGTTTGCTGACCTCCTGCTCTGATTAGTATAGCATTCACTCGGCACCTAGCATGCGGTGGGCACCGAGGAGACGACAGTGAGTAAGACTGGCTGAGCCTTCATGGAGTTCAAGGCTCGTGGGGGCAGGGCTCCCAGGGCCACCGCTCAGCTGGCCCCTCCTTCAGCCACAGGCTGCTCCTAGAGGGGAGGAGCAAAGTCCTGACCAGCTGCACGTCTGCCCCCAGCTCTGGCACAGAGCTGCTGCCGTCTTCATTATGTCGATGCTCCTGCAACAGGGCTGCTCTCTGTTACCCCTAACCTTTCAGAATCTCCCAGGTTTTAGAAAGCAACGTAGTACATATACCACATAGTATCCAACACCCCACCCAGCAAGGCAGCGCCATAATCAAACGCATTACTGTCTCTGCAGCGAGACCCATGACTACTCACACTCACCGAGATAAATACGGACTAGACTACGCGGAGTCTCAAGTCAGTTTGGGTCAGGTTTCCCCACAAAATTGGTTTCCCAATGACCTTTGGTTTTCGTAGTTTTTCGGAGTTCAGAATTTCGGATAAAGGATTGTGAGTCTGTACCAGCACTGTGGTTACAAGTGTGAACGCCGGGTCTGCACTCTATTCCTTGGTGTCGGTTGGACATCCCCTTGCCCCCTGCAGACTGCCCCGGGGGCCACCCCCCTAACCCACACACACACAAGGCACACAGAAAATATGAACTGAATGAACTCACGTCCCCAGAATTTCTTATCCAAAGAACAGCTACCACCATTCTTACTGAAAATGTAGCAAGACATCTATCTGCCTGCTCCACTGTCAGGGGCAGAGAAGAGCCAACATAAGTAATTTTTCCAACTCCATTTACTCGGGACGAGGACAATAAAACCATTTTCTGGTCCCTGCTGCTGCCCGAAGGGCAGGCACATCGGGGTGTTTTGGGGGAGCAGGTGAGAGGGTGGTAGCCAAAACGAAAAACCCTGTTAATTTTCCTCAGAGCCTCCCTCTGGTCTAAGTTTCATTTGGAAATCTAAAATAATTTATCTCATTGCAAATTTCGGACAGCTAATTAGAAAAATGTACTAATTGTATAATCTGGTTTCATATGTGGTAATTATACTCCTTTGAGTGAAATAAACAAAAAACATTTTATATATAGACGTGTATATACACATATATATGTATATATATACACATATGTGTGTGTGTCTATACTAATAAAAGGGTAATATGCTAATTAGACTGGGAGACCTTCCAAGAGACCTTTAGTATGTTCTTCTGGACAAAGCCATGGTGGCGGGGCCAAGGTAGAGGTGGTTAGAGGCCAAGAGGGGATGGCAGTTGTGGGTGATCAGGCCAGCAGGGAGCAAGCAGGAGCAAGCAGGCCAGTGGGGAGGAAAGGTGGGGGCAAGCAGGCCAGCGGGGCGGGGGGGGGGGGGGAGGAGTGAGCAGGCTGGCAGGGGGGCCAGTTGGGGTGAGCACACTGGCACGGGGGCAGTTGGGGGTGATCAGGCTGGCGGGGGGGGGCATTTGGGAGTGAGCAGGCCGGCAGTGAGGGGCAATTGAGGGCGAGCAGGCCGGCAGGCAGAGTGGTTAGGGGCAATCAGGCAGGTGAGCGGTTAGAGCCAGCGGTCCCGGATTGTGAGAGGGATGTCCAACTGCCGATTTAGGCCTGATCCCTGTAAACCAGCAGTAGGACATCCTTCGAGGGATCCCAGATTGGAGAGGGTGCAGGCTGGGCTGAGGAACACCCCACCTCCGTACATGAATTTTGTGCACCGGGCCACTTGTGTGTGTGTGTGTGTGTGTGTGTGTGTGTGTGTGTATATATATATATATATATAGTTTAATAGCACTTCTTCCAAAACGTGTAAAATACCCAGGAGGGTGAGGGCCTGTGCTGGGAGGGCAGGAGGCGGGGCAGGAGACATATGTGATGTAATACTTTCAACAATAAAGAATTAAAAATTAAAAAAATAAAGGTTTCATCTGAAACTAATATATCAAATCTCAATTGTAATGGAAATATATAGAATTTAAAAAATTTACCTCAAAGTTTAAGATAGTCATACTGGAAAACTACCTTAATACACACCACCCATAAACAGACGAACCACCTGCTATAAAATGCAGCTCTTCTGCATTAAAGGATGATCTCTGAAAAGATGTTTCAGGAACGACACCCATTAGACACCCTGGAAATTAAATCAGTTCCCCCCTTTTTAACGCACCATGCTTTTAGCATTCTGAAATGTCCTACCCTCTCTTTCTTAATAGAGCACTCCTACGAAGGACTCCCAGAAATTTCCTCAGTGCCTGAGATTTCTAAACCCCAAAATTGGGAAAGAGGTTCTGGACTCCACTGAGGATCTCTACCGAACCCCGGAACTGGGAAGATTTTTGAGGAGGGATTGGGAAACATTTTTTTCGCCTGCCTGACCCAACAGTGTCCTCTGGGGTAAGTTAAGAGGGGATGGCTGTGTAGGGAGGGCACCCGGGTGCCAAATGCCTGGGAGGTGTGTCTAGTGACTGTGGGCAGGGACTAGGTAAACCCTCCCAACCCCGAGAAGCTGCCTGCCGGGAGAGGCAGAGAACTGCCACCTGCAGTCCTGCCATCACGGGGGACAAGGACACATGCTGGGAACTCACAGCTCCTGGTAGAGAGGACACGGGCATCCCGCCTTCCCTCCAGCCCTCTGCGAGGCGCGTGCTGTGCTGCCTGTCGGCCTGAGCACGCGTGGCCGGGCAGGGCTGCACTGACCCTGGCCGGCGAATCAGTTTCACTTTCTGGTTTGTATCCTGGGTCACTTCTTACCCTGATGGAAGACCATGTCCTTTAAATGCCAAGAGAGAAAATCCTCCAAAATGTTTCTTGTTGTTTTTTTTCTTTTTTTTATTTCCCAAGGACACAGTTTTCCTCTGAAGTTGGGAACAGGCTTTGGTGAAAACCCTAACTACGTAACCTCAGTCCCCGGGGCTGCTTAGTCTAATATGATTACACATCTAAATGCAGTAAACGGGGCAAAGTGGTCATATTTTTCTGGGAAAAATCAACATCATAAAAGGGTCTTTATTGAATCAAGGGCCCGTGAACTCTTCTGTTGCCTAATGATGGCTCCCCAGTGAAGGAGGCTGGGTTTCCAGGCAGGACTCCGCACAGCTCCCCAGCCAAAGGGCAATGGATATTTGTCACGACTTGTCTAGTTACAACAGAATCCACCGAAAGGACGAAAGGGAGGATGCCAGAGTCTTCCCAGGTTGGCCGCAGCCCCCTCCCCCACTCAGGCTCTGGAAATGGGGGGGGGGGGTGCTAGTTTTGGGACCGACTTCTATTCTAAGGAGCAGGTCCCCAGCTCCATCCCCACACCTTACATTCAAAGTTGGGATCCTGGACCCTGCCCCTGTCCACTGTCCACGCGTAAGTGGCTCTCCAGCACCCAGCACTGCCCCCTCCATCCCCATCTATAGAGAAAAGGCCCATTGTCTAAATGTGATATTTTGCCAGATGGTTTAACATTCAGCAATCTGGCCAAGGTTAGCGTGCGCCCAGACCTGAGTGACAGTCAACGCCTGCTATCACCAGACACAGGAGGAGGGGGAGAGGGAGGGAGACTTGGGCCAGGAGAGGGTGAACCCTTCACACTCACCAGCTGGGAGCAAGTGGTTGACTTTTCCCAGATAGACAGTGGTCAGTTCAGGCGAGTTGGAGACCAACATTTTGCTTATATACAAAGTCCTGTTTCCAAGTATCTGTTTAATCGCCCTCGAAATTCCAAAAGCAAAGACACATTTTCTTTAAAAAAACTTTTTTTCCTTCATGTTCTTAAGCTTAAAAAGGCAAGCTCGAGAAGGAAGAAATTCAAGAGAATGTTGCCCTGACTCTCCCACTAGCCTGTCCCCCCCGGGACTGCATGAACCCACCCCTGGAAAAGTGGGTGATGTCTGGACCAGGCCTGTCTCTAAGGGAGCAGGAACCCCCCACTCCCCAGCATACACAGCAAAGACGTGCTTTTCTTCCCAAGTTTTCTCCCCAGATGTGAGGCCAGCAGGCAGGCTTGCCAGGCCCAGGTTGTCCTTCCCTGACCTCACTGGGGTTGCTTTCACTGGCCCCACAGGCCCTGGGATGAACTATGATGTCCCCTGAGAACAGCTACCATGGACTCCCTGCTACCACAGGCCCGGCATTTCACACAGGACTCCCATATAATGCCCTACCACGTGGGCATGCGTTATCACACGTGGGGAAACTGAGTCTCAGCAAGGCACACCACCGGCCCGAGGTCACCCGGGGAGTCCGCAAGCGTGCCGCGTTTCCCAGTGCAAAGGCAACACCCTGCGCCTGACGCCCGCGTTATGCAGGAAAAGCATTTTCTGCCTTCCACCCGGCTCTCCCCTAAGGCCAGGTGCCATGAGCCTAGAAGCTTTTCAGAAGGGTGGGGGAGGAGGTCTACCTTGCACCAGTCACAGAGCTAGAGGATTCTTTCTTCAACGTTTGCCTGGGAAGACCAGAATGTATGCCTGTCACCAAGAAGGAGAAGCCAGTGTTTCCCCTCGAACCCCACATACCCCAGGGCAGAAATCCAGTGAGAGGAAGTGAGCTCCATGAGAATGAACCACAAAGTCTTCACAGATGGATCCAAATTTCCCAGCTGCACATCTCTGAGCCCTTCCCCCTCCCACTCCTCCCAACCACAGCCCCAGGTTCCAACCTCCTGCATGCCCTTCTCTGCCCCTCCTGGCTCACAATCTTAGCAGATTCTCTGGGGGTGCACACTGGATTTGGGCCAACACCCCAGGGAACAGCGAAGGGGGCTCTCAAGCCCAAAGTGGCAGAGCTGAGATTGCAATCAGGCCATGGATCTTTCCACATAGCACCTCCCTCCCCAGTTCTCCTGGGCAGCAAACACAAGGGGTCTGGCTACAGGGCGATTTCAAAATTCCCACACTGTGCCAAAGGGAGGAGGAAGGGAGCTGCACAGTGGGTGAGAAGTCACCTGCTCTGTGTCCATCTCTGTGTCCTGCCCACTGCCCAGGGCCAGTTAGAAGGACTAGACTAGAGGCTCTAAAGCACTGAAAAGATGATGGTCTATCTCTACCTCCCATTTGAAATCCAAAATGAAAACATCACTGAGCCATAAAAAAGTATAAGGAAGTCCAACGAAGTTCTGATTTTTTTTTTTCCATGACGATCACTCTTCAGTCTTTTTTGGAATATCAACTCATTTCCTTCCCCCACCCCTCCAACCCTTCGATTCTGCACCCTGCTTGACTGGTCCCAATGGACCGTGTTTAGCTTGTCCACTGGGTCAATGAGCAAGCAATCCAAGAGCAAACTGTGGCAATTCACCTTTCCTGGGGACCTTTCGTGAAATGTGCTCAGTGTCAGAACCGGAACCTTTGGGCCTTTCAGGCGGGCTGCCCTGCAGAGCAGATGGGCGAGGTGGCCACATCTGTACACCTAGGGCTAATCCAGGCCCGTTCACCTTCAGTGCCACAGCTCAAGCTTGCCGGCGCCCAACCTGGGAGGCCCTGACGCACCTGGAAAGCTGGGTGTCGGGTTCCTGGGGCACCAAAGTCTCAGAGCTGTTCCCCCCTTTGCCTCAGTCTCAGCTACCACAGAGGACTCACAATACTTGTCTGCTCTCAGGGCTGAGGTAAGGCATGGGCAGCGAGAGGCCATCCCTCCCATACCCACGGTTGGAACCCCAGCCTGGCCCTGTCCCCGGCCGTGGTTGGTGGGCAGTAAAAACTAAGAGGCCTGAGACTCAGGGGAAGGGGTTCCCAGTCTTATCCCAGTCTTATGATTACAAAGACGCTGTGGCCAATAGGTTCGGTAACTTGCCCAAGGCCACAAGCTAGCAAGCAACAGAGACCCCCAAGCCTTGAGTCTCAATCACGCTGCATCCTTCTCAACCAGCATGTACGCACAGGCAGATTCTAAGTAAGAGAGCGGAGGGATGAGGACTACCAGTCAAAGGTCTACTGTTGGGTGCCAGGCACTGTGCCTACATTTTTCATATAAGCCTCACCACAAGTCTCCAAGGTCGGTGTCAGAACCCTCGTTCGCCAGGGAAGAAATGGGCACAGAGAAGTTACTTGTCAAAGGCCACCCAGCTGGCAAAGAGCAGTTCGGACTCCAGCCCCAGCACATCTGCACCCAAACTCCACCTTCACGGCCCTCGCCCTGGCTGCTTCGAGAAAAACCCTTCAAGGAGCCCACACTGATCCCCTTGCTTCTGACAACTCTTTCATAGATATGTCACCGATTAGGAGCGCTACTCTTTTATGTAAAAGAACTGAGACAGGCCAAATATTTACCGTGCCGCGCAGAGAAGCACAGACTGGCCTGGTAGCAGAATCAGCTCCAAGCAGGAATGAGGGCCAAGCTGTCACTACACCAACTTCAGGACAGAATCAAATCCTGAACAACACAGAGGGTTCAGACAGCTTGCCTTTGGGCAAAGAGGCACTGAGGAAGATCTGGGGATGCCGCTCAGAGCACCCCCTCTTCTCCATTCCCCACCCCCCAGTGCCACCAACAAAACTCTGGAGGGATTTTTAAGTCTCAGAATTACTGGAGTTGCTAAGACAGGGGTGGGTGGAGATGAGAGGGTTGGCTTCTCCCAACACCTCCTAGGTCAAGCCAATCCTCCTGGACAAAAATTGATCTTTAATCTTTCATAGGTTGGGATCTTTTTCTAAAACAGCTACAAGGGTGAGGTTAATTATTCACCAGGTTGCAATTTACTTAAGAGTTGAGGGAATGCAGGTAGGCAGGACCTGGCCTCCAGCTGAATTTCAGGAGTCCTCCCTGGGTCTGGTTAAAACCCTTCCCTCCCACCAGCTTTCCACCTTGCATCCCGCTGCTTCCTGAAGCCGGCTCCTAGGGCAAACAAGTCTGACTTCACAGAGCCTAGAGGTGCCCATCTTAGAGGAATGGATGGAGGTGGTGGTGGGGGGGGGAAACGGGGGAGGAAGGAGGCATCTGCTCCAAGAAACTGTGAGAAGTCAAAAGGGACAGCAAAATCAAAAAGCTCTCAACTAAAACACAATTCCTAAATACAATGGCTTAAGTCAATGCACAAATCAGCTGCAGGAGGGCAGGCCAGCCTGCTGTGTAACTGATTCAATCCCATTTTGCAAAGGAAAAATCCCAAGAAGGAAAAACCTAATTGCTCCCTTCCCCCAAATAAATGAAGTACCAAGCCACTTCCTAAAAACCCTAAAACCTGGTCATCCCCAGAGGAGGGGGCACAGCTGAGGGAAAGCTGCCTGTGGCTTGGACCAGGGCAGGGCGCTGCCAGGCTCCTCACGCCTTGTTTTCAGAGACCGAGGTCCCCAGGCCTGTGCTCTCCAGGGGCAGCCACCTCTGCTTGCTTTCCTGTGTCTCATCGTCTCATTGCCGCAGCCCAGGTCTGCGGGTGTTTTATGACCATGCGTTATTCTGGAGATTTCCACTTCATTTACTTTAAGATACCGACTCCCCAGGGCCGGGAGAGGCATGGGTTCAAAGGGAGAACTGTTTTCCCAGCCTGACTCAGTGCTTCGAAGAGAGCATTTTTCTTAATGAGGGCAAGGCCTCCACTTTGAAGCTCCCCCAGTCCACCCAGAGACAATGTTGCCTCAACACTGAGAATTGGTCAAGACGCATGTACACTTCAGTATGGAGCCGAAGAAACTCTTTTCTCCCATAATCCTGGCGCCTGCACGTTCCACGGATGTGAGCCTTTAGGACAAAACTCACACTGGGCCAACTGCAGTGAGTATCTAGGGCCATGCCCTCTCCTGGGCTCACAGACCCAACCCCGCTTCATTTAGTGACTCCCTGGCCCATGGGGCTCCCCTCCAAACCCCTCAGGTCCAGCACCCCACATGGCCACGAACATGGGGATAGAGGTGTCAAAGGGCTCCTGCCACGTGGAGTCTACACTCGCCTACAAACGTCAGGGAAGACTGTGGGAAAACCTTCCAGAATGGGTCTCTGCACAACTTCGAGAGAGGTGGGCCAACCTGGCTGAGCTGGTTTTTCCCTCTCCCTCCTGCCGACACCTAGAAACCCCTCCTGTTTTCCAAAGTCAGGAAGAGGGGTTACCAAGGGGCGCTGTTTTGTCACTGTGCCCTCCTCCAGTTCAGGTCACCTCACTGCACGGCTCCCGGTGTGTTTCCAAGCCCCCCACTGCCCTGACAGCCAAACCACAATACACAACAGAAGTTCCACCACCAAGCAGACCTGGGTCCCAGGGGTTGCTGGGGGTTTTCTTTGAAGCGGGATACAGAAGTGAAATTCATGGGTAGAGAGCAGTTGTCAAGCCTTTTGTCCTCTCATGGCACACATAACATTATTACCAAAATCCTGCAGCACACCATAAAATATATTTTTTGCCGATCTGACAAAAAAAAGGTATAATTTTGATTCCCTCACACCAGGCGGTTGTCATTTTTTTATTTGACAAACCCAAGGGAAAGAGGTCAGTGCCCCAGACTAAATAGTCAGGTATTGCATATATCAAAAAGTCTTGTGCCAACCGGTTGAAAATCGCTGGGCTAGAAGGTTTAAGAAAGGAATCTCAGCATAAACCCTGAAGAAAACTCAGGCGGGCCAGCATTATGTGGCATATGCCAGGGAACAAAAGACTAGCCATTAGGAACGCACCCACAAAGATGTATCTTTTTAGAAAATTATGGTGGGGGACAGGGGCTTCTGGGTCTGCAGGGGCCAAACCTCGGAATCGCGTCCCATCTCCCCAACTCTATAAATCAGGAGGTCCTCCTTACCCCCAAGCTCAAGGTTGCCGCGCCGGAATGCGCAGCGGGGTAGGCCCTGGGAGGCGAATGAGCTTGGCCCGTTGGGGAGAAGGGAGTCACCTCTCCGCTCTCGCGCCTGGTCTGCCCCACGGGGATCTCCTTCCACCCGGAGAACACGAACCACACACAGTGACCAACTCAAATTTCCCAGCGCATTCCCGTTGCTCCTGGGACGCGCAGGGAGCCCTGGAATCGCCGCACCGAGTCCGAGGCTAGCGCGCCTTGCCAACCCCGCTCCAACGTGGACCCAGGAGGTGGCGGCCCGCCAGGGTCCAGGTCCCAGCCCGGGCACTGAGCTCGCGCGCGGGCCGGGAGCTCGGAGGAGCCGCCGGTCCCGGGAGCCGAGGACTGGGACTTTGTAGGCCAGTTGAACCGACACCCTCATCTCGCCCGCAAAGACCCAGCCCTCAACTCCCGCCCGTCTTGTTGTTCGGAGTTCGGGGTGCGGGCGCGCCCCAGACTGTCTCGGGTTGGGGCCGGCCAGCCACCCGCACGCTATTCAACACACGCTCTCGGCCAAGGCTCCGGGTTTCCTCCGAGCGGCGTCCCCCAAAGAAGGCACCCGCCCCGCCCAACCTCGGCCTCCGGACTCAGAAACCAGCCCTGGAAGGGTTACAGACGAAGCTCAGCGTGCGGCAGCTTCCATGCCCCCCCCCCCCCCAACAGGACGAGGGGAGAGGGCTAGGGGACGTGCGGGGACCTAGCCACCCCACGCCCAGCAGCCCAGCGAGCACGAGAGTTACACCAGGAACTTCGCCAAGATCCCACGCCGCAACGCGAGGCCCAGCTCCACGCCGCCTCGTTACCTGCGCTCAGATCCGAGGGGCGCAGGGCGTAGGGCCGGGCTGAGCTGGGCCGCACCGTGGCCGGGAGGGGGTGGAGAAGTCGCTGCAAGCCAGGCCCTGCACACCGAAGTCCCGCGCGCCCTGCGGTGGATCTCCCCGCTTAACCTGCCCGGGACCTGGGGGCCGCCGCCCCTTGCCCTAAGACGCACGCACGAGCCCAGCGCATCAGGAAGAGGAGCGAGGTGTGGAGATCTCTGGAAAGTTGGGTGAGTTGTGCCCGCTCGCTGGAGCGGCGGAGCTGGCTCCACGTGCTGGTGACACATCAGGAAGGCTCCGCGTCCCGCGGCTCCCGGAGGACGGACGCGGCCAGCGCCCGCCTGCACCACCTCCGGGAGCCAAGCGGACAGCGCCCCGCCCCGGCCCGCCCTCCGCCCGCCCCTCGGTGGCGCCACCCGCTCCAGCCTGCGGCGCCCGCACCAGCCTGCGGCACCGGCGCACCAGCGGGAGGACACCGAGCGGGTGATGGGGTTTAGGGGGTGGCCTTGGTGCCTTCTCCCCGGCTGCTTTAACGGCCTCCGGGATCGAGTCGGACCGCCTGCCTCAACTCCAGTGCCTTCTTCCCAGTCACGCAGCCCTTCCCGCCTCTGAGCTCCAGTAATTTTCCCCTTTCCTCGGACTGGTCCCAGCCCAGCCGCTGCTGGCGCTTCTTCCCAGCAAGGCCAGAGCCGAGAGCCCCCTGCTGGCAGCTCCGCTCTGCTCCTGGGCCTTGTCCCGCCCCAGGAGCTGGCCTCAACCTCCCCATCGGAACCGGAGCTGGTCAGGCGGTTCAGCAGGGCTTTGGTGGCAAAACAAGGAGATACATGTAAAAGGCCAAGCATAGTACCCAACAGCATAGCTTCTTAGATGCTAATTCTGTGTTTTCCATTCCCGTTCCAGATGTCCACAGATAACCTCTCTTCCTGGCTGTGCTTTCTGAAAACCTGGGCTCTGTCGGGGTGGGGAACCTTTTCTCTGCCCAGGGCCATTTGGATATTTATAACATAATTTGTGGGTCATACAAAATTATCAACTTAAAAATTAGCTTGCTGTCCCCTGCGTAGCCCCGTGGTTGAGCATCGACCTATGAACCAGGAGATCACAGTTCCATTCTGGTCAGGGCACATGCCCAGGTTGCTGGCTGGATTGGGGTGAGGGTGGTGTGGGCGTTCAGGAGGCAGCCAATGGATGATTGTCATCATTGTTGTTTCTATCTCTCTCCCCCTCTCCCTTCCTATCTGAAATAAATAAAAATATAGTTTTAAAAATTCGCTTGCTATATTTGGTCAGACATTTAATGAACTCATCCCTGATTTCAGACCAAATGATTTCAAGGGCCTAATGCAGCCCGCCAGCCAAATGTTCCCCTGCTGGGACTCTGGGGAGATGGAGGGGACTTTCCCAAGATTGGGGGGGGGGGAGTTTGAGCTGCATGGAATCCCCTTTCAAGCTGCTGCCCCACCTCTGGAGACCAGGTTGTCCCCCTCATCTGAGACCACTCTGGAGCACCCATAGGCCTCTGCCAACATCTCCATCCTCAAGATGGCCAGGACTCCAGGGACCATGGAAGAGGGAGTGAAGGGGAAGCCTGAATAGCACTGAAATTAAGCTCCCTGGCTCACTCCCATCCCCCACCCACACCTCTCTTCAGATAGAGCCCTTGAGTTGAATTTAAAGAAAATAATGAGACATACCTGTTTGTGGCCTGACAGGTATTGGCTGTGTGCCTCACCAATCCAAATCATGCCTTAAACCCTCACTGCCATGGGGGCTGAGTGGTTTCTCTGCTTAATTTGCCAGCTCCTCACCCTTCCACCCCCCCACATGGAGATCTCAGGGTAGGACAATAGACAGATGTGCAGGATCAGGTGCTCCCAGGACAGAGGGGCTCCAGGAGGGATGGGGACAGAGGCGCTCCATACTGGGACAGGGCAGGCCACTGGCCCCACGCCTCTGTAATCCCCATTTTGTGGGAGCCCAGGATTAAAAGAGAAGAAAGAAAAAGATGCCCTGACATTGCTGGTGATGCTGCGGGTGCTGGAGGGGGCCTGGGGTTTGAGCTCTGCTTTCTCTTCCCCTTTTATTGCTCTCTCTAAATCTGGCAAACCCTTTGGATCTCTGAGACTCAGGAGCCTGGAGGAGCCGGTGTCCTGCGGGGATGAAAGGGCAGGGATGTAATGGGTTTACCCCAGCACTGATCCCAGGGAAGCCCGTGGAAGATTACGATTTGCTTCCTGAGTTTGAAATCTCCCGCTACCCCCTGACCACATCAAAGGAGATGGCCATGGGGGAGCACCTAATCCCATCAATAGCATCAGAACTGGGTGAGAAAGGAAATTCTGCCAAATTGGTGCAGTGGCGGCACACAGTTCACAAGAGAAAGATACATCCCAGGGCCCTGGCCTCCACCACTGGCCTTCACACTGGATCCCCCAGCCAGTCCAGAAGCAGACAGAGCCTGCCACTCACCAGAACTCAGCCGGGCAGTGGGGCGGGTCTAGCTCCAGGGGCAGGAAGGGACCCTGAGGGCTTGGGTGCTGCTGGCCCCCAGCTTGACTTTGAGCACGTGTGTTCACAGTCCCGCTTCTTACCACCAACGTTTCCCAAAGATGCAAGATGGTTTTTAAGTTTAAAAATAATAATAATTAAAAAACAAGTATACATTTTTAAATGCAAACGTCATGAATATTAATGTTACAAGGTAGCTAAAGCGGTTAAAGTGAGCCCACTCAAAGACAAGTATTTAGTAAGTAACACAACTAGTATTGTGATATAGCAAAAATGGTGACAGTCTCGTGCAAATGACGAAAGTTAGGAAAACCTTATAGCCACCTCGGCCTTAGAACAATGGCTTTCACATGTGCAGTGATGCCCCATGGTAGGAAATGTCTATATATGGATATAAGTGTTTTATGAGACAGTGCTTATGTATACAAATATGTTATCCTCTTCTGTTCCATAAAAAAAAAAAATGCTGTTTGCAAACTGACACATTTATTTCATGATCGATTGATGGGTTACCTCCTGGAATTTGATAAATACTGCTGTAGAGATCAAGCTGTGACGCTGATGGCTCTCGGGGAAAGATTCCTAGGGGCCAAGCCTGTGTGCTAAGAGCTTCTTACACTCCCACAATGACCTAGGAGGGAGGTGTTATTATAATCCACATTCACAGGTGAGATTACTGGCCAGGATCCCTTCGTAAGTGCATACCTGAGACCAGCCCCTCTCCACCTAGCTCCTCCCTGGCCTAGTACACTTTCCACCAGTCCCCTCCATGCCCCCCGCGTCCGCCCCCCCCCCGCCTCTACCCCATCCCAAGTGAATATCTCAGGGAGGCCCAGTCTCCAGGGCATTCATGCACGTTTGCCCTTCCTACCATGTAGTATTTTGGTCCTTTTTTCCCCCTAAAAAATAATCTCCCAGGAGTCAGATTCCTTAGCAAGCTAGCTTCAGAGCCCCTCAGGTGGGGGTGTGGTGTGGCATGGACAATCTTAATGTTCCAGCTACCCTGCCAGAGTGCTGCACACACCCATCTCTGGGACTGGGGCAGGGGGACCAAAATCCGATAGAGCTGGAGACACTGACCTTGCTCCCTGGCTTGCCTTATTCTAGATTCTTCTCTAGGCCTCCCCTGGCTGTCCTGTTTTATTTTTAAATATGTTTTTATTGATTTTTAGATAGAGGAAGGGAGAGGGGGAGAGAGAGAGAAACATCAATGACGAGAATCACTGACCAGCTGCCTCTTGCCCGCCCTCTACTGGGGATCAAGCCCACAACCAGGAATTGAACCATGACCTCCTGGTTCATGGCTCAATGCTCAACCACTGAGCCACACTAGCGTGCTGCTGATCTCTGCTTCCCACTCCCAGGATGTGAGCGCCACAGGCCAGGAAGTTTTGTCTCCAAAGGACGCTACTGCATCCCCGCGCCTGACAGAAAACACATCCTCAGTCAATATTTGCTGAGAACCCAGCTTTGCCACAACTGGATGGGATTGGCTGCCCCAAACCCTCCCCACAGGCCCCCTGGGCCTGAGCCCCACAGGCAGGGGCACTCCCTCCAACACCTGTTGATTTCACCAGCTACCTCTCAGAGGGTGACCCCACCCCCCAAGGGCAGGAGAGCCAACATGCACAGTGGCCTCCAGTCCCTATAAACAGTTCACGGTATGTAATAGCAACACCATGGTTCAGTATCGGTCCCCTGCTTATGCTGAACACCTGCCACATCGCCAGCAACACAGTAATGTGCTGTGAAAGGTGAGGGGGGGGGTGGGGAGAAAGAAACCCCCATTTTCCTGATACGGAAGCCGAGCTTGGGAGGTGAAATGATTTACTCAAGGCCACTCGGCACTGAGCCCTTTCCAGAGCTCCGGGGAAAGACCGTCTGGCCATGAGACCGGCACTGCAGAAGAGCTGCACTGGTATCGCCGGTCTTATCACGTTTGGGGCCTGTGTTAGTGCCTGGCTCCTGGGCAACCTCTGATAAGGTATCTCTGCCACTGGGCCTCCGTTTCATCACTGGCAAGCCTGGAATGTGGCTTTTCTCTGTGATTTCTCCCAGCTTGACCGTAGGAAGAAAAGTTTTTGAAGTTTCTGACTTTGTTGTTGATGACCTTCCTGCGTTCAGTCAAGACATTCAGAGCCCTTTATCTACCCAGATCACTGGATAAGACACACCCCTGGCTCACAAGCAGCAGCAAAAGGGTAAATTCCCCAGAAAGGAGTCTGTTCTCTCCAGGTGTGGTAACATGTTAGCAAGGCTGAGGCAGCATTCGATTCGGGTTTCCTGACAACCCTATGCTTGGGCTCCACCCTCTGAACATGACCTAAGGAGTGAGGCTGAGAGGTTGGTGAGCTGTAATGTCACACAAGGAGCCCTAGTAGCCCACTGTCCCCGCCATCTCCCTCGGGATTCTCTGCAAGGCTCTCAATGGCGGGGCAAGTGCCTGGAAAACGTTAGCACACGTGCTCCAGAGAAACTAGGAGTCCATCTCCTGGGGATCCAGCCTGTGTGCTGAGCACTGTGGTCAGGCCTGGTGGCTTTGTCATTGGAGCTCCTCCCGTTGGTCAGGGTGAACATGAGACAAGTGATGGGCGGCTTGGCTCACAGGTTGGCACAGAGATGGGCCTTCCTCTGGGTCCATGCCAAGTAATAACGAAGAAGACTTTCCCAAACAGATGTGTGCTCGTCCTGCGGGAGAGCTTCATCTATGTGATCAAGGGAGAGCTTTCTGGATGGCCTTGCACGAATCACTTCCTTTCTCTTAGCCTGTTTCTGTGGCTGTAAAAGGAGAGGGTTGGATGGTTGCTGCCATTCCTAATTGGTAACTTTTGCCCGGAAAGATGGGTTTGGACCTTTTGCATTTACTATTAAAAACTATTTACAGAGAATGAGTATTTGTTTCTTCTTAAAAATATACACTGAGTGGCCAGATTATTATGATCTCTGAACGCATAATAATCTGGCCACTCAGTGTATATCCTATATAATAAAAGGCTAATATGCAAATTGTCCCCTCGACCAGGAGTTCGACCAGCAGACAGGCCAGCCAACTGCCCATGTCCCCTCCCCCTGGCCATGCATGAATTCATGCACCAGGCCTCTAATATATATACTGTGTGGCCAGATTATTATGTGTTCAGAGATCATAATAATCTGGCCACTCAGTGTATATTTTTTTATTAATTTCAGAGGTAAGGGAAGAGGGAGGGAGAGAGAGAAACATCAATGATGAGAGAGAATCATGGGTCAGCTGCCTCCTGCAAGCCTCCCACTAAGGATGGAGCCCGCAACCCGGGCATGTGCCCTGACCAGGAATTGAACCATAACCTCGTGGTTCATAGGTCGACCCTCAACCATTGAGCCACACCAGCTGGTCAGTATTTGTTTCTTAATTTGAAATTCCATTTCGCGTGCAAGGTCAGAAAGTCCACGGGAGAAAGAGGAGTGCCCCTGCTTGCTCAGCTGCAATCTAGTCATGATATTTGAGCGTCAAACATGATTGCACGAGGGCAGGAACACCCAAGAGCTTGTGGTGCTCGGGCGAATTCCTGGGCATCCTCGAGCCCGACCACGATGTCACTTCCTCAGGGAAGACTTCCTCAATCCCTCAAGTGGGGGCCCTCTCTTGTCCAGGCCTCTGTCTCCATATCAGGTGCCGGAAATAGACCTGAGTGAGACACTGTCTCAGCCCTAAAGGCACCCAGCCAGGATGTGAGACGCTCGGAGGGGTCCCAGACAAGAAGCTGACCCCTTACGTGGGGGGATCAGAGGAAATGACACCTGAGTCTTGTCTAAGGGATTGAGCCAACTCTGATCCAATGTCTGATCGCGCTAATTTGCAGCAAGATTTGAGGAGAACAGAGGAACTTGTTGAAGTGCACCAAGAGCTGGCAGGCAGGAAAGTCTAGATTATGGGAAACTCAGCAGGTCAGATAGGCCAGGTTCCTCAGCAGATACATTGCAAAGGAATGAAAGGGAAGGAGAGAATCCTTGTGGTTGAAATAAAAAGCTTAAAAGATATGTCAATTTTCAAAATGAGCCAAGTTAAATTATAGGTATAAAGATGCGAAGATGCTCAACTAGGTGATAAGTAAAAATGTGAGGAAGTGATTCCTATGAAAGGGGTATGGCTACTTCTGGCTATGAGGGGGTGCAATTGGGAGGGGGCAAATGAAGGAGGTTTCGGGGTGTCTGGCAAAGTTCTCTCACCTGGTTGGTATTCTTATAATTCATTAAGACATTCGCTTGATTTGTGTGGCTTCTGAATCAGTTTCATTATAAAATAAGAGACTTAAAAATATATCTCTCACCCAGTCTGGTGTGGGTCAGTGGTTAGAGAGTTGGCCCTGCACACTGAACGGTCTCGGGTTCAATTCCTGGTCAAGGACACGTACCTAGGTTGCAGGCTCAATCCCTGGCCCTGGTGAATGTATCTCCAGGTTGGAATACTGGACTACACTGACAGCATGAGGCAAAATATATACACTTGCCAAATTCTGCTTTTAAGTTCAATAATATTCTCTCACAGGAAGAAAGAGGCCTGACCTAAAGTAGTTTATATTTTTAAAATATCCTAGAGGTTTTAGCTGCCCACAATGTCTGTGTCTGACTACCTGGCTCTCAAACTGCAGTACTACAGAGGCGCTGAAGTCTGTCCTAGACCTGGGAGCCAATGGCAGTAGGCCTGCGCAAGAGGAAACTGGCAGGGGCGGGCCTTGGCAGCTCTAGTCCTGCCCATCAGGGAGCACTCATTGTAACTCTCTGGATGGGGAACCAGGGTCACATAGACCCCATCATGAAGTAGAAATGACCAAGCCCCACTGTGAAAGGGCTGCCATGATCTGCCACCTTTGGCAGCCATGAGCGAGACGGTGAGGCGGCTTGAGGTGCCTTTCCTTGTCCAAGGCCCAGGCTCTGGGATAGAAGGTAAAATTTGAGGCCACAAGACATGTACGAAATATCTTTTTCAACTCTTAAATTTTGCAGCTAAGGAAGTTAAAGTCCAAGGTATATAAGTGGTTGAATAGAGGTCATGCAGGGAACTCAGCATAGGTGTCTCCTTCTGCTTCTCCCCTCACCCTTTAAGCCAATATCTACCTCCAGCCCCACAGAAGTGCGTGTAGATACCTGAAGGCCTTCTCGGTAATTATAAGACCTCTCTGCTCCCATGTCCACCCTGGTGCTGATATATGACCCATCTTGACCTGGGGTCCACAGTTGACCCCTATCTCTGGCTCTTCACCTTTGGGGGCCCACATTTCCCCCAACATCTCTATGTTGACTTCTTCTGTACCTTGACCCTCCTTTATTGACTTTGGCTTGGCTCATCCATCCCCCTGTTGGGATGGAATTCTCACCTCCAGCTACTGCAGGAAACCCAGTGGCTAGCCTCAGAGATCCAAGGATCGGTAATCCACATTCAGAGATAGGATTTAAGGCAATACCCAATAGTTTAGGAAATTTCCCCTTCCTATCCCTGGATATTTGGAATCTGCATTTATTTGCATTGTTAACAAGTAAGTCCATGTTGACACTAACACCCAGCTCAGCATTCCCTTGTAAAGCCAAGCATCTCTTCCATTATTGGAATATTAGGGAAATGATAAATATATTTCCCTGCTGCCTGAGCCCACATCCTATCTTTTGATAACCTTAGACACTATTCCAAAGAGACTCTGCTGACTTTCAATCCACCTGAAGTTCCCTTTTGTGAACTGCATTGAAAGGTAATTTGACTTTTGGTCACACTAACAGAAGTATGGAATGTAGAATGAGGGAGGTTAAGTTCCATTAGTGAGACTATATCTGGAGTAGTATTTTCAGTGCTGAGTGTCACAATCGAAGAAAGGGACAGACAGGCTGGAGTGCATCGAATGGGAAGCACTCAACATAATATCCTATTAAATCGGGTGGTCTACCCTAGAAATGACTTGGGGGGTGTCATAGCTGGTTAGGGCCAGACTCAAAGGCTCAATTTACAAGGACTGGGAAAGAAATAAGCACCCACCAACTGAACAATGTGGTTGGCTTCCTGACTCAGACAGAAAAAGCAGGGGGCAAGTACAGTGTGGTTAACGCACCTTTCAAGGAACAAATAGAAACCATAAAACCCTTCTCCAGAAACCCCAAATGCCCTTTCTGGGAAGTCTCCCACTATCAGGACATACAAAACCAGCAAGACAGGACCATACTTGGCTATTCCAATGCTTAATGTGAGCTGTTCACCTTGGGTGTAGGTATCCCATCAGTAACACAGGGATCCCAGACTTACGAACAAAATCTGAAAAGTTAAAAAAAGCCAAGTAGCAGAAGGTAGGGACAGCATACAAGAGGCTACCGAAGCCCCACTGCCTAACCCCAACCTCAACTTCAAAGTCCAGGCACGGACGGGGTTCGAACCCGCGATCTTCGGTTTACGAGACCGACGCCTTACCACTTGGCCACCGCGCCTGACAGCCAAGCCAGTGTTAGAAGCTCTCAGTGGAGGGGAAGTGGCGCAGGCGCGAAGGGGCGACGCCCTGCCTCTGGCTCCGCCCCGCCAGACTGTCAGCCTGCCCCACTCTCCCGCCCACTGGGACCACAGCCAGGCGCCCGCATCCTGCTGGCTATGGGGCTCGACCCGTAGAGCGTGAGAGCCCGCCCGTCCTCACCCTGCCGCCGCCAGCGCCCCCAGGGGCACGGCGCCCTCAGAGCCTGGGATGGGGCCCAGAGCCCTGGTACAGAAAAACCACGACCAATGCCAGTTACCACGGGAGCGGAAGCGGAGACCGCGGCCCCCAGCGAGCCAGGGCCAAGCATCTGCACTAGCTTCTCTGCCCGATCTGTGAGCCGCCATGTGACCTTGGCCGGGTCCTTTCTGTCCAGGCGGTGCAAGCATGACCGGCCCTGGAGAAGATGCAGGGAGCCGGGAGGGATGGGGCCAGGCTGCAGGGGTCAGGGGAAGTGACCTGTCCTCACTGATCCTGCAGGAACCACCCTCTGTGTAAACAAAACCTTCCCCGGTTGCTTTTGCTCCCGCCTGCCTTGCCCTTCAACCCCTGGCACTAGCCTTGGGCGTGAGACTCCGAATAAACATCATTTTAACCAAGGTGGCCTTGCCCAGGAGGAACCCATGTGGGCGCACAAGGAGATCCTCACAGATGTTCCCGGCGACAGTGCTAGCTGGAGTGAACAACCGGAGGCGACCTGTATGTACGAGTCTGAGTCTGTCCATACCATGTGTCAGGTCACTATTAAAAGGAATGAGCTAGATTCAAAGGGATGATTATCAGCATAGAGTGAGCAAGCATGATGTAGGACAATACATAGCATTTGTTAAAGTAAAAGGAAAGGCAAAGTAGGGTATAAAGGAGACTGGATAGGAGACTTTATTGGTAACGTTTTTATTCTGTAAAAGGCAAAAAGCTAAAACAGTGAAAATATGAGTACTTATATATTTTTGTAGATTTTGTATTTTTGTTAAATTAAAAGAAGAAAGAAATCCCTCTGTGCTTGTTTGGCCTCTGGCCACAGCATCTGCTCTGAGAGGTGCCTGGGGATGGGCGGGGAGGAGAGCCCTCATCTCAGGGTGGACGGGGCCCAGCCTCCTGTACACTGCACCCACAGAGGCACACAAACCCAACCAGTCCAGCCATTGCCCACCCTGCCACCGCCACAGCCATTCTTGCTTACTTGCAGAACTTTTAAAAAAGTATAGATTGTGGTGATTTGGGAAAACCCAGAAAAGCTATTCTTGTGTGTGGTAAAGAACATAACATTTACCATCTTCACCATTTTAAAATGGACACTACAGTAATGTTAACTATATGCACATTGTTGTGCAACAGATCTCTGGGACTTTTCATCTTGCAAAACTGAATCTCTCTCATTGGACAGCAACTCCCCTTAACCCTCTATCTCCAGTCCCTGGCAACCCCCAGTCTATTTTCTGTTTTCAGGAGCTTGACTACTCAGGGTACCTCATATGAGTGGAGTCACACAGTTTTTGTCTTTTTGTGACTGGCACAATGTCACTTAGCACAACGTCTTCAGGGTTTATATATATTGTCACATGACATGATTTCCTTTATTAAGGCCCAATGATATTCCATCAAATGTTTCTTTATCCACACATCCCACAATGGACGTTTAGCTCACTTGTACCTCTTGGCTATCATAAAGAATGCTGCAATGAACATGAGTGTGCAAGTATACTGAGATCCTGTCTTCAATTCTCTTGAATTGATATATACCCAGAAGTAGGATAACTGGAACATATGGGAATTCTATTTTTAATTTTTTGAGGAACCGGCATACTGTTTTCCATAGTGGCTGTCCTAATGTACATTCCCAGCAACAGTGCATATGGGTCCCAATTTCTCCACATTCATGTCAACACTTGTGTTGTTGTTTTATATGGCCATCCTAATGAGTGTGAGATAGTATCTCATTGTGGCTGAATGTGCACTTCCCTAATTAGTGATGTAGGGCATCTTTTCATGTGCTTATTGGTCATCTGGGAAAATGTCTATTCAAGTCCTTGGCCAATTTTTTATCCAGGTTGCTTTTTTCATTGTTGAGTTGTAGTTCTTTATATATCCTGGATATCAGCCTCTTATGAGATATATGAGAGGCCCGGTGCACGAAATTCACTCACTCAGAGTAGGGGTCCCTCAGCCCGGCCTGCGCCCTCTCGCAGTGCGGGAGCCCTCAGGGAATGTCCAACTGCCATGGAGGCGGGAGAGGCTCCTGCCACCGCTGCTGTGCTCACCAGCCGTGAGCCTGGCTTCTGGCTGAGCAGTACTGCCCCTGGGAGAGCGCACTGACCATCAGGGGGCAGCTCCTGTGTCAAGCATCTGCCCCCTGGTGGTCAGTGTGCATCATAGCGACCGGTTGTTCTGTCATTCAGTCAATTTGCATATTAGCCTTTTATTATATAGGATGGTTTGCAAATATTTTCTCCCATTCTGTAGGTTAATTTTTCACGGTTGATTGTTTCCTTTACTCTGCAAAATTTTTAAGGTAGATGTAATCTCATTTGTCTATTTTTGTTTCTGTTGCCTGTGCTTTTGGTGTAATATCCCAGAAGTCATTGCCAAGAGCAATGTCATGAAACTTTCCCTATTTTTTTCTTCTAAGAGATATCAATTAAGTAGGCCTTTAATCTATTTTGAGGTAATTTTTGTATATGACGTAAGTATCCAACTTCATTCTTTTGCATGTGATTATCCAGTTTTCCCCAGCACCATTTGTTCAAGAGACAGGAACATGTTTTAACAGCACTTTTAAAGAAGAGAATTCAAAGGACCCACAGTCTTACCACCAGAGAGAAGCACAGTGCCTGCACTTTCGTGTGTATAAAACACACTGTAATTCATTTATTCTGAGATACATGTTCATTTCACATTTTAAATTAGAAATCAGGGTGACAACAGATTTACAGGTGATGCAGTCTTACAGTGTTTTTTTTTTTTCCTTTTCAGGGGCACATAATGGCTCTTTTTTAAATCAGTGCATCTGATGAAAGAACATTTACAGTACAGTTAGGAGAGTCAGACTCATTTGCACCTTTGTATGTTTCACTTAGTAGGATGAACATTTCCTTATAAGTGGATCATTTCCTTGAGCATTTCCTTGACAGATGTAAGGCTCCAATGCAGGGTGGGAAAGCTGGGGGAGGGGGCAGGGTAACATAGGAACTCTGTGCTTTCCATTCAGGTTTGCTATGGACCTAAAACTTCTCTGAGAGTTGATTTTTTAAAAAACACTAAAAAAAAGTAGATAAAAAGGGGTAATTTTTGAATCCCTTTCTTTCTGACCCACCTGCTATGAGTCATGGCCAGCCCTGGGCTGCACTTGGGTTGCTCACTGACGGGGGTCACGGTGGGCCTCTCCTGGTCTACAAAACCAGGAGCCTGGTTTTGTCCCTCTTCCAGGAGTAAACAGCTATAAGCCGGAGGTCTAACTTCTGTTTCCTAAACTTATGTGTACCGTTTTTAATAGAGAGCTTTTGCATTGGCCAAGATGCTCTGAAATTTGACCCAAAAGTGAGAGCTGGTTCCGGAACACAGAGCTCCTCCTACTGGACAAGAATGAGGCCATGCCCACCTCCACCTCCATGTAGTGCGGTGGGAAGAGCACCCAGTCATTCATTCCTTCAATGAGTCCTCATGGAGCACCTAGTACCTGCCAGACCCTGTTCTCGTGCTGGGGCTATCGCAGTGACTAAGCAGCACAGATCCCTGTCCTGGTGGCACTTCCATCTTAAAATAAATAATCAAAACATACAGTATGTCAAATAGTGGTAAGTACGAGGGCAGAAAACAGAGCAGGAAAGAAGGCTAGGAAATTCTGGAGGTGTAGATTGAATGCAGTCATAAATTCTTTGCTGCTTTTCCCATTTAAAAGTGGAGTCTGTTCCTCTCCTCTATGGACATGGGCTGGCCATCTGGCTTGCCTTGACCAATAGGCTGTGGTAAAAGTGATGCTGTGTAAATGCTGGAGCTTAGCTCTGACTGGTTTGGCTCAGTGGATAGAGCGTTGGCCTACGGCTGAAGGGTCCCAAGTTCGATTCCAGTCATAGGGCATTTACCTTGGTCGCGGGCACATCCCCAGTAGGGAGTGTGCAAGAGGCAGCCGATGGATGTTTCTAACTCTCTATCCCTCTCCCTTCCTCTCTGTAAAAAAATATTAAAAAAAAAAAATGCTGAAGCTTAGGTCTCAAGAGACCTTACAGCTTCTGCCTCTACCATCTTAGCACCCTGTCCTGAGACCACCGTGGCAGAGGCACGGCTAGCCGACCCATAAAATCCTGAAAATAACACACTGCTGTGTTGTAAGCCACTGCACTTCTTAGGATGGTTTGTTACATAGCAATCACAGTTCACTGATACCGGAGGTTATATACAAGGAACAACCTTTTGGTTCTAGGTATATAGGATGGTGTTATTTGCGGGGAATAGTTGAAACTTTTTTTAAAATAAATATTTTTATTGATTTCAGAGAGGGAGGGAGATAGATAGAAACATCAATGATGAGAGAGCATCATTGATTGGCTGCTTCCTTCACATCCCCTACTGGGGGGGGTCAAGGCCGCAACCCGGGCACGTGCCTTTGGCCAGATTCGAACCCGGGACCCTTCAGTCTGCAGCTCTATCCACTGAGCCAAACCAGCTAGGGCGGAATAGTTGAAACTTTTGGGATGCTGGCTGTAACATGGGCCATGCCAGTGCCTCCCGGCGGCTGTTTAATCTGTTTCCTCATCCACAAAATGGGAGAGTTAGCTCTTAGCCACCGCCTGCATTAGTTAAAAATTGAACAACCTTCTTCACTCTTGGCTCTAAAGTGAGCAAGGGAGCGAAATGTTGGCACCACCCTTTTCCGTGGGTGCAGTAGCAACTTGACACTTGTCCCTTTGGTCAAGTTTCACAGTCCCTTTGCCAGCACAAAAGCTCTAAATGAAGGCTGCGTTAATAGGAGAAACAAGGTAAACGCAACCTGAAACCTGCTGGAACAGCATGTGGCCACGCGTGTCGACATTTAAACTAAGCCCGCTTTTCATACTCAGGTTTAGTGCAATTGGGCTTTTCTCTCTCTTCCCTGCCCCAGTGTTTAGTTCAGTTACCTTTTCCTGACTCCTCCACTTGTGGGTCTTCACGCTGAACAATGTGCTTGCAGGTGGCTGTGCAATTTAAAGGGCCCGGGAGAGCTGGCAGGTGGATCGCGGGCTAAATAACACCAAGCTCCTCAGAAGCCCCCAAAATAAGGTGGGAGCCTCAGCGAGCACCAGGGCGGAGCAGCTGCAGCCTCGGGACTCTCCCTGAGCACCATCCTGCTCCCTCGGGCAGCAGGGCCCCCGTGGGGCTCCCGGACAGTGAGAGGTCTACCCGGTTGAGGGTAGAGGACTTGTGGACCAAGTCACCCCCCAAGGAGATTCCTCTGGGGAAAGATGGACCTTGTGGGAGGAAGCCCGGTAGAGAAGAAAGCACTGAAGACCTGTGTTGCATGCATCTATGGCTGTGCGATCACAGAGGCTTGAAACGGGAACTTATGATTTGTCACGGTTCTCTGGGTTGGCCAGGCAGTTCTGCTCCATCTGGTGTTGCCGGGGCGTTGGGATGGCTGGAAGGCCCAGCGTGGCCTCACTGCCATGGCCGACACTAACCGGGAGCTTAGCTGGGGCTGCTGGCCATGGGAGTGAGGCCACGTTGGGCCTTCCAGCTGTTCTCCATGTGGCTGCTGGGGCTTCCTCAGAGTGGCAGCTGGCCTCCAAGAAGGCGCATTTCAAGAGGAAGGAAGCAGAAGCTTCCTGCAGGCTACTTAAGGCCAGAGCTGAGCAACCCCAGAACGTCACATATGCCAGACGGGTGCAATTTGTATCTAGTGATCAAACAGTCCCAAAGCCAGCCACCTTCGAGGGGAGGGGAAGTCAACCCGCCTCTCAACAGATAGTGGCCGGCCCATACTAAGTCAATGGTGGCTTTCTTTTAAAATTTTTTAAATATGTTTTTATTGATTTCAGAGAGGAGGGGGGAGAGAGAGGCAGAAACATCAATTATGAGGACCATCGATCGGCTGGCTCCTGCACGGCCCCTCTTGGGGATTGAGCCTGCCACCCGGGCATGTGCCCTGTCCAGGAATCGAACCGTGACCTCTTGGTTCATAGGTTAATGCTCAACCACTGAGCCACAATCAGAACCCAATAATAAAGCCAGAGCTTGGAGTGAAAGCAGGGCCAAACCAGGGATAGCAGGAGCTAGAGGGGAACTTCCTGCACAATTGACGCCTTAGCCCACTTCATGTGCAGCCCAGCCCATGAGGCTGACGTCCTCCCTGGAGCCTCTGCTCCTGCTCTCCATCAGAGCAAACAGGGTGCCTGAGGTCCCACTTCCAGGCTACTGCGCCCACTGTGCCCCACCAGACCCTCTGCACAGCCCCTCGGCCCCCGGGGAACCCCCCCCCCCCCAGGCTCCAGGCTCAGCACGTGGCTGCCTTCTCTCTGAAGTGCCTCCCCCCGCCTGAGCAGCCACTTCTGGGGGAGCCGGTTGAGGCTCTGGGATGATGCTTCCCCACCCTGGCACCTGAGTGTGGATCCTGGATGGCCTTCGGCTAATTAGGTCACCTGTGCTGGCGAGTTTCCTCATCGGGAAAATGGGGATACTTCTACCAGCCACCTCATGGTTGTCTGAGGATTAAATGACGCAAACATGGCAAGCACTTAGAACACTGCCCGGCACGTGGCAAGCCCTAAATAGGTAAAAACTAACATGCACCACGTCCTCGCAGCCCCCTGCGGGCCAAGCAGCGGGGAGGGGCTACGAGGGGGCGGCATCATCCCAATTCCCCAGGCTCCAAAATCAGCACAGACATCCAGATGGACTGACTGGAGGGGAACCTGCCGTGACCCTCACTGAGCACCCCCTGCTGACCATCAAGCCCCCCCTGCTGGCCACCAACCATCCTCCTGTTGTCCACCAAACACCCCTCTCTCTGCTGATCAACGAACACCCCTCCGTTGGCCACCGACCACCCTGCTGACCACGGGTCTCTGGACCCGACGAGGGCTAGGGAGCCCTGAGGACAAACATGAGGAGCTGAAGGAATAGCTTTCCCACTCGTGGCTGTAGTTGAGTCGTTCTCTGGAGACGGGTGGCTGGAGACCCCTCCCAGGAGGACTGTGAGAAGCCTGGCTCCCCTGACCAAGTGACCACCAAAACCCAGTGATTCCAACTCCTTGTGTCACTCAGCAAAAAAAAACAAACACAAAACCCACAATAAAATCAGGTCTTACCTGAGTGCAGGCTGCCTTCCTCTCTCGCCTCAGCAACCTACCTGGTCGCCTGCTGCTCTGAATCTCAGCTCTGAGCTGGCTGCTCCCAGGTAAGATCCTTCCGTAGCGGGCGGTCCTGCTCTTCTCTTGCTGGTTCTCTAAGGCCTTTGCACCTTCTGTTCCTGCTCCTGTGCCCTCCCCAATAGCCCTCACCTGGCCCCCTCCTCCTCCTCCTCCTCCATCCTCAGCTGAACTCTCCCTTGACTCCTCAAATGGTTTCAGGAGTGAGTGTGCATTGGTGATTCTCAGCCCTGGAATCACCTGGGGACTTTGAAAAAAACAAAAAAGCCCCCACAAAAGTGTCCAGCCCCACCATACCACCAAATCCACAGCGCTGGGCTGGGTCCCCATACACACAGGCACCCCTCCTTTCATTGTGCTTCGCCTTTGGTGCTTCTCAGATGTTGTTTCTACAATTTGAAGGCAAGACCCTCCACCATCAAAAAGATTACAACACGCTTTACTGTGCTGCTCGCTTCAGTGCCACGGTCTGGAACCGAGCCTGCAGTGGCTCCGAGGTCTGCCTGTACCCACGTGGCTTAAAATCGCCCAGGTGATTCACATGTGTGGCCAGGATCGAGACTCCCATCCAGCATTCTAGATGCTCCTGTGTCACGGGTATGGGGGGCAGGTCAGCTTTGCTCACCATCACAAGCCCAGCACCTAGCCCTATACCAGGTGCTGTTGAAACAAAACATTTGCTTAATGGGTGACTGAGACCCACCCTTAGCCCACCAGGCTCTGTGCTGCCTCACCAGCGCCCCCTCCCAAGCACAGTATTCCAAAAGGGCGGAGTTCTCTGCAAGCCTCCCCACCCCCCACGGGTAGCTCCCGAGTCCTAGTCCTTAGGGGCCCTGCTGAAACACCCCTTCCTTGGGGAAGGCGCCCCTGGCCCCAGCTCCGCAGCCATCTGGTGCCTCTCCGCTCCCCCAGGACAGAAGCCTCTGCTGTCTTTTCTGTACCAACTCCCAGAGCTGGGCACAGAGCTTGGCACAGTTAAGTTGGCTGGTGGAGTGATTTTGTGCTGCTATTTTGGACCCATTCAGGAGACTTTGACCTGGTCACAGACAACTCTACAAGCCCCTAAATTTAAGGGCCCAGTGAGTTGGTGGGATCTGACAATGGAACACTTCGCAGGAACTGAGACTTTTGGGGGCCATGGGGATGACATCATCTGTTACAGCGCTCAGGAAACCTTGTCCAAGACTTGAGTGGGCCCGGACCTGTGCAGAGGGCACGACCTGCACACACAGCAGCAGGTGCTCCCACCTCTCTCCAGAACAGGAAACTTGGTTGAATTGTGTACCCCCATGAGATATGTTGAAGCCCTAAGTTCTGGTGCCTGTGAATGCAGGCTTATTTGAAAATAGGGTGTTTGCCGATGTAATCAAGTTGAGGTCCTAATATAATGTCTGGCGTCCTTATAAGAAAGGTGAGCCCAGCCGGTGCGGCTCAGTGGTTGAGCATCGACCTGTGAACCAGGAGGTCACGGTTCAATTCCCGGTCAGGGCACATGCCTAGGTTGCAGGCTGGATCCCCCAGAAGGGGCGTGCAGGAGGCAGCCAATCAATGGTTCTCTCATCATTGATGTTTCCATCTTTCTCTCCCTCTCCTTCCTCTCTGAAATCAATACAAATATATATTTTTTTAAAAAAGCAAAATTTGAACAGATGTACTGAAGGAAGATGTCCATGGGAAGACGCAGCCACAAGCTAAGTGACAGCAGGATGCTGGCAAGCAGCAGCAGCTGAGAGAGGCCCGGAACCGACCCTCCCTGAAGCTCCAGGAGGAACCAACCCGCCGACCTCGATTTCCGGCTCCTGGCCTCCAGACTGCGAGGGAATAAATGTCTGTGGTTTAGAGCCACCCAGCTGTGGTACGTTTTTGTAAGCACCCTGGAAGTATGCAATAGAGGAGACACTTGGATAATCTGTTGGGGAAGATGAGTCTTACCTCCTGAAAGCCAGATGTTGATTCTGCGGCACTGACCTGGTCCCCACCTGGGGCTTGGACACACGCTACGCAGGTGCTCCTCATCACAACGTCACAGGAGGAACTGTCCTTGCCTTTGCTCACAGTCCAGGCAACTGAAACTCCCAGAGAGGAGGACCTGGCTCAGTCACACAGCAGGAAGTCAGGGGCTGGGGGTCCAAACCTAGGCCTCTGATGTCAAGTCCAGGAATTTCTCCGTGAACGGTCAGTGCTTAGAACATGGTTAATGGCTTAATGATTGTGAAACATCAGCACATTAGAAGTCAATACTGGGGTCCTTTAGCAATGCCCCTGTCCCCCACCCGGGTCCCCAGGACACCACTCTGCTCCCCTCCACGTCCCTGACTATATTTCATGTTCACCTCCATGTCAAGTCCTTTTCAGGGCTCCACATATCTACACAACCCGAGGCAGGCTGCGAGGGGCCAGAGCTTCCGGAAATGCTAGCAGCTGCTTCTGGAAGCCTGGGGAGAAGGCAGAACCAGACTCAAAGAAAGTGGGAGCGCCCGGCCGGTGTAGGTGTGGCTCCGTGATTGAGCGTCGACCTATGAACTAGGCCCGTCATGGTTGGTCAGGGCACATGCCCAGGTTGCGGGCTTGATCCCCAGTAGGGGGCGTGCAGGACACAGCCGAGGGATGATTCTCTCATCATGAATGTTTCCATCTCCCGCTCCCTTTCTCTCTCTGAAATCAATAAAAACATCTCTTCAAAAAAAAAAAAAAATACTGTCAAAGAAAGAAGGAACCTATTTCTGAAACTGGGGTGCAAGGTCACACTCAGGAACTGGAGGCACCCGACTGGCAGCAGAGGCCCTGGGGAGGGTTGGGAATAGAACTGCCAGTTTTAAAAAGTGCCCAGCTAAATTCGAATTTCAGATATACGCTGAGTAATGTTTTAGTGTTGCATGGGACATATTTAAACAACTTATTTCTGAAATTCAAATTTAACTGGGTTTCTTGTATTTTTATTTGCAAAATGTGGCAACCCTAGTTGGGAAAGGAAAGAAGGCACGTTAGGAGGATGGAGAGAATAAGGTTCGAGAACACAACCCCCAGTGTTGGGAGGTGACTTCCCCGAGAGCCCAGGCGGCCATGGGAAGCCAGTGGGTAGGGAGCAGGCGCCTGCGCTGGCAGACCCATGGCAGAGGCTTCCCTGGGCAAGTGCAGGCGTCTGGTCCTGCCTACCCTAAAATTCTGGCCAACAGGGAGGGCAGATTCATCTCCAGCAGCTGGGTGACCTATGAACCCCTTTGACACCTGGAACCCTATACTAATGAGGGAGAGGTAAAAAAGGAGAGGGTAGAAATCTGGGGGTCTGGCCTCCATACTGGGCTTGGCAGGCCCAGCGATGGCAGGGCAGTGGGAAACCAGGCTGAGTTGGGGACTTGGCCTGTGCCCCAGGGGTCACGGGGGCTGGCCTGGAGGAAAGTGGAACTGGTACCTCAGTAGAGTGACCGGAATAAGCTGAGACCCTGAGAGGCCCTGGCTGGGAGAGGGAACGTGGTTGCAGCGAGGACAAACTTTTTAAACTCCGCCCTGGGGCTGGACTTGGGGCTGGATGGGTGGTGTGAGAGCAGCTCTGGGATCCACATGCATCTCATTGGGACAGCAGGCTACAGCAGGAGTCTGCAGGGAGACCCCTAGCCCCTGCAGGTCAGCACCAGCCACCTGGCACACGGGGTGAGACCTGCTCTTTGTAGGAAGGTGGTCTATCCCCAGGAGCCCTGGAACCAGCCCCCCCCACCCCCGCCTTCCTCCCTCCCTCCTCCACCACAGAAACTCACCATTAAGTCAGGCAAGAAAAGCAAACTGTTTATTTACACCTCGGTCTGTACATTAGTTCCCGAGGGAGCCTGCCTCTGAGAGCCTGCTTCTTTTTGGCTGGAAGCAGGCTGGAGGTGGAGAGCTCGGGACCCTGGCTCACAGCCTTGGGGCCTCACCCCACTCTCCCCACCCTGGGACCTGGAGGCGGAGGTCTCACCTGAGCCCAAGGGCTGAGAGCTAAGCCCCACTTCCAGATGGAGGCTCCTGGGGCTAAAGACTCAGGTGGAACCCACAGTAAGTCAAAGCCATCAACCAACCCTTGGACCTGAGGCCACACGTGCAACTTATTCCAGTGGAACCACCTCCCCGCCGCCCCCCCCCCCCCCCCCCCACAACCAGGAGACCCAGCCAAGAGAGCGGTAAGAGCTGGGATGAAGGGAGCCAGCAGGCTGCGAGGGAGTCTGCAGCCACGCCCGGTCTGACCTCGGTCCCGACATCAGTGGGGTATTTAATGGCACCCGGGTCTGAGCACCTTCAGCAGATGAGGGAGAGCTTGGCAGTTGTTAACGGCAGGCAGGGCAGCATCGAGAAGCCTCTTCCTTCTGCCCACCTGTCCGCAGCTGTTCTAGACACCAGGTGGCAGCGGCTTCCCCGGGGGGCGGGGGGGGGGGGCATCTCCAATGGGCCCACGGAGCTGGCAGACTGGGAACATCCCTGCCAGGCTGAAGCCCCAGGTTGGGAAGGTGCGCTCTACTTTCTACAAATATTGACACTAACACAGGAGAGGTTTGTGGGGGAAGTTTACATAAAGCCACCCTTTCTGCTGTGTGAGGCTTCTACACTAGCGGCAGGCTAGACGAGGGACTAAGTGGGCCTGACCCCCCAAGCTTAAGACCATAATGGAAAATTCTGTACAAGTGACCGACCACGTCTGCACGCTGAGTGACTAAGGGGCAGTGGAGCCTGGTCCCTGCGGTGGGCGGGCTGGGACACAGGGGGAGCAGGCCGGACGTGGCGGAGGCACGCGGACACGAAGTGCAACACTATGTACACATTTACAGGCTCGGGAAGGGCCAGGGGAAACGGGAGGATGTAGAAAAGGGGGCAGTGGCAACGTGGAAAGTCCTGTACAGGGGTGACAGGGAAGAAAAAGGCACAAGGACAATGACCCCAAACCATGCAGACAAAACGCAGCCTGTGTAGCACAGAACAGCGGGTCCCAGCGGGGAGCTCGGGCTCCTGGGACAACACCACTTAGATCCTGCAGGGGTGACCCTGGGGCGTCACTCCCAGCCACCCGTCCTGGGGGGCTTGGGGCAGGCTTCCCCCTGTTACAGTCACAATGGGAAGAGAAGCACAAGGTCGGAGCAACAAAATCATGGCGCATCAAGCTTCACCAGGGTTTACACTTTTAGAAATAACTTTCTAGAAAGTAGTCTATTTTTCCAGGTGGGCAGCCTTGGCATTGCCCTGCCATGCAGGTGGACAGCCGTGGCGCTGGCCCCCCTTGCTCCCTGACCTCTCATGCACACACAGAGCAGGCGGGCAGGACCCAGAGGTCCCAGGGTCAGGGAAGGGGAGGGACTTGCTCAGAGTGGCGGGGAGGGCATGGCCCCCCAGCCTGAGGCCCTGCAGCAGGCATGCCTGAATCCCAGCCTGAATCGCAGCCCTGGAGGGGTTGCCTCGTCACAAAGGAAGAAAGGCTGGGAGCTGGGAGATGAGAGCGTGAATGGCCCTCTCCTCAATCTAACACCCACCTCAGGCCTTTAAAAGAGTCGCTGCAGATCTGCTGGGACAACAAAGTCATTTCCTTGGCCTGGTGACCATCCAAAAACTTCCCGTTTCCAATCACATGTAAAATCAGCCTTCAGGTTTAAATCTGCTGATGCATTACCCGCGAGCGCGCGCGCACACACGCACAGAGCACAAAAAGAGGGCTCATTTCTCCCATGCACAGGCCCCATGAGTCCTTGGAGGCCTTTGTCCCTCATCGCAACAGAAGCGCCCACACTGCCCTCCTGATGGAGCCAGGAATCAGACTCACGGGTGCAATAGCACCAGGAGCCTCCTGATTGTGGGCCAGGTGTTGGTTTGGCTACTCACAGGGCAGGAGCTGGGGCAACCCTTACCCACCCAGGGGTAAACAACCCAAGGCAAAACCTACTGTTTCTGAGGCTGCTTATCAGCTCCCTACCACTCCGTCCTGCTCCTCCATCCCCATTTCTGCCACCCACTGACTGCGGGCACCAGCACACCTGCCCACTCACGATTGCTAACCCTCAGGCTGGTGAGAACAGCTGGATTCGCCAGTTCCTGAAGGCATCTGGCCTGGCATCCTGGGGTTAAGAGATCTGCTAACTTCTTGCCATCCAAAATCACCTCAGGAAAACCCACCAACCACCCAGCAGGAGACCTGCCTGGTATCCAGCACCTGGATTAAGAAGCCCGACAGCCACTTCCTCCCTGGCCCTGGCCAGCAACCTTCCAGGAAAGGCCCCAGCCCCAGGCTGCACATTAGCAAAACCTGGGGAGCCCTTCCAACATCTAGACACCTGGGCCACACCCGGGACAATTAAACCCCAACTTGGAAAGGGGGGTGAGGGGACTGTCAGCCCCGTCAAGAGAATTTTAAAAATCTCCCCGGGCGTGCTAATGCCCAGCCAGAGCTGAGAACCACCCTGTCAGGTTCAAGGGCTTGGGAAGGTTTTCAAGCTTTGTGTTCTTAATAGGTCGGAGGTCAAGCTAAAGAAATGCCCCTTACAATTCGGCGAGAATCTAACACATTTAAAATAAAACGTCTTGTCGAACTCTGGCCACGTCAAAGTTATTATTTTTTTTTACTAGAACTTTATTTCTCATACCTTCCCACAGAGCGGGGCCTCCATTCTATTAGATTCTGTAGATAAAACTAATGTGCCGGTTCAGTGAGTTCTGTCTGGCTTTGAGTTGAGTGCAAGAACAGGCCAGTGTCATATAAAGTGGGCGTCTCTGCAGAAGCCCCTCTAGAGCAGCGGTCGCCAACCGGTGGTCCGTGGACCACTGGTGGTCTGTGAGGTCCGAAAGGTTGGCGACCGCTGCTCTAGGCAGTGCCGGTCCCTACCTGGGTTTAGCAAAAACCAAAACCCACACAGGCCACCCAGGCAAATCACAATCCCCTGGGGAAATTTTAAACATGCCGAAGCCTGGGCCACATCCACACCCATGAAATCAGAACCTCTGGGGATTTGGGCCCGTGACCAGAATTTCAAAAATCTCTCCGTTTTAATTATGTGCCAACTATTTCGTGGAATATACTTCTACTAAAAATTAGGTTGTTTACCTGAAACTCAAAATTAACTGGGCATCCTGGACGCTGTTCACCAGTACTGAGAGCAGGGCAGGACTCTCAACCCGAGAACAAACGAGGGCGGAGGAGACACAGAAACAGGGCAGACCCTGAGCGCGAGCAGCTCTGGGACCTGCCGGGGCGGGAGGGCTGGGACCTGGAGGCACCTGCCCTCCTCAGGGTAGCTTTCAAGCACAGAAGAGCTTTTTAAAAAGTGTGATCTTAAAAAGCCAATTGGACAGACGAGGTTTTATAAGAGGTATTCTGGCTGATGTCAGAAGGCTGGATTTAACTTGAGGTGTGTGTTACATGGAATTCAGCCTCGTTTTAAAGTCTGCCCTCTTCCAGAGACCCCACGCCCCAGCACCAGGTCCTGAGGGCCTTTCAGACGCTGTGCTTCCTCGGGGAGTGTGGCGCCCCCTGCAGGAAGAGGCGCAGAACGCTGTGGGCTGACCGCTTTTCCAGCCCCTTCCCCCATGGCAGAAATCCCTTCCCACATTGTGACTGCAACTCAGACAGTGGCAGCCTCCTACCTCCCTGCAGCTAAAGAGCTTGTCAAGTTTTACACATAAAATGCTCATCCTTGGGGCCAGCCCCCAACAGACCAGGCCCAGGACCTGGCTGGCTTCTCTGCGGGACTCCTTCCAAGTAAAACCCAGACCAGAGCCAGGTCCTGATTACCTTTCCTTTCCTTTCATTCTTCCTTTCATTTGTGGCCACTCCTTCCTATTAGCAAGTTCTCCAGAGACCGGCTCCCCAAGCTTTTCTTCCACCCCACTTCTCAGACCCGCTGCGGAGCAGCCCAAGGAGACCAGTGTCCTAACCAGTGTCCTAAGGGGTTGAGAAGCTCCCAGATCAAGACAGTGCAGCCCTGTTACTTGCAGCATGAAACAAACCCCACACATATGCTTGAAAAGAAATCACACAATCCAACCAGAGCCAAAGCTGACGGGACTGCAATGAAGGTGGGTCGTGGCCACAGCCTGCCTCTGTGAGCAGGGAACCCCCAAGTCCCCAGGGGCCCTCTTCACCCTCCACTCCCCAACCTTCCCGGCACACTCCCCTTCACTTCCTCCCCAACATGCCCAAACTTTCCCTTTATATTAGAAGTGCTAACGAAAGCAAACTTCAGGGGGGAAAAGAAAGACCATCCATGTTTACAGATGTGGGTTGAGGAAACGAATCAGCCACATAAAATGGAGAACCACTGGGAAAACTCAAAGGAAAAGTACCCGATCTAGTCCCAGCAGCCCGGAACAAAAAATCACATTGAAAATCCAGAGTGTGAACTCCCACACGGACGACTAAGGTTGCCCTGAAACTTCCCCAACTGTGTCTCCTGCCAGGACAGCAATTGTTTCCCAATGGCCGAGGACCGAACGCAGGTGTGTTCCTAAAAGTTGGGATGCCGGGGTCTCCCTGCCCCGCTGAGCCCAGCCCAGAGGTCTGGCCCTGAACTTCCACGCCCGCTGCTGCTGTCCCCAGGCCACGGAGAACGCGGGGTGGTGAGCAAGGCCCACTGACAGCCCAGAAGCAGCTGACGGTCCATCCCGGCTTCTCTTTCCAGATGCAGCCAGCGGGAGGAACCTGGTGGGGAGGCGAGCATGCTCCTCCCCGAAAACCACGTCTTTGGTTGCCCGATGCCAACACCTGCCTGAAACACCCCGTCCCTCAGCCTCCTTCTCCTTCCTTTAATCCCTGCACGTTACAGCCCAGTGAAGGCTGCTTATTTTCATGGTCTTAAACAAAACAAAACAAACACAGGGAGGGAGAGGTAGGTAAGCAGGGATGGGAGTGCACCGAGGACGCTAAAGAGACCGAGGATTCTCAGAATGAAGGTGGCTCAGCAGCAAGCCCGAGTCCTTCGGACACACGGCGCACAAGCATCGCAGGGGCTGCCATGGGGAGGGGCCTGGTGGGGGCCTCTCCTCGTGTTCCCATAAAAGCCACTTCCTCCTCTCTGAGCTCCAGCACCTGGACTTCAAAGGTGGCTACAGAGGCTGGCGAGACCACCCCTGTTGGACATTCAAACTCCTAGAAAAGGTCATAACTTGGCTCCTCCTTCCAGAAGGAATGGGCGCGAGAAAGAGCTGTCTCCCCAGAGTACTTGATCCTCACCCCCAGAGGTAGCATCATTTTATCCAGTATCTGCAACACAAGCTTCCAGTTCTTGCCATTAAAGTCACTCCTGATTGCAGACCTTGCCCCCCCGCAACCCCCAGGATGCTCTGCCCCTGCAGAGGGACCACAAAGTGCACATGGACAGCCAATGGCGCCGAGTCACCCCCAGCCACCCCCAGCCACGGCCTCACGCTCACCCCTCGCTGTGTGCTCGCGTCCCACATCCACACCAGTACACATTACACTGTGTGGGGGGCCCAGTTGGGGCCGCATCCTCAGGCAGGGTCTGCCCTTTGGTCCTGGGGTCCCGGGGTCCCGAGGCCGCTCTGCAGCCAGCCCCCGTCTCAGTGTTTGATCTCGAGAATGGAGGGGTTATGGTCCAGGATGGCGAGGATGATCTTGTCCATGTACTGCCGCAGCCGGAAGTTGATCTCCTCCTGCTCCTTGAGGGCTTCCATGAGCTGATGGTAATGGGAGAGGCGGTCAGAGCCTGGCCTGGGCGAAGCCAGGTGCCCGGGCTCACAGGAAGCCAGTGCCCAAGGACAGAGCTCAGGAGACCCAGGCAAGGCAGCCCCAAGACCAACCTCAGCACTCGGTGCCAGGACAGGAGTCTAAAGCCTGGCTCGACTCACACACAAGGAGTGTGAGCCATGCAGATGCCCAGGCCCACACCCAGAGATCCTGACTTGACTGGTCTGAGGAGGGCCCCAGGTATGGGTAAGTTTTTGGTAAAAGCTGAGAACACTGGCCAAAGGCATTGATAATCAAGACTGACACCCAAAACCCCAGGGCCCTGAGACTTGTCAGGTTGTTTCTTCAGCCTGGAATGGCCCCCCTGCCAACCCGGGCCCTGCCACTGCCCCTCTCTGGTCAATTTCTGACAGTCCTCACTCAGGGTCGTGCAGATGGGGCCTCTGGAGCCAGGCCTGGTCTGCTTTCCCTGCGCTGGGCAGCCTGGGCTCCACGTTGCAACAAGTGGGGGTGGGGCAGGGCTCAGAGGAGGGCCGGCCCGAAGCGAGAGCAGGAGCTAACGGGCACACTACCTCATCGCGCGAGGCCGTGTCGATTTCCGAAGCCAAGGACTGTGCTTTGGTCTGGGTGGCAAAGAGGCTCTTCGCTTCGTACAGGCTGAGGCTCAAGATCTGCCCATTCAAGTCGTCGTTCTGATCCCTCAGCTTATGGTTCTCCTGTGAGGAGGACAGAGGCACTGTCAGCTCCGGAAGCATCCAGAACCCACCTGCCTGCATCCAATCACCTGACTCCCACCAGTGCCCTCCCCTCAGGCGGGTGTCATGTCAGGACCCTATAGATGATGTGGCTGCTGCCAGGCTTGGCGGGGGACGGGCTGGGTCCTGGGAGGTCAAGGGGTTCTCAGAAGTCACAGTCCTTCTCGGGGAGCCTGGTTTCAGGTCACCCCTTCCTCCCTGGGAGTGCATGAGCCAGAATGGAGCCCCTGAGGCCCTGTGTGGGGACACTGCCCACCCATGGCTCCTCCAACACTGCCCCCTCGGGGAAGAAAAGCGATGCCCTGGGTGTCTGGGCTGGCAGTGGCTCCTGTCCTCCGCTCCTCCTGTAGCCGGGCTCAGGAGTCCTGCTCTGGGAGCTCTCCCCAGGCGCATCCTCACTCCCCAGACCCCACCCGCCCGTGCCCTGCCTAGGCCCGTTCACCAGCCCCACCCTCTAGCTTTTACCAAAGGCTTCTAAGGACTCACACCTGGGACCCAGGGCGCCCCCTGGTGGATGAGAAGAGCTGGGTTTAGTACTGCTGTGGGAGGGCGAGCACCAGCATTGGCTGCCTTGCTGGACAGAGCCAACTCAGGGGCATAATTTGTATGGCGCTCTCCCACCCCAGGCCAGGCTAAGCGAGGGGCTTCGGCAGCCATCACTCCCTCACTTGGTCCTGCTCCTCCCCGACCCCTGACAGGTCTCCGTTACAGGGGTGCTCCCAGAAACCTTATGACATGGGTCTGCTGGGAGACCCCACACAGGGAGGCACTACTATTCGGCTGGGGGGAGTCTCATTCTCCACCCCATGTGCCCAGGACAGAAGAGTGGTGTCTCCTTCTTTTTATGGATGCCAAGGAAAGCCCTGGAAACTTCCCTCAGCCGTGGCTGCCTTGCCTGAGCTGAGATATGAGGGTGAGCAGCCCTGACAGCCAGGCTGTTGAGTGGAGCAGGCAGCAGTGTGTGGGAACCCACCCCTGGGGCCTCGGGCACCTGATCCCGCCGCACTGACACTCCCAGGGCGCACCTGCTTGAGTCGCTTGATCTCATGCTCCAGCTCCACCTCGCGGGCCCTGGCGTTGAACTCGCCCAGGCCGGAGGATGCGCTGCGGCCCCTGCCTGGCCGCTCGCAGTCCAGCTTGTACATCTGCAGGTGCTCCAGCTCCTTCCGCAAGTCCTCGATGAGCTGCGTGGGAGAGAGGCTGTTGGTGGGAGCAGGGCAACGGAGGGAACCTGGAGCCCTCTGGCCCGGGACCCACCTCCTGCGTGGCCTCCCGCTCCTTCTGGAACTCGAGGCGGTTCTGCCGCAGCTTGTCCATCACGCGCTTGTACAGGTCCATCTCATCCTTGAGCCGCAGGCTGGTGTCCTCCAGCCGGTCAGACATGCGCTGCCGCTCCTGGGGCCGGGAAGACCAGGTCAGCGAGGAAGGTTCCTAGAGGGGCTCACTGTGCCCCGGGGCTTCCCTGAGGATGTGTCAGCCACCTCAGGCAACCAGACCAGCCCTCGAGACAGAGCCCTCCGCATCACGCTAAAGAAACATCCAGATCCCTAGGAAACACCGAGGCCTCTGTTGTCCTTCTGTGCTGCCAGATGAAACTTGGCTAGAAGGTGGCAGCCCGAGTGTTTAGAAAGTAACCTTTTTCTTTTATCAAGAAAATTTAGAAAATCAGAAATATAGGAAGACAAATTATTATTCATATTTTATTGCCTTTTTTTTCCCTATGGCAATTTTATTAGAATTTCAGAAACTAAAGGCCTCGGTTGGCCACATTGCCTCTCTGTGCATTTGGCTCCAGGTCCAGTCCTGAGAGGTGCCTGCACCTGCTGCTCACCTCGTCCAGTTTCTCTGTTTGCGACTTGAGCCGCGTCACTGTCGTCCTGAGCTCTGTGTTTTCCTCCTCTAACTGCTGCACCCTGAGGGGAGAAGATGGAAATGTCAAAGGTGGAGATCATCTTGCAACTGGACAATCTGCAGCAATCCTCTGCTCCCTGGAGGAGGAAAGGTACCAGAAAGCAGGAGAGAGAATATAAATAATTATTTCAAATGATAACACAGCCTTGAGCTTCCCGTCATCCAAGGAAAAATGGTAAAGACACTAAATTATTTTTCTGTTTTTCTTGATTCACTCGTTTGTGAATAAGAATGTCACATTCTTTTCACATGCACCCTTATGGCCTGAAATGAGTAAGGGGGCACGTTTTTCTCCTAAGACAGTGGTCGGCAAACTCATTACTCAGCAGAGCCAAATATCAACAGTACAACGATTGAAATTTCTTTTGAGAGCCAGATTTTTTAAACTTAAACTTCTTCTAATGCCACTTCTTCAAAATAGACTCGCCCAGGCCGTGGTATCTTGTGGAAGAGCCACACTCAAGGGGCCAAAGAGCCACATGTGGCTCGTGAGCCACGGTTTGCCGACCACTGTCCTAAGAGGAAGTCTTCTGTGGTTGTCTGATAGGGCCCTCCGGCTGGAATCTGCAATTTGAAGGCAATGGCCATATTTGTCTTCTGTTCTCCCCGCAGCATCTCATCAGGCTCTTCCTTCTGAGAGCTCATCCTCTGACATCCACAGGAATTATTTCCAATAATCATAACCCTCTATGCTAGCATTCACCAGGGACTGTCCTGCCTCGACCCCATGAAAAGACAGCCCCGGTGCCAGGTAGGTGTTGTTTCTTTGTTAATCCTCACCCGGAGATATTTTTTGCACGGATTCTTCCATAGAGAGTGTAAAGGAAAGGAAGGGTAAAGAGAGAGAAAAACACTGATGTGAGAGAGGCTCATTGATTGGTTGCCTCCCGCATCTGCCTGTCAGGAGAGGCCCGCAGGCCAGGCCAGAAAGAAATTCAGACATGCACTCTAACGAGGCCACCTCATGGGGAACTCGAGATGGTGAAGGATGTGAGGAACAAAGCACCCCCATGACTCTGGGAGCACTGTCTGCATATTCTATATGAACAGCGCCCCCTGGAGTTGTGCAAGGGGCATGAGTTAGGAGACAGTTCCCAGGAGGGCTGGCTTTCTGTGGTTTGGCCTTTGGCCCACACTCACTATCTTCCTCCAACACCTGTTCCCAGACACCTGGCCAGCCCACCTGGCCAGCTGTCAGAAGCAGAGAACAGTACCACTTAATGAGGGATCAGCCTCCAGAAACAGATGCAAAACAGCAGCTTCGAGACATGAGTGAAAACTTAAATGAACCCCTGGTGATGAAGCTAAAAAAGCGGGTCTCAGACATTGGGGAGTTAGGAGGTCTCGCTGAAGTGTAGAGGGGCACCAAGTGCACGAGTGACCTTTGGCCCCGCCTGACCTCTGCAGGCAGGGAAGCACCTGCTGCCAGCCCTGAGGGGCAAGGTGGGAGCCTACCTCCCAACACACCCTCCACCTCAAGGTGGCTTAGCAGACACCAAGAAGGCTCAGCCTGGACACTGGACTGAGTGCAGGACAGCTGTCTGTTCTGTCAGAGCCCAGGAGGCCTCCCCGGCCTGGGTCAGCAGTGAAGGCAGCCCTGACCTGGGACATCAGCACAGCCCTCACCTATTAGCGGTGTCTGATGTACATCAGCTCACCTACCCTCAGGCAGGGAGGGAGGGATGACAGGTGAGGAAACTGAGGCCCAGGGAAGTGACATAGTGCGTTCCAGCTCACGGAACTGATGGGTGACCAGCCCCGAATCTCAGGCAGTACCCCTCTCCCTGCCTGCCTCGGGTTCTACCGTCTCTACCAGAGCCCCGGAGCCCTTACAATGGCCCAGCTTTTCCAGTTCCCTTGGCTGTGGGCCCAGGGTGAGTGAAGAATCTGACAGCAGGGGGAGCTCCAAGCCTGGACATTAGTCTCAGCCCAGGAATCAAGGCAACAATATCGGTTTGGGGGCTTTTACCCAGACATGTGTTGTTTCCCCGTTTCACCTGCTGTGAACATTCTTTGACACACCTCCTAGAGAACATGTCACGTGTTCAGGTATCAAAAGCAGAATTGCCAGGACACAAGGCCTCCCCTCTAGCTGCCTTCCCATCTCTAAAATGGGGACGGCAGCACCTGCCCCAAAGGCTGTGCCAGGAGCATGGGGTGTGTCAGGAGGCAGCTGGCTCTGGGGAAAGGCCCACCTGGTGTGGAGCAGCTCGATCTCTGTGCTCCGCTCCCTCTCCAGCTTGCCGTAGGCCTCGCGGTGTCGCCGCGCCTCCTCCTCCAGGGCCTGCTCGGCCGTGGTCTCCTGATCCTTCACCATCTCCTCCAGCTCATGCACCCTGTGGAGAGGGGCGGACTCCAGTCCAGGGCCAGCTCCCATGGCCTGCATCTTCTCACCCCACCTGGCTGCAGCCACGGGGAGCCCTGGACCCCAAGTCACTAATGCCCCTCCTATGGGGGACGGTGGCGTGTTTGTCAGGCCTGGGGCCAGCAGCTTTGCTGACAGATGAGTTAGGGACACTGGCACCCAAGGAGAGGTGTATCAGCCAGGCATGCCACAGAGGCATAGGCCTGGCAGTGGGTCCAGAGAGGAGCGAGGCTGTGCCTGAGAAGGTGGGATTCCTGGGCAGACAGAGGCGGGGACGGCAGGCCCCGCCACAGCTGAACAAAACAGTCCTCAGGCCTCTCCTCCTCTCCCGCTCTCCCTTCCTGCCAGTACCCCTTTGTCAGTAGTTCAGCTTTCGGGCATCCTGACTCCTGGCTAGTGGCCTGAGCACGGCAGACCTGGGAAAGGGCCAGCCCCACTAGGGGTGTTATAACCCCAGTCCCGGGGGCCTTGGCGGTCCATCAATCTGGGGCACATGTCACTGGCAGGAGTCCCTCCATGAGGCTGACCTTCTGGGACAGGAGTACAAGGTTGAGGATCAGTGTAACAAGTTTCAGGCTATCCTGTGAAGAAAACTAAATGCTCTGTGCACTGAGGAATTCCAGACCCCCTATCAGGAGCAAATGCAGCACCCCCAATCCCACGTATTCCAGTCAGCACTGGGGAACGCCATGTTCAGCGGGTCTCCACTGGAGGTGAGAAGAGCAATGCTGGACTTTCCCCACTGGCAGCAGGCGTGGGCCTCCGACTCACACCAGCCTCTCCCTGTGCAGAGCTGGTCCCCAAGAAGGGAGGTCAGGCTCTCATCATTATAGGACACACACAGGAGAGTGGATCCCAACTCTTGCCTCAGCACGCCCCGGGGCTGCAGACCTGGGAGGTCAAGGTCAGGCCCCTACCTGTCCCCAAAGACCTGTCCGCCTGGGCACCCTGCGTGGGCAGAGCCATGGAGCAAGGGGCTGACTTGTCACAGACGCGCAGAGCTGAGAGCTCCCCTCGGTTCTCTTGGGGCCTTGGCCACAGGGACAGGCCTCTGTCCTAGGTCACAGCCAGGGCCCCTGAGCCAAAGCCACAGCCTGACCTGTGCACCAGCTGGGTGTTCTCCTGCTTCAGCTTGCTCTTCAGGTCCCCATTGGTCAGGCTGTCATTCTCCAGTTCTGTCACCTTTTTCTCCAGGAAGCTCACCTGCAATAGGGGGCAGAGGTGGGGGTGGATAAAACCTCTGAGGCCCCGGGACTGAGAACCTAGAAGCCATGGGACCGAAGGCCAGGCCCTCCAGCTGACGGTATGAAGAGCAGTCATGTTTGGTGGGAGTGAGGATGGGGTGGGGATGGATGTGCCCATGTGATCAGGAGGGGCAGGGTCTCCCAAGCTCCCAGAGTGCTCCCTGCTGCCCCCAGGGAGCAGGGCCCACCTTCTCCGTGATGTCATTGTCACAGGAGTCAATGCTGTCCCGGAACAGGTCCTCAGTGCTGCCGTTGCTGCTGCTGAAGTTGCTGCTGTGCATGAGCTGCCTGCAAGGGTGGAGGGAGGCGCATCTGGATGCAGAGGACCTCTGGGGACTGAGGTCCAGATCCGGGCACCCAGTACCCCGGGGGGGTGTGCGCCAGAACACCCTCTAAGGCGGCTGCCCTCACCCAGCCAGGGGAGAGTTGCCTGACCTCTGAACTCATGAGGTCATCCAGCTCAGAGGATGGAAGACGGCTGCTATGCCCCTCAGAGCCCCGGAGACGTGGCCAATCCGTACCAGCTCTTTCCTGCTGCGTCAGAACCCGTCCACAAAGGGGTTCTAGCCAGTAGCTGGTGGGTAAGCCCCGACACTCCCAGCCTGGCTCCATGGTCCCAGCAGGACTGGCCCCAGAGGCCACCAGGAAGCAGGACCCAGTACCCTCACCAAGCTGGCTCCTGCTCTATCTCTGGGGCCTTGGGGGAAGGCAAAGGAAGACCACCCAGACTGTGCTGGTAGTGCATTGGTGGTGAGACTAGAATCCTGGAAACAGGCAGGTGTAGCTCTTGCCTGAGGCAAATCCCAGCTCCACTCCCCAGGGCTCCCACTTCCCACTGTTAGGCAGCAGCCAAGGGTCCCCACCAAGAGGCTGTCTCACCCTGGCTCCTGGGCCAGAGCCTGGGCGCTCGCTGGCAGCTCCCCAAGCCCTGAGTGCAGACCCAGGGCCAGTGTGTAGGAGAACCAGAGCAGATCCTGGCGGTCCCAGGAAGTCAGCTCCTGGGAGCGAAGCCACCATCTCTGCCAGCAGGAAGCCCAGGGCCTCTCAGAGCACAGGACAAGCACTGACAGCGAGGGGGGCTGTGCCTGCCTGAGGCTGAGGCTTTGCAGATGCTGTCTCTGCCAGAGAGGACAAGGTATGGAGATGGGGAGGAGGTAGCCCTTCTTTCTCAGAAGTGTGTCCTCTGGTGGCTCTGCCTGTGCTGCCTGGCATGCCGTGTTCCTCTCTGCTCATTCAGCCACAAACAGGGTGCAGGGCACCGCCTGGATCTGGGCTGCTGGCATGGAGCTGGCTGCCCTGGCAGCAGGGACAGCATTCAACCTGTCCTCCCTTGGGGTGGGGGGAGAGGAGGCTTACCGTCCAAACGCCGTGCTGGAGATTTTTCGGTTGGGGCTACAGAGAAAGAGAGAGAGGGGAGACATGGTCACTGAATAGCGTGGCTCTGGGCTGCCCCTTCCGCCCTGGCTGCAAGACACCGAAGCCTTTTTCCAGCCCAGCGAAGGGATTTCCCTAATCAGCTCAGTCCTGAGAGGCAGCACCCTGATTTTCCTGCTGCAAAAACACACATGCAAAAACCCCATTCTGAGAGTGCTCTCACCTGCCTGCTGCTTCCCCGCCGGCCCTCACCCCGCCACTGTCCCCATGCTGAGCCCGGCCTCACCTGTTGGCCTTCAGGTTCTTCAGTCGGGCTTCCAAGTCATTCAGCAGGTTGATTTTCTTGCAGCACTGAGAGCAGTAGACATCCAGCAATTCGCTGTTGTACATGTGCCGCATTTTCCTGGGCGTCTGCCCCGCACTGATTCATGAAAGAGAAGGCAAACCCTTCTCAACGGCCATCCAGTCTGGTGCCCACCCCATTCTGCTGAGCTTACTTTACTGGGTTCCCCAATACCTGGGAACCTTGTGTGTGTGTGTGTGTGTGTGGTTGGAGGGTGGAGAGTGGGAGGACAGCACCAGGTCTCCCCTCCTTCAAAACTCTCCAATAGAAGAAACCAATGAATTGTACCCATTTCATAGATGAGGCAACTGAGCGCACTAGAGTTAGAGTAATCAGTGACTCAGGTGTGTGGAAGGTGTAAGTATCCCTTCAACAATGAGGTTCTAGAAAACAAGACAACAAAGGCCCCCTGAGTCTGCAGACTCCCAGGTTGGTAATTCTATTTCTTCCCCAAGATGGAAGGCGAGAGAAGGAATCCCAGACCCCCAATCAGGAGACACCTCCAACCCCCAGGAGCAGAACCCATGTAGCTCAGGACTCTGCCTGCTGAACCCCCCGGGGATGAGGTTGTGTTGGTTCTGCCACTTTTCCTGGACCCCAAACGCCATTCCAGACCGAGGGGCCACCTGGAAGACACTGAAGACCCCAGGTCCGAGTAGACGTTGGTCCTGGTCTCGTCGTCGGGGCAGGGGCTGCTGGGAGCACAGTCCACATCGTCTCCCTCCCCGTAGTCTTCAAACTGCTCCTCATTGCTGATGAGCGAGGTGGTGGAGTGTGTGGAGAGGTCTGAAGTCGTCATGGATGGAGTGTGGCCCAGGGACCTGGTGTTAGAGAAGGGCTGCCCATTAATGAGGCCACAGCCTGGGTTCAGAAAGCTACCAGGACGTCCACTGGTACAACAGATGCCAGGGACCCGATTAAGTTTGTACTTAGTGATCTGGTTAAGTACACTTTTGGGACCTTATCCAAGGGGAATAGCTCACCACAGAAACTGTTTCTGCCCGAGAGATCTTCAAACCCTGCAGCAAACATTGCTTATAACCTAACGGTCCACATTCTGCTACTTTACATTACACTTGTTTGTTTTCTTTTTCCATCACACTTTATATTAAATTATAATACATATCAGTAAATTAGCTTATTAAAGTATGGTCTATCAAATCATTGTTGAAAGGTTTATAAAAGTAATGGCAATAATGTGGAAAAATTAATATTAGATTTTAATTAAAGTTGGACATAAAATTCCAGCTATAGTAAGACTGAGCATGATACACGTCTCTACAGAATAAGGAAAAGTTGTTAATGAATACATTTAAGTGCTAACAGAGCTTGACTTTGGGTGGTGGGACTATGAGTAAAGTTCGTTATTTCCCTTCCATTCTCACTTCCCCAACTTTTCCAAGTTCTATTTCATTGGCTTGTATTTCTTTAATATTGAAATGAAGTTTTAAAACAAATAACAATGGGCGACCAGGTGAGATGCTTCTTCCTCTGCCCGTTTACAGAGGGGATTTCTAGTCCCAAAAAGCCTAACTCCAAGGAACATGGTCAGAGACCCTGTACCCTCCCCGACGCACGGGGCAGAGGGCACAATGTCAGGCTGGTGGAGCCCTTCCATAACCTGAGACCAGAGGGAGGCACAACTCATCGCCTGCCAGGATATTTCCTCCCGTTAGCCATTATGCAGCATTCCCGGGTATTGTTACTCATAAGCTAGGGTTTCTCTGACCTCCCAAGCCTCCATACTCAGAAACCTGAAACAAGTGTGTAAGGGGCTGAGGCAGTGGTTCTCAAACTGTGCCCCTGAGGAATCCCAGGTTCTAAGACTCCCAGGGTTAATGACAGGGTGTTAAAGATCAAGTCTCCAGTACCTCCACCCAGAGGTATTTATTTACTTATCTACCTGGCCCCTCAGCACCTCAGGTTGAATTCATCATACTCCTCCTTTCTTTCTCCTATAAATTTTACTTAAACTTTTGGCACCTGCTGCTGGCTGCCTCCTGGTGATTGATGGTCCCAGAAATCAATGGAGACAATCAAGTGACAAATGATTAGCCAAAAGGCCAACAGGTCTGTAGTCAGTGGCCATCTGTCCTTGAGGTGGTCACAAGAAGCACATGGATAAACTCCACAAGGCCCATCAAGAACTCCCAGAGCCCCCAAGTTTGAGAACTCCTGCGCTGAGGAAATATATTAGGTTGAACTATATGAAATTGCTTTTTAAAAGTTGAAAGTTATTAAAAATTGACAGTTTCATATGGTTTGATTGATACGGGAACCCCTCCCCTCCCTCTCCAAATCTCCGGGTCAGCTGTGACTATTACCTTCTCCTGACACATGGGATACCAACTCCCAACTGTTACGGCCTTAGCTATGAGGGTGGCTGCTGCCCATCACCCCACAAACACTGTATCATCGCTCCAGGGACAGAGTGAGGGCTGGAAGGAGAGGGACCCCTCTGCTGACACCAACTAAAAATGACACTGCCCCAGTGGGAAGTCACTAGTCCTAATGTCATTTTAAAATAACATTTCTGGATATGAGAACACATGAGCGATAAAGAAAATACAGAATATATAGCCCAGTAGATGGGAGGCAATTAAAGCTATTAATAATCTCATCCTGAAAGAACTGCTAATTTTCTGGATAATTTTTCCTAGGTGCATGCATATATATATATTTTTTTTATTTATATTTATATTTATATTATACATATATATAAAATTTTTAACAAAACTAAGATCATACCTCATTGACATCTTGTATCTTGCCTTTTTAAAAAACTAATTGAGATCAGATGTCCCTTATCATTAAATAGTGAAGCTTGACTTTACACGGTTGCCTAAAATTCTAGAACTGGCCCTATTGTTAAGCCTTTAGGTTGCTTAGAAGTTTTGCGACTTAGAACACCCATGTGTATCCCATGTTTACTTTCAGGAGGTCCCCCTGGGATCCCACCTCTGGGCCCAGGGGTCACGCCTGGGCTTGAAGACAGCTTTAACTCACTTGTCCTCGGGCAGGAGCAGGCCCCCGAGACCCCCGTCCTTCTCCTCGGCAGGGCTCCCGACTGACCCCTCCAGGCTCTGGGTGCTCTCCATGGGGCTGTCCATGTCTGACTCGGGGGGGCCCTCGGGTGGGGCCAGTGTCATAGCCTCCTCCTCATCCTCAGGAAAGAAGCCGGGCTCCCTGGGGAGGACCTCGCCATCAGCAAAGGTGGGGCCTGGCACCTCGCTGCCCTGGAAAGGACGGAGACACAGGAATGAGTGAGGTTGGCTCCTTAGGGCTCCGCATTGGTCATTGGATGGCAAGGACAGGTTACTAATTATGAAGCCCAGGCGCCCCATCTAATGACAGCGGGCAATGGCATGCAGGGACCCTGAAGCTCCAAGCATGAGAGCGCCTGCCAGGTGATTCGTCTCGGGGCCTCTCACACTGCCCCTCACAAGAGTCCAGTGAGGGGTCAACCCCCCAGGGACAGCCACCTATGGAGGAGGGCCACAGCCAGGCCCGGCCACGGTTCAAGGCCCCCGGGCAGCTCGTCACGATCCCTGTCACAAAGGCTGCACAGGAGGCCAAATGACTTGGGAGAAGGCTTCGTGGTGATGGCACTTAGGGCACAGCCCCAATGAATGGCCACCGAGAACAAGGACCCTGACCTGGCAGAGCTTGCCACCCAGTACAGCACGACACCCTCCAAGACTCTGGGCACTGCCCATAAGCTCTCGGGATCTCAGTTCTCTCTGTAAGTTGGGAGTGGCAGTGAATCTTACAGGAGCGCTGTGTCACAGTGGACCTCGAAGAATAAACCCCGGCCACAGGATGCGATGCCAGCCTGGGAGGCACGGTCTCCTTGGCCCTGCCACAGCCATACAGGAGCAAGAACACCAGGTCTCCCCATTCGGAGCTCTGGGCTGGTCCCCAGCGCCTAGCATGCTGCCCGGCACAATGTTGATGCAAGATTTGCCTGAACCTTTTGTTCAAATCATCTTCTAGGAGGAGAGGTCTGGTTTGATGCAGAGTTTACTCTGGTCTGAGGGACAGCTCTCTGCAGACCATTTCCTGGGGCCGCTTTGTCTCTGAGGAGGTAGGTACCTCCCAGGTGGCACTGCCTCCACCTGTTCCCATCCAAGATGTCAACCTGTTCCCAAGGTTCTTAAGCGGGCTCCTCGGCTCAGGCTGGCAGGGCCCCCCAGTAAAGGTGCTCCCTGCAGCCCCAGAACTGCAAGAAGCGTTAACAGTCGAAGGGCTGTGGAAAGCCTCCTAGCACTTGGACAAGATAAGGATCAGGGACATCTGAGGAAGGAGGTCAGTGACAGGCGTGGCTGTGCCCGCCCAGATGTGTGCAACCAGTGGTGCACAGGCTCCTGGAGGAGTCTACCCCACCAACACATCCTGGGCTAAGAGATGCTAATTAATGAGCCTGGCTCCTGCTGATGCCATGGCTCCGGCTGAGCACCAGATGGGCCAATAAAGTCAGCATCAGACAGCCAGGCCCCGACTGGAGGCTGAGGGGCTGTGTAATTAAAATCACCGCTGGTGTTCCCATAGCCCTTTCTACCTAGATGTCACTAATCCAAGCCCACGTGGCTCCCAGCTCTCTCAGATCCTGTCCTACGCCAGCTCCTCACCTGCCAGCCCGGCGCTGCGTCCCAGGAGGAACTCACATTTACTGAGTCCGTGCCGAGAGCTGATATATTACCCCATTTGGGCTTCGTGACACCTCTTCAGGATTCTTATCTCCGTTTTACTAATGAGGACATCAAGGCTCAGAGAGTCACATTCCAAAAGTCCTCAGCCAGCCTCTGAGGTCCCCACCTGCCTCAGCCACATGCTAGGTTCCCCTTATCACTGATGTAACCCCCACTTCATGGGCTTCCAAACCTCATGGTGACCACGAGGAGAGCACACATCACAGGGGCAGATTACTAACTAGGAAGCCCTGTTGCTGCAACTTCACGTGCACACTTCCCGCACCAGCAGGAAACTCCCCGAGTCAGAGCGTGGATGCCAGAGAGAGCAGGAGGAGACAGCCTTCCGAGGAGAGCTGGGGCTCCTGCAGGGGCAACGTGCCCGCGAGCTTTCACCTTCCCAGACCCCTGGCAGGGGAGCCAGCACTGCTAGGAACCCCAGCTTTGTGGGTCACAAGAGCACTCAGCCACTTTACAAACGAGCGTTTCTTCCGGTCTTCATAGCCCTGAGAGGAGAGGGTCTCCTCTCCCACGCTGTGTAGGTGGTGACTTGCCTGGAGCCTCGTGGGAGTTAGTGGCAGGGCTGGGACTGGACTGTGAGTCACCAACACCCACTCTCCCCACAGCACGGTGCCAGCAGGGGTCCTGAGGGGACTGCCACCTGTCCTGCTTCAGAAGGCAGGCAGGCAGGCGCCAAGTGAGACCAGCATCCGTGCTCAGGTGACCAGCTTGGCCTCAGGACAACTCCTGTTGACCTCACTGGATACCAAGACCCAGAGGCTGAATTTCTCCTGGGCACTCTGCCTGGAGACACCCAACTCACCGCATGCAGGTGGGGGCCAGAAGCTCCCTGGTACCTGACATCCCACAGCAGCGAACCAACTCCAGGCAGCTCACCCAAGGTCCCAACCAGAGTGGCCTCTCAGCCACAGGTGGGGGAACAGAAAGGATAGACGCCCCCCCCCCAGGGGTCCCTCCCTCCCAACAAGACCACCACCTCCTGAGGTGTATTTTTACCCTGTGACTGAGCAGAGGCGGAGTCCATCTCTGCCTGGCCCCACACACTTGACAAAGCCTCCTTGTATATGTCTGTCTCACAAACTCCCCACCCGTCTCTCACTACAGCCCCGGAGAGCGCTGGGAGGTGTAAGAGCAGAGATTAAGGATTCATGGTCTCCATCTGACACACGGGCAGATGAGGCTCCAGTGGCAGCGGTTACCCTGGAACTTCCCAGCCTCAGAGACCTAAAGCCAGTCTCCCCTTGCCAATGCCAGGCCCTCACCCACCCCTCGCTTCCTCTCTCTCTCTCTCTCTCTCTCCTCTCTGTCTCTCATCATGCCAGCCTTTTCCTTGCCAACGCCAGGCCCTCACCCACCCCTCGCTTCCTCTCTCTCTCTCTCTCTCTCCCCTCTCTGTCTCTCATCATGCCAGCCTTTTCCTTTAAAGTTAGCTGCTCCCTTTTCATTCAACCCACAATTGTTTGCCCGAGGCAAGTGGAAATTTTAACTTCAAAACCATTTCTGGTAGTTTTCCTCTCCATTCAAATAATGTAAGGACAGCTATAAGAAAATTACCTAACTGCATCCTGATTAGTCCGGGATGGTAGTGCTTTGGCATTTGTCCTGGACGAAAGCATCCCTGTCCCCTGGAGTCCTCCCCAAGGGCCTGGGTTCTGGCCCAGCTCCCGTTCCTGAGTCTCTGGGGAAGGGCTTGGGGGCAGCACTGGGCCTGCGAGGGTGCTGCTGGAGTTGGGGACAGTCTGCTCCGATGCCCACACCTCGGGCAGGGAGGCAGGGCAGGGGCAGCAGCAGGAAGGTGCTGGGAGGCAACCTCTCAGCCCAGCCTGAGCCACCACGCACTGGCCAGGAGAACCCCCCGTCACACTAGAAACCCTTCTAAGTCCGTTCCTTTTTTTTTTTTATGGTTCCTAGATAAAGTTAGAGAGAGAAAGGAAAAACTCGTCCATAATAAAAATGTCGTCGCAGGGTTTCTAGGAGGACTGGGACAATGCGCGGGCTTCCCGAGAGCTAAGTCACCCTCCAGCCAGGCCGCCTGGCTGCTGGGGCCTAGCGTGGAGCTCCCAGGCCTCACATACTTCCAGGAAGAAGGAGATCTTTGGGGAATGTGCGGGAGCTAAAGATTAATCCGCCTGGGGGTGGTGACGCAAATTCTACTGAAGCTACAAGATTCCAGGAGTTCCCAGACAAACCCAAGGTCAATTCCAGGCACAGGGAACCTGGGCTGCAACAGTCCCTCGTGGTGTGTGGGGGGTGTGTGTGTGTTGGGTGTGGTGAGTGTGTGTGTTGGGTATATGTTGGGTGTATGTGTGTGTGTTGGATTGTGTGGGGTGTGTGTGTGTTGGGTGTGTATGTTGTGTGTGTGTGTGTTGGGTGTGTATGTTGGGTGTATGTGTGTGTGTTGGGTGTGTGTGTGTGGTGTGTGTTGGGTGTGGTATGTGTGTTTGTGTGTGTGTTGGGGGTGTGTGTGTTGGGTGTGTGTGTGTGTTGGGTATGGTTGTGTGTGTGTGGTGTGTGTGTGTGTGTTGGGTGTGGTTGTGTGTGTGTGGTGTGTGTGTGTGTGTTGGGTGTGGTGTGTTGGGGGTGTGTGTGTGTTGGGTGTGGTGTGTGTGTGTGTGTGTGGTATGTGTGTGTTGGGGGTGTGTGTGTGTGTTGGGTGTGGTGTGTTGGGGGTGTGTGGGTGTGTTGTGTGGTGTGTGTGTGTGTTGGGGGTGTGTGTGTGTGTTGGGTGTGGTGTGTGTGTGTGTTGGGTGTGTGTGTGTGTTGGGTGTGTGTGTTGGGTGTGGTTGTGTGTGTGTGGTGTGTGTGTGTTGGGTGTGTGTGTGTGTTGGGTGTGTGTGTGTTGGGTGTGGTGTGTTGGGGGTGTGTGTGTGTTGGGTGTGGTGTGTGTGTGTGTGTGTGGTATGTGTGTGTTGGGGGTGTGTGTGTGTGTTGGGTGTGGTGTGTTGGGGGTGTGTGGGTGTGTTGTGTGGTGTGTGTGTGTGTTGGGTGTGTGTGTGTGTGTTGGGTGTGGTGTGTGTGTGTTGGGTGTGTGTGTGTGTGTGTTGGGTGAGTTGGGTGTGGTGTGTGTGTTGGGGGTGTGTGTGTGTTGGGTGTGGTGTGTGATGTGTGCGTGTTGGGTGTGTGTGTGTGTGTGTGTGTGTTGGGTGTGGTTGTGTGTGTGTGTGTGTGTGTTGGGTGTGTGTGTGTGTTGGGTGTGGTTGTGTGTGTGTGTGGTGTGTGTGTGTTGGGTGTGTGTGTGTGTTGGGGGTGGTGTGTTGGGGGTGTGTGTGTGTTGGGTGTGGTGTGTGTGTGGGGGGGTGTGTGTGTGTTGGGGGTGTGTGTGTGTGTTGGTGTGGTGTGTGGTGTGTGTGTGTGTTGGGTGTGGTGTGTGTGTGTGTTGGGTATGTGTGTGTGTTGGGTGTGTGTGTTGGGTGTGGTTGTGTGTGTGTGGTGTGTGTGTGTTGGGTGTGTGTGTGTGTTGGGGGTGGTGTGTTGGGGGGGTGTGTGTGTTGGGTGTGGTGTGTGTGTGTGTGGGGGGTGTGTGTTGGGGGGGTGTGTGTGTGTGTGTTGGGTGTGGTTGTGTGTGTGTGGTGTGTGTGTGTTGTGTGTGTGTGTGTGTTGGGGGTGGTGTGTTGGGGGGGTGTGTGTGTTGGGTGTGGTGTGTGTGTGTGGGGGGGTGTGTGTGTGTTGGGGGTGTGTGTGTGTGTTGGTGTGGTGTGTGGTGTGTGTGTGTGTGTGTTGGGTGTGGTGTGTGTGTGTGTGTTGGGTGTGTGTGTGTGTTGGGTGTGTGTGTGTGTGTTGGGTGTGGTTGTGTGTGTGTGGTGTGTGTGTGTGTTGGGAGTGGTGTGTTGGGGGGGGTGTGTGTTGGGTGTGGTGTGTGTGTGGGGGGGTGTGTGTGTGTGTGTTGGGTGTGTGTGTGTGTGTTGGTGTGGTGTGTGGTGTGTGTGTGTGTGTGTTGGGTGTGAGTGTTGTGTGTGTTGGGTGAGTTGGGTGTGGTGTGTGTGTGTTGGGGGTGTGTGTGTGTTGGGTGTGTTGGGTGTGGTGTGTGGTGTGTGCGTGTTGGATGTGTGTGTGTGTGTTGGGTGTGGTTGTGTGTGTGTGGTGTGTGTGTGTTGGGTGTGTGTGTGTTGGGTGTGGTGTGTTGGGGGTGTGTGTGTGTTGGGTGAGTTGGGGGGGAACTCATTCCCACGAGAGTGGGAGGAGTGGGTGGAAAGGACGACATCACCCCACAGGGCACCTCATGCTCACCAGCCATGTGGTCTGTGTCCAGATCTGCCTCCACAGTGGTGTGCTCCCTGGGTGGGACAGGATGCCTGGGGCAGGGTCCCAGATCAGAGGCCTGCTCCGGAGGGGTGGCAGGACTAGGGGAGTGGGTATGTCAGCCAAGTCCCAACCAGGTGGCCTCCAGTGGCTCCTCTCAGCCACAGGTGGGGCAGAAAGGGTATGTCTTTTCTGGGGGGTCGTTAGGGAAAGGACAGTGTCCTTAAGCAGGCAGCACCAGGCAACACCTGTGGGTGACTCCTATTCCTAGCACTCTCCTTCAGACCCACTGCCAGCCCTGGGTACAGAGCTCCCTGTTCCTGAGAGCCCAGGGTGGCTGAGATATGGCCAGCCCACTCTGGATCACTTCCATCCACCCTGCTGAGGGACCCCAAAAGTAAAAGGGGTACAACAGATGCAGTATCCTCCTCAGCCCCACACACCCTTGTGAATGCGGCTCTGGAGTCTGGCAGACTAGGTTTGAGTCCTGGTGGCCCGCCATTCACGAGCTGTGTGACCTTGAACAAGTGACCTGTGAGCCCCCGACTCCTAGAGAATGAAGACAGCCACCTGAACCTCAGAGGCTACTGTCGGGGCCACACACGATCATTTTCACAAGCACCAGGGAGTCAGCACCAGTGGGAACATTAAGTCCGGGTCTGGCCTTGTCAGGGGCTGCGCGCTGCAGAAACCACCCTGTCCCGGCTGCCCAGTCAGCCAGGTCCTGGTCAGACAGGAGGCCGGGAGGTATGCCCTCCTTAAGAGGCTGGGCTGGGGGAATTATCCAAGACCAAGTGTTTCTGGAGAGTTCTGAGGCCCACGGTTGGCAAACAGGCTGCTCTGGCAGGGGAGGTCTGCACCACCAGCGTCCCCTCCACGTCCCCACCCTGTCTCCAGCTCGCGCTGGATGGGACCGGTCCCAGCCGGAAGTGGGAGCCTGGAGGCACAAAGCCTGCCTGTGGGTCCCCTCTCCAGTTCAGCAGCCAGCAGGCCTCAAAGTCACCCCTTCTTCTGTAGGAAGCTGGCAAGGGCTGAATTCAATGGCTGGTGAAAGGCCAGGTATGAATACCCAGGAGGACTAGCCAACAATGGCCCACTGTCCATGCTCTCGGCAGCACCAAGGGCTCAGACTCGATGATGTCTTTGGTGTCCCTTACCCACTGGCCCCCGTGGATCCCACCTCCAAGTCACACACACCATTACTCTGAATTTTCCTGGAAGCTAATGTACGGAGGGCACTGGCGCCAGGTGATCCCATTTCCACATTCTCTGGGGGAGGGAAGAGCCTGAAGGGGTAACCGTGGAGTTTCTACATCTGAGCCCCGGTGGAGCGGCTCCGATGTAGAAAGGAGCCAGTACTTGTGGAATGAGACGGCGCTGCAGAATGGTGGACTGACTGGGAAGAGCCCAACACAGCCACCCTGAGGCCATCCTCGCCTGTCACTGGTTAGCTGCGACCCCGGATGAGTTGTTCATTTCTGAGCCTGGGATGGAGGAACCTACCTGACAGGACTGCCACAGAGAACCTAGAACAATGCCCCCACCTCACAGGTGCTGGAAACACAGCAAAGAAGGGAGGGGCAGAGTGGTATGAGGAGCAAACTCTGGAGGTGGGCCGACTGGGACCAAATCCGGCTCTGCCACGTACGAGCTCTGCGATCTCGGGTCGCAGCACCTCAGTCTCCCCGTCTACGGAATGGAGTAACTATTATTAGGGCTATTTGAGTTGGTACGTGTTCTAAGCACACACAGAAAGTGCTATTATTGTCTTCACTGTATTGAGAGAAGACACCCAGGGGTGCCTCCTGGCCTCATGGCCAATATCCAGCCCCGGGACCGTCCCTCTGACCTGCTGGCATACTGGGAGAAGGTAGGTTGGGATCAGCTTCCCAAAGCCAGACTTTCACAAGATGCAAAGCCTGCCCTCCAAATGTGCCAGGTGCCTCTTTGCCCCCGGCCGGGGATTTCTTCTGCCTGCTCTTCTGGAAGGTGTCTCTGCACGTAATGACTGCTAGGATGAGATGCCGCTTGGGCAAGGGAGTCGGGAGGCTCCGAGGCTCTGGCTCATCCACCCCCAGCCCTGGCTCCCAAGCAGTAACTCAGAGCCAGAGAACAACGCTGTGGGGACAGGGCTGGATAAAAATAGCCTGGGCAGGCACATCCCGGCTTCCCTCGCAGCCAGGCACCGTGGGCACATGTGGAACCGCACTGCAGGGAAGGCCTGGGAGTGAAACACACAAACCACGCCTTGTGTGGGGAAAAGCCAGCCTGCGGCCTGGGTGAGCTGAGCAGGCTTGGGGGCCGGGCTGGGGATGAAACTCATCACACTCCCAGCCAGGAAACAGCCCGGGAACAGTGTCAGCCTGGTCAGGGTCTCGCTGGGTCTTTTCCGTGGGCAGCAGAGAGCCAGTGTAAGGAACTAACCTGTGGATGCCAAGGTCCCCAGGTCCACAGGGTGGAGATGGGGTTACCTGGTGGGGATCCTCTACACACCACTGTATTGGCCACTCGTCATGCAAAGATGGTGGCAGCAGAGATTAGCAAGCAAGCCAGGCTGTACCCGACTCCTGTCTGTGGCTACCAACAGCTGCCCGGAAGCCAGGCCATGCTCTGCAGATGGGTGGCTGATGCTCATCAGTGGCTGATAAGAGATTGTGAGTCAGCAGCAGGTCGCCCAGGTGCCAATGAAGGGATGAGGGTGGGAATAAAGGGGCATTTAAGCATCCACAAAAGCAGACGGGGCCTTGGGCGTGCATTCTGAACAAAAATAACCTTGGCTCAGATACAAGGGCCAGGGCGAACATGGGAGCGCCAGGTCACCAAACCCTTAGAGTTAATCGCCCATTCGGCCAGCCATGGGGGACTGATCTCACACTGAGAGCCAAGCTCTGCAGCCCAAGCTTCCCGCTCTGCTGGGGGCTGAGGTCAGGAAGACAGGTTCCCACCCCAGGGCCAGATCAGAGTGGCCAGGAGCCACCCCTCTAGCCAACCTCCCTTCTGGGGCAGGGGAGGGGATGGCAGCCAAGGCCACTTTCAGCTCTCTCCGCCAGCCAGAGGCCACCAGATCCACCTCCTGAACCCTCCCAACAGGGAGATCACCACCAGCGGCTCAAGACCACCCTGCACTGGGCTCGCGCTCTGCTCCCGCAGCCTCCAGGAGCAACTCTCCGCGTGGACGCCCAGCGGCTGCTCTCTCTTTCATCACACGGTGGACTGCAGCTCTCAGGAGGGGACAGTGACAGCCATGTTTCCTTGAAGCTCACTCGGCTCAACGGGAAAGACTAAGAGGGTGTGCTTCTCGCAGCACCCGTCTTCACAGGAGGGCTGACGGGGTTCGAGTGTGGTCCTGGATGTGGCCCCCACTGGCGGGGAGCCTCAGGCCAGGACTGGGCAGAAGAAGAGGAGAAGCCTTGCTGCTGTTTCTCAAGAAGCCCCAGGCCACTGGCGCAAAGCGCAGGCGGGGAGATGCTGCTGCTGCACACACCACAGCGGAAGGGTGTGGAAGCCACACTGCCTTTTTCCTCAATGTTTCAATGGCAACTCTTGAGCTGTCTTTCTCCCAATCTTACATCCTCCCTCCAACATACATGCTGCTGTTGGTGTCACAGGCGTTCAAGGGGGCCGGGGGCAGGGGGGGGGGGGGCGGGTCACGGTGCAGATTCCAGAAGACTCAGAAACGAGGATGTCACATGGCCCGTGGCAGCAGAGGTGGGTGAGTTTCCTGAAGGGCAGCAGAGCAGAGGGACTGAAAGTATTCAGGGTTCTAACCTGTCCCCAGTAAGGGGCTGGGAGGGAGGGTCCAAAGCAGGCCCAGACCACAGGGGCTCTGGCTGGCTGACCCGCATGACCAGCCTGCCTCAAAGACTGTGAGGCTCAGCTCAGCTGACACCCAAGCATGAGACCACTCCATGTTCACTCGGCTCCCTTGTATCCAAGTTCACCCACCACCCTTCCAATCAGGGCAAACTTCCCAGGAGCTCACTGACAACTAGGAGAGAGGGCTGCCCGAGCTCGCGCCAGAACCCAGTTCTCACCGTAAAGGAAGCAGCTGGCCTTCTGGCTCTGTGCTTCCATCTAAGGACAATCTGTGGGCATGAGCAACATGAGTCCCAGGGGTGTGGGAAGAGCCAACAAGATCTAGTTTTTAAGCCTATTAGGCTACAGCCCAGACCCTGGGTCCCACTGGAAACGCCCCTCACCTCACAGTGGGCCATCTGCCTGCCAGGAGACACTCAGCCCTCTATCCCCCTCCCACGCCATTTCCATTCTAATCATGTTTGAGTATGTTAATAGCAGTTAAAAAATAAAAATGTCTTGCTAAAAATCTAATGGAGAAAATAATGAAAATGGAATAAAAGACACATATTGTCAGATTAGATGCTAAAAACAACTACATACCATTTACAATAGACATCATTTAAGGATAAGGACACAGAGATGTGGAAAGTAAAAAAATTTTAAAAAGATACACCACATAAACACCAACTTCTCAAAAGTTGGAGGGCTATATTAATATCAGACGAGTAGACTTTAAGGTAAGAGACAGAGGAACATTAAGAAATGACAGAGATTAATTTAAGAAGATGTAACACTTATAAACATTTAGGCATCTAAAAGTATCATTTCAAAACATATAAAGCAAAATTAGAACTAAAAGTTGGAGGTTTTCATTCACCTCCCTCAGAAATCGGTAGAGCAAGCAAACAAGAGAATTAGGAGGGAGAGATTTGAGCAACACAAACTTGACCTGATACAAATAAAAAACACTACATCCAACAAATGTAGATTAAAACCATTAGTCAATGGTTGAGGAGGAGTTGGGTACTTACATAGTACCAAAGAATCGCCCCACAGATCACTGCCAAATACCAAGCAATCACCGTGCCCCACACCTCTGCCATGGAGAAAACAGGCTATTGTCAATGCAGTTATGAAACCGCACACCAGTAATCGGGAATAACCAGACATTAGCCTACTGACATGATACAATATGAGGGATGCAACAACACCTATCATGCAGTTTTAACAACACAACTCAATTCTCATCAAGCCTTAGGATCTAACTTCTACTCAAAGGAAAAACAGGAGACGGAAGAACAAATCGCACATCACAGGGAAAATAATCAAAGTTTGTGTGGCCCTCTGCAAGACAACTGGCCTGGTCTTTTCAAAAAGAGAATGTATAAAGAAGAGGGAGATTTTTCCAGACCGGTGGTTCTCAAACTTAATATACACATCAGAATCCCATTGGGGGTGGGAGGAATTGTTAAAATTCAGGTTGAATCAGTTTCTGAATGGGTTTCTGGGGTGAGGTCTGAAAATGTGCACTTCTATAGGTTGAAATACCTTTTTTTTAAAAAAAGAGCATTTCTAACAAGTTCTCAGGTGCTGCTGGTCCCAGGACCGCACCATGAAAACCACTGGTCTAGATTCATCAAGAGACATAAAAACTGCATGTCATCCTTGGTTAGATCCCAGGTCAAACAAACAAGCAAAAAACCACCTAGCTGCAAAAAACCTTTTGGGGACACACAGAGAAGCTAAAAGATGGATTAGGTGATATTAGGGAATTATGCTTGATTCTGTTACCTGTGTCAATGGTATATGGTTACAAAAGAGAACTGTCCTTAGTTTTGATAATGTCTTGCCTAATTTCCTTTCAAATGGCTCAGGCAAAACAGATAAAGTGAACATGGTCACAGCATTGGCGAGCACCAGGGACATGCAAATCCTTAATGAAGGTGCGGTTTCCTTCTCCACCAGCTCCGTGGTGGCCTGTCTTGGTTACAGGGGCTGGTTTGCATGGCTGATGGAGTCATGGCTATCAGAGGGGATGTAAGGTGGGCTCTGGACCCTCGGGTCTGGCAAGAGGTGCTGTGAAGTGCTGTAGAGCACTGCTTTGGGCAAAACTTTGTGAGTTGTATTATACAGGTGGGTGGCTGGGCCTCACCCCCAATGGCTTCCCATAATCCATTCTTACAGGTCTTATCTTTTTCAGTATGTTAGAAGTAAACCCTGGTACATAAAAAAGGAAAGACAGTTGTCCCAAACTCACTGAACTGGTTAAGGAAAAGAATAAAATCCCTGACAAGTTAAAAAGTAATATGAAGCAGTGAAGCTGTCCTTACCACTATCCTAGAGGGCGCAGTAGGGAGGCTGGAGGACCGACACAACCTCCAAGGGTAACTAAGCCGCAGGAAGAACTGAATAATGAGCAGTTCTGGCTCCAAAGGATCAGTTCAAGTTCATGTGGATGAGGGGGACACATGGCTCAAGCTGTAAGAAAGATCATCTTGCCAGCTGGTGTGGCTCAGTGGTTGAGCATCAACCCATGAACCAGGAAGTCATGGTTTGATTCCCGGTCAGGGCACATGCCTGGGTTGCAGGCTTGATCCCCAGTGGGAGATGTGCAGGAGGCAGCCAATCAATGATTCTCATCATTGATGTTTCTATCTTTTTCTCCCTTTTCCTTCTTCTCTGAAATCAATAAAAATATATTTAAAGAGAGAGAGAGAATGATCATCTCTAGAAAGTGAACCACAAGTTAGAACATTATGAGAAACTTTTCTAAATACAGCATTTAGCTGAGAGCCATCCCCAATGGGCCCTCCACCAACCGTGAGCCTCTGCCCAAAGGCAGAGCTGCCTTCCCTCACAGGTTTCCTGAGATGCCAGGCTCTGCTTACCCTCCTCTCCCTCCTCCCCTTGGAGGACAGTTCCAGAGAAGCTTTCTGCTGCTCCCCACAAATTCTTATGACTGTATTTGGAGATCACATCTTTAAAGAAATAATTAAACTAAAATGAAGTCATTAGGGTGGGCCCTAATCCAGTATGAGCAGCAAGATTAGGGCACGGACATTACTTACACACACACACATACACACACACACACACACACAGAGAGAGAGAGAGAGAGAGAAGACCATGTGAAGACATAAGGAGAGGACCCTGGCCATTTGCAAGCTGAGGAGATAGAGGCCTCAGAAGAAATCCACCCTGCCAACACCTTGCTCTCAGATGGCAGACTCCAATATTGTGGGGGAAAATTAATTTTAGTAGTTTGAGCCACCCAGCCTGTGGCACTTTGCTGTGGTGCCCTGGAGAACAAATACACTTCCCTTCTCTCCCAGGGAGCCTGCATGAAGCCCCTCAGCTTTCACCCCCTTCCCACCTGACAACAACCCAAATTCCTTCGGTCAGTTCAATTCAACCTCCAGGAGAACTACTGAACCTCCAGGAACTCATCAAGAGACATGGGGTTTCTGTTTGTTTTGGTCTCTCCTTAAAAGTAACACTGACTTCTCTTTCATGATCACTTGGAGATACTGCTGCTTCTACAGAGACTACATTTTGCTGAAACTGAAGCTTGCTGAATCTGTGATTTTCAGGATGATGTTTGTAAACACTATTTATATATGAACCTGGGGAAATTATTCCTGTTTCTGTGTTCTCTCAGTAATACAGGTGGTTTTACCCTTAAAGAAGTACGTGGGCAGCTCAGTCAGAGACATTTAAAACTGCAAAGGTGATTTCTGTTTGCCCAGAACTGTATTTAGTGTAGTTATAATACAAATGTCAAAGTTATTTTACCTAAACAGGGATTGGTTTACACGACAGGAGACCAGCAGTCAGTCCTGGAACCACAGGCTGGCACCACAGCGCCTCTGGTCCTGGGCTGGGCCACCTCTGTGGCCAGCAGCACTCAGTAATTGAGTAAAATATTACCAGTTTCTCCATGCCAGGCAGTATTTTTGGCTACTCGAAACCCAGAGCAGATGTCTTCCCTCTGTTGTGGTCACTTGGGGAAGGAGTGCCCTTACCATTCATTCCTGGAACATGTGGGCACCTTGCTTGGCTGTGACGCTAGCCTCCCTCTGACTGGCCAGAACCAAAGTCCCCTCTCTACTCCCCACTCCCAGGCTGTCCTTCCAGAGTTAGTGATGGCAAGTGAGGGGCCAGGCAGATACTGTAGCTAAGTGACTCATCTCCAAGGAAAATCCACAGGGAGGGTGGCCCCAGGGTCAACTTCTGCTCCCATAGAGACCAAACCCTTGATGGGGGTGACTGTCCCAACAAAACCCTAGGTCCCAAATCGGAGTGCCCCAGTGAACCTCCCTCCTGAACAAAAAGGACTCAAAGTGGCCTCCTGGAGCAGTCTACTACTCCCTTCCCCCAAACAGAGCCAACAGCCTTGATTTTCAAATGAGAATGTGGACTTTAGAGACAAACTGTTGGGGATTATGAAAACAGAACTTAAATTGCTTCCACATCTGGAAACCAAACCCAGCAGCCAGCCCCAAGAATTTCAGGCATGTCAGCCAACAGACGCTGCAGGTCAGGGAGGTGTTTTCTGCTAGCCCAGCTCCCTGTATCCCCTACCCAAACCCACTCGCAGACCATCTGTCTACATCGGTGGCTGGTGGAGCCACACCTGAGAGAAAGGAAAGAAGGTAGCCCTCGGAGCACCGGCCACGTGGCCATCATCTGCTATGTGCTTTACTGGGGGGAAGGGGGAGGAGTGAGGGGGGGTTGCGGGGGGGTTCTGGTTTTCTCCCCCTAAGTCCCAGCAATAATACCGTCTCCTCCCGACAGGAGGGCACGGTGCACAGAGTTTAACCCACGTTCCCCTGAAACTATGCGCTGGCTTTTCTCTCTACGTCCCTTTGTTGTCATACAAAAAGGTAGAGCCGTGTGAACCTGAGCCAGGAACCCCTAAATTCAATCACCCCATCTCAATTCTCAAGTACCTGCCGTGAGCTCCAGTTCCCACCCAGCCAGGTGTGGGGCAACTCCAGTGGAAAGCCAGTTAACAGGCTCAAGGGGCGCACATCAAGGGCGCCCTGGCTCTCTGAACATCTCCTGGCAGCTATTGTGGTTACAAATTATAGCTTTTAAAGAGGTGGCTTTTGAAGTGAGGGCTTAATTACTCCCACAGTCAAGAGCCTGTGGGGCTCGCTTTGGGGGCTCCTTGGTTTTTCATCATGATAAGAGGAGCTTCAAGTGGAAGCTTGGGCCGGGAAAGCAGTGGCTGGGGCCAGCTCACCGGCTCTCAGCCGTCCACAGGGTGGACCAAGTAGCATTCCTTCAGCGGGCATCCTCAAAGGAGGTGATGGGAACTTCCCAGGGAGAGCACAGCTGAACAGAGCTGCCCCTGCCCAACAGCCTACAGCCAGGGCGGGCACCACCCCACCCCTTCTTTGCCACAGACACCATCAGGCCCTGGAAGACCAAAAGCAGGAGTGCCCATGCTCACCTGCAGCTATTGGCCAGGCTCCACATGACCCACCCTCCTGGAGCAGACAGATGGGGATCAGGAGGGCCAATGACAGGGCAGGCCGACTCTCCCCCTGTCCACCCCATGTAGACCTGTTTTTATAATCTCCCAGCACCTCCCACCCACCCAGAGCCCCAGCAGTGTTCCCGCAGGCTCAGTGTAGGTGTCTCTTTTTGTCCTTCAGCCCCGGCAAGGTCCAGCCACCAGGCTGTGTGTTCCAGGGGCCACTGGCCACAGGCCAGGACAGGCTAAACCGGGCTCCCCCAGTGGGGACAGGTGAGTGAGCACAGGTCTGACCACATGCCATAGATGGGGCTCAGACGGTAGGAGGCCCCCTGAGGAGTCTGAGGCTACTAAAAATCCATCAACCCCCTCAAAGAGCCATAGACCCAGGCCCTGCCTGTTCAGCCAGCACACACTGCCCTGTCCAGTCAGTCTTGGCCTCAGGATATGATACTGCCCCTTCCCCTCCCTCATACACTAAGCTCCTGTCCGACTTTACTGCCACCCCCATGCCTTGGCACAGGCTGTTCCTATGTCTGAAACAATTCCTCCCTTTGCCACAAACACCTGACCCTAAACAAGCCCCAGATAAACACTCCACACACCCCACCCCCTACAGCCCAGAACCCAGCTCCTTGAGCCCCACAGCCACCTCTGGGCACACTCTCCCCAGCAGGTCCTTTCCCTGTCCTGTGACTCTTCCTGGGACTGGGAGAGGTGGCACACCCCTGAGGTACCATTTATGAAGAGAAGAATTACCTAACTAGGGGACCCTCCCATCCAGCCCTGGCTAGCTAATGCATGGTTCTCTGTCCCCAGCCTGGAGCTGCGCAGTACCCTTGCCTCCTGGGGGCCCAGAGGAGCCACCGCACCAGCTTATAGGGCTGTCCCACTGTTTCATTCATTCTACACCCTGGTACCCGGGAACCACTGAGGTGCACCCTCGTGCAAGAGACCAAATTCCACCTCATCAAAGAGGGGTCTGTGGGCCCCCGACACTGTGCACTCACCTGAGGAAGGTGGGCTACTGGCTGACATCAGGATCTCAAGAGGGAGAGAGGCAGAGAGGAGACCTCCGACGAAAACAAGGTTTAAGACCACAGCCTGCTCTGAAGGTCTCCCTTCAGCCAGCATCTTTCAGCCGGAGACCCCCATATGGCTCTCTCCCAGGACCTCAAACGCAGTCCACTGCTCCCCCAGTCCTGCTCCTTCCTTAGTGAGCAGCCACCTCATTAACCTCACCTTCACAGGTCCCCAGGTATTGACAGCTCACCCCAATCCCTCCCCCTGCAGCCCAGCCCTCCCGCCCCACACATCGTGCTCACACAGGTCCCTGTGTCTTCACCAACGCTGTTCCCTGCTCAGAACTCCTCTATTTGGAGCCACACTGTCGGCTGGCACTCCCCAAGCCCTTGGTGCCTAGCTAAAGAAACACAGGTAGTCTTAAACATTTGAGGAAGACCTATTAAGGAGTTATCATGTGCCCAATGTTTTTGTGCATCAGTCACCATTCAGATGAAAAAACTGAGATTCGGAGAGGATGAGTAACTTGCATCAAGTCACAGAGCTAATGCAGGGCTGGGATCTGAACAAGGTCTGATTTTAACGCAAGGAGGGTACAGAGAATACTAAACACTTGGCAATGGCAGTGTTCAACATGCAGCACTGAAGCGCTCTCTCAGGTTGAGCCCTGCAGGCCATGGGAACAGGAACGAGCAAGGCTGGTGGCACCAGAACCTGAGCTGAAGACTGCAGAGACCACAGCACACTAGATCGCCGACTACTGCCAGCTGAGGCTCCTGGGGCCTGTGCCACCCTGGCCACGGGCATTGCCCCCTCCCCTCTCCCACCACAAGGAGCTTCAAAGGGGCTACATATGGGAAGATTTTACAGAAAGGAAGAGGAGAGAGATTCGAAAGAAAATTGCTAAAGGGAAACACATGTGAAAATGAAAACTCAGGCAAAATGGGAGGATGGAAGGAAGGAAAAGACGATGTTCGAGGATTGTAAACTAAGTCAGAAAGCCCTGGTACATAACACCGCAGTTTCTCTCTGCTACCGTGGGGAGGCCAGCAGCCCACTCCCTGCCTTCATTTTCCCTTTAACCTGGTAGAATGGAGCAATGTGACCTTAGATGATATGCAGGAAGAGAGAAATAGGGAAAGGTGCCTTGTACATAATCATGATGACTATGGAGCCATGACCCATATTCGGTGCAAGAAGAAACCTGGGTCTCAGAGAGGTTGCTCTGCTTTCCCAAGGTCACACAGCTGATGAGCTGAAAAGCTGGAATCTGAGCCCCGGTCCGCTCAGTGTTCAAGCTCATTTCCTTGAACCACATTACAGCATCCTTTTATAAATCCTACCACCATTACTAGGTGGTTCTACTCCCTTCCTTAAAGAAACTGGGCAAATTATGTAAGTTCTTAGAGGTTACCTAGTTTTTGTGTTTCATTAAATTCAAGATGCCTTTGATTTTAAGATGCAGTTATTTCAAGTACACCAAGAAAGAACAGGCACTGTCAATTACATTATAACCACCATCGAATGCACAACACATTCCAATTTGAGATGTTGAAATGCAGGGGGAAAAAAACTGTCTTAGATTCTATAAAATACAGTGTGAGTGAGCATAAGTGGGGGATGGGGATTCAGTCCCAGTCCCTTAGACGGAATGTGTGCACTGAAGAGTAGATGACAACTCCATGTATGCATGTGTGTACACACACACACACCGCCGTGCTGCGACAAGACCTTTCTTTGCTAATAACTGATGCGATCTTGCAGATAATCGCACAACAAAGTGTTGTCAACAGGAGCCCTTTATTTTGCCAGGAGACCATCAATTCAAGGAGGCAGAGGTTGTCCTGCCACCACCCTCCACTGAGGAGGCGCTGGCTGAGCTGCAGACTTCTGAGCAGCCAAGCTAGTTGAACAGGTAGGTTTGCTCCCTGGAAAACTACCAGGGAGCACTGACCCAACGTGGCGGGGTGGCTGCACAGCCCACACCTTTCTGTCTGGCTCCCCTCCATGTCTCCTGGGCCTGCAGGCAGCCAGAGCCGCAGTGCTTTCATAAGACAGATGCTGTGGGCTGGCAGGCGGGCAGCACTGCTCCAAGCTGGCTTTCCAACTGGGCACAGGAGGCTGGGCCGGCAGGCCCCAGCTGGAGGTGAAGGGCAGGTGGGCAGAGGTGCAGCCCCCTTTCCTTCTCCTTCGTAGCCAGGCCTGCCTCTGGGAGGAAGGACCAGGTGCAGCCCACACCACGCCCCAGAGAGATGGCTGCCACCTCAGACGTGCTTTGCATCTCAGTCACCAATTGCCACGTGGGCACCAGTCACCACACTCCAGCCCCCAGTCTGCACCTGTAGAGGCTGAGTTGGTTTTCTTAAAAACACGGAAGCCAAGGAAGCGGAGCTACTCCTCCTGGAGCGGCCCTCAGGTGATGGTGTTTTTGCCCTACCACCTTCCTGTTTCAGTGTTGACATCTTCCCTGTAAGAATTCTGTTAGGTGCTAAGGTTATGAGTCACAAGAATCAGACCAGTAGGAGCTTGCAGAAACTAAAATGAACAGCTCACACTCATATGCCAGGCACTGTTTTAAGCGCTTTTCATACATTTACACACTTGATCCACATAACAACCTTATGAGGGAGGTACTAGCATCATCCTCATTTCATAGATGAGAAAATTGAGGCACAGAGAGGTTAAATAATTTGCCTGAGATTCCACAAACTGCTACTGGCTGAACCGGGATTTGAACCCAGACACCTGACCAGGCTCTTGGGCACTATACTCTCCTGCTGCCTAACCACCCCTCAGCCACCAACTGAGCAAGTGTCAAACACACGCTGGACAATTTAGGTCACAGTGGCTCATTTTATCTTTAAAATATATGTTATTATATATATATATATATATATATAAAAAAATATAAAATTATTTATATATAATTTTTATAAATAAAATTATATGTAAAAATATACATAATTTTATATATAAAATTACATATAGAATATATAATTTTTATATTTTTTTATATAAAAAATTTTATATTTTTTTCAGTCAGTAGGCCGATGCTCTATTCACTGAACCAAACCAGCTAGGGTGCTCATTTTATCTTCACCATCACCCTAAGGTAGATACCATTATCAATCCCATTCTACAGATGGGAAAGTGAGGCTCAGAAAGGTGAGATAGCTTACCCAAAGATCCACAACTAGCAAGCAGTATTTTCTGACTCTAGATCCACGTATTTTCTGACTCTGATTTTTTTTTCTACTTGAACAGGCACTGAGCCTGAGGTGAAGGCGCCTATGTTTTGAAGTGGGTATGCCTCCCAGGAAAAGCAGTGGTCAGGAAGGATAAACTCGCTCCTACTCTCTCTCCATTCTAAGGGGGAGATGGAAGTCCAGTGAAGAGCAGACCCCACATCCACTGCAGACAGCACAGGCCACGTGAAATGCGGCGGCTTCCTTTTTTGTGGCAACAGGCTTGCGAAGTGCAGAGGACAGAGGGGTGACAAAATGACTTAAGAATAAGAGCGCTCCCACCCACTCTCCTACACTCGAGTTCTGTTTAGGTCTTCCTCTTTCTGATCCCCTAAAAGAGAAAGCTCCCATGAGCAGAGCCACAGGTATTAGCTACCCAGCTTCTGTTTTCATTTGAATCATGTTTACACTCCAGGGAAAGAACCACTTTTCTCAGAAGATGAAGCAGGTTGAATCAACTGAAAATAGGCCCCACAGTCGGAAAACTTCCCATTTCTTAAAGTCAAGAAGTGGGGTTAGAGACACTGGTGTTACTAGTACCAGCCTGCTAGTGGGAGTTGGGGTCAGAGGTCACCTGGACCCCACAGCTCTGGACCACCACGTTGCCACCTCAGACCTCCATGCGACAGTCCAAGTATGCACACAGTTCAGGTTGCCTACTTTCTCCTACATACCACACACAACACACCACACACAGCACACACACACACACCCACCACACACACACACGCACACTCACACCACACCGTGCACACACACACCACCGCACTGCACACAACACACACAAACACAACACACACACAACACACCACACACACCACCACACACACACACCACAGCACACACACCACCACACACACACACACACACTCACACCACACCGTGCACACACACACCACCACACTGCACACAACACACACACACAACACACCACACACAGCACACACACACACACCCACCACACACACACGCACACGCACACTCACACCACACCGCGCACACACCACACCACACACATACACCACACCACATCTCACACAGCACACACAACACACACGCCCGCGTGCGCGCATGAGGGGTCCTCGGCTGGACAGAGACTCCTTAGGAGACCAGGGCACAAAACTGTGCCAAGTGCCCATGGGTTGATGGAGTGAACAGAGGCCCAGGACCCCTGGGCTCAGGAAGGTCAGGAGCTCAAGAAGGAGAAGAGGAAACAGAGTCCTAGGGGTGGCCGGCCAGAACTGGACAAGCACAGGCTGCCACGACGCTGCAGGTCTCAAATGCTGAACTTGCCACACCCCTGAAAGCACTGGGGGTGGGGGGTGGGGGGGGAAGATGGCCCCACAGTGCTCTGCCCGCTTAGGGCACGTCACCTGGGTGGGTTTTGCTGGTATCCGTTTGTGTGGTGGAAAGAACAGTCTGGCAAGAGCTGTTTCCACACTCATGTGGACAGTCTTATCTGGACTGACCCGGCTGAGGGCAGGAAAGCCCACGGCAGCCATGACCACACAGACACCTCCCCCAGGAAAGGCCTAATGCCCAAACCTCTCAACAGCAATGTTTGAGGTGGGCAGAGCCAGGAAATGCATTTTGGGCTGATGGATTTCTAGACTCAACTGTACTGCCCTCCTGCTCTCCCTCCTGGGATCCTGGGCTGTGGCTTGGCTACATCAACCCGCCAGCCCCCGAATTCTACGCTACCTGCCTTACTCTGCAATACAGCAGCTTCCCTGCAGTTCCATAAACACAGCTCATCAGCCAGGGCCCCACCTTAGGGCCTTTGCAGTTGCTGTTCCCTCAGCCTGCAGCTCTTTGGTCAAGATGCCACCTTCTAAGTGAGGACTTCCCTGCCCACTCCATTTAAGACACAATGCCTCGTTCAGCACTCCCTACTGCCCTGCTTTCTCTCCTGCCACCCCACTCACTGCAGGTTTTACTTGTTTGCCTGCCCCCTCTGCCACCATGTGAGCTCCAAGATGGCAGGGACTGTGGTCTGTTGTTCACTGTAGAATCTCCAGTGCCCAGCACAGAACCTAGCACAAATTAGATGCTCAAATGTTTCTTGAATTAAAAAAATTGCTGCCTTGGCCAGTGTGGCTGAGCTGGTTGGGCGTTGTCCTGTGTACCAAAAAGTTGCCTGATTGATCCCTGGTCGGGGCACATGCCTGGGTTGAATCCCAGGTAGGGCTGTGCAGGAGGCAGCCAATTGATGTTTCACTCACATTAATGTTTCTCTCTCTCCCCCTTCCTCTCTAAGAAGCTTAAAAAACAAAACAAAAAACTGCCTGTGCAGAACATGTGGGTAGGGGCTGGGCAAACAGAAATGAGGAAGGGTCTGTGTCCTGGAATGCCATCTGATGGAGGAGACTGCCATACCACAAGCAGGAGAGATAATCACACAATGTCCAGCAAGATACAAGGTGGACCTGCCAAATCAACATGCCTATCTCCGGGTGCCCAGCTGATGGGGCAGAGCCACGCTTTAATCCAGCCTGGAGACCAGGTAGTAGGTAGACCTGAATGGTCCTCCTCATTGGAGAGGCCAGTGATTTAATGCCCAGTGACTGAGTCAAGAGCCGGCAGAGTGGACCTGGAGGAAAACAGAGCCCAACCCCAGATTCTGCACACCTGGCCAGGCCAAGGCACCATGCCCCACTATCAACACCAGGCAGCAGGCAGACTAGATAAAGACGCTTCCTTTTCAAAACCCAATGAGCACCCCCTGCCCTAGGGGACAGAGCACAGGGCCAGTGGGTGGGCACCCTCTGGTCAGGCTATCCCTTCCCTGTCCAAGGCCCTCAATCCCTGAGATGCGTGCCTTCCAGGAATTGTTCACCTGCTACTTCATTGGGAGCCTCTCCCACTCCCTCCACCTCCTGCCTACCCATGCCTAAAATATATAAAGTGAAGTAAAACTGTGAAGCCCCTCAAAGCAGGATCAATTGTGAAATATCTCTTGGCATAACAGGCCACATCAGAGGAGGAACTGCAGCCCTTGGAAAGGAAGTTTCTAGCCACTTTGGTGGATGGGTGAGGGGGGTGTAGTTACAGGAAGAGCTGTGAGGGTCCTGGGTGAACCGTCAAAGAGAAAGCCCTAGTGTGGGGCAGCTGGTTTTACCGGGGGGGGGGGGGGGGGGAGGGCAGGAATGAGGAGGCTATGGAGGGGCCAGTATGCTTTAGGGAAGGGCACAAATGCTCTAAGGAGAGGGGAAAGGGGAGGGGGGAGGGCCTGCGGAATATCCACCAGGAAGTGCTCAAGCTGTAGCCCAGAGCCTCCCCAGTGCAGGCTGCTCCAGGTGCCCTAATTTCTTCTCCCTTTTCTTCCCTCCCTGGACTAAAAGTCCTCTCCATGAACAGACGCCAGGCAGTCTCTACTAATGATCTTCCTTGGGACAAAGGTCATACCTCCCAGCCTGCTCACCTCGCCTGGCTAATTTAGTCCCTCCCCTAGGCACAATCTTATCTCTACAGGGCCTTAGTCATCCACCCCACCCCCTCCACCAAAGCCCGGGGTCCCCAAAATTACAAAGCTGTCCCCCCAGAAGGTGGTTTACCCAAGCTGCTCAAGGTCCATGGTCTTCACTGGCTTCCCTCATTTCTCCAGGCCACACATTGGGGGACGGGGAGGGGTGACAGGACGACACACACCTCACAGACACCTTAGAAGACAATCCAGATCAACTTGCCCAACAGCTCAGAGGAGTTGTCAGTCTCCCAACTGACTACAAACATCTTAAGGGCAGTGTTTATAGTACCCCCTGGGCATGCAATTAGCAGTTTCAGGTTTGTGCCCAGTCTATCTGTGTAAGCTGGTGCTGGGGAGGTGGCAAGACACCAGTCGCTGGCAGTGACTCCCAGAACTCCACCAAGGCTGAGTTCGATGGTTACAGGGAGACAGAGATCCCCACTGCCGAGGTCTGGGAGGCACACAACTGGTACCCTCCCCGCTTTGAGATTCCTTTTCCATAACCTGACATCAGTGTAACCACATTTCACCAGGGGAAGGACCTGGGGATGCCTTAGGATATGCCTGCCCCACCCGCTTCCCAGGAGCCCAAGCGATTAGCGCTGCCTCCAGGGAGGGTGGCCAGAGAAGTAGTGATCACCAGAAACCAGCCCAGGGGGGTGCTACATGGGCTGCGTGCAGGAAGGTGACCTAGAAATAAGTCAAGAAACAATGACATGTCCCTCAGGGCCGAGTGATGTGTCTGTCTGTCACATCCAGCCATCTGCGGAAGAGCAGGGCTGGGGAGAAGGGGAAATGGGAAAAGGGGACACTGGTGGGTATGCAGGGATGAGAAGGGGGAAAGTCCCGGGCTGAAGATGGACCAGGTTCTTACGGAATAGAGGGAAAGTGGGAGGAAGAGTGGGAAGGGCTGTGACAGTAGCAACTACTGCCAGGACCCACCCGCTGACTGTAGGGGATGAAGGGGTGGGAGTCATGCACACCTCCGCAGCATCTTGGCTGGGAAGGGGCAGGGCCCTGTCCCCAAACCCCGAACTAGGCTGGCCCTCCCTCTTGCCCCGCAGAGTCCCTCGGAGAGATGAGGGGAGCCGTGGAACAGGCTTGGTGCAGCCGCCAAGAGCTGCGGAAAAGCTCCCCCGCGCACAGTCCGCTTCAGGACTCGGCGGGGGCAAGAGCAGAGCTACGTCAACACCCGGGGGTGGGGGGGGGGGCGCCGGGAGTGATGGTGGGACGAGAGTCCCAAAGGAGGCATCCGGACAAACGACCCCTTACCCAGGCAACTATACCCCCTAAAACAACTTTCTGAAACTGCACCTGAGAAAGAAGCGGCCACCTCTCTCCGCGCGCCAGAACTAGTCGTGCCCACCCTCGCCCCTGAGTTCAGGCAAAGGGCCCAGAGTGGGCAGCGGTTTCTCCGCCACGGCTAAGCGAGCCGGGATGCAGGTAACCTGACCTCCCAGCCACGGCCGAGAGGGCGGCCACCCCGGGCCGGGAGCTGGCGCCGGGCTGCGGGCGAAGTTCCACGCTCCGGCAACTTCCCTGGCCCAGGGACCGCGGGCGGGCCAGGTGCGCGTCGCCGGAGCCCGGCCAGCCCGAGCCCTTCCGCCGCAGCTTACCTGGCCCCCGGGGGCCGGCGGGGTGCGCATTCCAGGTCTGGTCGCAGGTCGGTGCGCTGCAGAGGAGCGAGGAGCGGGCGGACGCGGGTCGCGCGGGGCGGGAAGGGACGTGGCGGGCCGTGCGGAGAGAGCAGGAACGGCCCCCTCCGCGCCGCGGCAGTTCGCACGGATCGGCACCAGCGGACGATGCCAGCCCCGCCCCCACCCGCGCCGGTTGCCGGGAGACCCGCGTGGGCCGAAGGGTTCTTTGTATCAAAGCTGCCGTGACATCACGAGGCACCCGGGATCTGAGATAGAAGGGGCGGGGCCTGGGCGGGGCGGGGCCTGAGGGAGCGCCGCCTGGGAACCCGAGCCTCGTGGGGCGGGCCCAGGTAGCCACGCCCCCTAAGGTAGGGGCAGGTGTCTGGGGCGGTGTCGACCAATAGCCGCGCGGCCAGGAGGCGGGTCCAGACGACACCCGTCCCAGGGGGCGCTTGGGTGGGTGGAGCTGGTCTGGGCCCGCCGGAACCTGCACTGCCAGGTTACCATCGCCCGGGTTCGGGCCGCCAGGCCCTGGGTTTGCAGAAGACGGGAGTTTCTCAACCCGCGCCTGCCTGGCAGATTCTGTCGCTGCCGCTGTCCATTCAGTTCACTCTGCTTGTGGTCACCGCACTGCGAGATTCTGGCCAGAGCTTCCGGGCTCACGTTTGCGAACCGCAACGAAGACCTGCCAACCCCTACCCCCAACTTCTACCAGCCGCCAGAGTCTGGCGGCTCCTACACTGATTCTCATCCTGAATCCCACCCATAACCTTCCCCTTTTTTTCTTGTGAAGTCAAAGTTGTCTTCATAACCAGCCCAGTAATACAAAGAGGCAACAGGAACTGAAGCCGTGGCCAGCAGTTCCGTTGGTTAGAGCCTCCTCCTGATATACCAAGGTTGCGGGTTCATCCGGTCAGGGGCACATACAATAAGCAACTAATCAGTACATGGATAAGTGGAACAATCGATGATTCCGCCCCTCTCTAAAATCAATAAATAACAATAAAAAAAGGCAACAAGAACTAAAACACAAAAAGGGAAGGACCCTTTCTGTTGAATCCCGGGAAATACAATTTAAGTCGAAAACGTGCCCCCCTCATAACTCTTCACTATGCTCTGGATTAAAAGGAGGCAAAGAGATGCCCTAACCGGTTTGGCTCAGTGGATAGAGCGTTGGCCTGCAGACTGAAAGGTCCCAGGTTCGATTCCAGTCAAGGGTATGTACCTGGATTGTGGGCACATCCCCACTAGGAGGTGTGTAGGAGGCAGCTGATGGATGTTTCTCTCCCATCAATATTTCTAGCTCTCTATCCCTCTCCCTTCCTCTCTGCAAAAAATCAATAAAATATATTTTTTTTAAAAAAGGCAAAGAGGCAAAGCAGCAACTATTGCAAATGTGGTTTCCCTTTCACTTGATGTTGCATTGTGTAACTGGGCTGAGGGAAATATTTATCTTCCTAATTATCTGGCCCAGGTCAAGGTGAAGCCACCTTTGCTTTTCCTGAGTTTTCATTAACCAAAAAGGTAGCACTTTGGTATGGTCAAGGCCTGTCCACCCAGCCAGCTGTCCCCACGCACATGCACATGCACATACATGCACACACACACACACACACACACAGAGCTTTCCAGCTTTCTGTCCTCTTCTCTCTGGCTCCTTGATCTCAACTCCCTTCTCCCCAATCTCTCTCCTGCAAATAAATTCACAGGTGCCCCTTAGTTTACCAGAATCTGCCTCTGATATAAAGCACCCACTGGGACTCCCAGACTTGTTGGGGGCTCCCCAAAAAGAACAGCATTCGCCAGAGGCAGACCTGGCAAGGGCTGCGTGTGAGGGGAGGTGAGCGCAGTAGGGGTGAGGTGGAAACTCCATGGTTGCTGCGTACACCTTGCAGTTCAGAGATCTATGTATGGAGGCCACAGACTGTGTGTGTCCACTCTCACTGTCCCTAACACACAGGACCACTGTGGTGTATCATAAAGAACACTGGCTTTGGACTCAGACAGTGCCTGCAGCACCGGCACTGAATTTGATTCCTACTTGCCAGCTGTGAATCTGGGACGAGTTATACAACCTCTCTCAGACTCAGTGTCTTCATCTGCGAAATGGGAATGGCACAGTCTGCCTCGTGGGTTGTGCACCCTGGCACGGTGGGTACACTTAATTGTAGGCACTCATCAAAGGTGTGGGACAGGAATGGGCCTCTGCACCCTGGGCCTGCTCTATTTGCCTTCCCAGCTTCACCCCAAGACCTTAGCAGCCTCTGTGAAGTTTAAGGGTGTGGCTAAGTCCAGGGGTTCTATCTCAGTCTCCCCTCTTCCTTTTTGAGTCTCATATTGCCCTTAAGGACTTCAGGGCCCCAGAGAGCAGGACCCATGATGGAATCACCCAGAACTGGAGAAGAGTAGCTAAGGTGCTCATTCCTTCTCTGGGTCCTGGCACTACCCTAGTGAAGGTAAATGAGAAAGTCAAGATTTGTCAAGTCCCCTCCCTGCCCCCACCAGGGATAGCCTGATCGACCCTTTCAAGCGCTCTATGGAGGGGTTAGTGGTCCCTCTTTATTTTTCCCAAAAGTAATGGGGTGGGGAGCATCTCCAGGTATGTGTTGTGAAAAGCTGCAGGACGAAGAAGGTCACAAGATGCAAGCACTGAACACTTCTGAGTTTGAGGTCTGCCCAGTTCTGCAGATTCCCGTGGGGAAGTCCTTTAATGTTTCAGAGCCTCAGTTCCCACCCCTACGAAATGGAAACAAGCCCTTTCCTCTTCCAGAGGTGAGTTTTGAGTGAAATGACGAACTGAGTGTCTAGTACAATGCCTCCGGTGCTGCAGGCACTCAATAACCAGCAGCTCCAGCTCCTAGTTATGACCAGCAGCATGAATGAGCCCCAGCCTGGGTCCGTGGTTAGGTGTGTGAGCTCCGGAGCCAGAGCCAAAGGTCATATCTTGGCTTCACCCCCTTGTAGCCGGATGTCATCTGTAAACTGGAGAGAGTAGTAGTATGTATTTTAGGATTGTTGTGAGGATCAAAATCATCAAAACCCATAAAATACTTAGAACAGGACCTGGCATAAAGCAGGTGCTCAGTAAACAGTAGTCATTATCAATGATCCTATGGCAAGAGGCTGGGAAGAACTGAGGTGAGGATTAGCACCTGAGCAGCTTGTGGGAGCATTTAGGACACTGGCTTTCGAGAGGAGCTCTGACGTCTTTCATAGGATTCATGGAAGCAGTGATTATTTTTTTTATGTGTTTTTTTTTTTTTTGGGGGGGGGGGGGACTGTGTCTGGAATAAAATGTGGGAACTGAGGGCTCCAGCTCAGGCCAGGGCTCCTAAAGAACTCAGTGTCCTGTGTTTAAATAGGGGCTAGGAGAGAATTATTAGAAAATATAGTCCTGCCTCCTGAGCACCGCCCGCCCCCACCCCCACCCCACATAAGGCCAGGGGCAAGCTACCGCATTGCTTAGCATGGATGTGTCCTAGATGTTATAGAATCAAACCATTTATACCCGGGAAGACTCTCTGGATAAATACCTAATGAATTCTTCCCCAGTTTATGGATGGAAAGACAGAAGCTCAGAGAGGGCTGGGAATTCGTGCAAAGCCACACAATGAGATCAGCTAAGCAGGGCCTGACATTCAGGCTCCTGACTGCCAGTGCAGGCTCCTGACTGCCAGTTCCTCTCCTTTCCACTCTGATGGGGATGCTTTACTGATGGAGGGGGACAGGCAGGGCTGGGGAGTGGCGGGGCGTGGACTCCTTCACAGCGCTTGTCCAGAGCTGTGAGTCCACTAAGGGTGTCTGCCTTGACTTTTCAGGAGAAAGAACCATCTCATCCAAAACAGAAACCACCTCCCAGGGAATGTATCCAGGAATAATATTCAGAGGGCAAGCCACTCTGATTAATTCTTTTTATGTCATGAAACGGACTCTGCCATTGTCAGTATGAGACTACTCCCATGGTGTTGAATGCCAGAGCCAGAGAGAAGCAGGTAGAATGTTGACAAGCAGGAGTTACTATCCTCTAGAAGCTGATGGGGGTGGAAAACACGTGGCCACTTGGGTGATCCCAGTGAAGGAAGAGAACAGTAAGTTCTCTCTGTACCACAGCTACCTGCCTATGTCTATTTTCCTTCTGCTGTCACCATGCAGGAGTTAGCTCAACATCAGATGGTGTAAAGAGGCAGCGTTTGGTGTAGAGAGACATGTTTGGGGCCATATGGAAAGACGGGCTAAGCATACATGGTATCGTTGTAACAGGAAAAGAGCTTTCTGAGAGTTACCAAAGTATTAACATTAGTCAAGCAACTGATGCCAACCAACATTAGCCAACTGGACAAACAGAAAGCAGTTACATAAATAATACTAGAACTGGAAAAGAAAAGAAAAAAAAGCATTAGGTCCAATGGTTCTCAAACTGGGTTCCTTGGGGTTCTGTGGGGACACTGCAAAAGGGAGGAGATGCCCCAGGTGAGTGATAGCTCCACTTCTGTCTGCTTTACATGTAGACTGCATGTGAATAAAGTACTTACATAAGATTTCATGTGAACAAAGGGTTCTGTGGCTTTTAAGGTGTTTCAAATCACTGGTCTGGCCCAGCAGGCCTATGAACCAGGAAGTCACGGTTTGATTCCTGGTCAGGGCACATGCCCCGGTTGTGGGCTCGATCCCCAGTGTGGGGAGTGCAGGAGGCAGCCGATCAATGATTCTCTCTCATCATTGATGTTTCTATCTCTCTCTTTCTCTACCTTCCTCTCTGAAATCATTAACATACTTTTTTTTTTCTTTTTTAAATCACTTATAAGGTCTGGTATAACCATTCCTTTCCCAAACAGGGGAAGAAGCCTCAAAGGTGGGAAATAGCTTCCCTTCTCACAGTTGCAGTCAGTGGCAGATCCAGGATTAGGGCCGAGCCTCATGTCTCTGTCTAGTGCTCTCCAAGACAGACATCAGTCATCAAACAGGACTGTCAACATCAGACCAACCCTGTCACACAGTGGACATTATTGCTGCCCAGCAGTATCACCAGCAGCTGCTCTTTGTATGGGAAAGCCCTCCAGGCCGCTGGCTCAGGCTTGCCCACAAATGCTGTCTTCGCATCTCCCTTTTAGAAGACTCCTGACTCCACAGTCAGAAAGTATCAGCCCTGAACATTAAACCTCAGCTTTCCAGCCAAGAGGACAAATTCAACCTTTGATGTTTTAAGCCTAGGCTTCAAAAGGAAAAACAGGTACTAAGGAGATAGGCAGGACCTGGGATCACAATTTGACCCTGGGATAAAGTTGTTCCCAATCTCCCACTTAGAAGCAATGGGAGGACATGTCTATCCCCGAACCCTTCCACTCCACCAGGGGCTTGTCCTTGTCCTGGGGGCCTGTACTGGGCCTGGGAAGAGGAGGGCATCTGAGACCATTCTTTCCTCTGGACGGCACATTGCTAAGATCCCTTGCCATTCTACAACCCCCCGTGACACCCCGCTGGCCCAGGAACAGATGTGGGACCCAGGTACGCATCCTGAAAATGGGAGGCCCTTTCCATTGGCCAACACCTCAGTGTTGGTGACTGTCCTTTGACCAGGATGCCTTCCCCTGGGGCTGGCTTCCCTCGCAGTGTCTGGCTGGACACTGCGCAGCCGGGTGGGACAAGGTCTGACTGACTCTGGCCCCAGACTGAGTGTTCTGAGAGACCACGCTCTATTTTTGTCAACCTGTGCACACATGAATAATGGGTTTTCTTACTCATGCAAACCCAACGAGAGGGAAAATGGTGAGAAAACCTGCGTTTCCTCTGACTCATTCAATCATCTAAGAGGAGGAGGTGGCAGAAAAGGAGGAAGTCAGACCAATCTTTTAACTTGAACTGGGTGAGGGCAAGGAGGGAAACTCCTCTTTTCTTGACTCTCCATAAAGTCAGGTGACTGCAAAACCAAGAGAGCATAAACAACTCTCCTCTCCTACAAACGCCTGCCCGGCTCCCCTCCTCCTCCCAGGCCAGGCAGCCTGTGTCTCAGACTTGTAGTTCCCAAACACCACTGGACTCACTCGGGGAACTGAAAAGCGTCAGTGTCCGGGTCATATCCCATAGCAACTGAATCCAAACCTCTAGGGTGGGAGTCACGTGTTAGCTGTTTTTAAAGATTCCCAGGTGATTCCAATGCAACAAAGTTTGGGAACTACTTTGCTAAAGGCTTGCTGACTACAGTGGGAGTTGGAGCAATCACAGGGTGAAGGCATCATTTGTTCATTCATTCATTCACAAACACATAATGAAGAGCTTTTATGTGCCAGACCCTGTTCAAGGTGCTGGAGATACAGCTGTGATCAATACAGCCTTGGTTCTCCTGGAGGAACATTCTGGTGTGGGAAATCAGACAGCGAACAAATAAATGAATAAATGATATACATGACTCCTGCTCTGAAGAAAACCATCCCAGGGTAGAGAAACGTTGGGGGGGCAGAGGTCTATTTTCACCCTGGACGTAGGCACTGATTTTTGCTCCAGCAGAGGATAGCTGTGCCCCTCCTCGCTGTCCCGGATTTTATCCTGCTTTCTGGCTAAAACAGCCTCCCCCTGTCAATCCTCAAGGTCCTGCCTCCTGCCTGTCACAGGGCCCGGCCTTCCTGCTTACCTCTTTCCCTTAGATCTCTCCAGGGCAGGGGCCTGGCATGCTCTGCACACATCCTCCTCTCCTCTCTGTCAGCAATAACGTGACCCAGGGCCTGGGCAAGGTGCATGATCCATCAAGGATCATGCATGTGTAACCCACAGAGGGATTTTAGGCTTGTGGGGTATGAGAGGCCATGTTGGACAGTGGCGAGAACCCCAAACTCAGGGTCAGAAGACCTAGACTTGAGGTCTGACTCTGCCACTTACTGGCAAAGGGTCAGTCACTTCACCTCACCAAGCGTCCATTTCCTCATCACTCAAATGGAAAGACTCTGACCAATTCTGAAAGAGCATTAAAAGGAAAAATGTCAGCTGGGAGAGGGAAAGGAAGAGGGAGAGGGAGAGGGGGAGGGGGGAGGGGGATGGGGGAGGAGAAGGGGGAGGGGGAGGGAGAGGAAGTCAAAGACTTTTGGAAAGTATTTTGCAAATATGGGGACTTTTCAGAAATTGTTACCAGCTAAGCCTACACAGACATGAAATCACAGAAGTCACATTAAAGTTTAAAAAGCTCCTATTTTACAATTGGGAACCTGGAGAGAAGAGATGACTTTCCCACAGTCACAAGGCTTGTTAATGGCGGAGGATCTACACTGACCCCAGAAAGGGGGAAGGGTTTGGAGCAAACTGGGGATACTATTTTAATATCAAACATTTTACTTCCTCTGGCCACTAAGCAAACTCCTATGCATCCTTCAAAACCCCACTCAGGTGTGACCTACCATGTAAAGCCTTCTCCCCACAGCACCACTGGACACCTAGGGCTATACAGTTAAGCAGGTGCTCTTTCAGTCATTAGCAGGTGTGTACACATGTATGTGCTGGGTATATAAACTCACCAGCGAGACCCTACACTTAGGTACTGGGGTCCAAATGCTGCCTCAGTTGCCCTAATGTCTACATCCTCAAGCTGCAGTTTCTATATACAATGGGTCAGGAAGGGTTGCGGGGTCCTGTACCCAGCTCCACTAGCTCCAAGCCCAGGCCCCTTCTTCAACCCCACAGCTTGGCAGTTGGGCTGTGCTCTCTGCTGGGTCACCCCAAGTCCCCACCAGAGCTGCTCTGGAATGCAGCCTGCCCACCACCCTCAGGGGCTTTGCAAAAAGGTGTGGCCCAGGAGGCCTCTGAGCACCTGCTCACCATGGTCGCTGGCCCCTCCTGTGAGGTCTCCCTGTAACCTCCTTCTCAGGCTATAATTACACAAGGGTCACTCCAGGGTGGTGGTCATTAATCTCAGGAATGCATCCTGATTCCGAGAAGAGAATTACGTTTAGATAAGGATGGTAGTTGATGAAGGTAACTGTACATCTTATTTCAGGTCAGAAGGACATATACCGAAGGGCTTGAAATTCCACTTTGAAAGCAGACACAGTCTCCCCACAATTGTGCCCTAAATTATCCAGGTCACTATAATTAAAAAACACCCAAACCCACAACAAACAAGCCACCCCATAGACAGAGAAGTAGGGCTGCGGGCTCTGCACTGTGAGAAGGCAGCGAGGGGGGCTTGGGGAGAACGCTGCCTGGTCCTGAAGGTGGTTCCCGGAGGGCCCAGGGCCAGCAGCTCACTTGGACCCGCCCGGGACGGGCCAGGCTGCCCAGGAAAAAACAGGCAGTCACAGCGGCAGACGGGATGGGCTCATCTGGAGCCAGGAGCGGGCCTCCTGTCTCAGGCACACACACCTCCTTTGTGGCTCCCCTTCCAGGGCAGGGCTCGGCCCAGGGAAACCAAAGGCGCCTGCCCCAGAACACTGAGCCAGTGTTCCTCCCACTTAGGGAAAACCACAAGCCTGCCAGGCTCTGTGGCCGCAGCCCGCGTGGACTGAAGGAGCTGCTGTGTTCAGGTAGACACTGGAGAGGCCCCAGGCCCAGAGGAGGCCAGTGCAGGGGGAGGCAGGGCTGCTCTCAGGATGTCCTAAAAAAGAAACCTTTCTTCCAGGCCAGGCCCCAGCCATCCCACTAGACCACAAGGCCACATTCATGGGACTGAAGTGCTCCTGTGCGCGGCCAGCCCAGATTCAAGCCCAGCTCTGCCACTTACCTCCTGTAGCTTGCACATAGTCAACTCTATTTTTTAAAAAATGCACTTTTATTGATTTCAGAGAGAAAGGGAGAAGGACAGAGAGATAGAAACATCAATGATGACAGAGAGTCATTGATCAGCTGCCTTCTGCACGCCCCACACGGGATCAAGCCCACAACCCAGGCATATGCCTTGACCCAGAATCGAACTGTGACCTCCTGGTTCCTAGGTCGACGAGCAACCACTGAGCTACGGCGGGCAACTCTTGTAACTTACAGTCGCTCTGTGAACATGGAATCAGTGACTACAATAGCTCCTACAAGCCTCTGATTGCTGCAACATTTTCATCAACCAATCAATATGTAACCTTGCTCTGTGTGCGTTTGTTTCAAGACCCCTCGTTTAATAGATGTTGTTGATTCGTTAACACTGAACTCAGGCGGCAGCCCTACCCCTGGGGCCTGCACGAAGTTTGTCTAACACGTTCTCCATAAGGCACAGCACAGCTGTCTGGCACGAGGAACACGCGGCAGCACAGCAGCACCACACGTGGGGGTCACTTAACACAGCAAAATCACCAACAAAAAGCCCCCAAGTGCAAACCACTAAAAAGACTGCTACAAAGACATGTTTACAGTCTGAGCGGAAAGAGGAGTAACATCTTGTTCAACCTCGGTGGGCGACCCACGGTGTCGATACTCTGATATTGACACGAATGATCGTGAAAAACGCTGCCGGTATTGATTAGAGGATGGGTGACCAATTTCAGCAAGCAGGCAAATTTGCAAATACAGATTCTGCCAAAAATGAGTACCAACTATGTGTTTTAGGGTTATTGGGGGGGGGGGTGTGAAGTGAAATAATGCATGAAGAGTACGTAGCATAGCAATAGCTCAGTTCTTGTTACTTCTATTACTTGCTGAACACAGAGGTCTTGACGCATTTGCTATTCCCTGTTGAAGTGTCTTTCCTTGTGCTTTTCCACCTAGTGAAGCTCAGAGCCAAGGTTTCAAGTTCAGAGCTGGGATTTAATCACACCTCTTCCTTTTGCCAGCCGGGAGCCCTCAGGCTAAGATGGTTCTCCTCCCTCCCCCTTTCACCTCCTGCTCTGCTTCCCCACTGCTCACCAGCAGCTGAGGACTGTGTGTAATAGAAGGGACCAGAGAGACCTGTCCCCTTCACCGGGTCTGCAGGCCCTGCTGTGCAGGGACCTGCACTGCCTTCCTTCTGCCTCCATGCATGGTTCACAGATGGACCCTCCCCCTCCCACCCCGTCAGGTCCTTTGCTCCTGCACCTGCCCCCCACCCACCATGCCACTTCCTGCATCCTCAATTTCTCCTCTCGCTTAGTTCATCTCCTTACCAGAGTACTCCCTGGCTTTGAAAAATCCCTCCTGAAATCCCATGAGATGGAAAGGAGCAAGCCAGAGCATCATGAGTCTGCATCCTACCTGAACTCCCTTAGCTTGGCTTGTAGGCCGCCACCCTCCTGCTTCCCCTCCTCCTCTCCAAGAGTGACTTCTCAGTGGCTGCTGCTGGCTCCAGGGCCCTTCCTCGGCTCTAAATGTCACCAGACTTTAAGTGTCAGGCTGCTCTCCTCCTCTTTTTCCCATCGGTGGGTAGGGGTGGGGTCCACATCACTGCTGATGCCTCCCAGCCTGGACCTCTCCCCTGACCTCCAGGCTACTGCATCCAATCGCCTGTGGAGGGAGATTATTGGGGAGTGCCTTAGGGATCACCCCCAAGAGGGAGACAGGATGGAGCCGGGAGAGGAATGTGCTGAGATGCGTGTCACCAGGCCCCAGCTGATCCCGCAGGCCTCTGAAGCTAGAATGGCCCTTCAGAGTTGCCCCCAAAAGAGGCAAGGGGGCAAAACCCTGTATCCCCACATGGGTCAGTCGTGGGATAAGACTGCCCCAGGAAAGGGCCAGGCAGCCCCTGTCCCCTGACGGGGCGGGTGTCAGCTGCAGCGGCCCTTTCTGCAGATGGGAGCATGAGGGTCTCTGACCTGCAGCCAAGCTGTGCGTGGCACACCACATGTGGGTGTCTTCACCTCAACCTCCAGGAGGCCTCTCAGGCAGCAAATCCATTGCAGAACTTTTCCCTTCAACCTGCTGCCTGCCTGGTCCCCACCCCCAGCCCAGCCAAGGGCACCAACGTACCCCCAGGCCCCCAGGCCTTCAGGTGAGAACATGGGCAAGTCCTGTCAGCTCCTCTCCCCACCACCTGTCACCGTCCTTGACCATCTTCCCTACACGAAGGCACAGCCACCTAACTGCTCGCCTCATTCACACACCCACACACCTAAGGATCTCTTCCAAACAACTGAAAACCTTCACCTGGCCTCAGGACCCCCAGGATATGCCCTAACTTCTCCCCCCTCCACCCCCGACCCCGTGCTCTCAGGCTCCTGTGCCCAGATCCTCCTGCCAGTCCCCACTCCCCATCACTCACCAGCCACGTTGCCTTCTTGCATCTCTCAAACCAACCACACACTTTCCCACCTCAGAGCCTTACACTTTCCTGCTTTTTGCCCCATCCCCACCTCCACATGCCTCCATCCCTCCCCAGCCCCCACCATCACTCTCTCGCTCTGCTTTATTTCCCTCAAAGCCCTTCTCTCTGTCTGTGTTTACATGACTGACTTTCCTGTTGATGGTTTGCCTTCACCCCTCAGAATAGTTCTTTGAGGGAAAGGACCTGGTCTTCTGGGGGCAGCTGGATCTGGGGTGCTCCTCACAATCGTTGAGTGAGTGCATGGCGGAGCCTCCCCAGTGCACTGAGGTTCCTCCCGGGTGGGGGTGAGGACTATCGATGAAGAGATGGGTACTTATATGGTGATCACCATGACTCAGCTTTGCAGGACCAGCTTAGAGCCAGCTCCCTGTGCTGGCCCCAACCCCCCAGGGCACAATCAATTGCTCCCTCACCAGGCTCCTGGGAGCCTGACACAGCTATGCACAGTGTTTTTTTTAATCCTTACCCAAGGATATGTTTCTTGATTTTAGAGAGAGAAGAAGGAGGGAGGGAGGAGAGAGAGAGAGAGAGAGAGAGAGAGAGAGAGAGAGAGAAAGGAACATGGATGTATAAAACATAGATCGGCTGCCTCCCTGTGTGCCCCAACTGGGGATTGAACCCTAAATAAAAAATGATGCTCCAACCCACTGAGCCCCCGGGCCAGAGCTGCACATGGGCTGAGCTGCCCCAGGTGGACAGGGACATCTCTCCACCCTCCGGGTCCTGGCCCCAGGGTGGCGTGCTCAGCCAAGGGCTAGGGAGCTGACCTCAGGTGAATACCCTTTCCTACTTCATGACTCAGCATTTGAGGGCTTAAGCCAAGGCACCTCACCACCAGACCAGCTACCTGCTTTTGGATACAAAGGCCCAGCCTGCCGGGCTCACTGCCAACTTAGGCACCAGGCAAGGGGCCTGCCAGCTGGACAGTGACAGAGGGTGGCTCTCCTCGTCACACCTGCACTGAGAGCTCCGGTAACTGCTTCTGTCAACACCAGACTGTCACCCAGCACCTCCTGGCTCACCGGCTCCCGTCAAGACCTGCTCAGGGCAGCACTGGGCTACCTCTCTCGTCTCTGAAAGACCTAACTTGGTGGTGGGGCTTCACCGCTGAGCTGGGTGTCTTTGGGCAACCTGTTGAACTGCTGAGCCTCAGTTCTGTTACCTGTAAAGTGGGGATGATAATAGTATCTCTCTCCTGAGCATCTCTCCTGGGAGTGGGGTGTTGAATGGGGAAAATCTCTAAAGGGCTCTGTTCCCATGACCTCAATAGGCATATGCTGTTATTACCACCCTGGCAATGACTTACTATGCAAATATTACAACCTTGGATCCTTTTATAAAGCTTTCATCTCCCACAAACACACTTTTTTTCACAGATGATTTTCATACCTTTGCCGCAGCTTTTACCAAGGGCTAAAAGAAATACGAAAAGTGTCTTATGAAATATGAACATTGATTGAAAAATAAAACTTGTACGGAAAACTCATCTACTATGTGGCTGACTGTCTCCTCTCTAATGACCCTGCCCATAAACTCCTGTCAGATTCAAAGGTAAGAATCCTATCCGTTCATTTACCTCTCTGAACCTCAGTGTTCACATCTTTGAAATGAAGATAAAAGTATCTGCCACACAAGACTGTTATAAGGACCACCCCAAAACAAGTTTCAAGCACCTAGCAGAGTGGGTGGCACAGAGCAGGAGCTGAGGAAGCGTTAGCCCCCATCCCACCCCACTCAGCCCATCTGCCATGGACCTGCTTCCCTCTGTTGGATCATGAAAGCTCTGGGTCACCCGTTCGCCTTCCTGCCAGGCCTGTCTAGAAGCTCAGGGACAAGCCTGTTCCCCCACGGTGGTTTTCTGGGTCCAATAGTTGGGCTCCTTCTGCTTCCCTATTTGTTTTTTGAACTCTGACCTTTGTCTTAACAGCTTGAGTGCATCCTGTGCCTCTCACTACAAGTACCCCCAGGCCTCACAGCACCAATCGCCCTTCCAAGAGTAAGTGAGCCAAGTGGGCAGACCAGCAGGAGAAGGCTGGTGCCTGTGGCCTTGGGTGGGTCTCTGTGCTCTGCATCACAACGCATGTGCTTGAGGATGCCAGGAGGGCTTTCCACGTTTGGGAAACTGCTCTAGGATGCCGATGCCCCCGGGAGGTCACAGCCACTTTGGTATGAGTAGTGGTAGTGTGACCTCTGAGGTCGGGAAGTCACCTGAGCCTGCAAGGGCGTCTCTGCCTGTGTCAGCCCTGGGGGGCTGCTGAAAGGGCTTTCAGCAGTCGGTGGAGGTTACATTCCAGCTCCACCGTTTAGTACACAAGTCGGCGCAGTAAATCCACTCCTCCCGCCCGCGTCTTTGTGCTCCTCATCCCAGAGCTGCCGGAGGACCAATGAGATAACAGTTGCCTTTCCATGTATCCCAAGTCAAAATTCTTCCCCCGGGCGTCATGCAGCTTTCTCATACTATCACCTCTGCATTGGGCGTTGCCTACTGGGTGATCAGCTGACGGCCTGGAAACCCACCCAGACCAAAAGCTCCAGGAGGGACTACTGGGCCCAGCACAGCACCCGGCCCCTGGTGAGAGCGAACTACAAGGTGAGCTCATGAATGAGCGTATCAAGGGCACAGCCTCCATCAGCCCCCTGCTCAGTGCTTCATGCATAACATCGCAACATCTCATACTCATGACAACCCCGAGAGGCAACCCAAAGAAAAGTTAACTCGGGGAGCCTTACTCCGTGCCAGACACTGTTGTAGGAGTTCTACCAATACTGGCTCATTTAGTCCTTCCCGGTCCCACCAGGTAGATGTGTACTCATCTGGATTTCCCATCAAGCTAATGAAGCTTGGACTTCTAGGACCCTCACGTGCTTGGGAGGGGCCACATGATCAGTGTGCTCACATGGTCATGAGTTTTGTAAAATTTGTGAAAGTAGGAAACATTGAGATCCTTTACCTTAAAGAGAAATCCCACAACATCTGGTCCCACTAGAGTATGCACCTACTCTCCCCATTTCACAGATGAGAAAGCTGAGGCTCAAAAAGCTTAAGTAACCTGCCAAAGCCCTTTCTATTCGGCCACAGACCTCTCAAGTCTAGGGACAGGATCCTTGGACAGCGGTGACATGTGTCCACCCAAGGGCAGCTTTGTAGTTGTGGGTTCTTAGTTGAGGAAGGGAGGGAGGAAGGGGGGGGGCAGGAACAGAAGTTCTGAAAAGAAGGGTCCCAAGTCCAGAGCCCTGAGCCCCAGCTATTTGGCATCTGAATCCTGATTAACCTGACTATCTCCTTCACCACCCCCACCCTTGTGACCCAAATCTACTGTCTGCCTTTCCAACTCCTGAAAGCCAGCCCAGCTCACCCCAAATAAACCTGCTCTCTGTCCCCTTCTTCTTCCTGGGCCCCTCTGCCTTCCCTATACCAGGCTGGGGCAAACAAGAGCTGGCAGGCTCTGCCCTCAAGGACAGCCCTCCCTTGCTGTTTTGCAAAGGGCTAGTTTCAGCTGCCTGGCATTCAGTTACCTTCATTAGAATGGGCCCCGAGAGCCGGCCGGGCACTGACCGCTCAGGGCAGATTCTATCACAGCCGGGATGAAAGGAGAGAAAAAGCCTGGTCATGGAGCTGCCTTTCCCCAGGCCACTGGGAGGGAGCGGTGGGGACGGGAGGAGGGGTGTAGTGCCCTCCACAGGCTCCAACGGCTCACTCAGTTCCTCAGTCCCCAGAGCCAATTAAATAAATAACTAACTAAATAAATAAATAAATGTTTTATTATTGATTTCAGAGAGGGAGTGAGAGAAGCATCAATGATGAAAGAGAATCGTTGATTGGCTGCCTCCTGCACACCCCACACTGGGAATCAAGCCCACAACCTGGGCATGTGCCCTGACCAGTAATCAAACCGTGACCTCTTGATTCATAGGTCGATGCTCAACCACTGAGCCACACCGACTGGGCCCCAGAGCCAATTTTGATGGTGAGTGACAGCTAGATGCTGGGCCAAATTTTCCAATTCCATCAGAACCACTCAGAGAGAATTAAGTGAGAAAGAGAAAGACTAGGGGTGTGAGGGGGGGGGAAGGGATTATCTCAAAAAAACAGCTCTCTGAATTCTAGAAAACTATTGGTTTAAGGATACCCTAACGGCTTTAACGCTGTTCCCCCCACAAGGAAGTGACCTTGTTGATACTAGAACCAGAAAAGCTGCTAATTGAAGATGTTCTTAGACCAAGATGCAGAGATTTTCAGTGTAATTTCTCCCAGAAAGTGAAATGAACTCTGAGCATAAACGGACATTGGCATAACGAAATGGAGCTTTGGAGATTGAGAGTGGCGGCGTTCCCAGCAGCCTCTGACTTTGGGACCAAAGGGAAGTTGAACTGCAGTGACACTGTATGGCCACCTGGTTTCCAGAGACTCTGCCTCCCCAGTGAGCAGAGCTCGGAATTTATCCTAACCCCAGCGTGTGTGAGTGAGCGCATGAGTTAGTGGGTGACACCGAGTGCCCTCGCCCACCCCCGCTAACTCTGATCTAGTGCCCACCACGTGCCAGACACTGCTTGGGGCTCCCTCACCTTTTTTATCGCACTCATCCACACACCAGCCTGAAGCAGGGCAGTGCTGCTGTGCCCAGTTTACAGATAAGGGCACTGAGGCCCCGTGAGGCTGCAGGCCAGGGTGAGGTGGCACAGCTGACAAGCGGCAGGGCTGCAGCGCAGACCTAGCCTGCCTGGAGTGCTTGGCTCCCCGCTGCACAGAGCTGCCTCCCCACTGGTGTTCAGCACAGAATGGGGTTGCTCAGTGGTTAGCGCTCCCGGCTTGGCTTCGGGGATTTATCATTTCTGGCTTCGGGACCACGTGCCTCCGTCCTGAGCCAGGACCAGCAAAGTCAGAGCAGAGGAGCACACCGATCGCAACCCAGCAGAGGCCCTGGCTTGAGGACCAGGGCCGGGGCGGGAGCGGGGGGGGGGGGGGGGCGAGGGGGGGGTGCGGTCCAGGAAGGTGACTATTCAAGTAGAAGGTGTGGAGGGAGCGACTCTAAGAGCCTGGGAATTTCCACCCTGGGCCAGGCTTTGCGACCAGCCAGTGGGACCTGGGACCGTGCCTGTTGTCCCTGTGCCTCCCTGGGGCAGTTCCAAGGCCTAGATGCTTCCCTGCACGTTCCCAAGTGGCAGCTCCTGATCCGTGGCTGCCCGTCCATGCCCTGGCCAGCAGCCACCTTATCGGTGTGGCAATGAGACAGAGCAGTGGTTCCCAATCTCTCTGCAGCTAAAATCACCGAGAGCTTCTAAAACGCTCCATGTCCAGGCCAAACTCCAGAACAATTAAATCTAGATCTGGGGGTGGGACCCGAGCATCCGTGTTTTTAACGTTTACAGAGTGGTTCCAGCAGCCACCAGGTGGAAGCCAGGGACTCCCCAGAGTGTGGCTCAGGCTTTAATGAGCATGTGAATGAGTGGCCGGGGGTCTTGGTAATGCGGGTTTGGGTTCCGTGGGTCTGGGCCGCCTGCAAGGCGGCAGCTCTAACAAGCTCCCAGGTGACCTCCCGGTCCCACTCTGAGCAGGGAGGACAGGGAATGTTGGTAACAGCGGTTCCTGCAGTTGCTCTGGAGGGGAAAGAAGGGTTCCCTGGCCAAGGCACCCTGCCCTCTCTGACCGTCCCGAGGGACAGCAGCACACAGAACTCTGAGGACTCCTGCACCCACTACTTTTGTCTGACCACTGGCTGGAAGCAGGGATGGGTAACCTTGTGGTGGCCCTTAGCTGTGTACTTTGGGGATGGGGATCGGCTGAGGGGTGGGGAGAGGATGGAGGTGTGAACGGGATGGAGAGTCCAAGGCCAGGCCCAGGATCAGGCTTCTGTATGGGGAAGGGGTTCCTGCCTCAACCGTGCATCTGGTCCTCTGTGACAAATGGCCCGAAGGTACTTATCAGACAGGTGGGCTGTGGGGCTGTGGGGCTGTGAGGTTGGGGTGGGGGAAACTGTGGGGGAGGGAAGTAGTGGGTGGAGGCTCAAGGCAGGGTCCATGGGTTGGGGGTCCATGAGTGGGGGGTCCATGGGTGGGAGGGCTCATGGGTAGGGGGTCCATGGGCAGTGGGGGTTGGTATCGGGTGGGTAGGGGTCCATGAGTGAAGGGGCTATGGCTGCAGGTAGAAATGGGTGGGAGCTGTGGGTGTTGGGGGCTCAGCACGTGACCAAGCCAGGTTTACAGCAGTGTTGTTCTTTACTGGTCGTGCGTAATAGCTCCTATGAAGTGATTTTTAAAAACTCCACATTTCTTTCTGTGAAAAAATAGTCCCAGAGAGAAAGCCACCTGCTACTGGGAATGATGGAAGACCAGAGAAAATGAAGAGGTGCAAGAAATTAACGGTTCTGTCCTAGCTGGTTTGGCTCAGTGGTTAGAGCATCGGCCTGCGGACTGAAGGGTCTCGGGTTCGATTCCCATTAAGGGCATGTACCTCAGTTGCAGGCTCAATCCCCGGCGCCAGTTGGAGCGCATGCGGGAGGCAATCAATCGATGTGTCTCTCTCACATCGATGTTTCTCTCTGTCTCTCCCCCTCCCTTCCACTCTCTCTAAAAATTAATATCCTGGGGTGAGGATTAACAAACAAAAAGAAATTAATGGCTCTTTGCCAGAAGATAGAAGCAAAGGAGTAATCCCAACAGTCGCCCACTTCCAGAGCCCTGTCCCTGTCAGTGTCCGTCACACCTGCCTACGGCCCAGGCTATACCCTCCCCGGTCCTCACAGCGAGCCTGAGAGGGCACCAGGCAGGAAACTGAGGCTTGGAGGAGTGACCCCACCTGCCCAGAGTGTCACTTGGCAGGAAGGAGCTGGGATTCAAACCCAGGCCCGTCTGACTCCGGAGTCCACGCTCTCCTGTGAAGCCACGCCGCCTCCTCCCAGGCAGCAGGCAGGGCCCACTTACACGGGAAGGGTCCCGTGATCCAGGACAAAACACAGGTCTCTGCTGTGCTTTCTTCCCACCACACCCACAGACTAGTGTTCCCATGGACCCCACGCCAGGCATTCCACAAACTCTCGGTCCCAGCCCAGCGGGGCCTGCGCCTAGAAAGGCAGGGCTGGCCCTCCTGCCCGTGATTTCCTCCCTTCGTGAAGAGCACCATGAGGGCTGGAAAGAGCACGGTGACCGCCACCAGCTCCAGTCCACCCTGTGTCCTCCTGTCTGAGCTCCACGCTGCACCTGGCACCATGCAGGTTGGGGACCCAAAGAGGGTGCAGTGAAGTGACAACCCTCCACCCCCACCTGGAGAACAACAGAGATGCCCCACAGGGACACAAATGGACCCCCACCCCCCAATCAGGCAGAGGTGTGGGGCCAGGGGGGAGGGTCAGTGTGGAAAGAGGAGGCTGCTTCTGGTGTGGGGAGAGGGTGGAAAGGCTCTGGGGTGGCAGCTGCACCGTTCCCAAAATAATGAGTGCTGCCGACAGAGCAGAGGGGAGGTCCAGGAGAGAGGACACAGGCAGAGCCAAGAAGCAGGAAGGGCAGGCGGTGCTGGGAAGTCCTGGGTGAGCCAATGAAGTGCGAGAGAAGCTGCAGAGAAGCTGCCAGTCAAATATTCAAAGTGATGAACAGCAAGAACCTACAACCAAGATTACTCTACCCAGCAAAGCTATCATTCAGAATTGAAGGTCAGATAAAGAGCTTCACAGATAAGAAAAAGCTAAAGGAATTCATCACCACCAAACCAGGATTACATGAATTGCTGAAGGGTATTCTTTAAGAAGAGGAAGAAGAAGAAAAAGGTAAAGATAAAAATTATGAACAACAAAATGACATCAAATACATACCTACCAACAAGTGAATCTAAAAATCAAGTGAATAAAAAATCTGAAGAACAGAATGGACTGGTGAATATAATAGAATCAGGAACATAGAAAGGGAGTGGACTGACGATTCTCAGGGGAAGCAGGTGTGAGGGGTACGGGAAGAGATTGGACAAAAATCTTACTCCTATGGATGAAGACAGTGGCAGGGGGTAAGGACATGGGGTGGGGTGGGGAATCAGGTGGAGGGGAGCTATGGGGGAAAAAAAAAAAAGAGGAACACCTGTAATAATCTGAACAATAAAGATTTATTAAAAAAAAAAAACACACAAAGTGACTGACATGCACTCACTTACTTAACAATAATTCACCAGGACCAAGTACATGCCAGACACCGGGGGACATCCTATCTAATAAAGAGGGAATATGCTAATTCACCCTCACACCATCGCCAAAGATGGCGGTGCCCACAGCCAATAAGAAGGGAATATGCTAATTGACTTCCCCGCCTTCAAAGATGGCAGCACCCACAGCCAATAAGGAGTGAATATGCTAATTGACTGTCCCACCCTCAAACATGGCAGCACCCACAGCCAATAAGGAGGGAATATGCTAATTGACTGCCACGCCCTCAAAGATGGCAGTGCCCACAGCCACAAGATGGTGGCGCCCAGGGCCGCCCAAGGCTCAGGTAAGCAGGGCTGGCCGAGGCTTGCGCTGCCGGCAGTAGCAGCAGCAAAGGTGTGATGGGGTGTCACCTTCCCCTGATCGCCGGTTTGCCTCCCGCCCCTGAGGGCTCCCAGACTGTGAGAGGGGGCAGGCCAGGCTGAGGGACCCCCCCCTCCAGTGCATGAATTTTCATGCACTGGTCCTCTAGTCTATATAATAAAATCCTAAGGGACTGTTATGGTGGAATGACTGGAACGAAAGGTCACTATGATGCACTGCTCAGCCAAAAGCCAGGCTCATGGCTAGCAATCGCAGCTGCCAGGGCAGGAGCCTCTCCCGACTCTGTGGCAGCACTACTGAGTGGCGGCGGCAGGAGCCACAGGCTGGGATGAGCATGAGCGGTGTGGTGCCAGTCCAGATTTGGGCTCCTCCCTGGCCACCTGCCGCTTGGCGCACTGCTACATCCTCCAAGGGATGTCCGACTGCCGGCTTAGGCCCAATCCTAGTGCCGTACTCTGTAGAAGGCAGTTAGTCTGAACAACTCAGTGACTCAGGAAGCGCAGGGAACTCAGGGTGAGCCTGCCTCCATGCTTGACTCACCCACTCGATGGTGCTCGCAGGACAGACTGCGGTGGCCCAGCCCGTGCACGTGCAGCAGCTGCTGAAGCTCAAGCAGCAGGCCGTGCAGCAGCAGAAGGCCATCCAGCCACAAGCCGGTAGGTGGACAACCCCCAAGGGGTCCTGGACTGCGAGAGGGCGCCAGCCGGGCTGAGAGACCTCCCCCTCCAGTGCACGGATTTCGTGCACCAGGCCTCTAGCAGTGGAATAAGAGGCAACCAACCTCTGGCCTCCTGAAGCTCTGTATCTAATGATAAAAAAGATGATAACCTGGTGGGTAAGTATTTTATCCTCTTTTTACAGGTGAGGACATTGGTCCTAGAGTAAGCAGTGAAGTGATTCGCCCAAGACCACATGGCTGGTCCACCTCAGAGGCAGGACTCCACTCAGGCCCTGCACAGCTGTAGGGCACCTGCAGACTGCTCCAGTCACTGGTGAGGCAGGACTGGACACCTGACCCACAGGAGGGCTGCAGGAGATAGCACAGGGGCCAGATCAGACCGGAAGTCAGTGGAGAGGCTGCTGCAGAAGTCGGACAATGCTAGGGCTGGGATAAGGACCGTCATGCCTGGCTGCACAGGCCACGCCCGCACCACTCCCAGAGGAGCCGGTTCTGCGGGTGACAACAGGAGCAGTGCCCCTGGGAGTGGTGGCGCTGGTGACCCTGGCTAGGGAAGGGGCCAGACCCCCGTGGCTGGGGATGAGCCGCATCCATAGGTCCCTAGAGAACAGCTGTTAACCAAACCCCACTGTTATCACAGGGCCACAAGCTGCTTCCTCTGAAGACAAGGGGCAGCTGTGTCTCCAAGACGCCCCACCACACCCTGGGCTACCACAGGACTAGTGGCGCCCACATTTCTGTAACAAAGATGCCGGTGCAGGGAGGGCTCCGGGAGCAAGTAAGGCAGGCGACAGCGACGGGGGCAGGGGGACGGGGGATCGGGGGCGCAGAGGGGCACAGGCCCCAGAAGTCCTGCAGCCCAGAGGCGGGCTCATCGCTCCTTGATGCATTTCTCAGACTCCCTTGCAGAGGACCCCCTTCTGAGGAACACCTTTCAACCCCCCGCCCTGGGGGCTCTGCCACCGGCCCCTCCACCCAACGTAGGCTTTGGCTTCAGGACCCTCTATGTCCAGGTCACTGCCAAGCTCAGGGCTCCAAAGGCTGGCGGGAACAGGCTGGGGACGTGCTTCCAGCCCCAGCCTGGCCTCACACTGCTCCAGAAACACTTGGTTTTGTTCCCTGGGTGAAAGGCTGTCCTCTAGCAACGCAGATGCTCTGATAAGTTGTCTCTGACTCCACGGACACCCCTTGGGGCAAGTGAGGCCCGGTCCTTTCTCCCAGGCTGCTGGGTAAGGGCACTAAGGAGAGGCCTGGGAACCCGAGACACGGCAGGAAAAGTGGGCGCAGAGCCGGGCATCTGAGCTACCTGGCGGCAGGTAGGTGCAGTGTCAAGTCCTGGCTGAGACCTTGGGCAAACGATTTAATTGCTGTCTGAGCCTCAGCTCCCTCATCAGTGAAATGGGTATAATAGTACCTACCTGGTAGGGTTAGATAGGATGGGAGGGGGTAGTGATGGGAGATCTGACAAGGTAAGTTCCTGTGCGTGTCTGACATTCCATCTCCATTCGTCCCTCCCTCCCCTTCCCCTCTACACCAACCCCCCCCCCCCACCCCAGCCCTTGTGCTGGCTCCTGCTGAGACCTAGGTCCAACTGGAAGGCCTCATTGTGCTGGGATTGGGGGTATCAGAAGGCCAGAGAGAGATGGGATGGAGTGGGACAAGAGAAAGACGCGGGGGGGGGGGGGGGGAGGGAGAGAGGGAGAGGGTGAAAGACTGGACAGACAGGCACAGAGATGGAGTCCGAAACAGGGGCAGAGAGAAAGAGAGAGTCAGAAAGAGACACAGGAAGACAGACAGACAGAGGGTCCAGGCAGAGAAATAGAGAGAGAGAGACAAGGTGAGAGAGAGGGTCCAGGCAACAGGAAGGGTGCAGTCAGTCATGCCCCACGAACAACAAAAGGGGCCCTGCCCGGCCCACTCCCGCCCCTGGGGCTGCAGCCCCGATGTTCCCTCAGGGTCTGTCCTCACCCTCTCCTCCACTCTGCCCTGCCCCAGTCCCGGAAAAACTGATTGGGGTGGGAGCAGGAACCAGCAGTGCTTCCTGGAGTTGGGCGCCCTCTGGAGGAGAGAGAGGAGAGGGGTGCTAGGGCCCTGCGGAGAAGGGGTACAGGGCAGGCTGGGAGCTGGGGACCCTCTTAGGGAAGAGCTAGAATCCCCTGAAGGAGGGGGTGGGGGTCACAGCCAGAAGCCGGGACCCCTCAGGGAGGGGGTGGGAGAATAGTCCGCTTGTTCCTGGACCTCCCAGGGAGGGCCTCATTCCTCCCGTCAACAAATACTGGCCATCACTCAGGCCAGCCAGGACTGGGCGGGGCAGAGCAATGGATGAGGCTGGTCCCTACCCCCGGGGGGGGGGGGCGGGGAGACGGGGGTGCCGTCCAGACAAAGGGATACCTAGGAACAAACACTTGCCACCCTCCGAATTCCACTCTTTCCTCCAACTGCTGGCCCCTGCCACCTACCCGAACAAAATGCTCGTTAACCACACTTGGATCAAGCTTCCCTCTTCCCTCAGGTCTGTGAACCTGGCTGCACCCGCCTTGAGCTCTTCTTCGAAGCCCTGAGCACTGGCTGGACATCTGCTCTGGTCCACCTGGTGCACCATGGACCAGGCCACTGCATCTCCCCTTCCCCACACGGTTCTTCCCAGCTGGTCTGTTCGCCCCTGTAAAAATCCCCTTCAGCCTAACCCCGGAGAAGCTCGCCATGTTCCCACATTCCCGCCCTCTTCCCTTCCTAGCCTCCTCCCTCCTTGGATTAACCCTTTCAAATAGCCCCTCCTGGCCACCCACGCTCGGTTTTGTGGTTGTTGACATCTGTGAAATTATTTACCAAGAAGACATCCACAGTTGAACTAATGAAATAAACCATACAGAGAAAAGGAGGCAGATAACTGAAAGGAAAATTACCGATTCGCCATTGGCACCAAGTTTCCTAATTACCAAGACAAAAAAGAAGCCAGGAGTAGTTACACTCCAATTCTTACCCAATGAGAAAAGGAAACAATCTCACCAGGAGGGACCTTGTTTGGGTGTAAGAATCCCCAAAAGAATGTATTGGATCGAAGTGTACAAGACGACGGCAAATCGGATACGATTTCCAATAGCAGTTTTAAGGAAGCCGACACATTCTGTGTAGGGTTGCCTCATGCCGAGTCAAGGAAGTGAAAACGAAACGTCCGTCCAGGTCCAGGGAGAGGGTTTTGCAAGAAGGTGAAAGGAAACAGTGTTCTGTGACAGGGAACTGGATATCAGGGATGGAAAATCTACAGGAATGCGGTGAGCATGTCCCCGGGCGACTTTCTCCCCTCTCACGTGTATCTGAGTTTCTGCCTGGCCATCCAGGACCCCGTGCCGCTGCCTCAGGCGACGCTCACTGCAGCCCCTGAAGGCCCCCACGTGCCTCCCCGCCTGGGTGCTGGCCCTCCCACAAGTCTCAGGGGGCCTTAAAAGTCCCCGTGGGAGCCCAAGCCGGTTTGGCTCAGTGGCTAGAACATCGGCCTGCAGCCTGAAGGGTCTCAGGTTCGATTCAGGTCAGAGGCACATGCCCGGGTTGCGGGTTCGATCCCCAGTAGGGGACATGCAAGAGGCAACTGATCAATGATCCTCTCTCATCGTTGATGTTTCAATCTCTCTCTCTCCCTCTCCCTTCCTCTCTGAAATCAATTAAAAAAAGAAAGAAAGAAAAATAAAATCCCCGTGGGGAGAGCAAGAATGTTCCAGGTCACATCACACCGGAAGAAGACCAGGCTGGGTGTGGTAAAGGTGGCTGTTCTGAAATGGGTTCTAGATGTAAAGTCACAGCCTCAGAGATGGGAGGATGCTCAGCTTCCCAGCCCCTGGGGTTAACAGAGCCCCCTCTCGGTCCAGCTGGAGACAGAGAGCGCGTACACAGCGGGGCAGGCGAGGCACGGAGGCAGGGGCTCCTGCCCAGGCTGGTCATCACAGAGGCTTGGGGAGGACGGACAACTGGCCTGGGGCCCCCACTGGGAGTGCTGTCTCCAGAATCCTTTCTGCTGCGTCTCACGTTAATCGGCCATTTGGTATTGTCAGGAATGCAGCTATGTCAGGGTGGGAGCCGCTGCTCACCTCTGAGAAAGCCCTTGAGGATTCTCCCTGAGGCGCGGCAGGGAGGCCACGCCCTCAGCCCTGCCCCGCCTGGAGAATAGTTATCACAGGGGTGGGCCCAATTCCTGGGAAGGTGCCCAGGGCTGGATTTCCTGGTTGTGCAGGAGCAGCAGGTGGGTTACAGGATGCAGGTGTGGAAGGCAACTCTGGGGCAAAAGGTATTCACTCAACCTACATGATGTGTCTCACAATGGATGCGTTGTGACTTGAGAGATTCCAGCATTTCCAGGCACTGCACAGAGTGCTTTCCATGCCTTCTACTTTTGCAATAACCCCGAGAAGAAGACACCAGTTACAACTCCATTTAGCAGGGGAGAAAGTGAGGCTCAGAGAGGTTAAGTAATTTGCAAAAGGTGGCCACACCGACCACTGACAGGGTCAGGATTCAAACCCAGGACCCACAGATCCCAAAGCTCATGCTCTCGCCATGTTTAAATGAACCCTTTGCCTCATGGGCCAGTCAGGCGTGCCAATACATGCCTACTCCCTACTCCAAAGCTTGGAAAACCCTCAGCTTCCAGGTTTGGATGGCAGTGCCAGTTCCAGCTGCCCCATCCTGCACTGGGGGGTGGGGGGGGGGTGGGGGCAGCTGGGCCTGAGGTTGCAGACACAGTGTCCCCAAGAGTCAGCCTTAATGAGAGGAGCAAAAAGGGAAAACAGCAGAAGCTGAGCAAGCGGCTAAGCGCAGCTTCTGGCAGAGAATCTGTGCTGTCTGTCACCGTAGCTGAAATGTGGAGACAGAAACCTAGCAGGCCTCACACATGGGGAGGTGACAGTCACCACTAGAAACAGCACTTGCAGGTGAGGGGAGGGCAGGAGGAGGGGGAAGGAGGCCACAGAGGGAGGGACCCTCTAGCTCAGTGGTTCTCAACCTTTCTAATGCCGTGACCCTTTAATACAGTTCCTCATGTTGTGGTGACCCCCAACCATAAAATTATTTTCGTTGCTACTTCATAACTGTAATTTTGCTACTGTTAATGAATCGTAATGTAAATATCTGTGTTTTCCGATGGTCTTAGGCCCTATAGCAGGTTGAGAACCGCTAGCAGGGTCACCTAAGACCATCAGAAAAAGGGTCGCGGCATTAGAAAGGTTGAGAACTACTGCCCTAGCTCTTCCCGTGGCAATTGTGGGAGGGCTGGGGCAGGACCCACAGGCACTGAGAGCTCTGCTGTATGGGCCCCGACCAGCAGGATCACCACCCGGGGGCCTGCAGGAGATGCCCTGACCCTCGACCTGCTGAGTCAGCGTCTGCATTTGGGTCAGCCCCCGAGGGATTCAGACACGCAGGAGCTGGTGGTCAGAGCAACCGGTCACCCCCTCTTCCAGCTCCTTTCTAAGGCCCAGAGTGTAGTGTTTATAGCCTTTGGGGGAGACCACCAGCTGCTCCCAGATAGGAGAAAATCTGCCCATCCCGCCCTGGCAGAGGAGGCCTCCACATCTGAGATCCATCCATCTGCTGTGCAGCAAATATGTACCCACAGTGTCTCCGTGCCAGGCCCTGGGCTGGGAGAGGAGGGCATAGCTGTAACAGAGGCAGGCGAAGTCCCTGACTCATGGAGCTACAGTCCAGTGGGGGTTCTGGGGGCAGATGAGACACACCCAGACGATTGAGACTGTGCATGCTCTGAAGGAAATGTGCGGGGTGTTATGACAGTGACGGGGATGGGGGATGGAGGAGTGCCTTGAGATGGGTGGTCAGGGAGGGCTTCTCTGAGGAGGTGACATTTGTGCTGAAACTTGAAGGATGGGAGGGCAGCTGTGCAAAGATTTGAGAGGATGATGTGGCCACGGTTATGGAGCAAGGACTCATGTCTCCTCATGCTGCTACCCAGGTGCCAGGGTTGACCAGACACTCACCTGGCCCACAGCACGTTCTCAGAGGCAGCGAGGACCAAGGCCTGCTGCCTCCTCCCCCTTCTGGGGTCAGGTGCCAAGGAGTGGACACGCCGCCCCCCACAGACAAGCCCTCTGCCTGTGGTGATCCCCGAGCTCCTTCACACCCTGTTTGCTGGCTGCTTTGCAGCTGGGGACTCTGAGGCAATGAATAAGAACAAATCCAAACTGAGGGGCATTCTCTGAAGCAACTGGCTTGAATTAATAAAAAATGTCGATGCCATTAAGGATGAAAAAAGGGGGGGGGGCTGGGACATGACAACTAAATGTAGTATGTGACCCTGGATTGGATCTGAGATTTTAAAAAAAAGCTATAAAAATATTGGAAAACTTGCATATGGATTTTATATTAGACTAGAGGCCCGGTGCACGAAATTAGTGCACTCGGGAGGGGGGCGTCCCTCAGCCTGGCCTGCACCCTCTCTCAGTCCAGGAGCCCCGTCATCCATTGCCCTGCAGAGGGAGGCCCCTGCCCACCCACTGCAGACTGCTGGTTGGTGGCCTGGGCCTCCCTCTTTGGGGCAATCGCAGAGCCCCCCCCCCTCCCCGCCCCAATTGATTGCCCTGCTGGCCAGTGGCCTGGGCCTCCCTCTGTGGAGTGATTGTGGGGCAATGGCGGGGGCCCCCTGCCCAATTGCATCGCACCTGCCTTGACTGGCCTGGTGTCAGTGCATGTCATAGTGTGGTTGTCCGGACGGTCATTCTGCTGTTTGGCAGTTTGGTTGATTTGCATATTATGCTTTTATTATTATAGATAATATATAGAGTCAATGTTAAATTTTCCACAAATGATAACCATATTGTGGTTTTGTCCAGATTATTATAATGGTATCAGAAGGGTATCCTTGCCCTCAGGAATGGACAAGTGTTTAAGAATAAAGTGTCATGCCCAGCTGGCATGGCTCAATGGTTGAATGTTGACCTATGAACCAGGAGGTCACGGTTCGATTCCTGGTCAGGGCACATGCCTGGATTGTGGGCTCGATCGCCAGTAGGGGGCATGCAGGAGGCAACCAACCAATGATTCTCTCTCACCATTGATGTTTCTGTCTCTCTCCCCTTCTCCCTTCCTCTCTGAAATCAATAAAAATATGTTTTTTTTTAAATAAAGTGTCAGAATGTTTGCAGCTAACTTTCAAATGAGCCAGGAAAAAAAAAAAAAAAAAGAAGTAAAAACATACATATTTGCAGAGGGAGAAAGAAGTAACAATATGCTAACAATGGGTGAATCTAGGGTGCCAGATATATGGGTATTCACTGTACTTCTCTTACAACTTTCCTGAAAGTGGATTTAAATAAAAATTTGGAGGAAAGTAAATTTGTTAGGTCTCTGTTAACTCAGTGAGACCTGCTCTGCATCCCTGCCCCTCCTGCAGCGGGGGCCTGGCTCTCAGATGAGAACCCGCTACTGAGATTCCTGTTCAGGCTCTGACAGGGAGCGCCTGGCCCTGCTGACCCCAGTCCCTGTGGGCTTTATGGGGCCTCTCTCCGGAAGAGCAAAGTCATGGCTCACTGGACCCCAGGAATTCTCCCTCCCTGAGCCTGTGCACCCCGGCAGCCCAGCTCTGTAGGGACCGACACCTCAGGCCAGGACCCTGAAATGCCAAACCACTCTCCCCAGAGGATGCCTTCTGGGGCCCCGTGAAAAGGGGAGCCATTTTGGAGGGTGAGGTAAGGCACTGATAAAGGGCACAGGGCTCCCAGGAAACTCAGCGTAGGCCGTCCTCCAGGCTGGAGGGCAGGCTGGGACAGAGGGAACCAAGGCAGGCTTCCTGGAGGAAGAAGTACCTATGTAAGACTTAAATGATGAGCAGAAGTTCGCCCAGTGACAGCGGGTGGTGGACAATCCAGGAGAAAGATAACATGTTCAAAATCTCAGAGGCAAGAGAGAACGTAGCTTTTTCAAAACACGAGAAGCAGATGGGTGCTACCAATGCCAGGGTGTGAGATGTGCCATGAGAAATGGTAGGAGCCGAAGATGGATTTTATCCCCTTGGTGATGAGGGGGCCACAGAAGGGGTGGTGACATCCTGGGAGCAGCTCCTTAGGAAGATCCGGAGGCAACTGTGGAATGTGGGTGTGGAGAGAGAAAGGCTGGGGTGATGAAGACAGCCAGTAGGTGGCAGTGGGAGAGAGAGGAAGGGGTGGGTATCAGAGGATTCAGGCGGGGGGGGGGGGGGGGGAGGGAAGGGGGAGGGCAGGAGGCTGGGGGGGAGGGGAGGGGTGTCAAGGATGACTTTCTGGCTTGGGGGCTGGATGGATGGTGACACCATTTGCAGAGATGGCGGTTACACAGGAGGAGCAGGTGGTTCGGCCCTATTCGTTTGTTTTGTTGTTGTTAATCCTCACCCGAGGATATTTTTCCATTGATTTTAGAGAGAGTGGAAGAGAGAGGAAAAGACAGAGGGAAATATCGATGTGAGAGAAACACATCGATCGGTTGCCTCCTGCACACGCCCTGAACCAGGGCCCAGCTGGGGAGGAGCCTGCAACTGAGACACGTGCCCATGATCAGAATCCAACCCGGGACCCTTTGATCCGCAGGCCGATGCTCTATCCACTGAGCAAACTGGCTACGGCTGTTTTGTTTTTTCTAAAAAATATATTTTTATTGATTTCAGAGAGGAAGGGAGAGGAGAGAGAGATAGAAACATCTATAACAAGAGAGAATCATTGATCGGCTGCCTCCTGCATGCCCTCCACTGGGGATCGAGCCCACAACCCGGGCATGTGCCCTGACGCAGAAATGGAACCTTGACCTCCTGGTTCATAGGTCAACGTTCAAGCACTGAGCCACACCAGCCGGGTGGCCCTGTTTGTTTTACAGGGTTCCCACTAATCAGCAAACGTGGGAGAATGACCAAGGGCCCAGGACCTTACAACACGTGTGGGGGCAGGTTTCACCTCACTGCCGCCACGTCTGTGAGGTCTGGCTCTCCACGCCTGCCCATGCCCTCGCTCCATGTGGGTTGGGGCTGCGGAAAAGAAGGCCCGTGGGCAGCCGCTGAGCAGGCCAGCCTCAGAGGGACTCCCAGGGTGTTTCCTGGGACCTAAGGCTCAGGACACCCCTTCACGGACCCCAGAGACACCCAGCATCCCCTCCGATCACACCCCAACCCCCTGCATCTGAAAACCTGCCCCACAGATGGGTTTACCAAGCCCTCAAAGAGGCTTTTTGTACCAGGGCCCACAGGCTCTGGGACACAGGCAGGGAGGGTGGCATCCAGGAAGTTCAAGAACTGGCACGTCACAGGTGCCACCTGCTTTGGATGGACTTGTATCGGCCTGCAAGTCTGGACAGCAGACTGAGAGCCCCTGCTGTGTAGCTGCCCCCCCCCCCGCGCCCCCCTGTGGGGGCTCACAGGGCGGGGGACAGGACTGAGTGGGGCAGGGTGCCCCCAGAATGCCCAGTTTGCCACTGTTTACACCAGCCAACATGAAAGCATTTCCCTATTTTAGCTACGACCTCATCCAGTGGTGACATCAGAGGTCCCTTGCTCCATCTGAGGGCGGGAGGGGCAGGGAGAGGGGGTGCTGCTGTCCCATCATGTGTCTTCCCTGCACACTCCCCAAACCACTCCTCACATTTCCATCCCCCAATGGCTCCTGGGAAGCCAAAGTAGTGATCCAGGCTGTCATCAGTCTTAAGCTGACCCCTAGGGGACAGCTGGGACACAGCAGGGCCCTGAAGGACAGGCCTACAGGATTAGGACCTGTCTCAGGCCGGGCCCGCTCTGCTACACATAGGAGCAGCTGTGGTCTCCCCCTCCTGGCCTTTAGCCAAATGGAGCCCAGAGACAAACATGATAGGAGCTTGAGGCAGAAGGGGATTCATTCACATCATTCACATCACGGGGCCTGGGGCCTCTAGGCTGCCATGATCCATCACCACAGGCTCCCACTGGACCAGCAGGCTGACCTTTGAACTGTCCCACCCATCCTCCCCCCCCCCCCCCACCTGCCAGCACACAGGAGCCCATGGTGAGGAACAGAGCCCAGGTCAACCAGGCTGTCCTACTGGGTGCTCATGAACAAGGCTGTCCACCATGTCTGGCGATCGATTGCCATCTCGCTGGGCTCTGGCCACCTGGAAGGCCAGACCCACACAGAGGGCAGAAAAGAGTTCATGCAGAAGGAGCTTATCCCAAAAAGAACGAAAACCTATTCGCGTGCCAAGTCCTGAGAGAGGACATGAGGGAAGTACTGGGGGTGCTGAAATTTGACTGACGTGACCTTTGCTTTCCTGTCACCCCCAGATTTTGTATTCTGGCAAACAATATTGCCTTAAGGACAGGCAGCCCTTTTGCTGGAGATTGGGTTATAAAAACTCTTCTTGTACGAGATTCAAGATTCGGGGAGCTTCCAGGCTGGTGAGCCTGCTTACGGGGAAGGCGGGCACTGGAGAAGGCATGGGGTCTCCCTACCACCCCCACCCCCATACCTGGCCCCATGCAGACTTCCCATTTGGCTGTTCCTGAGTTCTGTCCTTTGTAACTAACTGACAATAATAATGAGGAAGAGAGTGAAGAAATAAAATGGAGTCACTATAGTCAAGCTGCTAAATTAACGAAGATCAAGTAGATTGAGACCTGAGGCAATGCTTCTATTCTTGTTTGAACTAACCTGGGAACTTAAACTTTTGAACGTTCCAGTCCTGCCTCCACGCCTGGACATACATCAGCCTTCCAGATAAGCCTCTGATCATCCCTGAAGGACTAAGGAAGGAATGTTCCCGCATCCAGACCACCTGACATGCCTTATCTACAGGATCACAGCTCGGGCCAAGGCAGAGGCTAGGACTGCAGGACCGGTTCTTGTCAAGAAGGCAATCTTTACTATACTCACTCTCCATTCTCCTTCCTTCCTCAGAACACTTATGGGCATGGCCTAGTCGTTATTTCCAGTCTGCAAACCCTAAAGACCCTTGAAAAAAAACTATCACCATGCCCAAGCCTCCTGACTCTTTTTGAGTTCGTTCGACAGGAATGCCGTGTTTCCCTGTGTTCTGTCCCTTGTTCTAGTGACCTGTGAACCTGCATTTGCAGGCAGCAGCAGAGGAACAGGTACCCTGGGTGCCCCATGTGTGGCTGCCCCAAGTGGGGCCGTCTTGTGGGGCTGAGCCCTTGACCGTGGGTCTGTACTAACTCTGGGTAGACAGTGTCAGAATTGAATTGAATTGAATTGCTGGACACCCAGGTGTGTTGGAGAATTGGGGGACTGGTGGTGGTTGTTTTTTGGGGGAAAACAACCTAGAGGGACCTGTTGGCTGAGGGGGTTATGGCACAGGAGAAAAGACAAAGGTTGCCGTCCTGCCAGCCGTGAACCCTGAGCCTGTCACTGTGCCTGTCTGGGCTCAGTTTCTCCCTGGTACAGAGAGAGCCAAGGTGTTCTGTGAGGACCCCAGCCCCTACCTTCTCTGCTGTGGCTTCCCAAGAAGCTTCTTGGCTCTGCTTCCAAAAACTATTTCTTGACTTTGAAGCCAAAGGGTCCTCAAAGGAGGCTCGGGGCCCCCAGACATTAAAGCGGTGAAGCCAAGGCAGGAAGACCCAGAAGGGCCAGCGGGCCAGGTGGGCTGCAGAGGTGCCACCACTCCTCCCGAGCGAGGTGGGCCCGAGGCTGCCCGTTCTTACCTGCTCCACACAGTCTGGGATCTCCAGGGCGCAGGGTAGTGTCCCTGTACTCTCCATGGACAGCACGTCCTTCAGCAGCTCCTCACAGCCTGTGGACAGACGGACAGACAGGCAGTGGGGGTCAGAGCCTCAGCCTGGCATGGCAGCTTCACTTCTGATGAGCAGGCCTTCGTGGGAAGGGCTGCGGGAAGGCAGAGAGCCCGCATTTCCAGGAGACCAGCGGCTCATTCAAAGGTAGAGCTGGAACCCCCACCCCCTGCTGTGGAGAAGACAGCCCAGGGCCCTGCAGAGGGAGCTGGGATGGGTCCTCACCCTCCAGAGGTGCTTTCCCTGGGACCAACACTATCAGGGGATACGCAGAGAGGAGACTCCCAAACGTGGAAGGCAAGCTGGGGGCAATGGGAATCAAGGGGGCCTTCCTGGAGGAAGGGGTGTAAGACAGTATCGCCTGCCTGACTTGCAGGGACTCCAAATGTACAACATGACCCTGAGGCTGAGGACCTCTGCAACACTGCAAACTCCAGACGTCTTGGAGAGGGCCCCCTCATGCTGGCTCCCCCTCCTGCTGACTCAGTTACACAGGTGGCCTCCCTCCGAGGTCCCTGAGCAAATGACCGCAAATCATATCAGACAAAGAAGGTCAAACTTGCAAAGTGCCTAGCATGGGCACATGGCAGGTGCGGGTGGTGGTGGACCCACGATTCAAACAACTCCTCAGAGTCCTTTATCTGCTGCATGCAGTCCCCTCGACTTCTCAGCTCACTCTCTTTGCCCCTCACCTCTATGGGAGTTATTCCTACTTCCTTCCCACCTGCCCAGAACTCGGGGTCACCCCACAGAGGATTCACACAGACAGGGAAATGTGGATAATGGGAAGGCTTCGGGACTCCTGGAAGTAAACTGTTCTCTCCACAGCCAGGGGGCGGCCTTCGCAAGTCCACCCGCTGGAGGCTTAGGCTACTTTCTCTAGGCCAGTGGTCGGCAAACTCATTAGTCAACAGAGCGGCAAACTGCGGCTCGCGAGCCGCAGTTTGCCGACCACTGCTCTAAGCAGCAGGGAGAGCTGTCAGAGTCGCCACATTCTGAGATCCTATTTTGGGGTCTCTCACAATGGCCTTTGCACTGGGGAAAAAGAGAGATTTTATGTTGCCCCATTAAAGGGGAGGGGCATGAAGGAAAGGAAGAATTGGGGGAGTTTAGGGAAAGAGATGGGGCAGGAAACAAATCAAGGAAACTTAGGAGGGACGGAGGGAGCTAGCATGCCCAGCTCTGCCCAGCTTTGCTCAGAACTGCTGGTGTGAAAACTACCAGGCTCATGTCCTGAGAAACTCCTCGGGAGTTTGATTATCTGGGGCAGTGGTCGGCAAACTGCGGCTCGCGAGCCACATGCGGCTCTTTGGCCCCTTGAGTGTGACTCTTCCACAAAATACCACGGCCTGGGTGAGTCTATTTTGAAGAAGTGGCGTTAAAAGAAGTTTAAGTTTAAAAAATTTGGCTCTCAAAAGAAATTTCAATCGTTGTACTGTTGATATTTGGCCCTGTTGACTAATGAGTTTGCCGACCACTGATGTAGGGAGGTGACCTCCTTTAGGAGAAAGAAAAAGGGAAAAAGGGGGGGGGGGGTCCTGCCCCAGAGGGGGACAGACAGTGGGAAGAAGGGCAGAAATGGCTGTCCGGCCGGCCCCAGCATGCCTAGCTCTGGGTGCAGGACTCTGTGGGGCGCCAGGGGGGAGAACCCACTTCTGGAACCATCCTGGGCTCCTGGGACCCCCATAGGGAGGGGTCTGAGCTGAAACCCGAGTCATGTCAGCCTCCCCCACTGAACAGGATCGCAAGAGCCCCTAGGCCCTCTCCCCCAGAAGACCTCACCTCTCATGGCGAACACTCCCCGGCAAAAGTCCTTGAAATTGATTCTCCCCAGGTCGTTGGGATCCAAATATTTCACAAGTTTTTCCACCTGCGGGAAGAAAGAAGTGGTAGGTGTGAGGCCCCCACACACTCCCCAGAGGGCTCATGTTGCTGGGGGGAGGCTGGCCAGGACGCTGGGGTGAAGGGAGTGCTCGTCAAATGAGCCAAGGGACTGCCTGTGGTGCCTCCTGGCCCTCTCCCCCCTCAACCCGGGGTCCGCGCCCGGCCCAGACAGCAGTGGGGCCACTTCAGTCACTGAGGCTGACAGGCCGCAGAGCAGCCCCAAGGCCGCAGTGCTCAGAACCCGGTCTGTCCGCCGAGCTCGTCTCCAAGCCCACGAAGACCGGCACATGGAAAGCAAACACTCGGATTTTTTAACTTCGTGGTTTCTTTCACACAAAACCAACTTAAACTCACTGCAGAAACTCTAGAAAAGAGAATAAACCAAAACCCTGCCATTTCCCACTTACCTTTTCAACCCATAGTTTTTTTATTTGTTTGTTTGTTTTTTAATATGTTTTTATTGATTTCAGAGAGAGGAAGGGAGAGGGAGAGATAGAAACATCCATGATGAGGTGGGGTTGCAGTGTCATTTCAATTCCCCGTCGCCTGTGTATGGAAGGAGTTTCATTCACCTCTGTGGCTGGAGGCCCTCACCCTGCTCACCAAGAGCCTCACCGTCCAGGACTAGATAACCTTTGGCTGGTGCACCAGGGCGGTGCATTCAGCTGACCCAGCCATCATTTTATACACAGGGAGGCCAAGTCCCAGGGAGCAGAGGGCTTGCTCAAGGTCACAGCAAGTTCAGCAAATAACTTCTGGTTAGAAGAGCTGCAAATGGTCTTCTGGTGAACAGGGGCCACCTCCCTGGCGGCACACCCACCACATAGGCTGGGCCGCCAGGCTGTGCTCGCTCCAGGCCAGGAGCGGTATGGGCATGGGGCCTGGCAGGGACTGCGCGAGCAGCCAGCAGCGAGCAGAGGCTGTCACGGGCTCACACAGCTGGCCGAGGGGCTGGCTGCCAGGGAAACGGGTTGTTTCCCTGCAGTAATAGCGTGCGCTTTCCTTTTGGGGCCACTCCATTACCAGGCTTCCCCTTCTATTTCTGCTGCCTTTCTCGTTGGGCTGATTCCTTCCCCACTCATTCCCCGGGGTCACATCTCTCCTAGCTCAGGCCAGACGATGCTCCTCGCTTTGCTGCCGCCGCCGCTCTCTTGATCACCAGCCAGGCCCTCCCTGAGCCTGTGCCCAGCTGCCCACGCCTCCCTAATTTTGAGCTCTGCAAGCCAGACGGACTCAAGCGAGCCGTGTGCCTCTCTGAGGTCGCAGCCGCCCCATCTGAACAAGGGAGATAAGCTGCTCCGTCTGTAGGTGACGTGCTGGTAAAGGTCAGCGGTTGTATCATTAACCAGGTGAGGGCTCTGTACCTCGTCCTTTGTGCCGGGCCTGTTCTCCGCACTCTGTGCTTATGGAGTCACTGAATCCTCACAGCCACCTCAGAAGTAGGTACTATTTTCATTCCCATTATACAGGCGAGGAAACTGAGGCTCAGAAAGGCTAAGCTAGTCAGGGTTAATAAAGGAACACTATAAATACCTTTGTGGACGTAATGTCTACAACTTAGATGAAATGGACCAATTCTTCGAAAGACACAAACCATCAAATTTCAGATGCTCAGCATCCCTAGTCGTCAGAGAGATGCAGACTGAAACCCCAATGAGATACCACCTCACACCTGTCAGAATGGCTGTCATCAATACATCAACAAGCACGTGTTTCCGAGGATGCGGAGAAAAGGGAACCCTGTTGGTGGAAGTGCAGACTGGTGCAGCCACTGTGGGAAGCAGTATGGAGTTACCTCAAAAAATAAAATATTGAACTGCCTTATGACCCAGTGATTCCACTTCTGGGAATATATATGAAGAAACCTGAAACACGGATTCAGAAGAATAGATGCACCCCTATGTTCATTGCAGCATTATTTACAATAGATTTGGAAGCAGCCCAAGTGCCCATCAGTAGATGAGTGGATAAAAAAGCTGTGGTACATTTACACAATGGAATACTACTTGGCCATAAAAAAGAAGGACACCTTATCTTTTTCAACAGCATGGATGGACCTGGAGAGTACGATGCTAAGTGAAATAAGCCAGTCAAAGAAAGACAAACACCATATGATTTCACTTCTATGTGGAATCTAATGAACAAAATAAACTAGCGAACAAAATAGAAACAGACTCACAGATACAGAGAACAGACTGACAGCTGTAAGAGGGGAGGGGATTTGTATGGCTGAAAAAGGTGAAGGGATTAAGAAAAAAAAAACACAAAAAAACAAACTTGGCCCTAGCTGGTTTAGCTCAGTGGATAGAGCATCTGCCCTTGGACTGAAGGGTCCTGGGTTCGATTCCAGTCAAGGGCACATGCCCAGGGAGTGGGCTCGATCCCCAGTAGGGGGTATGCAGGAGGCAGCCGATCAATAATTCTCTCTCATCATTGGTGTTTCTATCTCTCCCTCTCCCTTCCTCTCTGAAATCAATAAAAATATATTTTAAAAAATCAAACTCGTAGACACAAACAACAATATGATGATTACCAGAGGGGAAAGGGGGTGCGGGGAGATAGGAGAGAGTATGGGGGGAGAAATGGTATTGGAGGAGACTTGACTTGGGGTGGTGAACGGGCAACACAATATACAGATGATGTATTATAGAACTGTACACCCGAAACCTATATAATTTTATTAACCAATGTAATGCCAATAAATTCCATTTAAAAAACAACAACACCAAAAGTCACACAAGAAGAAGGAGGTAACATGATCATAACTATGAAAGAAATCAAGTTCACAGTTTAAATCTTTCCAAAACAGAAAACTTCGGGCCCAAATAGTTTCACCAAACATTTAAGAAAGATATACATAAATTCTATACAATCTCTTCCAGAAAATGGGGGTAGGGGGACACTTCTCAGCTCATTTAATGTGGCATCACCCTGATACCAAAGCCAGACACAAGCAGTGGAAGGAAACTACAGGCCAATATCCCTCGTAAGCATAGACACAATGATCCTCAAGAAAAAATATATGAAATACAACACGGCCAAGATCAAGTGGGATTTATCCACCAGGCCGGTTCCACCTTTGCAAATCAATTGATGTTACCTAAAAGATGACTAAAGAAGAAAAACCACACGATCCTCCCAACAGACAAAGCAACTGACAAAATCCAACACCTATTCATGATAAAAACGCCAGCAACCTAAAAAGAGAACTTCCTTACCCCGGAGAAATGAAAACCTACATCCACACAGAAACACTGTTCACAAATGTCTGTGATGGCATTCTACACGACCCCCCCAAACCTGGAGACATCCCAGATGTCCCCCGACAGGTGAATGGACAAGCAAAGTCCTGTCATGAAAAGGAACAAGCTATTGATACGCAACCAGATGAGTGAATCTCAAAAGCGCTGTGCCGAGTGAAAGCAGCCAGTCTCAAATGGCACCAGCGACGCGGATAGGCAAACCGTGGGGACAGGGGACAGATCAGTGGCTGCCGAGGGAAGGAGTGGGGAGAGAGTCTGAATACAAAGGGGCAGCATGCGGGAACCTGGAGGTGGGTTGTTCTGTGCCCTGATGACCGTGTGGTTACAGGAATCTAAGCAAATGTTAAAACTCCTGGGGCCCTGGCAGGGGCGGCCCAGCTGGCTGGGCTTCGTCGGCTCATGCACCAGGATGTTCCAGGTTCGGTTCCAGGGCTCAGGCTTGATCCCTGGTAGGGGGCGTGCAAGAGGCAGTCAATCAACGTTTCATTCTCACATTGATGTTTCTCTCTCTCCCTCTCTCTCACTGAGAGTCAATTAAGAAAAATCTTTAAAGAAAACCCTCATGGAATCATACGCCCCTCCCCCCATCTAAGTGACTTTTACTGTCTGTAAAGCTAAAATGTTTTTAAGCCAAGGAAACTGCACACACAAAAATATGAATAGTTGGCAACACTGGGCCCATATTTGCCCACGGCTCTGACGGGCCAAAGCTGAGTTGCAGCAGACCCTTCAGACAGGCGTGTGCTCTGCTCCCCAGATCACCACGTAACCTCCGCACCACCCCAAGTGCCCCTCCCGCCCCACCTGTTGCTTCACTTGCTGGACCCCATGGACATCCGAGTGGCAAGTCCTGCTCCCCGGGCAGTGACCAGGCTCCCCGGGTGCCTGAGGTTTTCTACACCTGCACAGGGAGTGCCAGGGCTCAGCTTGGGGAGGGCGGAGTTGAGACTCCCAGCTTAAAAAGCAGCTGCAATGGAAGGCAAGCAGGCAAATGGGCCTGGATTGCTTGGGGAGGAGGGGGCCTATGGAGTCAGGGGTTGTTAAGACTCCCTGAGGCAGGCCAGGAAGTGCTGTCAGGACCCCTCAGTTCTGGGGGGAGCTGCTCAGCCCTGTGCCGGCCCCTGCCCCAGACACCAAGGTGCTGCCCTAGAATGACCAGGATGCGCCCCCTGCAGGGACTGCAGCAGCTGCTGGAGCTGAGAGCCCAGGGCAAGGCGGCCAACCTCCAGGCCCTAAGCTCATGGGACATCCCTGGGAACACTGGGGCACTATGAATCCGGGACTAGCTGGACAGTCTTCCACTGGAAGGGGAGGTGAGGAAGGGCTCAGCAGGGAGCAGGGAGGGAGGGAGAGGATCCCTGCTGAGCAAGTGGTCTGGGCGGCTGGAGGCTGGGCAGGAGGGTGAATAGAAGGGGAGTATCATCAAGGCGTGAGGTCAGAGAGAGGGCAGGCCTGAGGGTCAAGGGCATGGGAACCATGCTGAGATGGCTGCCCTCTCTCCTGAGGGCCCAGATAGCGAACTTGGTACCAACACTAACAACCACAACCTGTGGCTCACAGGTGGGGAGCTCTCCCAGGAGGGGGGTTACATGAGCACTGGCAAGGTGCTCCTTCCAGTCCTCCCACAGGCTGGAGAGAGCTGGGCCTCCCTTATTACAGCCAGAGATCCAGAGGCCAGCGCCTGGCCTCATCCCACAGTAGGTGGGAGGGCATTCAAATCCTGCCCTGCTGTGGGCCCCTCCTCCTGCCAGCCTAGGGATGGGGGTGGGTGGGGTCCTGCCCTCCCCCGGGCCTCAGAGTGGCCTCTTTATCCACTTTCCCAGGCAGCCCAGCTGCCTGACATCAGGACACACAATAGGGCCTGTATTCTGGAGCCCCACGCCCACCCCAGGATGAAGGGCACAGAGACGAAGGGGAGGCAGCACTGGCCTCTCCATGGCTGTGGGAGGAGAGAGGGGGGCAGAGAAGAGCCAGGCAAGAGCTTCAGCAAAAGCAGCTGGAGACCGGGGTCCCTGCACCCTGGCCCAGACCACCCTCCAGAAGCCCGCTCTCCCCCTGGGCATGGCTGTCCCAGGGAATCAGTCCCACGCACCCTGAGTGGACCCCAGGTGGGTGGGGAAGGGTGCGATGCTGTAGTCACAAGCCAGGGGCTCAGGGTCAGCTTCATAATTTGAGGGGCCCAGTGCAAAATGGAAATGCCAGGCATTTCAGGATGGGGGCCACAGAGCCTGGGGCCCTGTGTGTCTGCTCAGGTCATAAGCCCCTGAGGCTGACTGCCTGGGCTTCAGTGTCACTCACGGTGCGAATCACCCACCCCCTGGGCCCTAGCTGCCATGCCTATGATGCATTCCCCACCAGCTCACAGACGACTGTGAGGTCACGGAGACTGGCTGCGTAAAGGACCTCACAGAAGTGTCCCGTGCAAAGGCGCGTAGAGAGGGACCTGAGGGAGCAGGAGGAGGGCCACCAGCCGGCAGGGAGCGGGCTGAGGTGAGGTCTCAGGGATGCTGTGCTGCCTTGGCCCTCGGCGCAGTCCCAGGCCTCCAGTGACCTTACTGAGTGGTCTCAGGAGACCCCTCCCCTCTCTGGGCCTCAGTTTCCCCATTTTGAAAATGAGGGTGTTGGATGACATTAGTATTGAAGGTACTGCTTCCCCAGGGATGTCTGGGCTGGGCGTGGGGCTGGGGAAGGGAGAGAAGAAAACCAGAGCAGAGAAGTAGATGGCGGTAAAGGGCTTGGAGGCAAACGTCGCCATCCTGCATGGCTTTCCTAGAGACAGGTAGACATATGGCTTGGGGACTCTGGAGTGTGATCCTGGGAGTCCCTCAGCCTCTCTGACCCTTTTAGTTCCCCTCTTCTATAAAGTCAAGGAATAACGACAAGGACTGAAGCTCCAGGTGGCATACACCCATCTGGTTGGTCACCGCTACGCTGCCCCTCCCTCTCCTCCTGTGTTGGGCAGCCCTGATGCAGCTGAGATGCCCACCTCCTGTATGACCTGGTGCCTTTGGGCACCTCAACCCTAGAGTATGAGTCCTGATTGGGCCAAGCCAGTCAGGTAGACTCATCCCCCTTACCAGTGATTGGCTTAGGCAAAAGCATGTTATCCATTTCTGACCAATGAGATGTGAGGAAACATCTGCAGGAGGCTTCCAGAGGAGGTTTCCTTGGATGATGGGGTTGGGGGATACCATCCACAGGACCTGCTCCCCGCCCTTCTTGCCCTCCTGAAAGTGGACACTGTCCGTGGGTCTACATGGGGAAACTGAGGAAGGGTGTGGGTCCCGCATGATGCCTCTGAGCCCCTGGAGATACCAGCCCTGGAGCTGCCCTACCTTGAGCTGTGTGTTGTGAGCAAGAATACATTTCCTCAACATTAAAACCACTTTGCATTGGTTCCTGGTTCTTGAGCTGGGGGGCCCCTAACTGGTGGACCCCTCCTCAGAGTGCAGGGGTGACAAGTGGTGATGGGAGGCTGGCTTCCTGAGCAAAGATGCTCAATGCTCAGGAGGGGGCATGCGGCCAGTCACACGGTACCAGGCCACCATCGCCCAGGCTGGAAATGCCTCCCTCACGAGACCCCATCCGGTCCCAGGGCCACCCGGGGGGTCCCTCATCACAGCCTGCGCTGCTGCTGACCAGAGTCCCGGGGCCACCCCAGGGGGCTTTGTGTGATGTCTGAAGAGGAATGAAAGGGACAGAAGCCTGAGTGGTCTCTAAAGTAGGCATCTGTCTGTCCATCTGTCTGTTCTTTCAGGGAATGTTTCCGCAGCTCCTCAGCCACTCTGCGCTGTGGGGGGACAGCTCTGGTGAAGCTCCGGGAAGGGACAGCTGCGCTGCCATATTTTTGAGTGAAGTAAAAATAGCTTAGGGAGCAGCATAGACGCCTGTAGGTGACTGTTAACTCGGCCACATGCCCAGGGGCAGTACATCACTCGCAGGCTCTGGAAGTAGGCAGAGCTGGGCTGGAATCCCGCCTCCTCCATTCACCAGCTGTGACCAGGAGTGACAGACTCAGCCTCTCTGAGCAATAACATCTGCCTCGGGGAGTGTTAGGATTTAAAGAGAAAGACATCAAGACAACCTGGAACCTGGCCCAGAGCAAACGCTGGGTACATTAGTGTTCTGTGTGTGTGTGTTTAATTGGCAGCCCCTGCCTGGAAGCTGGTGACGAAGCTGTTAACACAGGTTCGTTCTCTCTGTGTGCGGGATGGCCAGTCTTTTCACTCTTCTTTCTCCATTTGTTAATTGATTGAATTTTTTAAAAAAATGTATTGGGTCATTTTTAAACTCAGGGGAATAAAACAATAAAACTCTATTTTATTCTTTAAAAAGTGACATAGCATTGTGGGGTTTGGTAAAACAAAATCCACCATATCACCATAACCCTAGAAGGTGCCACTCACAACCCTGGCAGTGGGAGTCCGGAGGGCACGGAGGGCTTGGAGACCAGCTCCCGGAACAGCCGATGCTGCTGCTCCCTGGAGCACCTGGGGAGTGAGGGTCTGGGTGACCCCGAAGGACCCCGTCAGGATTTTGACACAGCGTGTCCAAGAGGGAGTCCGACCTGTATCTGTGCTCCACCTAGAACTCTGGGTGCCAGCACAGGAAGGAAGGTGGGGGTGGGGCAAGGACAGGTGGGCGTCCTTTCTAATGGAGGTGGGTGGGGAAGCCAAGGGGGAGGTTTCCTGGCCATGGGGGGTGGCGGGGGGGGAGCTCACCTTGCAGGGGAAGAGGCCCCTGTCCTGGGACATTGCTTTTGGGGGAGGCACAAGGCTCAGAGCACCATGGGAGGGTGCACCTTGCATCTGCCACTGGCTCTGGCCCCCGTGTTAGCTCTCGGTTGGCACCTGTGATCCTCAGAGCAGTCCTAAATGCTACTCACTCCAGGGCTTCAGTAGGTTTGGGCCCATCGTTTAATGTCAAATGGGACTGCTTGCTCATCCAAGGGCAGCCTGGCTGCGCGAGCTGGGAACACAGCCCTTCACCCATGCTCCTTCCAGGTGTGGTCCCTGGACCCTCCTCTCCCACCCATCCCAGCCCCTGTCCTCCAACAGGCTCAGCTCTGGTCCTAATTACTCTCCTAACACCCAAGCACCCAGCCCAGGCTGCCCTCCCAACACCCTGACACTTCAGCTAAACTCAACCAGAAATGCCTTCCCAACAGCTCCACATAACTGCCCACAGATGGAGGTCACCAGAGCTGCTCAGCCTTCCAGTGCACTGGGATTTAGCTACTGGAAACAAAGCAAAATACGGCGGCTCGAACCAGAATGTCAATGCTGCTGCTGTCAGCAGGCTTGAAGGTGGTGAACGGGAAGACTACGAGTGCTGGGAACCCCATTATGGAATTTCTGAATCGGGGAGAGGAGAAAAGCAGCCTCGCCGTGGATGTACCAGGGGACCCCGGACAACCCCCACCTCTCTGAGCCTCAACGTTGTGGCCTGTAACGGAGCCGCATACTATTTCTGTGGGGACTGAGGAGGTTATGGATTTGAGAGCTCTTGGCAAAAAAGAAGCAATGTGCAGGCGGCCCACTTGCCCATCCCCCATGCCAGGCAGCTCTGGGGTGCAGCTCCCAGCATGGCCTGCACCCTCCTTGGGGAGGGGGATATCTGGTGGGATCTCCCTGTGTCCCCCTGGCACCAGGCAGCGTATGGAGCCCAGGAGAAGCGGGGCCAGCGCTCCCAGGGCCCCACCCTGAGCAGTGCCCCCGCCACGTCTTGGGCTGTCTTGTCCCTGCTTCCTCTCTTTGCACTTTGTCCCTCCCCCCCCTCCCCCCCCCAACCTCCCTCAAACCCTCCTCCCCCCCCCCCCCCCCCGTGCAAAGCACCCAGGAAGCTCCTCAGGGCCACTGGGGGGTGGGGAGAGATTCCAGTCCATTCATTTGAGGGAGTTCTTTGCAAAGCCAAATTCCTTCTCCAGCCAGCACAGCCTAAAAAACAACAGCAAGAGGCCTCGCACATGCTTTATACCCTCACTTACGATCTGTACCTCACCCCAGAGAAAGTGGTTTAGAGGCCTGGGGTGGAGGGGGGAGGACCAGTGTAAGAGGGTCCCTGGCACCGAGGGACGAGGGCTGTGGCACCTCATTGACCCTCATGCCAGCCCCGGAAGGGAGGGTTCCAGGCCTCATTTCCTAGACCAGGAAATCAAGGCCTAGGAGCCGGGGACTGGGGGGGGTCTCCCGTGAGGAGGGCAGCCAGCAAGCCTTTGAGGCCTCTGGGCAGAGGGACAGGGAGATTCCCACCCTGGTCACCCCAAGAGGACTCCGCAGAGTGGCAGCCAGTGTGGATCCTGAAGCTGGTGATGAGACCGGGAGGGAAATCCCAGTTGAATGGTGGGTGCCCTCACACAGGCAGGGACAGAGGGCTGGTCCTAACCCAGGGCCCTGGGGGCCTTGGGCTTTGAGCCTGGCACGTGCCATCTGAGGCTGCAAGAGGGTGGCCAGGTGGCTGTGGGGGGGAAATATTCCAGCAGCAGCAGCAGCCGCTGCAGTGGAAATGGAGGGGCCTGGTCATCACCCCCTCCAAGCCAACTCAGCCTCTCCAGGGGAGTGATGGCTCCCTGTCAGCCCCCTCGCTGGGCTGAGAGCTCCTTGGAGTAACAGCAACGATCGTCATGGTGACCATGAAACAGTAACACTACGCGCAGTTACTCTGAGCCAGGCATGACCCTGAGAGCTTTGCATGCATGAATCCATCTACACTTCACGAGCAGTGTCTGTGACCACCCCACTTTAGAGACGAGGAAACTGAGGCACAGAGAGATTAAGGACTTGGTAGGAACGATGGATTCTGCCCCTGCCAGCCCCGCCAAGCCTTATACCTGGTTCTATCAACAAGTCCACGACCAGGGCAGAGGACAGGGAACAACCCAGCCCCAGCTGCTTCAGCTGCCCCCGCCCATCTCTGTGGTCGTCTGTCCACCCCCTGCCGGATTCCGCCCTGATCCACAGCCAAGACACCTCACTGACTTGCTAGTCCCTTCCCTCGACATTAGACCACATCCCATAGCAACCCCAGCCTCGGCCTCTCCCCGATGCACCACTGCCTTCGGGCCACTGTGAGACCACCAGGGCCACTGAAGCCCAGGCACCTACTCCAGCCTGTTTTCCTTAACGGGCAACTGGGCCCCACAGCCAGCATCCCAGCATGCCTCACTCTCAAGCCCTGCTAAATTAGGGCGATGTCTGCATTGCCCACCCCTGTGCTAACTCATTCTCGAAATGCGGGTGAGTCCCATCTCAGATGGAAACATAATTAGACTCATAAATACAGAAAGAGAAGACATAATAAAATCACTACTTTTTGAAGAGGACATGACTACTTACTTTGAAAATCCAAAGAAATCAACCCGAAATTACTAGATGTAATAAATGTGTTCATACTAGTGGTAAGATACGAGATAAAATTACAAAAATCAATTGTATTCCTATATGCTAGTGACATACAGCTAGAAAAAAAAAATCAATGGAAAAAGTACTTCATTCTCAGTAGTAACAAAACACATTAAACATTAAACACTAAGTTAACCTAATTGTAAGACATTTATTTTTAATGTTAATATTTTGCTTCTATCAAGAGAACTAAATATATAACAAAAAGCAATACTTTCTAATTTAATAAACCTAATGCAATACAATTAAAGATCTTCAAAATGTGTTACATACTTAAAAATCCATAAATGGTGAAGAATAGCAGAAAGCTTTTTTAAAAGGTAATGGTGAACTCGGCTGGTGTTGCTCAGTGGTTGAACATGGACCTATGAACCAGGAGGTCATGGTTCTATTCCTGGTCAGGGCACATGCCCGGGTTGTGGGCTCCATCCCTGGTAGCGGGTATGCAGGAGGCAGCATATCTATGATTCTCTTTCATCATTGATGTTTCTATCTCTCTCTCCCTTTCCCTTCCTCTCTGAAATTAATAATAATAAAAAAAAAGGTAATGGTAGTTGATTCGTCTCAAGTGTAAAATGTATTACAAGTAAAAATGATCAAAATTTTATAATGTTGCTTTAAAAAAACAAAAAAAAAATCTTTGAGCATTAAAAATAGGTGGAGGGGGATGGGTGGAGGTGGAAGAGGGCATAGAGGGCATAAAAAGTGATGGGAAAAATAAAATAAAATATAAACAAAGAAGAATGATGGTAATGGGTTATAACACACTGACAAGAATCTGAGTCCATTATGATGCTCAGAAAAGGGGTGAAGGCAAGATCTTTACAGGACAATGTTCCATCTCCAGAAAAAAAATGACAGAATTAGAAAAGTCACCCTTTTGCGACCCCCAGTGAAATTTCTACAAGCAAGGCACATCCATGGGTGCTAAAACCACTGTGTGGAGAAGCAAATATTTGCACTGTTTCAACTGCCACCCCGCAGATTCCTGATCTATAATAATCTATAATAATGAAAGCATAATATGCAAATTGACGGAACGGCAGAACAGCAGAACAACCGTCCGGACGACCACGCTATGACACCCACTGGCGCCAGGCCAGCCAAGGCGGGTGCAATGCGACTGGTGGGGGGCCCTGCCATTGCTCCATGATTGCCCCGCAGAGGGAGGCCCAGGCCACCGACCTCTGGTCCTGAGGCAGGTAGGCAGGGCCTCCCTCTGTGTGGGGGGAGGGTGATCCATCAGAGAATCCCGGCCCGGTGGGCAGGGCCTACCTCTGTGGGCGATCGATTGCAGGGCTCCCAGACTGTGAGAGGGCGCAGGCTGAGCTGAGGGACACCTCCTCCCCCAAGCGCATGAATTTCATGCACTGGGCCTCCAGTGAATTATAAAGAAGAAAAAGTACCATTATATTGAAGAGCTTAAGCAGATACAACCTTAACCAACTAATGAAACTCAGCACCACGAAAAAAGGGACAAACTGACATCACGTGGCTCCTATGTGATGCCCTGAGAAGTGCACCCCTTGCCGAAACTGTGAGGAAATAGTCAGACAGACCTACAAAGGGGGAAGCCTACAGCACAACTGGCCCAGACGTGGCAGGAAGCGGCAACGTTACAGGAGCAGGGAAAAATCAGAGATTGTCTGCGCTCCCAGGAGCTGATGCAGGCATCTGACTAACCAGATGCAATGTGTGACCCCTGACGGGATTCCAGCTCCAAACAAGGAGTGAGGAAGGACGTCTGGAGGACACCTGGAGGCCTTGGTGGCCCGAGTATTAGCTGATGTTACTGCATCCATGTCAGGTCTCAGGTGTGATGGAGGCACTTGTTCGAGCTGGGGACTGTCCTTGTTCCTTCCACCTGAAAGGTCGCGGTGTCGTCACGACTGAAATTGCTTCCGTGAAACGAAGCAGCGCTAAGAAAACTGGTTAGAAAGGTCATCAGAGTGAGGGAAACGGAGTGCGGTGAAGGCTCGCAGTGGGTCAGTGACGGGGAACCGCGAGTTCATCAGCTTCTTCTCCCAGCGCTTCTGTGTGAACATTTCCAAAATAAAGAGTGAGAGGGAAAAACAAACCACAGCTGGAATTCAGTTCTAGTTTAGAAATAAACTCAAATTATTAACAGAACCGAATGTTGAATAAACCTCATAATACATCCCAAGTAGGCAAAACTTAAATATTTTTACAGAATGGGAGCTGTTAATAAAAAGCTTATTTATTCTTGCTACAGTGGAGGAAGTAAGTACCTAAATACTAAAAAACAATAAACATAATTAGAAGTAAGGCAGGTATGATCTACTTGAACAAAATAGTCAAATGTAGGAACTTTTTTGAGCAATAAACGTAATCAAACATAAAAAAGAAAGCAGCAGAGCAAGAAAAAAAAAATGACAAACTACTGAAGAAAAAAAAAAAAAAGAACCGATTTAAAATATAAAGAGTAAACTTTTCACTTTTCCTCCTAAGTGCTTGAAGGAGACAGATATGACCCTTTATGCCGAAGAAGATACCAGAATAAACAGCAATGTGGAAAGTGCGGTCTTCTTAGCCACGGAAAATGAAAATGTAAACAAGTTTAAAATGAAATTATATGCTCATCAAACTTTGTGTTGACAGGGAGGCAGGGCCTCATGAAACAGGTGCCCTCGGACCTGGGTGGGGTCCGCTTTGGGACAAGTCAGGTGGAGCAGCGACGGAGGGAGAAACATGGAACCACTGGCCGGCCCCAGGAAGGGGGCCAGAAGCCCAAACGCCTCTGGCAGATGAGTGGCCAAGCCTGACGCACGCAGCGTCTAGGACGTGGCAGCAGGTGTCTCTTGGCAGTGCCCACGGTGGGCCAGAAGTTTTAAAAAGTCCTCTGGCTGGTAGCTGGGCTGGGAACAGAGCCCAGGCAGGCTGGGGCCCAGCATGGAGTGCAGGGAGAGGCTTGGGGGTGCCCGGGACTCCTCCCTCAATTCCCAAGTCCCCCCACATCCACTCTCCCTTTGGGCCCTGCCCTGCCCACACCAGCTCAGGCTGCTGGGAAACAGGGGTTGGGCAGCCAGCCCAGGCTCCTAGGGGTGGGCCAGGCTCAGCCAGCTGTGCAGGTAGAACAGACAGTGTGGAGACACAGCAAGTGGCAGGCGGGAAGGTAAGCAGACGTGACATGGCTCTGTCTGGGATTCAGACACAGGAATGTCATTAGGTGGAAAGGGACCAGACGGCTCTTAGCCACATGTGGGTCCCCGCCAAGCACAGCACACGGATTCTAAGATACAGAAACTCTATAGTTGAGCACTTGTTGCTGCTTGTCCTATGCAGGTGTTGAAATGTGTAAGTCAACAGCATTTGGACCTCTGTCGGCGCAGCAGCCTTGGGCAGGAAACCCTGGGGGAGGGCAGGCCTGTGGGCCACGGGGCTGTGCAGGCGTGTGACCGTCCCGGAGCTGGCGGCACCCTCACCAGGCTCACGGGGGGGGGGGGGGGGGGGGTCATGAAGCAATGCTCTCGCCCTCCGCCCCTCCCCTTCTCTCCATCAGCTCTGTCATCCCTGGCCCCCGAACTGGGCAGTGGCCTCCCTCCTTGGTCTCCTTTCCCCAGCCCCCAAATACTTCCCGGTGTGTTTGTCTGGAATGCAACAGCGCCGTGTCACCCCTCTGCTTCCACCTTAGCAGAGAACCCCGTGCCCCCCTCTCCCAATCTGGTCTCTGCTGCCCCTCAGGCTGCCCCTCTCGCCTGCGCTCCCTCCCGAGGTCCCCTCCTCAGTCTAGCTGTCCCCCCTCCTGCCCTGGGGACCTGCTCAGGCCTAGGCCCCGGCCCAGCCTCACCTCTGGAACGCTGTCCCATTTTCTGGGCAGTGACTCTGCAGTCCTCATACCCAACCGCACCTGGACAGGCCTTCAACCTGCCTGTCACCGGTGGTAGCCAGGGTTTCTACCTGAGCAGCCCCTCCCCACAGCAGTGAGCGCCCTCGGGGAGGACCCTGTCCTAGTCACCTGTGTATCCTCTAGCACCACACGGGACCCCCAGCAGGTGTTCAAAAGGATCCGTGGAAGAATAAAAATGGACAGTGCCCCCAGAAAGCCCAGGGTTCGTGCTAACAGTCACATTAACCAGTACTTCCAGCACTTACTGGGTCACCTGTGGTGCTCCGGGCGTAATACATACTGCTCAGGTTATCCTCACTTTGCAGATGAGGAGACTGAGGCACAGAGACATTAAGTAACTTCTCAGGGTCACACGGCTTAAAAGAGACAGAGGCAGTTCTCAAACCAGGGGCGCCTGGTGCCAGGACCCCGGCTCCCAACCGCTTCTCCATGGCACAGGGAGAACAGTAAAGCCGGCCTGGCCTGAACGGAGGCGCTGGAGGGAGACGGAAGGGACTGGGAGCGAGAAGGGGTCCAGGCCAGCTGGGGCTCCGTGGCTGGGAAGAGCCTGCATCTCGGGCCAAGAAATAGAGAAGCCGGGGAACCTGGACAGGGTGCAGGCAGAGGGTCCAGTGTGAGAGCCCAGCCCCTGGCCTGCCCTCCTCGCCTCCAGGACCGCAGACGCTCACGGAGGGAAGCCGGAGCAGTCGGAGAAATACACGCCTCCCGGGACCTTTACTCGTCATCTGATGCATAATTCAGGGCAGGTGGCAGGCGGCCCCTCTGCTCTAAAACCAGCACCTGTCACCTGCCACAGCAGCCTCTTCCAGTGGCACGGTGCCTGGCACCCCCCGCCACCCTGCAGATGACAACCTACTTCTAATTAAGGTTCCTGCCAGGCGCTGCTCCCACCTTGAACCCAGACAACCCAAGGTACAGAAAGTGAGGAAGCTCGGGTTTGAGGTTTCTGCAGTGTCAGGTTTCTAAAGCTCAGATCTGATCGTTCCCCCTCTCCTGATCTCAGAGAACCTGGGACCCCCAACTGTGGGCAGCTAAGGGGGTAACTTTGGAACCAGACAGACCTGGGTTTGCATCCCAGCTCCACTGCTGTGGGCCCTGGACCCCTCTCAGGTTCTCAGGATGGTTGTGAAGGTGAAAGGGAGTAAGAAATAGTTCATCCCTCATCCCCTCTGCCCACAAAAAGTCCTGAGTGGCTGCAGGGGAAACTGGCCATTGAGCAAGGAGGCCCGTGCCCGGGAAAGTACCAGTACCCCTTACCCGGTAAAGGGTCAGAGTGCACTCCGGGGGTTGACAACCGCAGGATGCCAACACGGTCATGCAGAGGTGGGCAGAAGAAATGATGCCCACAGGCACTGTGCCAGGCCTTTATATTTTCTCTCCAATCCTCGAACAGTCCCATACACAGGGGCTATGGTCCCCATTTTACAGGTAAGGAAACTGAGGTCCATCCATCATAATAAGGACCTTTTAAAGCACCTGGGCTCTCAGTTCTTCCAGTAAGGTCTGGGAGACCCAATGGCCTTTATGGGAAGGAAGCTAACGCCAATGAGGACAGGTATGTGCTGGTGTCTTGCTGCCTGTCCAAAAGTCATCTGAGCCAGTCACACAGTGCCAGCTGCTAAGCCCTCCATAAGGTTACCATGTGACCCCAGCCCCAGCCTGAGCTCTCACCTGCCTGCCCTTCCTACACCTGCACCATATAGAGCCACCCGCCACTTCCTGAAAATGCATAGAGTAGGTGTGCAAGGGGAAAGTAGTTTTAGGCCTGTACATGGTAAATAGTCAGTAAATGTTGGGTGGTGGGTGGATAGATGGGGAGGCTGGTGAAAGGATGGGTGAGCAGACGGATGAAGAAATGGGTGGATGGGTAATGAATGGATAAGTGAATGGGTCAATGAATGGGTTGACTGGTGAATGAACACGCAGGTAGACAGATGGCTGAGTGGATGGATGGATGAGCAGGTAGATGTTTGAATGGAGAAGATGGTGAGTGGATAGCTAGATGGATATGTGGATGTATGAATGGATGCATTGTTGAATGGGCAGGTAGGGGGTTGGATGGGTAGGGAGAGGGAAGAATGAGCAGCAGATGGCTGTGCTAGGAGCCAGACCTTAGCTCGCGGTGTGAGAGAATTCAGCTCAGCCTTGTCCAGATGGAGTGGCCTTGCCTTGGGGGGCCGTGAGTCGCCGTCTCTGGGCAGGGCTGTTCTAGAGCAACACAAGCACTGCATGGCCCCCTGTTCCTCTCTTAGCTTTGGTTCTGGTGTGAATCATCCTTCTGCTTACCCTGTCCAGGTATTGGCCTTGGGCTGGGATCTCCCTGGGGACAGTGCCCCTCTAAGCCCATGTGTATCAAAAAATACTTCTGGAGGAAGTTGGCAATCCTCTCTGAGTTCTGTACCACAGCGCGTGAGACGTGGGTTAGACTCAAGGTCTTAGGTCTAAAGGGAACTTAGACATCCTTAGAGCTACAGTTTGGCCTATAGCTACCGGGAAGCCACTCTCCTCTTGGATCATTGGCATACTAACTTCTGGGTTCAGAGCTGCTTTGCTCCCTCTGTCCCCAAGCGCATGGACAACAGACCCCTAAGCAGTGACCCCAGGGGGCAGCAGTTTGCAAGGAATTGATGCTGTAAGCGTTGACTCATGGGGGAGCCTCCAAGGATCAGAAGATGCTAGGAGCGGGGGAGACAGTGAGGGACAGAAGGGTGCAAAGAGCCCAACTCCAGTTGGGGGTGGCTCCAGTCAGGATACCCTAGAGAGGGCTGGCAGTTATGCCAACAGCATGTTCAAGCAATTCGTTGTGGCTCTAGCCAGTTCTTACTCTGTGCAGGAAGGGTGCAAGGGGCAGTTCTCAGACTGAGAGGCTGGCAGATGGGCAGTCAGCATCCCAGACCGAAGACGGGTAGGCAGGCATCTTGAGACATTTTCCTCCCCAGTAGACAAGATGTCCCAAGCCAGTCCAGCTGAGTCCATGGACCCCCAAACCCAAGCCTGGCTGAGTCCCAGGTTAATCAGGTTCTGTGTTTTTCACCTCATGTAAACGTCTCTGTTGTGGGCCCTAAGGTTGGGGGTAGGAGGAAGGGGAGAGAGAACCAGGGGTCTGCCAGGAGGAGCAGGGCTGAGGTGCAATCTTTGGACTCATCTAGCCACTGTTGGTGCCACATCTCTGCTTGGACACCAGGTGCATCTCGGGTTTCACAGGCCAACGTGGAACTCCTGACTCCTCGCCCAGCCCTCCTCCACCTCCAAATTCTCGCCTCCTCTCACACCCCAGGTCCAACGTGCTCATTTTCCAAATCCGGCCTCTTCTCCACCTGCTGCTCCCCTGCTCCTACCCAAAGCATCTGTCACCTGGATGAAGTGACACCTCCCCATGCTCTCCCTGCCTCTCCCTGTTCCCCGCCCCCCATCTCCCTGGCCACTCCCTTCACTCAAGGTTTGCTGTGCCTCTAACCCCCAGGCCCCTCCTGCCTCTGCCTGAATGAACCACGCCCAGAGGTCTGCAAGGTAGACCCCCCACTTCATTCCAGGCCCCACCTATATGCCCACCTATGACAGAAGAGGCCTCCCACGGTCATGCTATGGTCAAAAGTCTTCCATCGGTTTTTGTACTTTATGCTTCTTCCTAGTGCCTGACACCGCCTGGTATCCTTCCGATTTCCTTGCCTGTCTCTCATTGGAACCCAAGCTCCAGGCCACTCCTGTCTCCCAGAGCCGGGAGAGTTTTGGCATAGAGTAGGTGTGCAAGATGTTAAGGGGGAAGTAGTTTTAAATCCTGGAAACGAGTATTAAGACAACCACCAAATGCAAAAGGTATTTCCATGAAGACGACTCTATAAAAATTTCAGAGCGTTCACCCAATCGTGTGGGGGTAGAGGGAGGACAGCAGTTAACCCTGGTGTGACATTCACCCTGTTCCAGGCCAGTGGGCATTTCCCTCCATCCTGCCCGGGTCCAGTTTGCCCAGCTCTGACCGTCAACCCCAGCCATGGGGTCCATTTGTATGGTGTTGGGAGAGGGTTTCTACCCCAGCCAGCTGTCAGCCTCCCCTTCTGATCAGGCTCAACCTGGTGGGATTGCCCAGGGCCTGGGGCGGGGATGACCACTGGGCGGGCCAAAGGGGCCCTGCAGCAGGAGGCAGAGGAGCCCCCACACACATTCTCTCCAGGGCTGGGGTAGAAACCCTCTCCTAACACCATACAAATGGACCCATGAACGTGGTGTTCCTGTCTGCGCCAAGTCCCATGGGGTAGGGCGCTTGGGTGGGACCCACCAGGCACTGGGTGGCTGCACAGCCCCGAATCTGCACTGCCCTTTAAGCAGGGGTGACCAGGCAGAAGGTGGTGGAGCCCTGGTCTGCTTCCTAGCCATCCACCCTTACCCACTAGGTTCCAGGGTTCCTGGCTCCCGCCCCTCGGCCCTGGGAGGCCTGCAGGAATCCTCCACTCAGCCTCTCGCCCTGGTCTCTGCTCCCTCAGCCATCAGCCACCAGCTAGCGCTCCTCCCTCTGCCCTGTTTCCACACACACACACTCCCCCCCGCCCGCCCCCCCCCCCCCCACGCCCCAGCCTGAATCCTCTTTCCTTCTCTGCTTCCTTGGTTCTCTTTCTGGAGCTGGGGAAGGTTCCTGGGCCCAGGTCTGGAAGCCACTCTGCCCTCCCCGGTTACCCTGACCCTTAAGCATCCACCAGTAACAAGGTGAATGCCCAGCACCCAAGGAAGCTCAGTTGATGCTTTGGAAGGCCTGATGCAGAACTCACCCAGGGAGGCACAGACCACACCTACCCCCGACACCCTCCTCAACTCGGAGCTTCCTGCTTCTCTAGGACCCAGTGTCTTGGGAACGAAGCTATAACCCAGAGAGTCGGTCACATGGATCCCAGCTGCGTCAGCAATGTCCAACAAGATGGGCCCGACTCTGGGCTTTCTTCACCCGCCCCTCCTCCCAGCACAGCCAAACTGTGGTGCAGGCGCGCCAGAGGCCCGAGGGTGCTGGCATCCCACCTGGGGCTGGACCCTCCCTATCTGGGGCCTAGAGCTCGGTGCCTTGTGCTCACTCCTACGCCTGAGGAGCCACAGCCTCAGTCCCCGCTTTCACAATGACCTCCAAGCTCAGGGGCACAGGGTGGCGCCAGGTGGGCAGAAACACAGGAAGCAGGTCGCCCGGGGCCCCCTCCTGCCCTGCTCTCCACGCACAGGCCACAGGCACCCCCACCCTTCCTGCGAGGCGCACAGCACCTGGGCCTTCCCTCTGTTTTGCCAGCTCTGCTGTCTGTCCCAGGCCCCCATTCGGGTGGGACACATAGAGGTGGCCTGTTCTCCGAAAGATCCTTACATGTTACAGTTCTGGAGTGACTACTGGGGCTCTGCAGGCCTTCCTGGCCCAACTATTCTGCCATCCTGCCACTGCCCAAGAAGGCCCTTCTTCCTCTCTGACCCCATGTCACAGCCCCTCCGGGTCCAGCACACACATCTGCCCTCGTGGCCTGGCTCCTCCCCCTGTCCACAGAGAACGGCCGGCAGAGCCTTTCCTGACCTGGCCCTGCCTTCCCCTGAGCCTCTCCTCCTGCCCCTTCCCCACTTCCCAGGCTCCGGCCGCAGATGTAGGGGCATGCTTACTTCCTCCTCAGCACCCAATCCTCCCTCCTTGTGGGCAGAACCCAGCTTTAGTTCAGGGATATCCCGGGAGCCCAGGAATCTCAAAGGTGGACCCCAGCCCTGGTTTCTGATCAGTCTCAGCCCATCCTAGCACCCCAACCCTTTGCCAGTGCAGACCCCAGGCTGAAGCCAGGCGGCGCCAGCATCTCTCTGTGGCAGCCATTGGTCCAGACGAGGGACTAAGGGAGCCCAGTGGGGGCCTTTGTTTCATCTCCTGCTTGACATGAACAAGGAGGTACTCTGGCCACACCTGGCTGCAAAGAAGGGGGAAGTTACAGACCCGTCCCAGGTGGGCCAAAGCTGAGTTACCACCCCCACATAATTCCCTGCCTCCTTTGGGATGCAGAGGGGCCTCCAGTCCCAGCAGGAGGGACAAGCCCTCTGTGCAGGGGAGAGGCTGCTGTGTTAATGGGTAACAGAGACTCCACTCAACTCCTACTCTTCCTACTTCCCAAGCAAGAAGGACGGTCTGCAAACTGGAAAAGGGAGAATATGTAACAGGGAAAGTGGCCCAAGGTATATCTGGCTGTTTCCCATGGCTTCCATGAGCCCGGATGGCTGGAAGGATGTAAGAGGGGCCGGCAGACCAGGTGGACAAGGACGGTGGGCTCAGAGCACCAGAGACGGGGCCCAGATCTTGGCCTCAAGAAACTCCCAGCTCAGAACAGCCTCTCAAAGACGCTGCAGGCGGTCAGGAAATAACAGTAACCGCAGCCGCAATTCTGGCTGCATGCCTGCACCGTGCGGACACCGGACTCAGCCCTGTACACGCAGGAACTTGTTCCAGCCTCGTTAGGACCCTCTGGAACGGGGACTGTTATCACCCACTTTGTGGGTGAGCAGAGAGGTTAGGAAAAAAACACAAGACTTCAGGGGTCAGCTGGGTTCAGGGCCTGGGGCCAGCGTTTCATGCACGTGGTGTAGTGGCGCTGCTCTCACTGTATCATAGGCTCCCAGGGTGGGGACAGCAGTGTCCCCCCATCACTTTTACATTCCTCTTCTTCTTTTTTACTTTTTGAAGGACAGGATATTTCCCCTTGATTTTTAGAGAGAGTGGAAGGGAGGTGTAGAGGGAGAGAAAGGAGAGAGAGGCTTCAATGTGAGAGAGACACATTGATTGGTTGCCTCCTGCACACCCCAGTCAGGGATCGAACCTGCCACCGAGGTACATGCCCTTGACTGGAAATCGAACCCGTGACCCTCTGGTGCACAGGCTGACACTCTAACCACTGAACCACACTGACCAGGGCTCTTTATAGTCTTCAAAAGGCCAAGCATTGTGTCTCGCACATTGATCATGTTTCCATAAAATGTCCTTGTTTCCTCTTTTCTGCTAGGATTCCCATGTCAATAAATTCTGGGGATATCAGAGTCCAGCCTAGTAGCATTTATCTTCCAATTAAAGTCCATACTTGACTCAAGTTCCTTCGTTTTCCCCCACTGTCCTCGCCTTGGTGCCGAGGTCCCCTCCAGTATGCCACCACACAGTTAGCTGCCATGTCTCCGTGGGCACCGCGGCTTTCCTTGGCTTTGATGACCTTGACACGCCTGAGGAGTACTGATCAGGTGTTCTGTAGGATTTGGTCTGATGTTTTTCTCATAACCAGACCGGGGTGATGGTTTTAGGAGGAAGATCACAGAGGTAAGGTGCCATTCTCATCACACCATATCTACCCGACTTATTACTGTTGTTGACCTTGACCCCCTGGCTAAGGAGTGCTTCTCAGCTTCTCCCCTGTAAAGCCCCTCTCTCCCCTCCTCACACACTGTGCCCTGTGGAAGGCAGTCACCTTCACAGCTCCCCTCCTTGATGAGGAATTATCTACAGAAATTATTTGAATTATTTCTGTACAGGAGAGTTTCCTAGTATTTATTTATTCACTCCTTGAATCATTTATTTATATCAGCATGGCCTCATGAATATTTATTGAATACTTTGAAACCTAGTACATTTTGATTTTTGCAAAGCATTTCACTCTGCTATCCCTGGTTTCCCGGGGGTTGTTGGTAAAAAGTGGATAATTGGTGTTCACTAAACCCTATATCTAACGAATGGTAGCTGTCCACCCTGGAACACTAGTGGGTTGGGAAGTCAAGGTCTCTACCTGTTTTTTATTTTTTAAAATAAATTTATTAATTGTTAGAGACAGAGACAGAGAGAGCGCGTGGAGAGAAAGAAACACCAGTGGGCTGACTTCTTCGTGTCCCCTGGTTATGTGTCCTAACCAGGAATCAAACCCACCACCTTTCCGTGTATAAGACAACGCTCCAACCAACTAAGCCACACCAGCCAGGGCTCTACCTCGCTTGTAAACAAACGAAATAGAAACCGTGGGATCCATAGCATTTTGAAAGGATCCCTACCGGCCGGGTAATGACAATCCTATTGTGTAATGTATATGTGAAGTCGGTGTGTAGTGAGTAGGGATGCAAAATGTATTTCTATGGGTCTCAGTCAACCACACAGCGAGAGCAGAACCGCCCCTATGAGGCCCTGTCCGTGGTCCTGCCCTGTGTTTGCAATCGGCCTCGTGAATCCCCACAGAAAGCCCAGGTTCTCCAACCTGCAGGCAGCGCAGCCTCTGAGAGTGACAGAGCTAGGATCTGATATTCTCTCTTGTGTCTGTTACAATGGAATGAAATGGACAGGATGGAATATGGTAGGAATAGGGCCAAGTAACAGGTTTAGATTCAAGAAACCATTGACACAGACAACAGGCCTGATCTCTTCAACGGTGAGGGTCGAAAAACAAAAAGAATTGCATTCGAGTAAGAGAGACTTAAGGGTCACAACAAATGGGTGCACTACACAGTTACAAGAATCTGGAGAGAAAATTAATTTAAACAAAACAGGAAAAAATTGACATTTTGGGGCCAACTAGGAAATCTGAATAAGGTCTGCATATTAAATGAGCTGAGAACTTATTGAAGCAGAAAAATGCTAATCATTTAAGTGGGGAAAAATCAGGCTACAAAACAGTATGCAGAGCATGATCTCATTTTATAGAGAAAATCTACATATACGCATAGACACAGCTCTGGAAGCACGTGACCAAGGTGTCACAGTGGGGCTCCCTGAGAGATGGGAACACGATATCTTTACTTTTGCTTGTCCATATTTCTTTTCTTTATATATATAATTAACTTTAGAGAGGAAGGGAAAGGGAGAGAGAGAGAAACATCAATGATGAGAGAGAATCATGGATCGGCTGCCTTCTGCACGCCCCACACTGGGGATTGAGCCCGCAACCCAGGCATGTGCCCTGACTGGGAATCGAACCATGACCTCCTGGTTCATAGGTCGATGCTCAACCACTGAGCAACCTGGCCGGGCTCCATATTTCTAATGTTCTACAGTGGTTATAAACTGCTTCTGCAAGGATATATGATTGTGCTTTAAGTAGAAAGCAATCGTTGACCCTCCTCCAGGATGGAGAGAATCCTGGCTTGGCAGAGGTTTCTAAGAAACATCCCTGGGCGTGGAAAGTGTGGTGCGCCATTCAAAAGGTGGCCTCGCTCTGAGCCACCTGCCTGTGTGAGTGCTGGGCTGAAACGGCCCCGCGGGGTCTCCTGGTCCAGCCCCTCCATGTTATAACTAGGAAAACTGAGTCACACAATTAGTGCGTAGCAGCTCCAGGGCTAGAAGCCAGAGGTTTGGCCCCTGTTGGGTCATGTGGAAATGTCTTAGGGCTTCAGGAACAGGGGCTATTTGGCTTGGAGAAGGGAAGAAGGGTAGGGAGGAGTGAAGGGGGCAGGAGCACAGTTTTCAAATATTTAAAGGCTGCCACGTAGGAGACAGACCCATGTGAATCCCTGGGCAGAACCTCGATGACTATGTGACAAGCAGGTTTGGCTCTAAGTGCACGAGGGAGAAGGTTTTAACAACTGTCCAGCCAGGGCATAAGGTGGGAGGGGGTGCTGGGGGCTCAGGGCTGAGCTCACGTGGCCTCCTGCCAGAGGTTGGAAGGATACAAGATGATATCCACCACTGAGGCTCCGGGCTCTGGGACTCCTGGTTCCAGCCACAGCCAGTGGCTCCTTCCTCCCTGCAGCCAGCATCCTGGGAGGAAGGAGCCGGGGCTCTCCCTGTGCCCGAGGGCTGCTCAGCCTGCCTTAGGGGAGCACAGGGGCTTGGCCGGCCTTTATGGAAGGAGAAGACCCTGGTGGCTGCAAAAAGTGCCCCTGGGCAAAGCCCAGAGGAGCAGGAGGGTGGGCAAAGTCTGCCGGAAGGCTGGGTGGGCTGTGACGGAACCCCAGTGCGATCATCCTGGGATGGGCTACCTGAGTTCTCAGACTTGACACCTGCCTCATCCACTTCCACCTACTGCTCCCAGGGACTCCCAGGTCCAGGCCACATCCAGGTGCCTGGGAGAGATGACCTATCATCCCACTTGCAGGTGACAGGGAGACAGGGACCCCATTGAGCCATGCCCTGGGTACCCTGTATTCTGAAATGCTAGGCTGGAGCTGTCCTGGGCACAGAACGCCAACCAGTGCCCCTTTGAGGCCCGTGGCCCTGTGCTCCCCATGCACAGCCTGAGGCCTTGGGAACTAACTGCTCTGGGCCTCCGTCCCCTGACCATTTCAGAGTGCACAGCAGCAGGAGGTGGGGATGCTCACTGCCAGGTGGGTGCCCTGCCCTTTCCCCAGCCACCGTCACCAGTCCCTGTGCCCATGGCATGAGAGGACACTGATGGAAAGGAGCAGCACCCATCCTCTGATTTCAGCCTTAATAACAACCAACATCACTCCTGCTTTCCCCAAATAGACGCAGGCCCGCCCCAGGAAACACTGCTGGGCCGCTGCTTCCCAAGGCTGGCTTCGGCAGGCCTGCCACAGCCCACACAACCTGCTGCCAGCCAGGCCTCCTCGGAGCTTGAATGGGGGTCTCAGCAGACACCTCCTTCTGTGTTCCAGGTAGGGGTGCTGTCCGGGAGGCAGGCTGCGGAGCGCCCCTAGTTGTCCTCCTCACCGAGGCTAGGCCCAGTCAGGCTCCCGCCCCCCTCCTGGAACCCCATGAACAGACCTCTGCGTCTCAGTCACGCGTGGTGGGCAGGGGCCTGGGTTCCAGGCCAGGTTCTGACAGCTCCGCCCCAAACATCAGTGGGCTGCGGGTCGGTCAGAGGGACCGGCCCTGCGGGGCAGGAAGACGGGCAGAGAGGACGCCCTGGGCATGACGCTCGCAGCACCGGCGCTAAGGGTGGAAGCGAGGGTCCCACGGGGCAGGTGGGGGCAGGCGTGGCACAGGCGTATTCCTCCCGGAGTGCCGCCGCCGCCTCGGGCAGGAGAAGCGGCGGGGAAGCGGAGGAGGGCCAATGGAGGGGGTTTCGGGCCGGGGTCGGGGGGGAAAGGCAAGCCGGGCGGGGGGACACGGAGGCTCAGGGGATGGGGCGCGGTCCGCTTACCTCCTCGCCCTGGCCGAAGCGCAGGCCGAGCGCCGCCACGCGCTCCACGCGCAGGAAGCCGTCGGGGTCGCGGCCGCACACCTCGAACACCTGGCGCAGGCGGCGCACCGAGCGCAGCAGAGCCGCGGGCGCGCCCGCCCAGCCCGCGCCGCCCGCCATCCGCGCCGCCCGCAGCTAGCCCGAGCCCCGCGCCGCCTCCCGCCGCCCGCCCCGCGCCGCCATCACGCGCGCTCGCCGGGCCGGGCCGCCGCGTGGGTCTGCGGCGCAGCCTCCCTCCGCCCGGGGGCGGCGGCCGTGTCAGGCGCGGCGCCGCAGCCCCGCCGCTCAGGGCGGGCGCGCGGAGCGGGAGGCGGGAGGCGGGAGGCGGGAGGCGGGAGGAGGCGGCGGCGCGGGGACTGCAGACAAAAGGAGCCGCGCGGCTCCGAGTGGGGCCGCCAAGCGGGCCGGCTGACCTCTCACGCCCAGAGCTGCCGCCGCCTCTGCTGACTCAGTTTCCCTCGGAGAACCGAGCTCGTCTTCTCCCCTGGAAAACCCGGAGGGTGGGGGGCGGGGGGGAGGTGACAGGTGTCCGGGAATTCGGAGCTGCCCAAAGCCCCGCCCCTCCGCGAGAGAACTCAGTTGTGTGGCCTGAGCGGGGGACCACCGGACAGCCTCTCCTCCGCCCCGTAGTCTCCCTACCCAAGGCCAGCCCATCTCTGCCCCTTTGAGGGTACGGAGCACTCAGTGTGTCCCAGGTGCTTCATATAGTAGCGTGTTCGATTGTGACAGCCATCTTCAAGGAAGCTGAGACCCAGAGAGGTTGAACTACTTACCCTAGGCCACACACCTTGGGAGAGGCAGGTCCAGGATTCCTATTCAGTCTAGATCTGGATGGATCTAGACCCCTACTCTTAACTTTCTCTGTGCTGCCTTGGAAAGAACAGTCTGCAGGCCTGGGACCACACAGGCCTCCCTAACAGCCCTCTGGGGCCAGCGTTGGGCTGGGGAGGGGTGCAGAGAGGAGAAGCAGAGACCCTGGGGCAGGAGAGGTAGAGAGAAGACCAGGGGCAAGCAGGAAAAAGGGAAAGCTAGGGACTTCCACTAGGCTTGCCTGTGCAGGCCTCAGGGACACCCACCACCTTGGGGAGGTTCCCTCCCTTCCCAGGGTTCCCACCCTCTGCCCTTCCTGGGAGTCCTGGATGCCCAAGCTCAGAGCCCAGGATGGAATCTCAGTCCTAAAGACTGGTAGCAGCATCCAGACCTGGACCTTAGCCACCTCCCAGGAGTCCTCAGCTGAGCCTTTCCCGCAGCTGCTCATGGTGACACCCAGCCCTGCCTGGGGGCCTACAGGACCTGGCCTGGCTCTCCTCTCTCCTTCTACCTTGTTGCTCAGCATGCCAGACCCTTGTGGCACCCATTGCCCACAACCCCCAAACGGGCTTCAACTGAGCCCACCCCACCATGTACTTCCCAGCTCAAGGTTTCCTCCTCCAGGAAGCCTTCCTTGATGCCACCCCATCTTGCCCATTAGTCCGAGTTCTGGTGCCTTCCTCCAGATTCCTACTTAGTTTTATAATTCTCTGGTAAGGTGCCCATCTCCCCAACCATGCTGGGAAACCCTTCAGGGCAGGATGTGTCTTAATCACCTTCTTGTCCCTGATCTCCAGCTAAGAGAGGGTCCAGAGGAAGGAAGCCCAGAGAAGATGGTCCTTCCTCATCATTTTCAAGGGCAGTGCAGGGACTCACGGATTCCAGGGGAGGCTGGGCCCAGTTTTGCACACGGGCTGCCTGGCCTCCTCTCTTGGATCTCAGTTTCCACCTCTGTGGTCTCCTGCTCAACTCCAGATATTTCCTATGCAGCAGCCACCATGTCCTACCTCTGATGGGGTGCCAGGTTCCCAGGCCGAAGCTCCAGGGATGAGCTTGACCTTTAGCTGCCCTTTCCCCCTTGACACTTTAATTCCTACAGGAGCTTTCTCGGCGAAGAGAGAGCTCTGAGTTTGAGGATTGGTGAGTCCAAGATATGGGAGAGTGAGAAAGGGGAGGCCTGGGGTTAGGGGTTTTAGGAAGTGTGTCGCTTTCTCTGCCAGCTGGATGCTCATCAGAAGAAACGAGTTTTCTCCTCTGTACAATGGGAGTAAGAAAAGCAGCTCTCCGAGGGGTGAGTGAAGATAGAACCAATGTGTGCATTACTTCCCCTTGCAGCCGTCCTGTGACACAGAGGCAGTGCAGGAGAAGAACCAGGGGTAGCAGGGAAACGGACGAGGCTGGAGGCAGGGGGTGGAAGCTGGGGCCGTTGCCTGACCCAGGCCCTTCACATTCATTCCTGCACAGCAGCTCAGGCCTGTATTCTCCCATCCAAGAGGCTCAGCTCAGTAAGGAGATGGGCAGGAGCTGGGGCTAGCCCCTGTTGGCAGTTGCTGAGTTGGCTCTCAAACTCCCCAACATGGGGGATCAGGGGAGCTGGGAGACCTTACCCCCCATCCGTTGGCAGAGGTGGGTGCCTCGGATCTGAGCGTGAACAAATGCTAGGTGAACCTAGCCCTTAGCCCACACCAGGTGTGTGGTTCTCCCCCAAGAGGCTCACGTCAGATTCAAACGTTCCCTCCTCAGGGAGCCCTGCCTGCCTGAGCCTGGCTCTCCTGCCAGCTTCCTCTTGGCCGGGGCTGCCTATCTCCCCAGCGGGACGTGGGCGTGGACGGGTCCTGTTGCTCACCACTGCCTGTGGGGGCCAGCAGGGCACACAGGCACTCTCCTGGTTGTCCTTGTTCTTGCTGAGTGCTGGGGGACAGAGAGAGGAGAGCAGCCACAGGCCTTGCTGAGCCCATAGCTGGCAGTCATGACATCATGTGATCTGTGCTGAGGGTCCAGGCTGTGGGAGCCCAGGAGGGCCTGCTAAGCGCTTAGGAGGACCCGCTCAGCGCTTAGGAGGACCCTTTGAGCTGGTGCAGTTTCCAAGTTTCCAGGTGGTTAGAGGTGGACTGGGTCCAGATCCCCAGGGCTCCCAACTGCTTGGTCTGAGAGCTCCAAGTGCAGCCCCAACAGATAGGGCGAAAGAACACCCACATCAGGGCCCAGCTGCAAGACTGGGAACCTGGGGTGGAGGGGTTGCTTCAAGGAGGCAAGAGGCACCTTTAGGGGAGGGGTGAGCAAGAAGGCGGGAGCCTCCCTCCTCCCCTCTTCCTCCACGGCATCTCCAACAGCTGCACAGCCTCAACTGGCACATCTGGGAAACACAGCTGGGTTCTGGCCCGTTCTCTAGGGAGAAACAGGAGTTTGGTCAGGTCGATGCCTTGCTGAGAACCCATCTGCTGGCTTAGGCCCTTCCTGCTTGGGGTACCTCTGACTCTCACCCCCTCCCTCATCCCACTTCCTCTGGCCAACTCCTGTCCTTCCAGGTTCAGTGGAAGTGGTGCCTCCTGCAGGAAGGTGCCTCCTGCCTGATGCCTCTCCCTTGTGCTCCTGTAGCATTCTGTGCAGAGGTGACAAGTACAGACTGTGTGGGGCCACCCTGCATGTGGGGAGAAGGCTGCAGTGAGCGTCAGGTGAGTTGATATATGTAAATGTGTGTAGCAGCTGGTCAGATCAGGGCCACATGTAGTGAGTCCTGGCATCTCTTACTTCTGCTATTTATCAAGCGCACCTGGGAAGTAGGTATGAAAGGTCATGCAGTGACCACAAGGTACCAGAGGGCAGGGACAACTGTGTCATTTTTCTTTTGATTTTCTAGTTCCCAGCTCCGAGCACAATGCCCAATCCACACAGTCAAGGTGTGTGAAGGGAGGAATGGGCACATAGGGTGTGGTGGGCTGAAAGATGGCCCCCAAACGGTACCCACGTCCTAACCCACGGGCCCCGTGAACATTACTTGATTGGAAAAGGAGTCTTGGGTGAGCTGAGTGGGGCTCTAAATGCAGTCACAGGAATCCTCCTAAGAGGGAGACAGAGGCCGACTTGACAAGAAGAGGAGGCAATGTGGCCACGGGGGCAGAGGTCGGAGGGATGCAGCCAGTAGCCAGGGCATGCCGGCAGCCCCAGAAGCGGGGAGAGGTGAGGGAAGGCATCTTTCCTGGAGCCTCTGGAAAGAGTGTGCCCCTGCCAACTCCTTGATTTCATTCTTCGGGCCTCTAGAATGGTGAGAGAATGTTTGTTGTTAAGTCAGCAAGTTTGTGGTAGTTTGTTACAGCAGCCACAGGAAACAATACCTGTGGGATAAATATTATGCGGAAGTTATGAAAGGTTATTAAGAGCCAGGCTTTGGAATCCCAAACAGCTGAGCTGGGCACCAAGGTCTGCTGCCCATTTAGCTTATGACTCCGGACAAGTGAATGTCTCTGAGCCTCAGTTTTCTATCTGTAAAGTGGGGATAGTAGCTCCCACCTTGCAGAGTCCTGCAGGATGTTTATAAGCAAATGAATGTTAACGGGCCTCCTGCCATGCCTGCACGTGGTGGTTTTTACTGTGTCAGCACAGAGAGGTTTAGAACCAGACTAATAGGGGAAGCATTTCTGATGCTTATCCGTGGGCCTTCACTTTATCGTCCATGTTGTCTAGAACTGGGGCAGAAGTCAGTTTCTTCCTGCTCACAACCTGCTGTTTTGTTTTGTCTTAACCGTGGTAATCATGGTCTGGAGAGGAAGAATGTGGTGTGAGCCCTACGCCTTCTCACCTGTCCTGAAATACACTCAGCCAGCAGAGCTTGCCTGCAGACCAGCCAGCACTGCTGGGGGGCATCCAGGCTGAGCAGGGCATCTTGAGACCTTGTCCTTCCTCATTGGGAGGCGTGGCTGGGAAGCCAGAGGTTTTACTAAAGGCAGTTGCCCACCCAGATCTTCTTCCGGCCCTCAGAAGGGAGCAGGGCCAGCTGATTGCTAAGGTTCTTTCCAGGATCCCAAGGAGAATGCCAGCATCGGACGTATGCTACCCGATTGGGCTCCAGATCCTTTCATCAGAAAAGAAATGGCTCCTAAAAGTGGCTTTGGGCCAGGGCACCAGTATTTACCCCCAGGTTCCTTGCTTGGCTCTCACCTGCCTCAGGTCCACTCAGATCCGGGCCTTCCGTTGCTTCTAGCCTTCTCTGCTGCCTCCTGCTGTCAAAAAGAAAAACTCCTTTGTCTTCAGCATGGGAAGCAAGCAGGCTGATCCCTTTGCAGTCAGATCCCTGCCTGTGCCCTGTAAGGTGCCACAGAACAGCAACACAACCTACCACACTGTTACACATGTTTTAAGCACTTACTGTCTCCCAGGAGTTATGTGTGGCATGGGCCTTGGTTCCAAGACAATGACTCCACATGGAGTTAATCAATGAAATGCCCAGCTGCCTTGCACATGCAGTTTCTGCTGCCTTGAATGTCCTCCCTTCCCTAACCATTCTTCAAATGCCATCTCCTCCAAGAAGCCTCTCCTGAGTGAGCTGCCTTCACCACTCTGCTCTTATTTTTTTAAAAATATATTTTATTGATTTTTTACAGAGAGGAAGGGAGAGGGATAGAGAGTTAGAAACATCGATGAGAAACATCGATCAGCTGCCTCCTGCACACCTCCTACTGGGGATGTACCCGCAACCAAGGTACATGCCCTTGACCGGAATCGAACCTGGGATCCTTCAGTCCACAGGCCGACGCTCTATCCACTGAGTCAAACCAGCCAGGGCCACTCTGCTCTTATAGACCTCCAGGTGGACTCTCCTAGAGCAGCGGTCATCAACCGGTGGTCCGCGGATCACTGGTGGTCCGTGAGGTCCCAAAGGTTGGCAACCGCTGTCCTAGAATACTTCCATGATGCTCAGTGATGCCCTCCCCACCTTCTGCCCCTTTTCTTGGGCAAATCACATAACACCTGTGCGCCTCATTTCCCTCACCTTAAAACAGCTCATTATAGCAGCACCTCATGGGGCTCTTGGAGGCAACAGAACTGGTGTGTGGCAAGCCCTTGGTGCAGCGCCTGGCCTGCAGCAGGCCTTGGTGAGGGGCAGCCAGCAGTGCCAGGCCAGCGGAAGGGTCTCCCCTGAGGAAGAAGTGGAGATGAAATGGTCAAGAGCCAAAGGTCCTCCTTCCAGCTGGGTCACCCAGGAGGAGGGCCCTGAATGGTAAAATCCGCACTGGGAGGGATTTGCATGGGTTGCTATTGTGAATGGGGTCTTTCTCCCATTAAAGCTATTTATATGGTTTCCTGATAACACAGAGCCTTGTTATTCAATAACTCTGTAGGGCACCTTGAACAAGGCCTGGCTCCTGCACCCGGAGGCCCAGGGTGTAACCAAGAGGACAGGGACCGTTGGTGATCACAGCATTGAGACGAGAAGCTGTTACCAGACCAGGAGAAAGGCCCGTGGTACCAGGAAGCATTTCCAAGAGGTGCTGAAGCTAGGGTTCATTCATGAAAACAAGGGGCCTGAGAACTGTTTGTTGGATGAATGATTAGAGGCCGCTAACGCAAGACTCAGTATTTTGTTAATAAAGTGTTTGTTTGTTTTTCTGGTCTCCTGTAGAATCCCAGGTATGAGCGTGGGTGGCGGCAGTAGTGTTTTTGCTGAAGGTGCAGATCACCTAATTCCTTCCTGCCTCCATCTTCGATGGCCGGCTTGGTAAGAGTATCCCTCCCATTCATTCCTCATCTTCCTTTAACCTGGGGGACAGATTCAAAGATAGAGCCCCCTAATTTTGGCCAGCCTGGCACAAAGACATATATCTTTATGGAGTTTTTAAATAAAGAAGATCAGGGTGCAGTCCCCACAGTGGGACAAAGCAAGGAGGAACATGAGAACAGAAGGAGTCTCCTTCCTAGTGTGCAGCTTTCTGTCCAGGCACCCCTGCTGCGCATGCTCTCCGGGCCAGACCATGACAGCCACGGTGACCTCCTTACACAGTCACGACTCCACAACCCTATTTCAACCGTTTAATGGACATATCTCCACCAGGACAAAGCTCTTGGTCATTTTTCAAGACCCAAATCCTCAGTCACCAATCCTGCCAGCGAGCAAGCCAAGACGTCTTACTGATAGAGACCAAGGGGAACAAGGAGTGAGGGAAATGCCTTGCCATCATTAGGAGCGTGCCTTGGGGGTCAGGGGTGTTGGGCTACTTCCTAGAAAAAGGGGAACATTGTGGATGTAGGTTAAATTTTTACTGTTCTTCCAGCACCTCCTGCCCCTCCCCACTCCCACGGGAATGAACGTTTCTGGCCAAGCAGTTCAGATCCCCAGAAGGCAAACACTGTGCAGGCAAAACTGGGCACAGGGGCCCCATACAAGATAAACCATAGGACCCTCGCCCTCAGGGAGCTGCCGAGGGATGGAGGGCCCTTACCCGAAAGGCATCCCTACCTGTGACTGTGATGCAGGGAGAAGGGAAGAGCTGTTTGCAGTGCTTGGGATTCTCTGCTCCAGGGTCTGTGGCCTGGGCACCTGGGGAAGTGAGTTTTGATTTCTCCCTCTCCCAGGGCCACAGCTGGAGAGTTTGCCTTTGCCTCAGAGGTGTGGATGGGCCCAGTACTAGCCATCTCTCCAGGGGAGGGACCTGCTGCCTCAGCACTTGCCTCTCACCAGCAGGTGTCTGGCTCATGGACCTTTTAGCCCTTTGTTTAATCTCAGGGTGTCCTGGCTTTTCTGACCGACTGCTCATTTGAAAAGAAGTCAAGGCAGCGTATCCCAGAGAACAGTCACCCTCGGTCTGGTGGGCCCTAAAAAAAAATTTGGTGGGGCTCAGGACACAAAACCCAAATATGGCACCTTGGCATACCCACTATTTTGAGCTAGAGCCTGAGACATGGCTGAAACAGGAAGGTCACACTGACCTTTCCCCGGCCCTTCTCCCCTGAAACGGGGCACAAATCTTCCTGCGAGAGGTACCCTCCCTATGACCAGAAGAAAGGAGCAACCTTGTCTCCAAAGACAAGGCCAGAACAAATAGGCCTCACTCAGTCCCGGTTCACACTTAGCCCATCCTCCGACCTGCTGTGTTTCTGCAAAAGGACCCCCCTTTACTAAACCCAGCGCAGAAATATTCCTTCCCAAGGCTCCTGTGTCGCATAAAACTTATAACTTCGTAGACTTTTCTCCTGTTAATCTGTCTTTGTTGGTTTCATTGTCACACACAGCCAGGAACCTTAAGAGGCCAGAGGAAAGCCTTTCCTTCCCGACACCTTTCACCAAAATCACTCATTTTAACAGTTGAGAGAGGTTTTGGAATTGAAACCCACAGGCCGGAGGGTGGGGCTGGGGTTGGGGTGGAGAACCCAAGACATCCTTCAAAGAAAGGAAATGGCCTTAATGTTTCCAAAGATCAGCGAGGAGTGGAGGAAGGTGAGCAAACAGGGCTGATGTATGTGAAGAAATTAAATAACTCCCCACATCTTAGAGCAGATTGAATTTACATTTTACTTAAAAAAGGGGGGAAGGGGAGTACATACACAGGGAGGAAAATGGGGTGGGGAACAATGGTCTGAAATAGGTTTCTACAATGTCCCCTACAATGACCGGTTTTGTCTGTTGGGCAGTGTTTCTCCTGCTGGCGAACAGCTGCTTACAACGTTACAGGGGTGCAGACCAGGGTCTGATGGAAAGGAGAGGGAGTTATCATATACAATGTAAGTTTATAATACACAGCATTTTCTTTAAACGATGCAACGCAGTCGCAGGAAAAAGTTAACAATACTAACACGAGAATAATCAAATTTTTGTTTGTTATCCATGTACAGCAACTAACTGCTTTACAAAAAAGCAAAATAATACAATATATCATCACATGTATTTACAGTGTAGTAAATATACTTTTCTGTCAAATTTTACACAAACTATTTACAGGTGAATATACTGCATTAAAAAAAATTATGTGGCTGACACTAAGTGAGTTTTCGTAAAAGTCCATTGCATAACATTGACTAAGACATGCCTCATTATGCCAGGGGATGAAGGGGAAATGGAAAAAAAAGTAGAAACAAAAACCTAAAACAAAACTGGAAAACCCTAAAGTCCACCAAGCAGGGAGGGTTGCCTGCTTCCATTCGGCCCCCCCAGAACATTCGTTCTGACCTGGGCGCCTGGCTCAGGACCTGCACGGCGCCGGCACCCAGGAGGGAACAGGAGCGGAGTGATGAAGCACAGAGCGCTCGCCACTTGCCCCGAAGCTAGTGAACCGTGTCTCCATGTTGGCAAACAAGGGCACACCCCTGGGGCTGGGCAGTGGTAAAACAGGCAGACTACGCACAATCGATAGTGATGAGTTAATGTTTTCCTCTTGAAAAAGTCAGGGGAAAATCCACAAATCAAAGTCACATGACCTACAATGTCCTTTATGGAACTTGCATCAGATTTTGCAAAATGGGCAACTTGCTCTGAATATCAGAATTCCCCGAGCAGATTACAGGTACGAGACCTGGAAAAGTACTTCATCCCTCAGGGGAGCATACGTGAGAGACTTATGTCCTGGGCATTTTAGTTATTTGGAAAGTTGGATTTTCTTCAAAAGCCAGAAGTTCTTTAAACAGTGAAAAATTTAAACCTTGGTAAGTTTTCAGATTCTCAGGATGTACTGGTCAAAAGTATGTTTGTATTTCAAAGAAGGTTCAATTCGATTTGTGCAACACTGATCATGTCAGGAGGTACTTGAAGCGAACTCATGCCATTCATTACACTAGAGGGCAGTGCATACCTTTAAGAAATACCATACCTTGGAAAACGTGTTTATGGAAAGATAAATATTTTTTTAACAGTTAACCTTTGGAAGTTTATCTATTTTGATGAGAGAAGGAAAACAGCACAATACCCATTGTCATGTGCACCAAACTAACCGACAAAGAAGAAAAACAGGAAACCGAAACGATTGAAGGCTCATGTTGGTCTTTATTCCAGGAGCCAAGAAGGGTGAAACCTGCCCCAAGCCCTGGGTTGTGCGAGAGCCAAGACCAGGACAGCAGCTTGGCATCCTGGGCACTGGGTTGTCAGTGACCTGTTTCTACACCCAGTGCTAGTCTTAGATTCTTTATGGTCTTAGTTGCTCTGTTATTATAAACAATCTATTCTAATGCAGCCTCTACGATAGTTAAAAACAAAAGTTTAGTTAATTGCACCTGTCTTCAATATTTTCCAATAATTTTATGTCAAAATACCTATTAATACTAAGGTTTTTTTTCCTTTTATTTTGGCAAATGGTTCTTACTTTTCCCAGGACTGTAAACAAATTAAAAAGATTAAATTCTTGTTATTTCTGAATATCAAAAGCAATTTTATTTACATTAACATATTACATTGTTACTGTGTGGATAAATGTGAAATGTGTTGTTATATTATTAAAACCAGAACACTTACAGGTACCATTATTCATTGACTGAGCTGTGGAATTGAACTTACTGAAATCCTCTAAGAAACAGCACTACAGGAAACTCCCCTCTCAAAGCTACTACATCTTAATGTATGAAGGGAACCAGGGACTCGGAGAATATCTTTTTGTAATAAATATGGGTTAGTCCTGAATTGGAACGTTTAGATACTATATGCTCACTGAAGTCGAATTGTTTTGCACACTGCAGGTACCCCGAAGACACTGGGTCTGTGTTACTATGGAAACCGCCATGCCATGATAATCCGTCCCATTCAGTAGAGCAGCACCTCTTAAGGTCCCTTACAGTCACACTAATGCAGGCTGACTAGTCTTTTCACAGTGATTAAATGCAATTCTATCATATACAACCCAAATGTTTGGCTAAAGAAATTCCTGATTCTTTTGGAGGGAAAGGGGAAGAATACAAGACAAACTATGTTTTGTCAAAGACATTTTTGTTAATATACACCATACTCCCTCTTTCTGGGAAATTATTATGCAAAGTAAAAGCAACAGCTACTCAAAAAGTCACGTACCATTTCATGTTGCTCTGGAGCTAATGCAAACATCTAAACAAGTTACCTTCTCAGGACAACTTTCAACCCTTTGTTCACGGATTACCCTGCTCAGAATTATTTAGGAAAGAAGAGGAGGAGCGGAAAATGTATAATTACTATACTTAGTATAGTTTTGGTTTACAAAAACAAAAAAGAACAACTTTTTAGCATAGTTAAAGATTAAAACATAATCTGGAAAAAAATAAACTAGTTTGGATGACTGAGTTTGGATAAGGCCTCAGAACCCATCGCTGTAATTCGGTAATGTTAAGATAATATGTGGTTACACTATTTTCCTGTAATTATTGCTAATACTCAAGTGTTAGTATTTCTTAAGAACCCACTACAAAAAAGTAAACCCCGCCACCCCCCGAAGTACCTCGCCTGTGGCTAATGGTATGAAGCACTGAGGCCTGACCTTTATGGCTCCTTCGGTTTTGTAAGGTAAAAAAGTCCACAGCTAAAGTCGGATTAAACATACTGGGTTATAATATTATTTCTCCCATAAACGTCTATCTTGGAAAGTGTGTACACAGACGGACACTTCCCTTTGTCTGAGGAAGAGGAAACCAGAGGCGGGCTCTGTGCACATGGCCTTCCCAGCCGGCAGGAGGAAAGAATCCAGTCTCTCTCACCACTGCCATGTTCTCAGTTCAAGCGTCCTGACCTCCCACACTCTCTGAAGCTGTTCTGCACACTTGCCTAAACCAGACACACCGAGCGTAGGAGGGAGGAACAGTTACAGGAAAAGCAGCATTAATTTAGGCAATGCTTCCTAGAGTTGATCATCTGGCAACACGGCAGCCGGGTGGGCTCTTTATAACCAGGAAGTGCAGCATCCCAGCCGGTGGTGAGGGGTCCCCAGTGCAGAGCCCGCGTACGTACGTCAGGTCTGTTTGAAAAAGGAAACAAAGAAAGCTTCACACGATCTTCTTAATGCTATTACGTTTGAAACTGCCAGTGCTTCTCTGCTTCTGCACTTGGCTTGCGGATCCATGGCGAGTTCGTCCACTGTTACAGTGCCCGGCGGTTGGGGAGAGTTCAACGTTCTCCTTGTCGATTCCTGGAGAGAAATAGAGCAGCCAGTTACACCCACTCTGGTGTGAAGGGCCAGGATGGGATCTCATGGCTTGTATACAAGCTACAACCTGGAGGACTGTTTTTGCACATTTCATTTTAATAGTCAACTGCTAGAATGCTTATGAAGACCCTGTCACACAGAAAACTTCACATTTTGGTAAGCCAGTTTTGCTATCACAGCAGAAAAACAGCACAAGGAAAAGAAACCCTCGGGAAGTTGCTAGAGGCAAGGCCAGCCTGAGCTGAACTTCAAGGCTAGCAGGGAAGACAAGAACTCCTTCCTCCAAGTCATCCCAGCAGCTTCCAGCAGAGGTCAGCTTCTCGCCGCATGTCCCTACCGCTGTCCGTGCACAGGACACGCACACTGCAGTTCCATACGATACTGAAGCCCGTCATCTCACGGAAGGGCACAGCTTTTTATTTTTCTCATCGCAGTGCCTGTCCCAAGGGAACTCAAATGTTTACTGAGAAAACAGCACGCCACAAAGACCCCACTGCTTTGACCTCTTTTCCACTGTGGCCAGCCGGCTCACGCTCCGCACCTTCAACAGCTGCCACTCATTTCTCTGCTGGAGATGAACCCTAAACAGGGCCCTACAATGCGTTTTACAAATAGTCTAAGTAGTGACTTCCTAACAGTGACCAGAGCAAAAACAACGTATTATTTAGCCCTCAGATTAGCAAAGATTACAAATTAGGTAACGGAACAGTGGTTACCTCGGGGAAGGGGTGAATGAAAGAAGGCATGAGGGTGGCTTCTAGGGGTGCTGGTAATGCTCCGTTTCTTGATCTGGATGCTGGATTTTTAAGTGTTTACTACTTAAAAGTTCATATGGCCCGTATACTTTTCTGTCTGTTACACTTCAATAAAATTTACCAAAATAATTAGACCAATTATATCCACCTTTAGCATAACTACTGGTGGGAAAGCAACCAGCCGGAGAGCATGTTAGCAATTTGTATCAAAATATAAAGTACTGGCCCTGGCCGGGTAGCTCAGTGGGTTAGAGCAGTGTCCCGATAGGCCAAGGTTGCAGGTTCGATCCTGAGTCAGGACACATACTAGAATCAACCAATGAATGTATCAATAAGTGGGAGAACCAATCAATGTTTCTCTCCCTTTCTCTCTCTCTCTCAAATAGACTGCTTAAAAAAAAAAAGTACTGCTTGATATTCACTGATACAGAAAGATGACCATAATTTAAGAGTAGGGGGATGAAAAAAGGCTGGGAAAAAACTGGCCAAAATATGTTACCTCTGGATGGTGTTATTTCAGGTAATGTTTACTTTATTCTTATCTGTACCATTTGAATCTTACACATTAAATCTGAGAATGGAAAAATTTTCACTTTGGGATGAAAAGTAGAATTCAAGTCTAAAACTATGTTCTAGCAAATGTATGCAGACCCACCCATGTCTTTGTTGGCTCGTGAACAGACACAGATTTGCCATGAGTACCTTCGAGGAGCCACATGCCCTTCCCTGAACTCAGCCTTAAACTCATTCAGGGTGTAAGGGCCCACAGGCACGGGGCCTGACTCACACGGGCTCAGGGAGACGTGCTGCCATGAACCTATCAGAGGACTTGGGCTTCTGTCACTGTTTGCTCGTGAGTGACAACGGCAGCAACACGTCTCCAGGAGCCAAGCACAGTGTCAGCATCGGTTCTAATCTAACCATGTGGAGAACGATGAATGGAAGGAAACACACCACAATGTTCACAGAACTTTTCTCTGGATAACAGAGTTCTGGATGACTTTTATTCTCTTCTGCATATTTATTAACATTTTCTCTAGAGCTATTTAAAAAAAGAAGGCTGCTCATCATCTTTTAATGGACCTTGAACTTGTTTGATTAGGCTCTTTTAATGGCCTTGCCTATCTCTACAGGATAAAATTCAACCCATATTTTTTCTCATCTGTTTCCTTCCTGATGCATCTTCTGTCTCCTACCAGAACTACTTTCTCTCTCCTTTTTCCCCTCCTGATTTTATATGGCATGTATATTTATTACATTCTGCTCATACTATCACAACTTGTGTATATGCCTTATTCTACTAGAATAAAAGCACCCAGGAGGGCAACCTGCCGCCCTGGGCTCTGTGTGTGGCCACCGTTGGCGCAGCCCTGCCACTGCTAGGCTGTGGCTCACTCTGGAGGAAAGCAGTCATCACGGTGCAAGGTGGCAATGCCTCTGAGGACAAGGGCCTGCGTAGTGATATTAAGAATTAAAATTAGCCCTGGCCAGTTTTTCTCAGTGGTTAGAGCTTTGGCCCATGGACCAAGGGTCTCGGGTTCAATTACCGGTCAAGGGCATGTACATCCTCAGTTGCAGGTTCATCCTGTCCTGGTCAGGGCACATGCGGGAGGCAACCAATGTATCTCTCTCACGTCAATGTTCTCCCCGCCCCCCCCCACTCCCCTACTCTCTTTAAAAGCCAATGGAAAAAATATCCTCAGGTGAGGATTAAAACAAACTAACAAAAAAAGAATTAAAGTTGTATAAATTGTAGTTACATAGATTAAGTCACTAAAGTGAAGGTGACTTCAAAGAAATACTAAGAATAGTCCATTTTCTGTTTTGTGAAGCAAATAACCTTCATACCTCTATATAAAAAAAATTTAAAGCCTTATTTATCTCCAGTTACATTTTAAGGGTAAAAAAGCAAGTTATAACATTTTATACATACTATGACCTCAACTATGTAAAGAAAAGAAACTGGAAAGAGAGGTACCAAAATGTTAATAGTGATTATCTAAAAGTGGTGAAATTATGGGTGACCTTTTCTTCCATTTTTCTGAATTTTCTATTTTTTTCCTAATGAGCCTGTGTTCCTTAAAAGCATTACAGTATCTCTTGGCCAGTGTGGCTCAGTGGTTGATCACAGACCCATGAACAAGAAGGTCACTGTTGGATTCCTGGTCAGGGCACATGACCCCATTGCAGGCTCGATCTCCGGCGTGGGGTGTGCAAGAGGCAGCCAATCAATGATTCTCTCTCATCACTGATGCTTCTCTCTCTCTTTCTCCCTCTCCCTTCCTCTCTCTGGAAAAAAAAGTTACAGTATCACTCACTGGCTTAGCCCCATCACGCATAACCCAAAGATTCAATGCTATGTGAGAGGTTGAGGTCCTACCTCTGCTCTCAGACTCAATATTCTTCTCAGTTCAATTCTTGTTTGTGTGTGTTTTCTTCCTATTTAATGACCCAACTCTACACTCACTAAGTAGTATGACTGTGACTCCTAAGTTAACTGCACAGCAAAAATGTTGTACATTAAGGATCAAAGGAGAAGCTGAGATGAAAATATTGGACGGTTATTTTCAAGAAAACAAAATAAAGACTGCATTATACTTACAGCAAAACATAGCATCTTGAAAAAGCCAGGTTGTATGACAAGAGTGATCTTAGTATCTAGTTATGGCATTTAGGTTTCTAAGCAGCATCCTCACTTTGGAAAATTTTGGCACCATTCATTGTTTTTACTTCTTAAAACTGAACCTAGAAACCTTTCTAGAAGTTGGTGAAGGATTTGGTCTCAACATTCTATTGGAAAAACTGTCAGATTGTCAGCTATTCTGCTCCAATGGAGACAGAATCCACCTGTACTGGTCCCTGCTGTTTTAAACTAGTCAGCAGACCTCTGTGCTGCACTGCTTCTCATTGAGGCCTCTCAGGAGCTTTGCATCTATTTCTCTCAGACCCCACGCTCTCCCTTCTAACCCTTAGTGGGCACAAAAGCAAAAATCCATGTACTGACAGAAACCCAGGGGTCACCACCCAAGTGGAATCAAGGTAAAAACTTCAATCAAGGTCCTGACTGGCTAGCTTGGATTCCCCCACAGATGAGCTGTGGTCAAACATGCAGCCAGTGACAACCATGCAGGGCAGAAGCAGCTGGGAATCCTCTACAGCAGTGTATTAACAAGCACTCTGCTCAATGGATTGTGGTGGTACATTACGGATAAAGATGCACATCCTAAGTAAAAGGCGTTTTTGCCCCAAATTTAGCGAATCGAGTAAATTACATTACGTTATAGTTGTTTAAGTTACATGTCCATTTCCTCTGCGTGCATGTGAGTTCCTTGAAGGCAGGTATCAGGGTTTATTTTGACAACTGGGGGATATAGATCTGGCCTGACAGATAACTAAAACACCTAATTCTGGTGTTTGTTTTTTAAAACACCAAAATCGTTTCCCAAACTAGAACCTGATATTGTCATGACATGATAAAAAGGACTGGATCGCTTTTAGTTCTTGAGAGGCTGAGGGAAAATGGGTGAGGTGATTTGTGAGAAGTTACACAACAGCAATGAAAGCCTAATAATAGCCCCAATCTCCTACCACCCCCACAGCAACACTAGTAGGTTATGACTGCATTGCTTAGCTTATTACACATTTCATTGGGCAAACCTGTTTGAAAAGTCTTATTACATGCACGAGAAGGCAAACATGTCAGAAGACCCAGGTGTGAGTCTGGGTTGGATCAGACCTCTTATCTGGTTCTAGTTCTTAATCTGGCTATGAAGGATCAGCAGGTTTGCCTATTTCAAAGGGTCCTTAGAAGAATCAGATAAGATAATCTATGTGAAGACTTTTTGCACGTAGATAACATAATTACTATACAAATTAAGATTCTCCTAATAGCTGAAATAACAAAGATCACATGATGTACTAAAAGAAGTTTTAGAAATGCATAGAACTTGACCTTTATACTACAATTTGTAAAATTACTGAAACTAATGTAAATAAGCACAAAAAATAAATCCTGGAAGAAAAGACAACTATAGCTTCATATGCTATAGTAAATACATTCATGGACACATGTAAATTCAGAAATAGTCGTATTTTGAGCTAGATATACAAAATAGTAACTATAGTAATTTAAAAAATTTAATGGACTTTCATCCATTGCTAACACTTTTTCTATTTGGTCTACTCTTTCTACATAATAATTATAGAAGAGTAAAAGAAAAAAGGCATCTTTTATAGATTAGACGTAAGTGTTTCATATCACACTTTTTCCTTCTTAGAGCTAACTAAGGACCATATTCTTTTTTAAAAACATGGGTGATAGACTGGACGGCCAGCTTTAATTCGTAAGCAAACACTGGGGTTGATTTTTTTACATTTGGGAAAATAAAAACTTCCTAAACTAAAAACTCCTCAAACCACACACCCTGCTTTCTCCATGAACTCTCCCACAGTCCTTTGCTAACCTGCCCCTGTCAGTCCAGCGCTCGGGGAGTAGAAGCAGCTCCTTGTCCTCAGTCTCTTAGACCAGAGGGCACATAGGGACCGGACCCTAAAGCAGCGGCTTTCCGAGTTCCCTGGCCGCTGAGCCAGGCTATGCCTACAGCGCCTGGTGAATGAGTCTCATGCAGTGTGCCCAGGACGAGCGCAGGGAAAGCAGTGTTTCGTGCAAAGATGATGAAAGGAAAGAGTACCTTGATGTGGAAACAGCTGCATGAAAACTGCTGATTTAGAGCAAGGTAGGGAAGCTTCACAGACACAGAATGAAGAAAAAACAAGAGTGAGTGATGGCAGTAAGACATAAAAAGGGTGAAATGCGATTAGATACTGGATACTTATGTTCCTGGGTTTCGAAGGAATCTGGTTTTAACTATTGAATTCTGACCATTAATTTCCTAAATATTACACTCTGTAACTAAATGGCAGAGCTTACAATTTTACAGACAGATGTGTTTTTATCACCTTTATTGCAATTAAGCATTTTAGTTTTAAGTCAAGAATTAAACTTAAAAATACAATGTAAAAATCAGCAGAAATTGCACCAAACAATTGCTCAGTTTAACATTATTTTCCTCCCTTAAATACAGGGCAATAACAAATAAAAAGAAAAAATAAATCAAGAAAATACCAGATAAAGTTCTGGGGATACCATAAGCAGTTCCCTAAAACATTCAAATCATTTCTGAGATTTTTAAGCAGCCTCAAAATAACTTTGAGAGTGAGACATTTTACACCTGGTACAGGTGTTAGGAGCTTCCTGACTCAGCTCAGTCCACAGCACACCTCGGAGTATTTTAGGTTTGGTTCCAGACCACTACGATAAAGCAAGCTCTAATGTTTTTACTGGTGGAGTAGCTTCCATTAGTAAAAAAAAAATGCAACATCCGTGAAGCACAATAAACAAGGTGTGCCTGTACATTTGGGGAAATGGTTTTCAGGAACTATCATTGTGCACACAGTTGTCACACTGTTGTTGGTCTAGGAATGCTTCCCAGGAGGGGGTCTGCACTACAGAAACAGAGTGAGAGGACAACTGACAGGCCTGGACACAGTCCCAAAATAAAGTGAAAGAATGGAATTCAAAATAAAACTCAATTAAATAAAAGTCTTTGCTCCAAAAAATGCGAGTCCATTTATTAACAGTAAAATAAGCTGATCAAAGTAAAAAATTAAACTTCTTTTCTAGTAAGGAACATTTAAAATAGCCCTAGTCAGAATGGAATTCTATGCTGCTGTAAAAAAGAAGGAACTCTTGCCATTTGCAACGGCATGGATGGACCTTGAGAGCATTATGTTGAGCAAAATAAGCGAGTCAGAGAAAGATAAATATCACATGATCTCACTCATTTGTGGAATATAATGAACAACATAAACTGATAAACCAAAATAGAGCCAGAAGAAAAAAATATTTTAGAATATGATAGAAGTAATTCTGTTATCTGCATATTTTTAATATTTCCTATAACTTTTGTGATATTATACTATGTTAGTACAGTTTTGGTAACATTATATTCAAAATCTTTTTTTTCTTGAAATATTTTTATTGCATGTAATACTATATTTAAAATCATTTTCTTTAAAATATTAATGTTTATTGCATGTAACATTATTATATTTAAAATAGTTTTCCTTGAAATATTAATATTCACTGCATGTAACATTATTATATTTAAAATAATTTTTCTTGAATTATTAATGTTCAATGCATGTAACATTATTATATTTACAATAGTTTTTCTTGAAATATTAAAAAAAGAAAAGAAAAAATAAAATAAAATAGCCCTAGCTCAGTGCACGTAGAGCGTCGGCCTGTGGACCAAAGGGTCCCAGATTCAATTTCAGTCGAGGGCACGTACCATGGCTGCAGGCTCCTCCCTGGCCCGGGCCCTGGTCAGGGTTTGTGCAGGAGGTAACCAATCGATGTGTTTCTCTTTGTCTTTCCCTCTCTCTCCCACTCTCTCTAAAAATCAATAGAAACATTTAAAATTGATCACAGGCTTCTCTTTAAAAAAATTGTAATATCATGTGATATTTATCTTTGAGGGTAAAAAATATAAAACTTTTGCCATAATTATTACCCAATTATTCTTAAAAAAAATACTCCTTGTTTATTGTGCTTCATGGATGTTGCATGTTTTTTTTTTAACTAATGGAAGCTACTCCACCAGTAAAAATTAGAGCTTGCTTTATTGTAGTGGTCTGGAACCAAACCTGGTAAAGGTACAACATGATAAATACCACAAGACAAGGAAAATAGTTAGCTGTGTACACTTGACCGCTCTGACTCTTCTAAAATCTACTTGAGGACAGGTATCACGTCCTACCTGCTCCCCAACTCCCTGGGGTCTAAGAGAGTCCCTTGTATGTAGTAAACAATGAATATCTGTAGGATAAATATCTGGACTTTTGGTTATCTAGGCTTACTCTTGTAGTTAAAATAAAAAAAACATGTACATGTCAAATTTGTGATCAGAGAAAGTAACTAACTGAGATTCATGGGGAAAAGCTGTTAAGTCTTTGGTGACCAGGGTCTCATTCATCTTTAAATGTCCCAGGTATACACCTACAAAATAGGTGTTCATATGTTTACTGAATTAAATTACAGTGTGAAAAATAGTAGGTGGTCTTGGTAGAATACAAATTAAATTTCACATTAGAAATGGGTCTATTTGATTTCTTTTAAAGTCCATATAGTTCCATCTCGATTTTTATTTCTAGTACACTTGCTGTGAATTATCTAAAGAGGATGCAGGGAGACTGCACTTGAAATGGGTGTAGAGTACTCAAAATATGGCTTTAAAAAAAGGCTTCACTGCTCATTATCTAGAACCATTGACGGCTTGGCCTTGTGCAAAAAGAAAGTCCCATAGGTAGCATTTTTAGGTAAATAGGGTTTATTTTCTAGTTTTAATCCTGGTTCTTCAATTCACGTCTAGCTTGCTACAGTGGACCTAATAATGGATCACAATGTCAAATCTGAAATATTCTTACATGTCATAGAATAAATACTATGGGTTCTCTTGAGGATTCTTTTAGTGGCACTTGGGAAAATCTGAAGAGGCAAAGTTTTATGTCCATTTGGCTAAACTGTCCATTTATGTCCAGTTAACACAAATTTATATGCACTGATTCTGAATACAGTCCATTGGCTCCACTGATGCCAAGTTCAATTTCTACTAGGGAGGGAGTCAGAAGACAGTTATGCGTTTTAAATGTGGATTTGCAAAAACGGTCCTGTGCTAAGGGGACAGACAAGTGGACTACGCTAATCTCTCAAGAAGAATGCATTTTCAGAGCCAAGTGCTTTATTTTAAGTAACCACTACTTCCTCAAAAGCTGGTGACTGATGAATTACCAGCCACATTTTTATTTAAGTAAGGTTTAGTGCTTGGGAGGAGGAAGTTCATGAATTTCTTACCTAGCTGATTTCAGCAGAGAATGTTGGAAACTACAAGAAAATACAGTTCAGTGGCAGATCCTGCTAAGCACCACAGATCTAGAGTCTTGCATTGACATGGAAAGTCTGCAGCAAAGGGCTGCTGAGCTGTGCAGGTCAGCAACTTTTGCTTTTTCACACAGGGCAACAAAGCATTCAAGCGCTTAAAGCTCAGTAAACTGGGCACAGGTTGATGTTGGGTACTTCGATAACAAACCATACAGAGCTTCTTTAAATATTTCTGATGGGACCTGGCTGATGGGAATGGAGATAGGGAAATCTTCTGTTTTCTGTACAGCTAAATAGCCAAGTTGAAATGCTGGACTGAGCCTGGGATCTGGCTAAGATTCATCACTTCTTTCAGCCCACTGAGACCAGCAACTCAGCTCCATAAATTGAGGAGACAAGGATATGATTACATAGAGCGAAAGACATAAAGCAGTATACCTAATTACATACAAAGTATTAACTCCTGTAAGAGTATTCCATGAGGGCAAATAACAAAAATACAATAACTAGGTACAGAGATAAATCAAGATCCTTCATGGAGATGATGAACCTACAAGTTAGAGATAAAAATGGGTTTCATGGGAGAATAAAGTCACGATTGAAAAGATAAACTTTTTCTCCAAAAACATGTAGTGAAATAATCTGGCAAACTAAAGGACACACGATTTTCAATTTAGAGACTGTAAATGCTGAATACAGTGATTCTACTTAATTAATGCTATTACTTTTAAAGCTTCAGTATCTTTTGAGACCAGCCAGAGGTTTCTAGGGTGCAGTAGTTTGTTGAAGCACCATCTCTGAAGAACCACTGGAGGTGAGACGACTGGTTTAAAACTGCAACCAAAACCATACAGCTCTTCTCTGATTTTCATAAACAATTCTAACTAAGAGGTTACAGAATAGGACTATTTTTTTAAAAAGGCAAATGATATAGATAATGTCCAACTAATACATAATGTCCAACCAGAACATTAGCAATTAGTCAACTAGCAGGGGAAATTGTACTGGTCACCTTTGTTCTAAGCCTGATTATTTTATTGTCTCCATTAGGGGGCAGAAATCCCCCTACCAATTAATCTGAGTAATAATATAAAAATTAAATAAAAACCCAACTAATATTTTGACAGGTTTAACATCACTTTAGTAGTAGCTGAAGAGGCAAAAGTTTGCTCAAAATGAATCTAACTTTGAAAGCAAGAGAACCAATATAGGCAGAGTCTATTAATTTTCTCACTGGGATCAACATTATAAGTAACAAATAACCCAGGAAACAGAGAGCCCTACAGAAGAAAAGGAGTGCTGGACTTAAGGTAAGGCAGATGGAAGTAATGAGATGGCAATAAACAAACAAATAAATAAAGAATAAGGGAAAGGAAGGCAGGAAGAAGATGACAGACACATCACAGCTACATAAAGCAATGAATGTGTTAGAAAGACACTGGACAGGGTTCTGGATAAGAACTGTATGATAAAGCAATGAGCTTAGCACTTCTAAACCTCAATCTCCCCATTGCACACAGCGCTGTGAGCCTAGAACTAAGTAACCCTACAGTGCTCCCAGCTTCAAAATGCTAAGATTTTAAAGAGTGGGGACAATGGTGAGGGGAAGAATTCAGAGGCTGCAATATCCAAAGAAAGTACAGTTTAGCTTTTGCCCTTGCTTTAACAGTTGAAATGCCAATTATGAGGCAAGAACACTGGCAGATCCTAGGGCAGTGCTTTTCAAATTCCCTGAGCACTAGAATCACTGGGGTATTTACTAAACCACAGATTACTGGAAGGGGTTCCTTGTGCAGGAGGTCTGGGGTGGGATGCTAGCATTTGCATTTCTAACAAGCTCCCAAGTGATGCTGACACTGCTGGTCTAGAACCACACTCGGAGACACACTGTCTGAGGCAATAAGTGACAGAGGGCAAATGAACATGGTTATATTGTGGGGAGGGGGAGGAGTTGACCAGGTTTCTTTTATTTCCTGCCGAGGACTGCGGGGGTTGGCACAGAACCTGATAAGGCACAGTAAGGTGACTGTTAAATAAATGCTGGATCAAATACGTTGTTCCTTTTGCTAACGAAAGCTTAATAAATAAAGTTATTTAATATAATGGTTTGTATGAATTGGTTATTTGCCAAGGTCTTTAGAGCTACAGATGCTTAAATGGTTGTACAAAACTTGGATTATAACCCAGGGATTCTATTTACGGATCTTGAACATCACAAAATAGTTATAATACATCATTTGGCTTTTTAAAAGAAAATCCATGCTACCACTTAAAAGAACTATGTATAGTAACTTTTCCAATAATGGAATTTTAAACACAAACCCTTTAAAAGAAAACATTTAGAAAGGTATCTTTCTGAGTAGAAAACGTGGCCATAAAGGAAGTTCTCCTTCGTTGCCCACTGTCATCACAACACACAGCGGCATCCGTTCTATAGCCAGGACCACCCCCAGGGACGTAGAGTTGTATGAGACCATTCACTCTGACACCCAGTGAGCCCTTAATTCTGCAGGTCTGCCATGTCTGCCATCTTGCTCATCTCAGCCCCACTGAGCTATTAGCTCTCATATATCCGTACATCCCCCTTTAGTCACATGTTAAATTGGCATACTTTTCCCACTTGGACCTAAGAGTGACTCCACAGTAAGGAATAACTTAGGAGCTTTAAGATGTTACTACCGTGAGATGGCCTTTCTGTCTGGTTGTGTATTTACTCTTACGTTTTCAGGCTGGTTTCTAGACTGTTAGGTGGTTGCTGGCTGCAGAGAAGTGGGGTACTACCTTGTGTATTTTGGATATACTATGCTGTGTCAGAGACACAGAAGCCCTTAGGGCAAGGTTAGTATATCTAGTAAGGGGATTGTAATTCTGTCCACTTATAGGGTAATGCGCTTTAGGTTGCTCCTCCTGCCCAAACTCTTAACTTATCAACCTTGGAACACTCTGTCAGTATTAAATATTTCACTATCTAATATATAAGTGTTTGAAAGTAAAAGCTTTATAGAAGAACAAAATTCCAGTCAGCTACAAAGTAAAGAAGAAATGTAAAATGAACCTCATGATAAAAAAGGAGCAAAAACTGCTTAAACTGCTAACAAGGGAATTCCTAATGTTGGTATATTAATAGTATTGTTCAGATTTATATAAAGATGACATTTACTGACCTGGGGAATGCTGGGAAGTTGCAAGTGAGGTCATGGAATTAGAAAGGTTAAGGTTAGCAGTGATACTAAGCTGGCTCTGCACTGCAGGAGGATAAGGAGATGTGGGTGTCAGGAGGGACTCCTCACTGGTTTCTTCATCAATTCCAGGCAAATACGTGTCAATCAAGGCATCAAGAAACTTAACAATAAGCTCAGCATAGTCTGGGATTTGTGTTTGCTGTAATGGAAAATAGGAAATTATTTTAGCTCCATTCTTTTTTTATCCCCTTAGAAGCCAAAAATGATTAATTCAGTTTTCATTGTAGGCTTCAATTTGCTATTTTTTTCTTCCTTTGTATTACAGATCATTTAAGAAAGGGGGTGGAGTAATATTTACAGACTACCATGAGACTCACAACTGGGAATGTTATTTGGCTACACTTTCAGCTTCCAGATGAACCTGCATTACTGAAAGCCATGCACAGACAAAACCCAAATAATCCGGAGACAATGCAATTACAGGAATGTTGTCTAGTCAATTTTCCAAAACAGAGAAAATAGGCAGAGCATTATCATTCCAGCTGCCATTTAGAGATTCACTGTGAAGGGCTATTTGGAATCAAACTTCAGAAATTCCTGCTGGTATAGTTATTTCTGTGATTTCAGGCCCATTTTTTTTTTTTTTTAAATGACAGCCTTTGCATAGCATGCGATATTCAGTGATAACTAACCAATATAAATTAAATTCCCAATTCTTAAACTTAACAATAAGTTTTAGGTAATCCATATTAATTTAGTACATCTGCAACACTGCACTAGTTACTGTGGGGGAAGAAACAGACATCCTGCCTTCAAGGAACATCAGTCAATTTGGAGAGCGACCATATCTAGAGAAAATAATTAAATACACATTCACAAAGCACTATATCAACTAATGCCAACCAAAGAACAAACTGAATAGGAGCAAATAAGGATATATTCAGTGAAGAATAAATCTAACCCAATAGGGTGGGAGAAAAAAAGTTTACATGAGGTATATTTTTTCCATTATGTAATTTTTTAAAAACTGAGATTTAATTGAGATACAACAGTTTCAGGTCAAGGAGGTAGATTTTAACCATAGGCAATGCTCCTCCTCATTACAAGATACGTAAGTGTGTGCATTAGGATCAGCAGACACACGAGGGACTGAGGGCAGAAACATCTGTAGAGATTTATCACACCCTTCTGAAAAGTCAAACATAAATTGAACTGAGTTGTTTTCTACAAAAGCTAATATATAAACATATTAAAGGTGCTGCCTCTTAGAATCTGTGGTGGAAACTTTAATAAAAGTAAAGTGTTTATTGTGAATCATCATTCTGGTTTTCAGCATATTCTGTGCTTTTAAAGGAGACACACTAATATGAATAAAATCTTTCATTTTGTCAATAGGGAAAGACATTTTTTTCTTACCTTTGAAAAGGGTCCTGCAAACCGCCATAAGCCATTAAAACCAAAACCTGCAACAAATCAAATGTTACTCTTATAATAAGCAAGAGACTCCTTTAATCTTAACAGAAATTAGTTACATAGTTGATGATACAGAAAACAGATACCCCACATTGAAAAATATGTGTCAAAGTAGATTTAAATGCAGTATAAAAATCATACTTTAATTTTAAAAAGTTGTCCAACCAGTTATCTATTAAACATAAAATTAAAAGAGTGAGAAAATGCCATATGGAGAGAGAAGTATAAACAAGACTACCCCTTCTAAAGAATTCTTTAGTCAGTGCATTTTGTAACAGCACACACGCTAGCAAGGGCACCAACCACCCTCCTCCCGACACATGTATTTACTTTGCAGGTAAGAAGTCTGGTATTGTGGTGGGGATTCTTCATGGTACACCACACTCTGCACAATTCCATGAACTGGATTTAATAAATTTGGATCTTGGCACAATGACAACAGAGTGTTGATCTTAGAGTCCAACAAATTGTGCCTAAAAGACAAAAGTCAACAGGGGAACATTTTAAAGAAAACTTAAATGAAAGTATACACTGAAAAACATATTATATAGTTCCCAGAACCATATGATAAAAATGAAGGGAGAGGAGTGCTTTTCTAAAATTTCTACAATGACTCTGTATGTTGCCTTGTTGCTGTTGTTTTTAGTCATCAGGGAAAATATGGTACAAACAACCAACTAGTACTGTCCATATAACCATGCTTAACCATCTGTATATGGTGACTGTTTGCTCAAGACAAGGTTGGCTTCTATTTTCCACTATTAGCATAATTTACAACAATTTATTTCTGCTGACTGTTGATATATACCTAGAAAGTTAAATTAAATTTAATATTAACTAGTGTTTAATAATGTTGAATCAGATCAAATAAGGCAAAAAAGATTAATTTGGAGGGGGTGGAATATCTGATCCAATTCAAAACTTAAGAGAAAATTAACTATTTCTAATCAGGCTATCACCCATTAAAATAACCAAGAGCCAATTATTTAAAATTCTGAAAAATTTAAGTGATATTTAACAAAAATAAGAAAATAATGATACAACATAGAAGGCCTATATCAGGAATAGAATTCCCCTAGTTTCTTTGGGAACTCTTTGAGGCCAATATGATTGTCACCCTTAGGAGAGCATAAAACTCATCTCCCAAAGAGGTCAATTTTGTTTTCATTGAATGTGGATAAGTATAAAAGTTCTACCGAAAAAGAAGCCAAAACAGGTATGCTTATTTAAATATAGTAGTCTCATATATGCTCCTAAGTGAGGAAATGAACAATGCTCATCATGATGAACACTTAAGAAAATCAACCAGATAAGAAAATGCTTTTCCTAATGTGTGTTATAATCACACGAGTCTTAGTGTCCAGTAAACCACCATCTAAACTAAAATCAGTCACATTATCTTACGTTCCCTTCTCCACAACCAGTGAACATTACTGGGTGGTACTTTGCCTAAGTTTTTGTAAAACATTTGACTCTAAGACCGACACAAAAATTAAACACAAAAGGAATACTTACACAACAGGAAAAACTTTGGGGAAAACAACACTGGCTTCTGCTAAGTATTCATAAAGAATTCGTTGATCAAACTCATCCGTGGTATATTTTACCAGTGTAGCCTGCCAACGTGAGAAAAAGTAAACAGAAAACATATTTTGTGGCTGAATTGCTATCTGTTTTGAGAAGCAGAAGATAGCCTTCCTTTCATGTTTTCATGTCACTTTCTAAGTGACTGGAAAAAAAACTTGAGGGGGGGACCCTAAAAAAGAGAAAGCCTTACCAGAACAGTAAGAAGAAGTGCTTGGATTTTTGGATCAGTAAGTACTTCCTCATCCAAGAGAACATTTGATTCTGACACTGAAACTTTACGTAAATGTGGGTGCTGTTGTGATGAGGAAATCCTTGGAGTTTCTGCAGTAACATATGGAGTAACATGATCAGCTGTATTAATAGAATATACACACTAGATACTACTTCACCTAATACATTTTAATGTTACTCATAAAACTCAATAGCTTTTTAGTAGACATTTAAAATATAAACATCATGCAGAATTACTCTTCACCTATACAAAAGTTTTGACTAGCTGTTTACAATGCTATAGATTATATATATGGTTACTCTATTCAGAGGTTTCAGGATAACAGTCATTTTAAGAGCTTTATGGCTTATATTTTGAAAAAGAGCAAATGTTTCTATTTTTCATCCTAAAGATTCTAAGAAATGGCTGGAAAGCATATACAGCTTTAATGTACTCTCCCACCTGATTTTCAAAGATCTAGATCAATTATTAACTTTGTTTCTCACCCATTTCATAATCAGTTTCTGCTACTCTCCTCATTTTGGGGGGTGTTGTGATCCCTGATTCCATTTCTTGCCTTTTAGGAGCCTTTGTGTCTGATATCAAGTGATCAAAACTTTTCCTTGTTCCTATAAACAAAAGTTACAGAATATGGAAAGTCATTAACCATCACAGTGTCTGTGATTAGGATTATACTAAAAAGAAAATGTTTGGACCCAAAGTGTTTAGGTTTTCACTTAAGGACCCAAAGAAACTCAAACATATCACTAGGGTGTGGTTTCTCTCCTTTATTCTCCATCTTCTCAAGGAATTTTGGTTCCATAGCTTTCTGTCTCAGGGCAGGATGTACCTTACTGGTCCAAGTGAAACTGATATTACATGCACTACACTGGAGGTAAACCGATCGCCACCAACAAGTATAATACTTGATAATAAATAAATTTGGGGTATGCACTGTTAACAGTAGCAAAGATATGTCTTAATAGCCTTTTATCAATTTTAGAAATTCTGCTGGTGCCAAGAATTAGATAGTAATATATGAAGAACTTCCAAAAGTAGGCAAGTTCTAAGTTTGATTTTAATTCTTCAAACTTTGAAAAGAAAATCTGCTTGCCTGAAAGTACTAAGTAATAGATATATTGCAAGATGCTTAAAAAATAGCTAATAGGCCAGGCAGGAGTGGCTCAGTGGTTGAGCATCAACCTATGAACCAGGAGGTCACAGTTTGATTCCTGGTCAGGGCACATGCCTAAATTGTGGGCTTAATCCCAGTGGGGGGTGTGCAGGAGGCAGCTGACCAATGATGCGCATCATTGATGTTTGTTTCTCTCTTTCTTCCGCTCTGAAATCAATAAAAAAAAAATTTTTTTTAAAAAAGCAAATAGTACCACTTCCCACTTGCCTTTGAATTTTCTAATCCTGTACTGCATTGATGTTAAATAGCTTCCTCTTATTTAAAGTAAAGCACTGAAGTTGGATTATTTGGAACTTGCACTAAGTCTTACCTGTTCTACTTGGGAAATCTATCCCAAACTTGACTCCTCTTCTCCGTTCTCCCGCTGTGCCTGCCTTAGCAGAGCCTATACCATGTGTTTTTTTTTGAATTGCTGTATCAATCTCTTAAATGGTCCCCTTGCCAAAAATCTCTCCCTATTTCTCCACATTGTCGCCAATAAAAAAATTGGTGATGTCCCCTCCCCTACTTAAAGATCCCTACTGGCTAAATCTCTTAACATGGCCTACAGTTCCCCACAATTTAGTTCCAATCCTTTTCCAGCCTCATTTGCTACCCAACTGCTTTTCCTGACTTTTCTTTATTCAGGCCATCATTCCCCTTCTCTCGAATGCATTCTGTCCTTGTCTTATGACTACCTGGCAAGAATGTATTAAATCTTTAATACCCAGTCCAGACACTACCTCCTTTCTGCAGCTTTTCCTAATTTCCCCAGATCCTCAGGTTCCCCTCATCAAGACATTGCTTTTGTGATACCCAGGATGTTGTTATCGGCTGATTATAAGTCTTAGCCACCAAACTATGAGCTCCTCAGAGCAGAGACCATAACTTTTCATCCAGCACATGAGGTGAATGAAATTAATACTGCATTTTCTCTGAAACCAGTTTTTCCTTGGCATGAAAATTCAGAATTACAAAACACAAAGTAACCAGGAAACTCCTAGAAGATTATTTATGACAAAGTATAAACAGAAAGGAACACAAACAAAAGGTAACAGCCCTATGTGACTAGCAACAGGGATTAATATTCATGTTTTCAATTGTTTTTATGGTTTACTGGCAGGTTATTTATTTCACACTATTGTTTGTTCACTGATTTCCTTATGAACACAGAATTTTCCCAATACCTCGACACTTAAAGATATACTTGCATGGATAACTGAAACCCACTGAGCCATCAGTGTTGGTGGCTGAAATATGGATCCCAATGTATTTCAGTAACAATGTTGTATGAGAGCCCCATTTGCATCTCCTCTGTGGTGAGTTGGACTCAGTGAGCTCTCATTACCTGCTGTCAGCTGCTGAAAAGGGAAAGGGTCTCACAGCATGTTAGGTGCACTTCTCATTGACAAATGGTGATGTAACTGAACAATCTTAACTGTCAAGATCATATCTTATAGTAATAGAAAAGCCTAGTATTAAAAAATCTTACCATTTTGTCTTTTTAAAGAAAAGATAGCAAATAGCCAAAACCGGTTTGGCTCAGTGGATAGAGCGTCGGCCTGCGGACTGAAAGGTCCCAGGTTCGATTCCGGTCAAGGGCATGTACCTGGATTGCAGGCACATCCCCAGTAGGGGGCGTGTGTGCAGGAGGCAGCTGATCAATGTTTCTCTCTCATTGATGTTTCTCTCTCTCTCTCCCTTCCTCTCTGTAAAAAATCAATAAAATATATTTAAAAAAAAAAAAAAAGAAAAGATAGCAAATAGTATTAGTACAGCTTCATACCATACTGATGCATCCTGCTCTCTCTCAGATAATTAGGAACTGTATTGTTAAAGGCCCTGCATCTGAGTGAGTAGCTAGCTAATGTCTCTCCCATTCCCATTTCCCTGCTGCCTGGCCATGGCAGAACAAAACAAGGCTGGCCACAGTATTTAGTCTAAGAATCGGAAAAATACTGTTTTAAGGTCTCATTTTCATTCCTCCTAACTGATATGGCTTAATTGATCCATCAAACGCTCTTATAACTGGCATCAAAACCAGGAAATTTTGATAAACTTGAACAGCTTCAAATAATTCTCCAAGAGTGAAGGTATTTGAGCATTTAAAAAAAATAATTCCAAGAGATCTGAGATAATTTAGAGCCACTAACCAAGTAACTTCTTAGTGTTGGCCTGAGAAGGCTGCCCCATGTCCAAGCTCATGGATTTCCTGGCCCGGGGACTGGTCTGGCCCACTGTGGGATACGTGGCTGCAAGGTACCCTTCAGAACCTTTGGGAGAGGACCATGGTTGATTCTCCTTCAGTGTCCTGAGAGATTTAAACGATTGAGAAGAATTAATCAACATGGTGAAGAATACAACCAATGGTTGCCCCTTCTACCTGGCTGTCCTATGATAGCAATCAATTAATTTTAAACTTGTGAATTAAAGGGCTTTAGGGTACAAACTCTTAATATATCTTTAGAAAGAATCCACTTTCTTGCCATAGTATCTTATACATAGATCACAGAATGCTCAATAAAATTGTGCTACATTGATTTTTAAATCAGGGAAAAACAAGTTTAAATAGGCAATTGTATTCTTAGTTCAAAAACCAAGAAAATCAACCTAATTTATACTTGACAGGGGACTACACACAAACTCACTTTCTCCTTTCCAAAATAAAAAGGGTATACCACAAAGAAAGAGAATCATAGAAATGACTGAAGAATAAGACAGTTGAAAACCAAGTATGGCTCGGAAGTTTTTGCAATACATTGTTAAAATTTCAGTGGGAAATTATTGGGGGCTTTTAGTGAAAAAGTGGGATGTTGATAAATTGAATGATATAAGCTCTATAAATATAAGATTACTTTCCTATATCCAACATTATCTAAAATTTAAAGATACTTTCATTTAATTGGAAATGTAAAAAAATTCCTAAATGATGACATTTTCATGTAATTTCTCTTTTATAGAGAAAAATGTACTACCTCAAAAACACATATATAGTGGACATATTTTATTACCTTACTAGAGGCCTGGCGCACGAATTTGTGCCCCAGTGGGGTCCCCTGGCCTGGCCTGTGGGATTCGGCCGAAACTGGCTCTCTGACATCCCCCGAGGGATCCTGGATTGCAAGAGGGTGCAAGCCAGGCCGAGGGACCCCACAGGTGCACAATGGGCCAGGAAGGGATGCAGGAGGTTGGCCAGCCGGGAAGGGACCTTGGGAGGGTTCCAGGGTGTGTCCATCCTGTCTGGCTTAGTCCAATAGGCTGGACCCCAGCAGCAAGCTAACATACAGGTTGGAGCGTCTGCCCCCTGGTGGTCAGTGCACATCATAACGAGCGGTTGAGTGGCCTTAGCATATCATTAGCATATTATGCTTTGATTGGTTGACCGGATGACCGGACACTTAGCATATTAGGCTTTTATTATATAGGATCATCTAAATTATGTTATAAAACACTTTTAAATAACTTTAATATGATATAATACAACAAATGTGTTGGCATTTACATTTCTTTTACAAATCTGTATAACTTAGTTGTTTTTCATTAACCATCTTTTTCATGCCAGTTTTTTCCTTAGGTCCTTTCCTGTAACCAAATACTTTTTAATATATATATATATATATATATATATATATATATATATTCTTTATTGATTAAGGTATTACATATGTGTCCTTATCGTCCCCACACTGTCCCCCCACCCCCTAACCTAATACTTTTTAAGATCACTTATTTTCATTATTCAACTGGTTTGTGCTTAAAAGAAGCAAACTAATGTTAATAGTAGCACAATGAGATTAGAAGGATAATTCTTCTACTACTAACCCACATAAAATACACTGTACATTTACAAAACGAGTTTTAATTTACAAATTCTTCCTAGATTATCTCTATATTTCCTCCTGGACTTTTCTGCTGCATGCCTCCATTAGCACATTAAACTAAAACCTGAGTATAATTATGCCATTGTGGCAGAAGAAGTCCATTTACCTATAGCTAGGATCACTGTGATGAATGGGATATGTATCCATAGGAACATTTTCCATTGAAATATCAGTAAGAAGAAGAGACTTTCTATGTTTTAGGCTACAGCGACTTCGAACCTCCTCAGACACTGTGAGTAAAGCTAAGAGGAAAAAGAAGGCAGATTAGAAAATTTAACAAATCAGCAGCTGACTTAAAACAGGACACACTTCTTATAAGCTCCTGATAAGGATAACAGCTGTTATTGATCAACAGCCCTAGGGAGTACAGGGTTTAAGGATACAAAACACTGAGGATAGACTTACAGCCCGTTTTTTGGGAGCCTGTACATAAACATGAAATAAACTAAGAAACCTAATAAGCATCTTATATTTCAAGTCCTCTACTGAACCTTTGAGCTCAACAAACATAAAAAGTAAACAGAGCAGGTAGTATGCGGTCCATTTCTCTGAGATGTAAATGATTCAAATAAAAGGTGCCACATATTGAAGTCTGCTAAACTGGGAATCATCACTTTCCATCAAATGACTATACATAAGTGTTAAGTACTGCTGAGTAGAGAAATCAGGTAAGAGCAAATAAGGTAATGGAATGGTGGGGATGGGCAGACATTTTAGGTAAAACAAATGGCATCAGGAATGAATATTAAAGAGGCAGAAAGACACTTCTAGGAGATGGCAAATATATTTCCTTAAAATAGCCCATCCATCTGGAGAGGTAATGAAAAAATGAGGCCTGTAAAATTTAGAGAAGGAGGACAGAATCAGCAGGCTGTTCAAGGGCCCAGGCTGCTGGGCCCAAGAGTTCCGATTTTATGACAGACAACAGGGAGCCACATGATATCTTGAAACAAAGATGACAAAAGGAACACATTTCATATTTTAATGCAAATTCTTTTATAAAAAAAAATAGGGGGCGCATGGGGAGGGGCGAAAAAAAAAAAGAAAAGAAAAAATATTTTGGGAAAACTTTCAAAATTTTAACCACCACCATGGGATGGGACTGTGAATTCTTCACCCTGTCAAACAACCAGCTGAAGGACTGACCCACAGGTGTCTGCATCTTTCTGAAGTTCCTTAGATACAGATGTGGTAAGATTAATTGTGTCTATTTTGTGTTTTTACCTGCTAAGTAAGCCACGCTCTGTGTATTCACCTCAAATTTGTCACAATTTCTATGTTTGTTAACTAGAGTTAGTAGCGTATGCAAAATTCTGACAGTTCTTGCAACAATGGCAGGTGAAGGATGTCTGTACCCTACAAAAAACAAAAACAGATAAGAAGGTAGTTTATTCTTTCAACAGGTATTTGTTGAGTGCTTATTCTGTGACTAGCAACTCTGAAAGGAAAGAAGACCATTTGGAAACAAAACAAACATCTGTGAGAAGTTAATTAATTATACATAGGATTAAATACTAAGTTGTGCAGAACAGAATGTTTCTTAGAACTCTAAGGCAGCAGTAGCCAACCGGTGGTCCATGAGGTCCGAAAGGTTGGTGACCACTGCTCTAAGGTACCTCAGGGAGAGGAAATTAGGAAAGATGATTGTATTTTAGATCTTCCATTCCCTAAAGCAGCAGAGCTTTTTAAAAATCCCATGAAACTCATTTTAAGATATCTTATGAAAACACGGTTCTATTGCTTAAAAATTCTTATTTTTTTCCATCATCATTTATCCCCCCTATACCCTCTCCCACTCCACCTCTGCTCCCCTAAAAATTCTTTTTTAACTTAAAGAAAAAAACTCAATGACAAATGAAGTATATGCTCTCAAAGCCTAGAGAATAGGATTGATTAAAGGGTAAGCTTAATTTTCAGACAGCGTTTAATCACTAATGCTACTACATTTTAAAATAGAGGCTTGTACACTCAAAATATCTGCTATTTTTTTAGAAGTACAGAATAAACAAGCACTCTATCAGCCCCACAGCAATTCCTCTTCTTGGTATCCTGTAGTAAGTGCAGTATTTTTTGAGCAATCCCTATTCACCTAAGAGATTAAAACTGTCAATATTTTTGCAGTGGTGAAATCAAATATGGGGTGGGGCAAAAGTAGGTTTAAAAGTAGGTTAAAGTAGGTTCCAGTTGTTCATATGGAAAATACCATAATCAATAATAATCCTATCTAATGAAAGAGAAACATGCAAATTATCTAATAAAGGAGAAACATGCAAAAACCCCCGCTATGCCCACCAGCCAATCAGGAACAAGTATGCAAATTAACCCAAGCAAGATGGTGGTTAATTTGCGTATCCAGGCGCAGAGCGAAGACTGAAGACAGCATAGAAGGAAGCCAAGCACTGCAGAAGGGAGGGAAGCTGCAGAGAAGCAAGCAAGCGGGGCAGGGGAGAAGGAAGGGAAGCAGACGAGGCGGGAGAGAAGAGAGGGAAGCAGATCGCCGCAGGAAGCCCTATTGCAGGAATCTTCCTGCAATGGGCCTCTAGTATAAGAATAAACTGTTTTCATATTCACAACTGTAAACCTACTTTTGCCCCACCCTGTATATACATTCAAAGTTGTGGGTATATGTGTTATATTAGGTAAAAACTACCTCCATGATCCTTCCCTCAAGTTTTAAATCATTTAAGTTGAATAAAACTATTAGAAGCCTGGTGCACAAAATTCGTGCACTCGGGGGGGAGGTGTCGGGGGAGCGGGCCTAAGCTGTCAGTCAGACATCCTTAGTGTGGCTGTGGAGGCGGGAGAGGCTCCTGCCACCACTGCTGCGCTTGCTAGCTGTGAGCCTGGCTCAGGGCTTCTGGCTGAGCAATGCTCCCCCCCTGTGGGAGCGCACTGACCACCAGGGGGCAGCTCCTGCATTGAAAATCTGTCCCCTGGTGGTCAGTGCACATCAAAGCGAGCCATTGAGCAGCCTTATGCTTTGATTGAGCATATTATGCTTTGATTGGTTGAACAGTTGACTGGGCAACTGGACACTTAGCATATTAGGCTTTTTTTATTAGGATAGACTCAAGCTCTATCTTGAGTCTCAATGGTGGCCAAATCCAAAACTGCTTAAAATCACTGGTTCATGCCAGCTCGTTATTCCAGTCCTTTCTTTTCACTGATTTTGCCTTTGACTCACCATTATATGCTGTCCCTGCTAACTGCCATCTCTGGCCATGACGATCCCATGTTAATTAACCAAAGCTAAATGCAGTGAAGTCAGGAGTAGGCAGTAAAGCCAAATTAGGGAGGGAAAGAGCTGGCTCTGAGGAATGGCTGATCACAGCTATTGCAATCTAGACATCTGGAGGGGCGAGGGTGATGTACCAAAAAGGTGATGAAATAATGGGGCTGATCAACAATAAATAAGAAACAAGTTGAAGAAAATCTGTGACCAAATCACTAAGATATTATTTTAGTAGCATGTTAGAAAATGTTATTTATTTGCAGTCTGTCTTTTTTTGATAATAAAAAAGATATATAAGTAGTGTTAATTAATAATACAGATATTAGAAGGTTTAGTACTTAAGAATTTTATAACAATCAACTTTTGCTTTTTTAAAGAAATCTGGTATTGGATGGGAAATTAGGCTTGATTAAAAACATATATTAAACATAATTCAATAAAGCAGATAAAATTTGCATTTACAATAAGGCACATGAGCCTAATTATTTCAAGCAATCAATTATTTTAAATATTTTTGAATTCTTGATACCATTTCATAAAAATATTCTGACACAGCCCTCTACCTTTTAAGAGGTGTCCAACCAGTGCGAAGTTAAAATTAGAGTTGAAATTGAGTCCAACAAAATGATCCATTTGCTTGCAGTGCCATTCCAGAGGATTCCGGATTGCCATAAACACTTCCTCTGGACTCTATTAAAGATAATAGTGAGATGGTTGATGGGTTCACACAGGAACTTTCTTTAAAGGACCACTTACTGGTTCAACAGCTATAACAAGATAAACAATCCTTTCAAGCTGAAAGAAATCATTTTCAAGACTACTGAAAACCACAGAACATTAAGGTACTATAAATTAATTAGTGCAAGAAAAGTAATAATATAAATAATAAGATGATGAAAGATGAAATGCAAACTAAATGACTGTCAGTTTACATCCTTGTGACTTTTTAAAAATTATAATTTTTGTTGCATTAAGTAAGACCACCATTGTATGGGCTTTTTGTGTGCCTGGCATTCTGTGTATCATGGGGACAGAAAATTCATGACAAAGATGAGAGTTCACTCACTGCCCACAGTATACAATAATGCCAGATGCATTATTATGTTGAAACCTTAAAGCAATCCTATGCAGTAAGGTTATTAGCTCCCTTTTACAGATTTATGCATTTATTCATTCTTTTACTTATCAAAGACTTACTGTGTGGTTTTGATGTGCCAGCCAGAGTTCTAGGTCCTGCAGATAACTAAACAGACAAAAACGACTCACCCTGGTGGACTTTACATTCTAGGTGGGAAAATGAGGAAACTGAAACTCCAAAACACTATGCAATGTGCCCAGGATAATTAAGATTTTAATAGTGTTTCCTAAAGTGTGGTTCACTTTAAAGTCACTGAGGATGCTTATTTAAAGGTGAAAGGTACTGGATCCCATCTCTGAATCATGGGAAGTGGTTAAACCCCAGGAATTTGCCTTTTTAATTTTTTTTTTAAAGAACCCCAGTGAGCCTAGATGGCATGGCTTAGTGGTTGAGCGTTGACCTATGAACCAAAAGGTCACGGTTCAATTCCTGGTCAGGCCACATGCCCGGGTTATAGGCTCAATCCCCAATAAGGGGCATGCAGGAGGCAGCCAATCAATGATTCTCTCTCATCACTGATGTTTCTATCTCTCTCTCTGAAATGAATAAAAATATATTTTAAAAATAAAAGAACCCCAGTGATTTCTTTATGCATAAAAATTTTTGTAAGTTAACAACTGAAGTGTTTAGGGTCATGCTCAGGTCTGTCTAGATTTTGATCTCAAAAGAAACAAAAGCCTGAGTATATAAAATATATGTAGTGAGGTGTTTAGAGCAGCACTGAACATATGCATCATCTCACATATTCACCCCTCCCTTCCTTTTTGGTGAGAACATTCAACTTCTACTCTCTCAGTAAATTTCAATTACATGTGAAATGGGGGATGGAGAATGCTAACCTTAGGGTTATAAAAATTAGCCTGACACGGTAGCTATTATTACTACTAAGTATTATTTATCCCTATTCTATTTACTAGTTTTGAGCAAGTACTGTTTTTATTCAGAAAGTATGCAGTAAAGTTTAAATATTTTTAATGAGCTGGTAAGTTACATTATAGAAATTCATAGTTTAGTTAGGGACCTCTTCTGATTTTAAAAGGATAATAATAATAATAATAATAATAATAATAATAAACAGAGGAGTTCTAAATGTACATAATCTAGGAATCCCAATAGAAGGCTTCCTTACCTTGTCATTGAATATCCGGAGACTGTCTAAGGTGTGCAGGTTTTGTTCAAGAAGTGCGGTGCCTGCTGAATACAAGTTGACCTCATCGAGCTGCAGCACGGCTACAGCTACCCAAAAGAGGGCCTTGTGCAGAGGGGAGTCCTGGCCAAGGAGACACGTTCAAGTTAGTAACATGAACCACAAAAGTCTCATTCAACACACTTCAGTACAAAACAAAGCATGTTATCCTCAAATCACATGGTTCTTTCTTTATTAGTATGTGACTCTGGGCATGATTTTTATTCTGGGGAAGGTAAATATATGGGTAAGCTCTTCATCTATTCTCTGTAAGTAACCAGACACTGAGAACCTTAGCATCTCCTTCGATTTCTTCCCACACTCTGGTTCCAAATCCAGTCAACAAGTTTTGTTTTTTTTAAATATATTTTTATTGATTTCAAAGAGGAAGGGAGAGGGAGAGAGAGATAGAAACATCAATGATGAGAGAGAATCATTGATTGGTTGCCTCCTGCACACCCCACACTGAGGATCGAGCCCGCAACCCAGGCATGTGCTCTTGACCGGAATCGAACCTGAGACCCTTCAGTCCATAGGCTGATGCTCTATCCACTGAGCCAAAACAGCTAGGGCAACAAGTTTTATTGATTCTTCCAAACTAATCTCTTTTGCATCTGCTTATGGCTAATGACACTATTCCATGTCAACCTTCTTCATTCTAAATGTGGATTCTTGTTACCTCCAGTTTCTCCATGCTCCCATCTGCTCTGCACTCTACTACCAAATGACCCTTCTAGGTCCTGCTTTTGTCATATTACCTATTGGCTTGAAAACATATGGGTACATTTCCAAACTCCTTCCTGAAGAACGCTGAGTGTTAGTTTAGTTCTATCTTTACAACCTCCCCTGTCACTATTCTCCTGAACACTTTCTCCCTAACAAACAGAATGGTCTACTTGCCATCCCTCCACTGATCCAGTGCCTATACAATTCTACTGTTATCACTCCCTTTCTCCACACTAAATCCTACTTATCTCCCTCTTTAATGTTTGTTCAGATTCTACCCTTTCAATGTTCTTATCACTCTTACCAGTATTAAGGGTCTCTTGATGCTCTGAAATAAAAATATTTATTTTGGGAACCCTTATTTAGCAGTGTGGTATATAGGGCAATACATGTATAGCTGTATGTATGTTAAATGACCTGGTTGGGATCACAAAGCTGAGACGAGCTCAGACCATCCTAAAACAGTGGCCACACCATTTTATTCCTTTTAAATATCATCTTCTTGATAATCAGGTATACTTCACTCAGCCTCACATTTCTCCACAATAATAACCACGAACTAACATATTATGGATTTTACTTACTTTGCTTATCATCTACCCATGCTGTACTCCCACTCACCCTAGAATTTAAGTTCCATGAGGGTAGGGAACTTCATTGGCTTTGTTCAGTATTATATCTCTAGCACCTAAAACAGTACTTGGCATACAGCAGATAGTCTATCAATACTTACTGGATAACAGAATTAAGAATATATACCCATTTTTACTTTACCACTGATAAAACAAAAAACAAACATTTGAGAATATAATCTTCATACTTATTCTTCCTCTAATGTAAATATTTCAAATAACTACTTTAACTATTACTTTTTTTTTATAACTACATTTCCCAACCCACCTATTTTGTGAACTCTTTGAAAGAAAAGATTTACCACCAGTACCCAAAATGAATGCACTCATTTTCTATTACCTTATTAAGAAGTGGTTGTAATTTGGTTAGTGCTATTACTGTAGCTTCTATCAGAACTTGACTGTTGTAAGTATCAGGTCCTTTTAAGCAACTCTCAAGTGCCTTTTAGGGAAACAGAATTCTTTATTTTACTTTCATTGAAATAAAACATTAACTCCTAAACTTAATCTCAGAATCAGTTCAAGAACAATTTCTTATTTAATAAATGGCAGATTATTTACAATGCTATAGTGATCTAGGTAGTTAGCTCAATGCATACTTGGCTTTTATTTTTTAATATTTCTATGTTATATTCTAATATTAAGAAGTCAGGCATTATTATAATTATTACAAATTAAATAATTTTATATAAGACTGCAGTTTTACCATATAAAGTCTTTGAAAACTGGTAAAATATTAAACTGGTAAAATATTAATAGTATCTTCTTAGTAAAAGAGACAATACTTATTTTCTTTTTAAGACCTCTTTTTTGGAGAAGGTTTCATTTTAAAGAATTAGAATGAAGAAAATAAACCCACTGTTTAAAGATTCAATAAGCAACACACAACACATCTTATTAAATTCAAATTTAATGTCCTTTAGAAAAATGCAAGATTTGCTTTACAACTTGGGAACCACCAATACTGAGGAGGGAGGAGAGGTACCTTGCTGAGAATACGGATAATCTGCTTTATCTGCCCATGAGCCACTCGTTTGCTGATGCAGCCAAAGACAACAAGAGCTCTAGGTTGAAGGGATGGATTATACTGAAATGCAAATCTGCAATTAAAAGATCCAAAGAGCTTATGAAAACTTTTATTTTTATACACAATAAATAAAATATTGATTATGAGTATTAGCTATCTTTTTGAAAACACACATATTTTTACAACTTATATTTGAGACATACCTTTGAGCTAGTTCTGTCCACTGGTCCAGCCACTTGCATGTCGGAATATCTCTCATACATGCCTAAAAGAAAGGATACTCTGAAATATATTTATGCACATAACTGTTTTTAGAAACATTTAGATGATGTTTACAGTAATGTCATCAAATAAATAACATATATGTTACCAATAAACATATTCCATAGAAGTGTTTTTATTTAAGTAGTAAGTACAAAACAAAATAAACCAACATTTCTTCTATATAGTACGAGTGGGTTAAAAAAGGGACCTAACTCAGTTCCTTATCATTTTGGCTTATATACCTCCATGATCTCCAACAATGCCTCTGTGACTGTTTCCAAGGATGTCAAAGCAAAAGTCTCCCTCTCATAGGAGCCAGGAGAGAATGACCTATCCCGGTAACTGGAGCGGAAGGCGATGACAGCGGCAGACTTGACTTTGCTGATGCCAAACAGCAAGTAAAATTTGGGCAATGAGAATTCTGTCAAACTAAGTCTCAAAACTTGCTTGGTCTCTTCTGTAAAAGGAAAAATAAATAAGAAAATACGTTAACGATACTAAGTTTTAAATTTCAGATGCCATGTTTCATTTTGAATTTAGAAAATCTGAATATCATGTCAAAATTATATAACCATGCTCCCTAAGCCAACCCTCTAGATACATTATCTTAATTCTCATTGCTTTAGCGCCAGCAATACAACACTGTCAATTGGTGCTGAGTATTCAGCTGTGTGGCAGCTATAAGAGTCTATAGCTTGATATGGCATGGAATTAATTTATTCTTTTTGAATGAGCAGCTTAAATCAAGAGTTTTGTGTTAATAATAAGATAGATAATCTTTGTCAATCAGGTGATGTAAAATGGAGACAGGAGCTGGTGAAACAAATTGCCATCGTGGAACTTACCACTAAAATGAAGCTGTGTACAGGTACACAGAGAGTGAATGATATTAATGACCAATCCATGTGTGGAGGCTCTAAGGGAGAGTGGCCCTGTGGCCACTAAGAAAGTCACCACATGGAAGAGGTAGGGGAGATGAGCTGCTACGTCCAGGGAGTTGTTGAAGGACAGCATTAGCATGTAGCGTGCTAGGATAGCAATATCGTCCCACATAAGATGTTGTTCTAAAGTAGGAGTTGGAGATAAGCATGTCTTATCAATTATTTTGCACATCCTTCCAATAACCTGTAAGGAAGCAGAATTTTAAAAACAGGGGCTAAAAAAAGTTTTATCACTAAACACTTTCAGTTTAACTAGTTACAAACAAAAAAAAAACATTCTGATGACAAAAAGAGATACATTATGCCATAGTTCAGAGGCAAAGTGATTACCTTGCTTGAAACCAATTTCACATTTCCAGAAGCCAGAGCCACAGCAGTATCTGCCATGACCTCAGCTTTTATTGATCCCAAGCCACCTGTTGCACTGGTTTTGATGAAACTGTCCAGTACAACATCAAGGAGATCTGTAATCTAGTGGAAGAGGGGAAAAATTTTTTTAGCCATGCTACAATCTTAATTTTTAATTTAAAAATACTTCAAAAAATACTTCAAGGAGCAGCCTAAACATGAAAATTCCCTTTTACTTGAGGCCTCCAAAATACTAAGTTTTATATACAGATCTGTCAGTAAGTATAATTTATCATAAAATACCCAGGAAAGGATGAAGATATTCACTTCATTCCTTCAGAAATTAAGAAGAATTCAAAAATTTTAAATCTCTTTATATTATTATTACTTGCAAAGCATCTCTGTTCTCTTCTAAGACAATGTATGATCAATATAAAATGCAGTTATTTTACAATATAGAAAATGACATCAAGCACTGAGATGTTCTGTAGGGCTACAGAACTGGTTCCAAGGTCACTTACAATTATTTAGAGGAGTTGCAGCATTGTTTGAGTAAGGGAATAGCTTCCCTAAGTGATTCCTTTGAAGAAATGACATGCATAATTCTTGACAGATGAAACATTCACTGACACCAATGATATGTAAGCTACTAGAGGATATCATAAAGCACTATTTACTAGCAGCAACATTTTTATAGTTAAATTGTATAGAATTATGCCATGGAGAAGAGTGCTAAAATAACTCGTTTTTCTTTGGCTCTGAGGCATGCAATTAGATACTTATAGTTTTGAACCAGACCAAGAAGTTGGCGGGTGTCTATATGCTTTTTGATAGAGGGAACTGTTTTCCTACAGCTGTACCTAGAACAGTGCTTTGCATAAATTGGGTACCAAATATCTGCACAAAGGAAGTACCAGATAAAATTTAAGCAAACTCAATACCTGCCCAAGGCTCCCCCATATTTTTGCTTGAATAGATGGGTACATCTGTTTCTCATTTATGGTCATTGTTATCAGCTTATCAAGAATAGCAGTGACTCTTTGTCGTTTGGCATCATCATTGTGCTTACAAAATCGGACAAGATTTGACAGCCATGGAGTCATGTATTCTAAACAAAGGTGTTTCAATTCAATACCTGGGCGAGAAAATATGCTATTAGCATAGATGGCCAATGAAAAGTAAATAAAAATTATTTTAAACAATAATATTTTAAATTATTTTAAAATAGAGGATCGGGGGGGGGGGGGGATGATAGGAGAAAAAGGTACACTTATGTGTACAACTCCTCCACAAAAACTTAAGACTTACGAAAAGATGTAAACATAGTACAAAAATTCCTTTATATACTTCATGTAAAATCCCCCACTTTATTATTGTGGTAAATATATGCAGCATAAAATTTACCATTTTCAAGTGTATACAGTTCAGTGTACACTTATGCAGTAAGTGCATTCACACTGTTATACAACCATCATCACCATCCATTTCCAGAATTTTTTCATCTTCTCAAACTGAAATTCTGTACTTAAAACATTTTTTATGGCTTCATATTATTCCATTACATGGAGATCCAACAATTTAATCAGTCCTTTATTGTTTGTACTTTCAAGTAAAATTTACAAAAATTTAAAATTTGGCCTCATTTTTAACCCTCAAATCTCATAGAATTTTGATTGGATTGCCTTGAATTTTTAATAATCTGGGAAGAATTATTCATTCAGGCCCTAACTGGTTTGGCTCAGAGGATAGAGCGTCAGTCTGTGGACTAAAAGGTACCAGATTTGATTCTGGCCAAGGGCATGTGCCTTGGTTGTGGGCACATCCCCAGTGGGGGATGTTGCAGGAGGCAGCTGATCGATGTTTCTCTCTCATTGATGTTTCTCTCTGTCCCTCTCCCTTCCCCTCTGTAAAAAAATCAATAAAAATATATTTAAAAAAAGAATTATTCATTCAGGAACACAGTATACCTGTTCACTCAAATCTCTTCATATATTAATATTTCTCAATAAAGCTTTATACCTTTCTTGTTTTGTCTTACACATTTTCTTTTTAGGGTTACATTACTACATTCATTTTTATACAAAAAATAGAGGCCTGATTTTGATGAACTGTCAAAGCTCTCAATTGTCCAATGCAAAACAATCAAGAAATGTGTTTAAATGCAGAAAAACAGGTCTTACGTATTATGGAGAAAGGAAAAAAAAGTAAGCTGGGAGAACAGCAACATTTATACTACTGCAGGGTATGAAGATGGACAGATGTGAAGAGTAGATGTTAAATCCATGAGACTTATTGAAGCCAAGTCAGGAGTTGACCCTGGACCTGTATTATGTACACTGCACTCTCCAGAAACTGTACATGAACAATAAAATCACAGTTCAAAGTCAAGCTGAAGAAAAGAGAAAATATTTCCCTAAATCAAGGAGACAATGTAGATGCTTTACTAACTTGGAATAATCTAAGAAGAGAAATGCTGAAGCTAATTAATTAAACTGAAGCATGTTGAGAAAAATACTTTGTGAGGTATCAAAACTTTGCCACCTTGATTTATTGCCAGAATTTTAGTGGATCTGTCAGTGTGGTATGCCAGAAAGTCCCTTCGGAGTTCCTTCAGTTGCAGAGTACCACAGATGAAAAATTAGAAGAGGTAAAGAGATAAAAACATAATCAATTACAAATTTCACTGGTAACTCCTGAAATGAAAGGGTTTTCTTTGAATTTTCTTAGAATCATTGCTAACACATTAAAGGAAATTGTCATTACTTACTAGATTTGCTAAATCCAGAAATACACTCTTCCAAAAATTCTAAGGTGAGGTGTGGCTCATTGGCTGCCAGCGTCTTACTAATGGAGACAATAAAGAGGGTGTTGTTGGCAGGGATACATAAACCTGACGTCTCTAGTAACTGACCCTCGATTTTTAAATTAAAGGTACAGGTTAAGGCACACAGAAGATTATAGGCAGCTGACCTAGGAGAAAACACAAAAGAAGTTGTTTTAAAACTTATTTTTTCTTATAATTCCAAAATTTTTTCATAACATAAAACTTGTGATTTTATTACAAAGCATAATCAACAATTTTTAAATTTTATGATCAATTAGAGTTGTTATGATTCTATAGTAAAACCAAAATACCCCTTGATCACTCAGGGATTTTTTTTTTTGAAAGGGAGAGTCTTTTATATTTATTTTTATTTTTTAAATTTTAAATCTTTGCAGGGGTCCTCAAACTTTTTAAACAGGGGGCCAGTTCACTGTTCCTCAGACCATTGGAGGGCCGGACTATAGTTTAAAAAAAAAAACTATGAACAAATTCCTATGCGCACTGTGGGCCCGGGACGAGTCGGCTGCTAAGCAGGACAGGCAGCGGCACCCGGCGGGTCGGATAACTGTCCTCGGCAGGCCGCATGTGGCCCGCAGGCTGTAGTTTGAGGACCCCTGGACTTTAAAGTATTACATAGGTCCTCCTTTTCCCCCATTAACCTCTTCCAGCTCACTCCCATCCCCTTCACCCTAAGGCCCTTACCATCCCACTGTCTTGTGTCCATGGGTTATGCATATATGCGTACAAATTCTTGTATCTCTTCCCACCCACCTTCCCCTGCCTTCCCAAAGAGAAACTCTTGACATAACTAGAAGAGCACTCTGAGGCTCCTAAGGCAGGTGAGGATAAGGCCTTCCTAAAAGACATCTCATTGTAATGTAAAATATGAATGGTTTATGACTAACAGAAAGAAAGGTAAGGCGTATTGCGTATTCAGTGAAGCTGGAACTCAAATTGTGGTTCCTCCTCCTGCTAGATCCAATTATAATGCGGATCATAAGAAGGCAAATGAAATGGCCCCTCATCATATTAAAATGCTAAAATCTTTAATTGGCACCTACTGAATCTCTTTCTGGGTGTCCTACAAGTTACAGAAATTTTTTTTTTAACATAATCAAGTCCCCCTCCATTCTTCCATGAACTCCTTCCACATAACAATTAAAAACAAAAAAACAAACAAAAAGCTTAATCACACACTCACACACACACATATAGATTTCATTAGAACAAAAAATTCCTGTATAAATGTCTGAAAATAGATTTAAACAATTAGGAGACAGCTCAAAAAACTCAGATTCATTTAAAAATTTTAATTTTTCTCTCCTATAGAGTAAAAGAAATGGTTTGATTGTTCAGTAATTTTCAGGTTTTCCTTACCTCTAAACTTTCATCATACTAATATATTTATGCAATAGACATAGGGAGGAAAAAGCTGCTAAAGTTTAAGTCTGCCAGAGGGCATTTTCTCTGGCATGACATGCTTCGGTAAAAAGCAGAAGCTGTCACTGTGCTTTATTTCACAGGAGAAGAATACAGATTTACCAAGCAAATGATTTTTAGAAGATTGTTAAGTAGCACTCTTGGATAAGGAACTTTGAATTAGATATTAAAGGCATACACACAGCTCCATTTTCCCAAAATGAGAATATTAAGATTATTGTTTCTAGTTTATGTATCTCTTACTAAATCCTAGGAATTCTGAGCTATAACATTTTGATATTGACTACTCTGCATATTTTTTTCTTTTTTTTAGCATATTTTTATTGATTTCAGAGAGGAAGAAAGAGGGAGAGAGTGATAGAAACATCAATGATGAGAGAGAATCATTGATTGGCTGCCTCCTGCACACCCCTTAGTGGGGTCGAGCCCGCAACCCGGGCATGTGTCCCTGTCTGGAATCGAACCCAGGACCCTTCAGTCCACAAGCCGACGCTCTATCTACTAAGCCAAACCGGCTAGGCTACTCTCTGCATATTTCAACAGCAATAAAGAACTGAGGTCCTGGCCCTGGCCAGGTAGCTCAGCTGATTAGAGCGTCATCCAGATAAGCTAAAGTTGCCGGTTTGACCCCTGGTCAGGGCACATATAAGAAACAACCAAGGAATGCATATATAAGTGGAACAACAAAGTGATGTTTCTCTCTCTCTCTCCCTTCCTCTCTCTTTCTAAAATAAAATAAAAAAAAACTGGGGTCCCTCAACTTGGGCATAGGTGTCAGACTTCTCTGAGATAATAAGAGCAAAGAACACACAAAATCTTGTGTATAATTTGAGAGTTCACGGACCTCCATGAGACCCACCCACGTAAAGAAATCTTGATATTTTTCCATTTTAAATAGGGAGATCTGGAATCCTAAAAGGTCCACTTATAAAATCTGGGCTATGTTATATCCTAGGGAAGATTTTCTGAAGCTAAGAATTTATATATATATACAAACCTTGACAGTCTCAAGAGACTTGGGAGAAAAAATTATCCTAATATGAAATGGAGATTGGAAAAGAGGAAGGAGTACAAAGAGACACACAGGGGTGGAGGGGTGGGAAGTTGGGAGGAAATAATATTTACTAAGCACAAAGTACTTGCGAGGGGCTATACTATACTATGTGACATACTATTAAACATTTATAAGTATACTAGAGGCCCAGTGCACAAAATTCGTGCACTTGGGGGGGAGTGGGGGTTTCTCAGCCCGGCCTGCACCTTCTTGCAGTCCGGGAGCCCTCAGGAGATGTCCGAATGTCAGCTTAGTGGGCCTAAGCTGGCAGTTGGACATCCATAGCGCTGCCATGGAGGTGGGAGAGGCTCCCCCTACCGCAGCTGCACTTGCCAGCCATGAGCCTGTCTTCTGGCTGAGAGGCGTTCCCCCTGTAGTAACGCACTGATCACCAGGGAGCAGCTCCTGCATTTAGCTTCTGCCCCCTGGTGGTCAGTGCGCATCATAGCAACCGGTTGTTCCACTGTTCGGTTGATTTGCATATTAACTTTTATTATATAGGATAAAGACAACATTGTTACTTTATTTTAAAAATGAGGAAACTTGAGCTCAGGTTCAGTCCTTTGCCTAAAGTCATACACAATAGATCTATATTTAAACAAAATCTACTGAACCCTAGCTGATAGAGCATTGGCCTATGGACTGAAGGGTCCTGGGTTCGATTCCAGTCAGGGACACATGCTCATGTTGTGGGTTCGATCCCCAGTGTGGGCGTGCAGGAGGCAGCCGATTCTCTCTCATCATTGATGTTTCTATATCTCTCTCCCTCTCCCTTCCTTTCTGAAATCAATAAAAATGTATTAAAAAAAAAATAAGCCAAATCTACTGACTCCATAGACCATGCTCTTTCCTGATTTGTGTCCAGATTATTAAGTCTAAACAGAACCAATTATCTCTGCTCAGATGACATCTACATTTACTTTAAGATTTCTTTCAAGAATTTTGTTAAAGTCACATAGATGGAAAATATGCAACAATGTTATTATTTAAGTTACTGAACATTAAGCCTTCCTTTGCAAACAATGATAATCAAATTTAACTGTGAGGGACCTTAATAGTGATATACGTTGAACATGGGAAAACTTAATTAGAAGACTCAGAGGAGGGAAACTTAATTTAGGAGCAGACTTAATAAAAACCAAATTTTGGGGAAAAAACCCCAAAAACTGCTACGCTGTCTGTTTTGGATGAAAGTTTCCTGGACAAAGAACATATATTGGTTTAGTGTGAATCAGCCCATTTGGAATTTCACAGTTCATGTGAATACGCCACAGCTTGATGAGGTCATGCTGGTTAACCAACATAGCATACCTCCCAATTTACAGTATTAGGGTAGAGGCTGCTTTAACAGCTTACTAAGTGGTTCATTTTAAAAGCAATAAACCCTGAATAAAGTTGAAGTCAATTTTTAAAATAACTTACCGTAAACTAGGATCTGAACTGCCTAAATTAAGTAATGCGATATTGAGCAGTGTCCCAGGGACATCTTTTGGCCGAATCTTGGTGTGCTGGGGGATAGAATCTGGCTGCGACAGTTCCCATCGCGTCCGGATGTGAATGATAGACTGGACAATGGCATCACACTCCTGGTGCATGAAGGTGAGTGGTGTGCCCTGGTTTGCAATGGTTAAGGTGAACTGGTTCTCATCTACTAGGCAGATTTCTTCAATTTCCGAAGCATAATAGATATCATTGAGAAAGACTGACTGCCCCAAGACTTTTGTTCGCTCTGCTGAGGTTACTTGAACAGCAGTAGAACCAACCTGGAAAGTGGTGGTGAGAGGGTGGAGTGAAGAATTAAATTCCATTATGTTGAATTGTAAGAGGCCCCAAACCAACCAACCAAAATATTATGTTTGCCATATAAGAAAGAGTTACCACCATTACATATTCAAATAATTATTGTAATAAATGCTCTCAAAGAGACTAAAAACATCAGAAAAAAATTAATTTGTTTTTAAAAAGAGGTCAAGAATCCTATAGACAATTACTGATTTTATCCTGAAAGTTCATGTTCCTCATTTTGCAAAAAGCATGCCATAATCAGAATTCTCACTAGATAATTTCCACACATTTGTGCCATCTGACTGATATAGAGTAAATTGTCTTCTCTACAATACTCTCCTGCCTCCAACCCAACCTAGAATAGAACTAAGTGTACACATCTTGTATCATCCACAGGACTCCATGAAGATAGAAAGTTTAGTTCTCTCTCTGGACTTACTTTACATTTGTTACAGTACCACAGGGACATGTAGGAAGGCCAGCGTACAGTCTGGTTAGTTAAGGAAGGCAGCGAAGCTAACACCGAGTGGCACTTACTTTGATAGAAACCTTGGTGTCTTTGTGAGCCAGCCTAAGAGCATTGTGGAACACCTTCAGGTCCTCTTCTAATGCCAATGTGGCAGCGGGTAGCTTCTGCTGTTCGTGCTCTATGTGCTCAGCCAGTTTCCCAGGACAGTCTATGAAAATGAGCCTTTTGCTGCCTTTGAGGCCAGTCAGCAGCCGCTCGTGATACTTGGTGTACTCCCTGACCCAGGAGTTACAGTTATAGATATAAACTGCAGAGACATTGTCATAAGCAAAGCCAGGGAAAACAACAAACCACTTAGAGAGAAAGTCCGTTTTAAAGCGATTGCTAGGCCCAGTATGGGTAAGGTCCACTACAATTTCATATGGCTTTGCATAATATGGCTTTAAAGTCAGCAAGACGTGGTATATTAGCAAATCACCGTTGATTTGACCAGTTTTGAATCTAAGGAAGATGACAAAAAAAAAAAAAGACACAGATTGTTAATAGAGTTCTGAATAGATACATAGATGCTACTAATCTATTTTATTACTTTATTTTCTGATTAGCTTTCTAGAGAAAACTAACAATAATACAAAAATTACACAAAGTCTAGATCCTTTTATTAATCCTAACCCAAGGATATGTTTGGATGTTTGTTTTTAAAAAAATATATTTTATTGATATTTTACAGAGAGGAAGGAAGAGGGATAGAGAGTTAGAAACACTGATGAGAGAGGAACATCAATCAGCTGCCTCCTGCACACCCTCCACTGGGGATGTGCCCGCAACCAAATACATGCCCTTGACCAGAATCGAACCTGGGACCACAGGCCGACGCTCTATCCACTGAGCCAAACCAGTTAGGGCTGGATATGTTTTTATTGACTATCAAAAGAGAGGAAAAAAGGGAGGGAGTGGGAGGGAGGGAGGGTGAGAGGGAGAGAGAGAGGAAGAGAGAGAGAGAAGAACATTGATGTGTGAGAGAAACATCGGCTGGTTGCCTCCTGTATATGCCTCAACCAGGGATCAAAGCCACAACCTAGGTGCACAGGATGATGCTCCAACCATCTGAGCCACCTGGCCAGGGCTGGATCCTTTTTCTAAATCAGTTGTTCTTTAGACATTGAAAAGTAATGCTGAAGTAAAACAGAAGGGACAAATCTCCAATTCGAAAACTTTAAGCAATGACAGTAACAACAAACTTGTCCATCACAGTCAATCAAGGAAGAAGGCAGTGGACATTGGTTAGTTGCCTCCAGGCCCACCAAACTTCCCAGGTGAACAGTCTGGGTGAGAATGACGCACTTGGAGCCCTGGAGTGAACCGAATAGCTTTGTGAACTCATTTATCCTATCTTGGCCAGAGAGAATGGTTCAGTCGTGACCATATGACTCAAATTAGGACAACCAGAGCCAAAGAGGCCCAATTCAGACACTGCAGTTTAAAATGTTGGAAATTTAGACTTATAAGCAAGGAGACACAGAGCCCTGGGAGTTGTTAGCTCATATCTTGAGATCTGAAGAAAAGCATGCCTAAAAACTGAAGATACAGAGCAGAGAAATAAAGAAACTGGGGCCCTGGCCTTTCATTTGAGTCCTAGATAAACCCTCTCCTGGGATCAAATTTATCCCTGGACTTTTCAGTTGTATGAGCCAATAATTTCCATTTTTTTAAAAAAAATTAAGCCAACCATATTAGGTCATATGTTGCTTATACTAAAAATAATGCTAAACAATGTGAACAGCCAAGTTTAGGACCAACAGAAAGCCCTGAACACTCCATCAACACAGGGAAGAAGCCAAAATGCAGAAACAAAGAAACATGTCACGAATGAAAGAAACGGAGGAAAGCAAACTACTGGATGACATAGAGTTCAGAATCACATTTATAAGGTTACTCAAGAATCTTCTAAAAACTGCCGAGAAACTTGATGACACTTCTGAGGAGCTTAGTGAGACCTTCAAGGACCTTAATGAGAATGCCAAAAAAATGGAAAAGGACCAGTCAGAAATGAAGCATACACTGTCTGAAATAAAGAATATACAGAAACTCAACTGTAGATCAACATACCCCAAGAATCAAACCAAAGATCTGAAATATGTGGAAACAAAAAACATCCAACCAGAAAAACAAAAAGAAAAAAGAATCCAAAAATATGAAGATAATGTAAGGAGCCTCTGGGACAACTTTAAGCGAAACAACATCCGAATTTTTGGGGTGCCAGAAGAAGGGAGAGAGCAAAATATTGAAAACCTATTAGAAGAAATAATGACAGAAAACTTTCCCTACCTGGTGAAAGAAATAGACCTACAAGTTCAGGAAGCGCACAGAACCCCATACAAGAGGAACCCAAAGAGGACCACACCAAGACACATCATAATTAAAATGCCAAGGGCAAAAGACAAAGAGAGAATATTAAAAGCAGCAAGAGAAAAACAGTTAATTACCTACAAGGGAGTACCCATACGACTGTCAGCTGATTTCTCGGCAGAAACTATGCAGGCCAGAAGGGAGTGGCAAGAAATATTCAAAGTGATGAACAGCAAGAACCTACAACCAAGATTACTCTACCCAGCAAAGCTATCATTCAGAGTTGAAGGTCAGATAAAGAGCTTCACAGACAAGAAAAAGCTAAAGGAGTTCATCACCACCAAACCAGGATTACATGAAATGCTGAAGGGTATTCTTTAAGAAGAAGAAGAAGAAGAAGAAAAAGGTAAAGATAAAAATTATGAACAACAAAATGACATCAAATACATACCTACCAACAAGTGAATCTAAAAATCAAGTGAATAAAAAATCTGAAGAACAGAATGGACTGGTGAATATAATAGAATCAGGGACATAGAAAGGGAGTGGACTGACGATTCTCAGGGGAAGCAAGTGTGAGGGTTGCGGGAAGAGATTGGACAAAAATCTTACTCCTATGGATGAAGACAGTGGCGGGGGGTAAGGGCATGGGGTGGGGTGGGGAATCAGGTGGAGGGGAGCTATGGGGGGAAAAAAAGTGGAACACCTGTAATAATCTGAACAATAAAGATTTAATTAAGGAAAAAAAAAAAAAAAAAAGAAAGCCCTGAAGAACACAGTACTAGAATTTCAATCAAAACAACCTATATGAACTTTAGCCCAATGTTCCATACTTGATGACTCTTGGTAGTACTACTGCAACCTAGGCTAAGATGAATATCCTCACCTCAGAGCTTTTAATCTTGTTGGAAGGAAGTAAGATAAAAATGGGACAATTTATATGATTTTGAAATAAAAGAGGCCAGCTAGTGTATCTCAGTGGTTGAGCGTCAATCTATGAACCAGGAGGTCACAGTTCGATTCATGGTCAGGGCACATGCCAGGGTTTTGGGCTTGATCCCCAGTAGGGACCATGCAGGAGGCAGCTGATGAATGATTCTCTCTCATCACTGATGTTTCCAACTCTTTCCCTCTCTCTTCCTCTCTGAAATCTATAAAAATATATTTCAAAAAATTAAAAACATTTCAAGATCAAAGAAAAGATATGAGGTAGTATATAATCACTTATCAAAGGAACTGCAGAGAAAAATAGTGCTATTAAGTTCAGAAGAGGGAGAGATCAATACAAACTGGGTAGTCAGTGAAAGCTACTTAGAAGACATACCAGCTGACGTGGATGGGAGAACTTCAAACTCAACAAGAGGAGGGACTGGTAGACCTCATGGAGAGAGGTAAAGAGGAAAAGAGACAGGTAACTAGGAATGTTGAGGCCAATAGTCAGCTAGTTTATTTTATTTAAAAATATATATTTTATTGATTTTTTACAGAGAGAAAGGGTGAGGGATAGAGAGTTAGAAACATCGATGAGAGAGAAACATCGATCAGCTGCCTCCTGCACACCACCTACTGGGGATGCGCCTGCAACCAAGGTACATGCTCTTGACCGGAATTGAACCTGGAACTCTTCAGTCCGCAGGCCAACGCTCTATCCACTGAGCCAAACTGGTTAGGGCCAGTCAGCTAGTTTAGCTAGAATGGAGGATTCACACAGAGAAGTTCTAAGAGATAAAGTTGGAAAAATACATAATAGCTAAATTGTGAAGGGACCAAAACTGTTCACCTAAAGGGCTCAGGTTTTCTCCTAAGAGCTCAGTATTCCTCAGAGTGTCACACCAGCATGAGAATCAGCTGCGGTGCCTGATAAAAATGCAGGTTCCTGGTCCCAGCCCAGACCTCCTAGGACATATAAATCTATGAAGTGGGGCCTGGCAGTTTTCATTGTTTTTAAAAAACCCCTCTCATCTGATGTTTATTTGCATGAACATTTCTGAACCATTGCTGTAGGTGTTAAGGAGTTATTCAACTCTATTTTTTGAAAGAAAGGGGTGATATGATCAAAGGAAGTAATATATACAAGATATATAAAGAAGTCAGGGCTAGTAAAAAAGATATTATAGTACTCTAGATATGGCCTAATAAGGATCTAAAATACAGTCATGCACCACTTTAACGATATAGGGAAATGTTCAATTTCATCGTTGTGCAAACATCAGAGTGCACTTACACAAACCTAGATGGTATGGCCTAATACTGTAATTGTATGAGCTATATTTTTATATGACTGGCAGTGCTGTAGGTCTGTTTACACCAGCATCACCACAAACACGTGAGTAATGTGTTGTGCTATGATGTTACCATGGCTACTAGTGGCAATAGAAATTTATCAGCTCCATTATGTATTTTTATGAGATCACCATTGTATATGTGACCTGTCATTATGTGGCTCAAGACTGTACTATGGTGATCGTAAAAAAGAAACTGATCTAAGAATATAAAGAAAGTATCAACATTGTCTTAGGTCAGATCAGGGCTATAAGAAAGGACTTGAATTAAAAGGACTTGCTATATAACAAGCCTCTGAGATTACAAAGAATGTTGCTATCATAAACAAAAACAAAGAGATCATGAGGGGCAGCCACTTATGGGAGAAAAATGAGGTGATGAAAGGACATTTGAGGGGGAAGGCGAGAAAGAAAAGAGGGAGCAGAGAGAAAGGGATAGAGACAGAGACAGAGACTATGTTTGTGTGTGTGTATACACACTAAACCACACAAAAGCATGTTCTGACCTATATAATCTAAATTTACTACGTACTTTCTCAAATCATTGCAGTTCCATAATTTGAGATGTGGGTTATGTATATCACTGTTTCTGTTATTTGACCAATACCTCAGGTCTCCAAACTCATTTATCAAATCAATCTGTGCATACAAATAAAATTTTTAGAGATGATTTTAATGCTGCAGGGAAAATGCCATTTCATCTTGTTTGGAATGATACTAATATGTCATCCAAAAGCATATAAAGCAGGCATATATAGTGAGCATAAGGTCAAAAAGACATTAAGAGGAAAACCCTCCCTGCCCTGGAGGCGGGATTTGTTCCACAAAGCCTCCTGTCATGCCAGTGGCCAACTAGACAAGTTAGATATTCTGGTGTTTTTTCCCCGTGTGACATGTGCTTTAGTTGCAGCGAAAAGGATATGTGTCATCATCTGTGGTTTGGTTCAAAAAGTGGAAAGCTAGCTGTACATGCCCTTTTTTGCTGCAGATTTACTTTAACATTCATATTTCTCCAAGTCTGTTCTGCTTTATATTACTTGCAAGCTGTGCTTCAAGACAAGAAAAGAAGTGGCTTATTAAAATAAGGTTATAATCAGATTTTGGCCAACCATTTTGCAAGGTAGGTAATAAATATGGCTTTTCTTATGCCTTTTACTTATAACTTTGTACAGATTTGTGTTTGAGGAAGTGCTTTAAATAGTACCTAAGACTCTTACTAACAAAGTAGAATCATAAGTGATGGAAAATGTATGCTGTTTTTTTCTGTCCTATTAGGTAAAACTTAAGTTAGAAATGAGAAAGATTTACTATCACTATAGAGTTTTAAATTAGAACTAGGAAGGATCCAAGTTTAAACTCTACAGTCAATTGGAAAGTTTGGTTATGAAAAAAAGTTTAACAAAAGAAAATTTCTTATTATTAATGCTTAGGCATTATACATGTTATTGAAAATGACTAGAGATTAAACTCACACACATATACACTTTTGATTTAAATTAGGGCTATAGAGACAGTCCTCTAATCTTGGAACCTGTAAGGATAAGAGAAAGTCTCATTTTGTTAACAGTTTGTTTATTTGGGGATAATAGCACATCTGGCTGAAGACAATCAACAGCAGGCCCATTATCCATCCCGTGGTAAGCACTGTTAAATGTGTATGAAAGCTAGGATGCGTACTACATTGTTAACAAACTAATGAGACAATAACAACCCACTTTATATTATTTTACCATCTATGCAGATGGCCAGTCTAGTATAAAAGGATAGAAATTGCTTGCTAACCTAATTTAAAGTATTTCTCTGTGAAAGAATCATAAAGAAGGCGAAGTTTTATACCATTCAACTTAAAAATGAAGCTGAACACTATTATATAGATGTCAATGCAACATATCTTCCCTGTTTATTAAAGGTCATAATCCAAAAAGTAATCTTAATTCTAGAGTACATAAAAGATTTTTTCCTCCCTATTATTAATAGGTGATATTATTTCAGAGGCTAATTTCCAGTTAGCATCATTTATTATAAGCTACTTCTTATAAACTATTTCTTATAAAACTGTGAAACTGACTAGCAGTAGCACCTATGTTGCTTAGGAGTTGGGTCAGAAATGAAGAATTTCAGGTCCCTCCTAGATCTATGGAATCAAGGCTGCATTAAAAAAGGAGAATAATCTAGTTTTTTTCTAGTTCCCTTAAATGAATGCTAACAATAAAACAGTCTCATAAAAGTAGCTCCAACAAACTGGAATATTATTATAAAAGAGATAGTTCAATAATGGTGGTAAGTCTTTCTGGTTTACCAGTCCCTGAACAGATATACCAGTTCTATTTAAATTATCAATTCTATGGCGGATAATGAGAATTAGAACAGTCTTGTCCCCTCTTTGTACTGACTTCCAGGGAGCTCAGAGCCAAAACTGAAATGCAACCTTTTTATTTATATGTTGAGATGCTTACCATCTACCTTGACTTCTCACTTCACTCTAAAATCCCATGATCCCGAGGCTCTATTTTTGTCTATTTTATTGTATACGTTATTTTTTTAAAATTATGTCAAAATATTCACAGAAAAAATGCTAGGCATAAATAATATTAAAAAGTCAATAACTTTTGTTAAACTTTTGAGATTATTCAGAAGAGTTCTGCCTCTTTTTCTTATAATGCCAGATTTTTAGGCTGAGAAAACTGACATGCCTTTGGCCTTTGCTTTCAGAAAGCCACAGTCAGTCAGGGGATATAGAGATGAAAAGAGAGAACCATCACCATAAAATTGCTTTCACAAATCCTGGGGATATATTTCTAAGTACCAGCTTTATTCTAAGCTTCAAGATAAATACCCAAGAAGGAGAAAAAAAATACCCACCCTGAACTCCTATTTGAAGTCCATTTTCTTTTGGTTGCTACCACATTTCCCCTTTCCTGACCAGGAAAAAAAGCTACTTGCATTTTATTTTCACGCATGAAGCAAAATGCCTAAGGCCACATTTCTCCTTTACTATAAAGACTGATGACACATTTGTTAGAAGGTGGGGAGTTTCTGCAAAAAAGGATCCTTAAATGGGGGAGGAATTAAAAAAAAAAAGCAGAAGTATATGACTCAAAGCTGAAGTCTAGCATGCTTAAGAAGGAGAAAATATAAAACCATGGTATTCACTTAAAAGAACAGAAATTAAAATTGTTTCTTTATATATAGCCTAATAGAAAAAAAATATTGGTTGAGAAGGAATTGCAAATGTTAGGCATGAGTTTGCAGCTTACTTGTAACATATCAGCTATCTACCTTTTAATACAATTACCAAAATCAGAAACCATAACTCTTTTACAAATTCTCAAATTATATTTCTATCCCCAACAGGTTACCCGCATTATCACGGACATGAAACACACAGGTCATTACCTGTATCTTGCCTTTCTGATGACAACAGTTTTTTCTTTGTCTCTTGGAACAAGAACAAACTATACCCATCTGGGGGCTAACAACACTACTGTCTGGGATCCAGAGATTCAAAATAAGACAGGCAGAAATCAAAATGAAAACAGTAACACAAACTCTACAACTCCTAAAGTAGATAAAAGGAGCAACTCTACAAACGTGCCTGAAATGGCAGCATCGCCTCACATCACATCTGTCACCCCTAAGTCTGAACTGGAGCTTTATACCCCTTCGGTTGCTAGGAACAGTGCTCCGACATTACAGAGCATCGAAAACACAAGCAAAAGTCACAGTGAAATTTTCAAAAAAGAAGTCTGTGAGCAAAACAACAACAAAATGGCTATGCTGGTTTGCTTAATTATAATTGCAGTGCTTTTTCTTATCTGCACCCTTCTATTTCTATCCACTGTGATTCTGGCAAACAAAGTCTCATATCTCAGACGATCCAAACAAGTAGGCAAGCGCCAGCCTCGAAGCAATGGCGATTTTCTGGCAAGCAGCGGTCTATGGCCTGCTGAATCAGACACTTGGAACAGAGCAAAACAGCTCACAGGGCCCAACCTAATGATGCAATCTGCTGGAGTGCTCACAGCTACAAGGGAAAAAAAAGATGAAGAAGGAACTGGAAAACTCACTAACTAACAGATGCTTTAGTGAAGAAAAATGCAAAGTAGCAATGGGAAACGTTAAGAAGTAAAAATGAAGTCCATTTGATATTTAATGTCAACATGTTGGTCTGATGGTCTAAAATTTTACGCTGCAGGCCTTGCAATTTAGAATTAAGCAGATGAGAAGGAGAGACGTATGCCTGCTTACTTAATTACTTAAACTGTGTACTTTTGTCCTGACACTGAATATTTTAAAAAGCAAATAATAAAACAACCAAAAATGTAAGGAAGATTTTAAAGACAAGTTGAAGAAACTAATAGAAGTAGAAATTGACAATTAAATATTTCTTGTTCAGCAACAGTAGTTAGATGATCTTTGAATATAAGTAAACTTTGAATAGTTTTACTGGGTCCTTAGAGGCAAATATATGCTTCAACATCTAACAGAATTCAAATTCCTAACTGTATAGTTAAATGGTACCTTCTTTGTTGAATGTGACAAAATCCATACCAGCTCTTAAATCAATACAGCTAATTTTATGCTAGATGTTTTCATCTTTATATATGACACACAGTAGAAAATGTTTTTCTACTATAAGTATTTAATTAAAACTTTTAATTTTGTATAATAAAGTAAGACTTTGTTAGAATAAAATTGACTACGTATATTTGCATTCACTTTACTATCTGAGAGAACACATGTAAAGCACAATTGAAGCAGATGAGATTATGGCCACAATAGAAGACTCCCTATAAATGTAAAGCATATCTTACCGTTTAAGTGTAACATACCTCTATCTACACTAATAAAAGAGAAATATACAAATTTACTATACCACCACAACTCCCCTTCAGCCAATCAGAAGTGAGTATGCAAATTAACCCAACAAAGGTGGTTGGTTAATTTGCATATGCAGGTGCAGAGCGGCCGGGTGGGGTGGGATGCCTGCTATGAGGGGGAGGGTGGGGGGGGGCAGAGGGAGTTACTGGAGCGGCACTCTAGCCAGGAGCGAGGATTTGCAGGCTCCCAGGCAGCCAGGAGCAAAGCCAGGGGAAGGAAGGCTTATTCTTGCACAAATCTTTGTGTAACGGGCCTCTAGTTCTATAAATATTGCTCTTTTGATTATCTGTAGCAAATATCCAAAAGTTGATTTATTTGTTCAACTTCAAGGATGCCAAGTGGCCTAATAAAGGACCAATTTCATTTTTTTTTTACTATCAATGGAATATAAGGATAGAAAAGGTGTGTGTGTGTGTATGTGTGTGTTAATTTGGATAATAGGCTTCTTTAGGTAAATATTTAGCCTTTAAAAAATGTTGTTATTGATTTTTTTTAGAGAGGAAGGGAAGGGGGAGAGAGAAAAACATCAATGTGAGAAACACCAATCAGTTTTCTCCTGTACACACCCTAACCAGGGTCCAAACCAAAAACGGGCATCTTCTCTGACTGGGAATCAACTGGCAACCTTTTGTTGCACAGGACGATGCTCAACCAATTGAGCCACACTGGCCAGGCATGTTTAATATTTTAAGAAACTGCATTCAAGTAAAATAATGACTTACATTGAAGTAAAGACTTCCATTTTCAATTAAACATATTACAAAAGTTGGTTTCAGAGACTTCCCAACTATCTACTGAACTTGACACAGGGCATACTAATTAAATACCAGGCCACATTTTAAAAATCACATTCCTTATTGATCATTTATTTTGGGCAATATGCTAGCCATTTGGGAAAATATTTTATATATTTTGTATAACCACAATCTTACTCTCCCTTCTAGGTTGACAATTCTCATCCTGGTTGTGTATCAGAATCACCTGGAGTTTAAAAAATTCACCAATGTCTTATTCCCACCATTGGTAATTTCTGCATAACTCCCTAGGCAATACTGCTCTTGGTCAAATTCACTTCTTACAAGTTCCATGGTGCCAACGATCTAGGTTACATCTTAAATTGAGAAGGGGAAAATAGAGCATCGATTTTATTATCAATGTATTACCATTTGTCAAAAAGTTCATTCCCTAAATAATAAATCATATCTATATTATTCCAGATGAATCTAAATGTCAACAAAGTCCAAAGTCCAAAGAGAATACTCACACCAAGCATGGTGACAGGAAGGAGGCTGAATTTTTAAAAAAAATATATTTTATTGATTTTCCAGAGAGGAAGGGAGAGGGATAGAAGGTTAGAAACATCAATGAGAGAGAAACATCAATCAGCTGCCTCTTGCAAACCCCCTACTGGGGATGTGCCTGCAACCAAGGTACATGCCCTTGACCGGAATCGAACCTGGGATCCTTCAGTTTGCAGGCCGACACTCTATCTACTGAGCCAAACCGGGTAGGGCAGGAGGCTGAATTTTGAGGGGTAAAAGGGACCAGATTGAAATGAAACCGGACAGAGCTCTGGTTTCGTACAAATTAAAAATGAGATTGTGTACTGGAATACATAGTGGTAACACAAAGCACTCCTTGAATCAAGTATCATATATAAATACCTGCAGGAAATTAAAATAATTTAGTGTCTTTTTAAAAATAAAAAATTAGCTAGGCAACCAATATTCAATATACAGGTCAAACATTTTCTCACAGTACAAGAAAGCTTCTACTGCAGGATTACTTAAAATTCATTACCCCTACCTTGGCTATTAAACTTGTACCCTCAGAATGATACCATCCAATGATAGCTAATGAACAGAAGTAGTTCCTTTCCAAACTTGGCAATGTTTAAAAATGAGAGTTTAAACTATGTTTTGAGTTCAAATGTTATAAGTTATTTCTGAACAAAGACACTTTTGTTTTCTATCCCTGGGTATTATGATCCACACACTTAATTTAGGGATTTTAAAATAGTGAATCAAAAGTTTATAGCATTTTGATTATATTCTGCTCTATAGTAGGATCCCTGAAAAATTTTTTGTACAAAGTAATAAGTCCTTTGCAGTTGAGAACTGGGTCTTAATAATCTGTGTTCCTCTGCAGTGACCAGGGGAAAGCAGGGCATGGTTTAACACTTACTGTTTGTTTCTACTGTAACACGTGCTATGGTAGGCACTTTACATTTATTTAATCCCATAATAAATGTAGAAATTAGAAATTATGATCTCCATTTTTCAGATGAGGACACAGGCTAGAAGGTGACCTGGCCAAAGAAATTTTTATTGAGACTGACTCATACTTTTTTCAATAAACTTTGCTCAGTTAACTTACTTAAAAAGTGATTCTGACCTTATTTTTCCATGGAGAAGTACCTACTTTGTAGATAATCAAAGAGTTGTGGACTTGAACTCAAATATCATTTAATTGCTCTGATTGGTTTTGCTCCGTGGTTACAGCATTAGCCCTAGAACCGAAGGGTCGTGGGTTTGATTCCTAGTCAAGGGCACGTACTTGGGTTGCAGGTTTGCTCCCCAGCTCTGGTCAGGGTGCCTGCAGGAAGCAACCAATCAATGTGTCCCTCTCATATCTATGTTTCTCTCTCTCTCTCTCTCTCTCTCTCTCTGCCCCCTCCATTCCACTTTCTAAAAATCTCTCCAAAAAATAATTTTGGGTGAGGATTTAAAAAAACATTTTGTAAAGTATTTGGTAAAAAAAAACAAAACTGGATTATACTTTTACCTAGGCTTTGCCTAAATTATGTATGAGGAAATAACATTAACATTTACTGCTACCTACTGTGAGACATATATACATGCTATGTTCTCTTATTTAATCCTCACAACAACTCAGGAAGAGAAATATTCCTCCAGAGGAGGAAGTGGTGATTCAGAAGTGCAGTCACTTACCTAAGGTCATACAAGTAAACAGAATTCAACATTCACATCTTACGAAAGAAATCTCACTGTGGATGATAACCCAACTGGCAGTTTTTCCTTAGAACATACAATTGACTCTCCAAAGCTCTATTCTAAATATTTGAATTATAGAATCACATTACTAGAAAGCCTCAAGTGTTTACTTACAAACATTAATTAAAAGCACTCAAATTATATAGTTCCAAAATGGGTTTTAAAATAAGTTCTGTTAAAGTAGTATATTTCTTAGTCATTTTGTGGCTTATTGCGCTTCCGGAACCAACTATTGATAAACTTCCTCTTTTTCTACAGAAACCACTTCAGTTTGCTAGAGGACCATTTTTAATCTAAATGGAACCACCCCTTTTGCTTTCTTAGCCAGCCAAATCACCAAAATGTCCAGTTAGAACAAGAATTTAGCATCCTGCAAAAGAAGTTAACAGCTGAGGTAAGAAACATTTCACACAGGCAATTTGGTTTGATCTTTGTTTTATTTAAATCTAATTTTTAAAACTAAAACGACAGTAGTGTTTTAAACGTAAACTCTGCTAGTCTAAAGATGCCTATAATAGGTTTTGTGATTTTGTTGTGTGGAATTAAAAAATATTGAGTGTTGAGCTTGCCTTTAAGAAAAAAATTCACCTAGGTTTGCATAATATAAAATTTCACCTAGGTTTTGCTAACCTTAGTTCCACAGTTAAAAGAAATAAACTATAGCCAAGGCAGATAAATCTAATGGCTAGAAATAAAACTAGAATCTATGGGTTATGACTGAATTTACAATCCCAAAATACCAGTTAAAAATTCTGATTTACTTTCTATAAAATTTTCCTGTACATAATGTAACCGATAGATTTAAATTATTTTTATTTTTAAATCCCCTTTAGTTTCCATAGTCACCTTCACTTAATTTATAAAGAAACCAATGGAATACATATGAGGTACCTGTTTATCATTATGATATATGCTTTATTTTATACAAATAGAATTTATATTTAAGAATGATAACATGAAAATATTACATTAAAAATTATGACATGAAAATATTTTTAAAGTTCACTAAGACAAAACTGTTAAGATAAAATGTATTATCTACATATTTATGTCACATTATCTGTGACTTTAGTAAACAGTGTAAAACAGATACAGAAAAAACACCCACAGAGTAAACAATAGAAAATTGCTAATATGCATAAAAAATGCTTACTCTATGAGTAAACTAGGAAATTAAAGTGAATATCCTCAAAAATAAAAATTGCAAAGCGTTTACATAGACTTACAATATCATGGAATAATAAATTCATAGTCGATGATATCTTATATCAGCATTTCATAAATACTTATGGCTCACACTTACAGAAGTCCACTTTGGATTTCTTCTATGAAACTATTACAAAAGTAAGAAAATAAAGATTCTAATCTCTTTTTTTGACAAGACTTGTCCTTATATTTTTAAAGGGTCAGAGTTTAATAGTACTTGTGTTTTTCAACTAATTCCAATATAATCCTATTTAGAAGGAAATTGTGAATTCTGAATACGTGTACATGTTAAATATAAATATAATCCTTTTCAATGTCTAATTTTTAAAAATCATGTCAAATATGACAGCTTATATATGTAAACACTCAAAACTCCCATATCTAATTTTAGTAGCTCTTTTCCTACCCTTTATACAAGGCTACCTCCATAAGTTACTTACATACCTGTTCCCAGAAAGCTCACATCTCATTTCTTCATAAAGCATTTGTTTCATAATTTTACTATGAAAGGCAGTGCAGCATATATAGTGACATGTCATAGAAGGAAAGGGCTCTGGTGTAAGACTGATATGGTTTCTGTATTAGTGCCACTACTTAGAGCTCTGACTCTTCGGCAAATTACCCAACTTCTCTGCTGTCTCAGTATCTTTATCTGGAAGATAACACTACATTGCTCAGTAAAACAGCCAAGTGCCTAGCATATTATTATTGATAAAAGATGGTCATCAAATACTTCCTATCATAGTGCAAGGTTAATTTCCCCTTCTGCTCTTTCTCAAGATATAGATTTGTTGTTTTATTCCTTTTATGGTTTCATAACTTCACTAGTTGAAGTTACATTACTAATAATTTTAAACTATTTTATCTATATTGTTAACTTATTATCAAAGTAACTATAACTCAGATACTATTTTTGATACTGTTCACTTACACTTGCCTTTCTGTCTAGGGTATGCTCTTCAAATCTGATTCCCTTGAAAAGACAATGACATATTTCTTACATGTCCAACTTAATTAACAGCATTAATTTTAAATGCTGAACCCTTTATATACTTATGTATTATACTTTTTAGTATATGTCTAATATATGAGGACTCCTGCTTTTCTGGAACTGCACTTTAAAATGCTTAGTTAAGCCTTGTCTCTGAGCTAGAAAAAAGCCACAGTTTCTTCACAATTATACCCACGATTTCTTTTTTACAGTCCTGCTCACTCTTTTCTGAACTATTCTAAATTGTGTAGAATTCCATCACAGATTCAAGCATCCTGACATAGCATACCCTAGGAGGGTAGACAACTAATTGAAGCATCAGAAATAGAATTTGGTTTTAATATTATCATAGAATAATAAACTTCGGTTTTAATCTATATATATAAAAGCCTAAGCAACTGGCCGACCAGCTGATGTTCGACTGGTAGCTATGACATGCACTGACCACCAGGGAGCAGTTGCTAAATGCAGGAGTGGAAACTACAGGCATGGAAACATGGAACAGTCTGATGAATCTCAGAGAGAAGCGGGGAGGGAGGAGGGCAGGAAGAGATTAACCAAAGATCTTATATGCATACTAGAGGCCCAATGCACAGATTCAGGCACCGGTGGAGTCCCTCAGCTTGGCCTGCGCCCTCTCGCAATCCAGGACCCCTTGGGGCAGTGGTGAGCAAACTCATTAGTCAACAGAGCGGCAAAGCATGGCTTGTGAGCCGCATGTGGCTCGTGAGCCAGTTTGTTGACCACTGCCTTGGGGGATGCTGGAGAGCCGGTTTTGGCCCAATCCCTGCAGACCAGGCCAAGGGACCCCACCAATGCACGAATTCATGCACCAGGTCTCTAGTCCTATCTAATAAAAAGGGAACATGCTAATTGACCCTCATGCCATCGCAAAGATGGCGGCGGCTATAGCCAATGAGGGAATATGCTAATTGATTGCCCTGCCCTCAAAGATGACGGCACCCAGTCCCCTCAGCCCCACTGGGGCGGCAGGCATGCGGCAAGGCCAGGCCCGGCCCCAGGCGGGCCTGGTCGCTCCGCGTGCCTGCCTCTGGAGTCCCCCAGTCCCCTCAGCCCCCCAGCTGCCCAGTGCCAGCCCGAGGTGCAGGCAAGCCTTGGATGGCGGCTGCCCAGCTGCTCAGCCGCCCAAGGCTCAGGTAATCAGGACCGGCTGAGGCTTGCACTGCTGGCAGTGGCAGCAGCAGAGGTGTAGGGGTGTCACCTTCCCCTGATCGCCAGGTGGCCTCCTGCCTCTGAGGACTCCCAGACTGGGAGTGGGCAGGCCGGGCTAAGGGACCCCCCCTCCAGTGCATGAATTTTCATGCACCGGGCCTCTAGTATTATCATAAGGCTTAAATGATAAATGAAAAATATCATATACTGAAGGTCCTATGATCTTCCTACTGACAAAAGAGGCTATGAACCTATCAAAACTGATCTTACAAACTAAACTGCGTTTATAATTATGATTCCTGTTTGGGCTCTTTCCTTCCCTAATGCACCCTTTTTTTAACTAATTGAAAAGAGGAACCATGTGGGTTTTAAAAAATAATTTAAGCCAAGTGACAAAAGAGAGAACATTTTTGACTGAAGACAATTCATGGCCTGTATTTCTGTTGCTTCAGATGGCATTTTTTCAACGCTAAACGGAAACTTTGAAGAATAACATCTGTTGATGAGGCCTTTTCTTGGTAGGTGGGTGGAAATCTGTAAGAATAGTGGGTAGGAAATGATAACCATCTACAGGTGATTCAAATACCCATATTTATGACAAAAATTCCTAATTTTTTGACTGTTAAACCTTTAGTGCCTGGTAAGTGTGGCTCAGTGATCAAGTGTCAATCCAGGAACCAAGAGATTGCAGGTCGAGGCACATTCGGGGTTGCAGGCTCAATCCCCAGAAGGGGCCATGCAGGAGGCAGCCAATCAATGATGATTCTCTTTCATTGATGTTTCTATCTCTGTATCCCGCCCCTTTCCTTTCTCTCTAAAAATCAATAAAAACATATTTTTTAAAAACTTATTTTTAAAAAGCCTTTAGTAAAATGGATAAAATGAAGAATTTAATAACTTGGATCTAACTTTCTTTGCTTACATTCTGGTATAAGTATAAATAAATAGTGAAAAAGTTAAATGGAAGGAAACCAATTTTACTGGGCTCCTAAAATACATGGCAACCTCTTGTAAAAGAATCAAAATATAAAAACAATGCAGTCCAGGGTAGCAGAAAAAGAGCATATGCTTTGGAATCAGATGATCTTGGGTACAAACTGCCAGTCTGCCACCATTAGTGATATGACATTGGGCAAATTGCTTAACACGTTTGAATTTGTTTCTTTATCTGTAAATCAAGGATTTTTCTATCTTCTACATAGTTATTTAAAGGGTAAATGAAATAAAGTATGTAAAACACCTGAGATAGTACAGCACATAGTGTGTTCTAGGTTAAGTATTTTTCTTTGTTTCTTTCTGCCTTCTTCAAGGGTCTTTATAATCTTATTTGAGGGAGTGAGGATAATAAAAAGAAAATGTGAAAAGGTAATAAAAATAAACACAATTATTTAAGAAATTAAAAGTATAAGTGAAGTTAATACATGAAGAATTATTTAAGGAACCATAAAGACAACAAGAACTAGGGAGGTTCAGGGAATGACTAATTTCTCTGGGCTGTGGTCAGGCACAGAGAACTTGGTTTCAGAAGGGGAATTTATGCTGAGGTCTAGATGAGGACAGGTTCTGATAGGCAGTCAGAAGGGTGAAAAGGCTAGGTGTGAAAAAAGAACACACTCTAAGCGGGTGAACACAGCATAATTAACAGTGTCTGTTTAAGGAAACAAAGTGTGTGTTCAGAAAGTACATCAGACGGGAAAGAGGTGCATTCAGAGGCTGTATAAGAAGCTTCAGTTAAGAGATATGAGTCGGTACTGGTTAAGCTCAGGCCAGAAGGAAGAAAACGCGATAGAGAATTTTATGTTGACAGCAATGGGGAATCACAAGCAAGGGAGAAGTAACCTGGCCATATGTGCTTTTAAGATTAATTCATCAGCAGTGAGCAGGAGAGTTTAAAGAAGAAATATTTTTAAATTTAGGCTGGAAGTATTAGAGAGAAAATAAAGACTGTACAGGAAAAAAATCATTTTTTTCTATGAAAATAGGGCAATTTGTCATCATTGTGTACCAAGTAATAGAGGAGTAAGCAATGAAAACTACTCAAATACACTGAAATCTACTTATTTGCAAAAGTTGAGGGAGCTCCTCTTCTCCTTTTATTGTACCTTGTACAGAACATCACATCCCTCTCAGATTGGCCTATGAATCATAGAAAAATCAGTTTCTAATCATATACACTGGATCTAACACAGTGAGACTCCCCCCCAACATTAAAAAATAACTGAATAGTTACCACTGTGATTAATGAGTGTGAAACAAGAATATTACACACAGAACATAGTCTTACTATAATTCCTCACTTTAGGGATAAGATAATTGAGAACAGGACAGATTAAGTGACTAATTCTTATGGTTGGACAGGAAGTTAGGTGACAGAAGAACTGGAACTTAACTTTTCAAATTTAAGCATCTGCCACATCTTACAAATAGCCCTAGCTGCCAAATGTATACATGCAAACATATACATGCCTTCTTTCCCCATGCCTGGATGTTGTTCCCCCAGATGTAATATTTTATTTGCTTAGTTACATATTTTTCAAGATTCAGTTCAAGTTTTACTTCTCTGAGAAACCTTCCCTAAAGCCTTCCCAGGCTAGATTGGTTCCTTTGTGTATCTCCTGCATACCTTTATGAGAAAACTCATCAAATTATTGTAATTAGTTATTACTTGTTTGTTTTTACAACTAAAATCATCCCCCCATCCTACCTTCTAAACCTAGAAGAGGGCCTGACAAAAAGATGATGTTTATCAATAAATGAATGAAAGCAGCAGCAGGACTCCTTTACCAACTGTGTAAAACTGACGCATCGAGATTGAAAGCTCACTTTAGGATTTTGAGCCATGGACTCTGAGCTGAATCCTTTAAAAATATGAGGTCCTAACATAAAATTTATAGTGCTAAACACTGATAATGTTGCAAAGATTACTCATAGAATAGACTCTGTGCATGAGAAACGTACACAGGTATTACCATTAAAAATAGAGAAGTTGGGAGAGTCAGTTTTGAGATGAAGAGGTATTCTATTGTAAATGTTGAATTTGCTGATAGTGGGATGTATACATGGAAATGTCCATCAACAAGTCATACAAATGGAACTGGAATTAAGGAGATTTGGGCTGGATGTGCATGTTTGGGAGTTTTGGCATAAAGGACCGAGCTGAAATCTCACAGACTCAGGATCAAAGAAAAGTAGATAACATGAGGACTGACTATCAAGTACCAATATTTAGGAGACAAGAGAAAAACAGGAGCTAGTGAGATTAACACAAAAGGAAGACTATTATACAGAGCTCTTTAAATAGTAGTAAAGGAATAGTCAGTTAAGAAAAATATGGTCAAGAGAGGGGGGAAAAGAGAGAGAAAGAAAAGATCTTTGGATAAAATAATAGATGGTTTCTGGTATCCTTCAAGGCAGCAGGATCAATGTACTTCAAATCGCAAAGAGAGAAAAAATAGGGAGTACATGGAACCGGCATACAGAGCCTATGTATTTGAGAGGTTTGTGAAATGAAGGACTGTAATGCAATGAAGCAGGGCCAAGTACAGATCTTATGAAACAATTAAGAGAAAGCACTGCTTATAAGATCCAAACGTTATATGGTAAGTTAGAGTATATTCAAGAGTTGTTTACATTAGCCTTTAGTATATTAAGTCTAAGACAGGAATATTAAATACTTATCAGGTACCTACCTACTTTATGCCAGACTTCAAATGAGACCTAATTGTCTGTCTTTTTTTCTTTTCATTATAAAACTAGTGGTAAAAAGGAAACATTCTGAAATGGATCCCAAATATTTCATCTTAATTTTGTTTTGTGGATACCTGAACAATACATTTTCCTCAGAGACAAATGCAAATGCAACAGAGTCGCAACCACAGTCTACTTTATTTAGATCATCAATGCCACATGTCTTGGCTAATTCTCAAAACACAACAGGGAACCCTTTAGGTCAATCAACACAACGCAAAGACATTTCTTCTGGACAATCAACCGCCGAAGTTGCTGCTGGACAACCAACAGCAGTTGCTATTGGAAAACCAGCAGCACATACCTCTGCTGGACAACCACTTACCCATAACATCACCAGACAACCAACACCCATGGCCAACACCACCTCCCAACAAACAGCACAACCTGTGTTCACCTCTGGCAGACAGCTACCAACATCCGCCCATACTTCTATCAGACAACCGCCACCATTTGTCTATCGATCCACTCAACGACCATCATCTGCTCACACCTCTGTTAGAAAACCAGTACCACCGACTATTCAAAATCTATCCATACAACCAACACCAGCTGTCAAACGTTTACCTAGGATTACACCAGGATTTATCCCAGAAGATACTGGCAACACACAAATACCACATAAAAGCAATTCTAATTCAACAGCTGCCATAATAGTTGGTGTAATTCTGGTTTCTATGTTGGTAGCTATTATCATGATTATACTATGCAAATGCTTGAGAAAACCAGTTTTAAATGACCAAAATTGGGCAGGCAGATCTCCATTTGCTGATGGTGATACCCCTGATATATGTTTGGATAATATCAGAGAAAATGAAGTATCCACAAAACGTACATCAATTATCTCACTTATGGCCTGGAAACCAGGCAAAAGCACACTTTTAGCAGATGACTTAGAAATTAAGTTGTTTGAATCAAGTGAAAACATTGACGATTCCAACAACCTCAAAACAGAGAAAATAAAAGATCAAGGAAATGGTACATCCGAGGACAGTGCTGGTGGATCAACAATTGGCACTGCCGTTTCTTCTTCAGATGACGCAGATCTGCCTCCTCCTCCTCCCCTTCTTGATTTGGAAGGACAGGAGAGTAACACATTTGACAAACCCACAATGACAACTGTATCTCCTCTTCCAAATGATTCCACCAACCTCCCACCATCTCTGGATTGTCTAAGTCAAGTTTGTGAAGATCATAATTCTGAGTACAAACAGTCACTTCCGCCTCCCCTTGACTCACCTAACTTGCCCCTGCCACCAGATTTGATGAAAACCCTGGAAGATTCCAACAATGAGATTCAATGTCAGGAGTTATCTATTCTTCCTAACTCTGAGCAAGATCTCAATGAATCCCTGCCACCCCCACCTGCAGAACTGTTATAAATATCACAGCTTATTAGCTGATTTTTCATCCTTTTCAAAGGACTCTCTATCTTTTGTTTTTCTTCATGTGATGAAAGATATTAAATGGTAACTAGTAGCCAATTTTGATTTTTATTCAGGAACTACTTGAAATCTGCTCAAAGCCCATGTGCATAGGTAAAACTTACTTTCCATATATATATATATAACAGTGATCTATTGACTGGCTATAGCCTCTAACTTTAATGTAGAGTATATTTTACATATGTGGATGGTTTATGTGTCAATAACTTATCCCTACATATTCTTGGTGTCACCCAATAGTTTCCCCCCCCTAAAAAGCTGTGTATCAAGCTATCTTGAATAAATAAAATTTTATTTTTCCATTTCAAAGTTTGAGGTGGAGGAAAGGGAAAATTAAATTCATACTTCAAGTTTTAAACAAAATTCCAATTTTAAATTAATACCTCCAGTATTAAAATAAATATTCTAAGTTCATGGGAATGAGTGATTAAAATGCATGTTTAAAAATGGAGAAATTTCCTTTCTCTATTTCTCATTGGAAATAGTAAAGCAAACACACTAAAATATCAAATTTGGGGATTGGGAACATTTACTCTGGGAAAAATGGGCATGCACCATAAAATGTAGACATTTTCCTGTCTTATTGGGGGAGCACAAATTTTGAAACTAGCCTCTTTATATGCCTGAAGAACTCAAACAAAATGAAATCTTACAAAGAAAACAAAAACACTTCTATGGCTTCATTTCAAATTTGGATGATTTTCCCAAGAAAAACAGATTGTATTGAAATACAGATGGTTCTCAACGTTCATTAAATTCATATTTGACATTTAAGGACCATACATTTAAACTCTTTAACCACCTTTCTTGTGCAGAATTTCTTCTCTTATCCATTACCAGACGAGTGATAAATCTGAGTTATCAGAGTAGGAATGAACTCAATCTTTGTCAAAGGTGGAGTGTGTTCATGGGCCTACGCATATGCAGATGTCAGCCAGGGACCACAATAGTGCTTCGTTGCCCAACAAGCATATATTCACTCTCCTTACCTCCCTAACTCCTGGGAGAAACAGTCACTTAGAATGAAGTGTGGTGACCTTATTGGTAGCTTAATGTTGGAACCTCTCATAGCTGTAAGATTTTTCTGAACAAAAACAGTAATTATTGTAGCATGGTGTTCAAGAAACTAAGTTCCATATTTAATAAAAATTAGCAGGCTTTTGGACACTGAAATTTTACATTCAATGTTTCTCTTTAAATCTTTTAAGCCATCCCTCACTGACCATTAAAACTTTTTATCTGCAGAAACACTTCCTTGAGCTGCTTACTTTTCCTGAATAAGTATGATGTTTATTGTCATACTACATTGGTTCTCTCTATCTTCCACATTAAAAAGTTTCTTTCGTTGTATTTTTCAAACTTTGAACTTTTAAGGTTAGTTTTCCTAGCAGTAATCAGGAATTTAATAATTTCCCATTATTCTTTTGAGTTTTAAGTATTCTAGTTATGGTAAATAAGACATGTTTTTATACTAATTAATACTTTAACTTGCCTTAAAATCATCATAATCTTTCTCATTTTACATATAAGATTGTTACCTAACAGGGTCTTTCCACACTTTTGCTCTTCTTTTTCATCACCTTCTTTCCAGACCTCTTGAAGGATGAGTATTGGGAAATATAAGGAAATACCAACTCTCACAAATAAATTAAAAACTGATGATCTGGTCATAGTCTTGTCTGAGTCCTTCAAATACTACAGGCAACTTTTCTCCTTTTGTTCTTTATGTAATAAAACAGACTATTCTAGCAGGTGGTTTTGTTGTTTTGTTTTGTGTTTTAAGAAATTCTTGAGAGAGGAAACCAAGATGGCGGCATAGGTAAACACCTAAACTGCTGCCTCGCAAAACAATTTCAAAACTACAACTAAAAGACAAAACGGACATCATCCAGAACCACAGGAAGGCTGGCTGAGTAGAAATTCTACAACTAGAAGGAAAGAGAAAAGCACACTGAGAGTCAGAGGAACTGCGGAAGGCAGAGGTACCGAGGTGCACTTGAAGAAAGGTCGGACAATTGAGTACGCAGCTGGCTTTCTCAAGCGGGAGGGAGACAAAAGCTCCTGACTGCACTGAGCCCCAGTTCCGGGTGAGACTCTGGGGACCCAGACTCATTCAGGAAGAAAGTGGACTGTCTGGCAGTGGGCGGAACTCAAGGGCGGCTTTCTCTCAGAGGTGCTTGCAGCGACTACCACAGGACCCATTAGGGCAGGGCTGACAGGAAACCAATGCTGTCTGCTCTGCCCTGAGACTCCGCCCCATCCAAGCTGAGCACAGAGGCTTTTGCAAGTCTTGTCTCATAAGGGTGTCTCCAGCACAGAAGTTCTCCCAGCGTAGACACAGCTGATCCTCACAGCCAACTGGCCTGGAGGTCAATTACTCACAGTGATACCAACAACAATCAAGGCTTAACTACAACAAGACTGTGAACACAGCCCACAAAGGAGTGCACCAAGAGTGTCCACCTCAGATAACTGGGGGAGGCTGAGCCACTGGGCCCTATAGAACACTTACCACACAAAGCTACTCTATCAACTCAGGGAAGCAGCCAAAATGCAAAGACAAAGAAACAGATCACAAATGAAAGAAACAGAGGAAAGCAAATGACTGGATATAGAGTTCAAAACCATGGTTATAAGGTTTTTCAAGAATTTTCTAGAAAAGGCCGACAAATTTAACGAGACCCTCGAGGATATGTAAAAGGACCAACTAGAAATTAAGCATACACTGACTGAAATAAAAAATATTATACAGAGACCTAACAGCAGACTAGAGGACCACAAGAATCAAGTCAAAGATTTGAAGTACAAAGAAGCAAAAAACACTCAACCAGAAAAGCAAAAAGAAAAAAGAATCCAAAAGTATGAAGATAGTGTAAGGAGCCTCTGGGATAACTTCAAGTGTACCAACATCAGAATTATGGGGGTGCCAGAAGAAGAGAGAGAGCAAGATACTGAAAACCTATTTGAAGAAATAATGACCAAAAACTTCCCCCACCTGGTGAAAGAAATAGACTTACAAGTCCAGGAAGCACACAGAATCCCAGACAAAAGGAATCCAAAGAGGACCACATCAAGACACATCATAATTAAAATGTCAAGAGCAAAAGACAAAGAGAGAATATTAAAAGCAGCAAGAGAAAAACAGTTAATTACCTACAAGGGAGCACCCATATGATGACTGTCAGCTGATTTCTCAACAGAAACTATGCAGGCCAGATGGGAGTGGCAAGAAATATTCAATGTGATGAATAGCAAGAACCTACAACCAAGATTACTCTACCCAGCAAAGCTATCATTCAGCATTGAAGGGCAGATAAAGAGCTTCACACATAAGAAAAAGCTAAAGGAGTTCATCACCGCCAAACCAGGATTACATGAAATGCTGAAGGGTATTCTTTAAGAAGAGGAAGAAGAAGAAAAAGGTAAAGATGAAAATTATGAACAACATATCTGGACCCATTTTTTAAAAATAAACTTAATCAACTTTACTAGGGTCTAATTTATACACATTTTAATTATGCAGTTCAATGATTTCAACAAATATATTCACCAGTGGACTTACTAACCTATTAAGACACAGAACATTTTCTTCAGCTGAGACAAACTTACCATTTGTAAGTTCACTAGTGTTAAGTGTATTTCTATTGTGCAAACAATCTCCAGAACATTTTTATATTGCCAAACTGAAATTATATGCCCATTAAACAAGAAATTCTCATTTCCCTATTTCCTTAGACCCTGGTAACCACCATTTTACTTTCTGTCTTAATGCACTTGATTACTCCGGGCACCTCATATATGTAAAACCATAATAATTTTAAAAAATTATGAACAACAAATACGTATCAACAAGTGAATCTAAAAATCAGTGAATAAAAAAATCTGATGAACAGAATAAACTGGTGAATATAATAGAATCAGGGGCATAGAAAGAGAGTGGACTGACAATTCTCGGGGAGAAAGGGCTATGGGGGATGTGGGAAGAGAATGGACAAAAATCGTACACCTATGGATGAGGTCAGTGGCGGGGGGGAGGGGTGGAGGGGTAAAGGCAGAGGATGGGGTGGGAACTGGGTGGAGGGGAGCTATGGGGGAAAAATCACTTGTAATAATCTGAATAAAGATTAAATTAAAAAAAGAAAGAAATTCTCTGTGAGGGGGAAAAATAATTCCTATTTACTGCATGCAATTTTCCCCTACTGAGGTCAGTGGAAGCTGAACAGCCAAACTGGCAATTCTTGCTTAATCAACAGAAAGAAATGCAAACCAATAAAAGAAATAAAGGAGAGAAGAAAATGTTGGACTAAAGAAAAACTTACTGAAAAGATTAAAGAACCAGGATCCAGAAGAGAAAGTTTATTTCATGAATATGGCAAAACAGGAAGGCACAGGGTAATTAGAAGCAGACTGAACTACATATCGCACACCAGTAGCGCTCTTACCAGATCAGCATTAATCAGATTCAGAAACAACCCTGATGACATCTAGTTCAACCCCTTTTATTTGTTAACTGCTGAGAAAACACACCCAGAGAGTGTAAATGACTTGCTTAGAAGTGGTATTAAAAGCTAAGTTTGTTCAGCACCCTTTTTGCTAATATAAGACCAAAGAGTGCCTACTCCATGCACTGCAACAAACATATATTAAACATGTATATAACGAAGAAGTTAAAAAAAAAATAATAAAATAAAATAAAAACATGTATTACATTTAGTATTGGTGGTGAGGATACAATGAATTAGATGAGAGTGACCTGTAATTGTTGTTATTACCTAGTTCTGATAAAAAAGTAAAGTAGCAAAATATTTGGACATCTAGCATTAAAACACTGTTATGCCGGCACATGATTAGACACAGATCAATGGAACAGACGGAAAGTCTAAAAATAGATTCCAATCTCAAATCAGTGAAGAAAAATATTGGCACAGTTAGATATATATTTGGAAAAAAATTAAATTGTATCTATAAGTCACACTACATTGGAATGAGCATCAAATAGACCAGAGATCTAAATATAAAAAATGAAATTATATAATAGATGAAAATATCAGTACATTCTTTTATAATTTGGAAATGAGAAAAACCTTCCTAGCTGACATTCAAAATCAAGAAGCAATAAAAAGAAAAGAAAAATCCAATTATTGAAAACCTTTAAATGGCAAGAACAAACAAATAAAGTCACCATCATAGTTAAAAGACAAATGGCAAACTGAAAAAAAAATCACAACCTAAATTAAGTCAAAGGGCTACTATCTCTAAAATTTAAAACATACACAAAACTCCCAAATACAGACCCACAACACAACAGAAAAAATATGCAAAACATATAAAAGACAGAGAAGAAAAAATTTAAATAGTCCTTAAAAACATATATAAAGATATACAACCTTCCTCATAATAAGAGAGATTCACTTAAAATTATACTGAGGTACTATTACCTTATCCATATAAATCCAAAGTTCAACAACAAAGTCTATGGTGAGGTTGTACAGAACTAGACATCCTGACACATTGCTGGCAAGACTGCAAAATGGTATAGTCTAGAGAGAGGAATTTGGTAATAACCAGAAAAATTCCAAATGCATTTACCCTTTTACAGAGCAATCCCACTTCTAGAAATCATTTGCAAAGATTCACTGGGAAAAATATAAACATACGTAGATGCAAGGCTACTCACTGTGGCATTATTTGTAATAGCAAAACCCATATGCCCATCAATAAGGGCTTGGTTGAATAAAACATGGTTTACTCCCAAAGGCAGTACATGCATGATAAAAGAAATGAGAAAGATTCCTATGTATTGATACGGAGTGATCTTCCAGATATATTATTTAAAAAACAACAACAATATATTTAGTATGAAACCTTTTATATAAGGGGATAAGAACATATAATACATACATATTTTTGTATGTCTGCAAAAAAGAAATACTGATAAGAAATAATCAAAAATAGTCACCAACAGGAGGAAGAAAAGAATGGGGTGGATGGGATACAGAAGCAAGATTTCTCTGAATATACCTTGTTGTATAGTTTTGACTTAAGCTATCCCTAAAAACTGATAGCTAACGGAAACAAATGAACCTAACTATGTAAAGCTTATATAAAAATATAGAGAAAATAATTATTTCATGTTGCATATAGAATACAGAATTGACTGTACATCCTTGGTGAAATATGTTCTAAGAACAAACAGAGCTGCAAAGAAATCTTAAACTTTATTCAGTAGTTTGTAATCTAATTGTCTGCAGCAATACTGGTATTGTTTTCCAACTATTATAGGATGACACAAATAAGTAATTATGTTAATGCTGTTAGGAACCAATTTATAGGAAATATGGGGGGATAGAGAAACAAATTAGATCTTCACAAGGGAGCAAACAGATAAATCCAGATGAGGGACTTTCTAGAAAACAAATCATTGAGTTTGAGCAACATGGAGAGAAAAGGGGTGAGGAGGTGAGAGAAGGACTGATTCATTTGAATTTTGACCTGATAATTTCTACCATGTCAGTTCTTCCATGCTTTTAAAATACTTAATTCAGTACTCTTAGCTGTTTTTAGTGGGAAATTCAGTCTGAAGAGCCAACCATATTACTGAAAGTGGAGAATATAGTATTTTTAGTTTCAAATAAGCACAAGTGTTATCAAGAAATAAAGATAATATGATTGGCTTTCCAAACTGTTGATTAACATAGGATAGTTGTTCCCTGGCAGGTAATTTGTTATGCCTTTCACAATGTTGGCGTAATCTATTTTAGGACAGTGTTTCACAAAAGAATATGTAAATGAATTTACTACTTAGTCTAGAATACAATAGTTGCCTAAATAGCTGTAATTCTGGACTTCACAGACTTATGTAAAATGTAATGTGTCTGAATAATATCTAAAATAATTTGTAAAAAACTCTTAAGCCAGTAAAAATTATTTTTGGTGTAACAGTAATATACTATTATTTTATTTCATGAGAATTTCTAAATTCATAAGATAAGGACAGTTTGGTACAATTCAAATACATTAAAATGTTCCCCCCTTTTCTCTTTGAGAATTTAATAATAATTTTTGAATAAGAAGAAACAACTTGGTATGTCCCCAAACTTAGAAATAAGAAACACTGCCACTGTTTTTGGAATTTTTTTATTATATGCAGCAGAATCTAATCTTGATACAGCCTAAATCCAAATTCATTTGAATCCATTAGTTAATGAAATAATATGCTCTTTCTTTCAAACAGAAGTACTGGTAAGTATAATGGAACTGGGTAACTCTACTTCGACATGAGACTTCCTAAAATTAAAAGAAGAGGTTTAAGTGTTTGGTAAGTTGACCCTCAGCCACATCCCTTGAAGCGTAACAGAGTATGAACTGAAACAGAAGAAACCTAAATGTCAAAACATTCCCTATTTCCACAATAATATTGCTGAATGGAGTATTTTTAACACTTTTAAACCCTAAGATTGATGACTGGTTTCTGAAATCCACAGAAAAAAATCTTTTGGAGTCCAAGACTGAACCCTCAAAGTGAAGTGGGAATAAAGTAACTAATCGATACTAAACTAACACTGCAGACTTTTAAAATGTAGATACTTTTCGAGGAACATTAACTTTATACAAAAGGTGACTCCTAGATTATAGTTAGCTTCCTAAGAAAATAAATTTCAAATTTTAATATTAAATTTAAATTCTAATTAGGGTAAAATAATGGCACATGTAATTTAGAGAATAGCAGAGGATTTATTAACTAGGCATAAAGAGATTTTCCTTAAATGTAATATGCTAATAATTGTTGTTTTTTTAATAGTAATAATTTGTAATGAATATGCCATTACTTTTCTAAGGAAAACTGACTACTCTGGAAAGTACACAAGTTTTAACAGATTATGCAATCAATCCACTAAAGAGTGGAGCAGAAGCTATCATAAACCTGGTCTCATTTTATTAAACTCATGACCAAAAGTTTTCCTTTTTACATTATTTCACATAACTTTAAAAATATAAATTGCTTTTCCAGAAGATAAAATGTAAAACAGTTTGAAGAAATCACCTGAAATTGATGCCGTTGTTTTTAAAACATAAAACCAGATAAGATGGTCATTCATAAAGTATCAAAGATGTCTCTGGAGAAAACAATACTCATAGCCACTCACTAAGCAATTTCATAAAGAAAAGGAATCCTTAACCCTAAGGTCATAAGATAAGACATATTTTATTTTACCACATGAACTGATAATTAAAAGCATAAGATGCTCATTAAAAAATGTAGCCTTGCTGTGTGTAGCCTGGGAAAATGACCCTTTATATCAGGAAGATAAAGACAAAATAATCATACTTAAGTATTTCTTACTCCCCCAAAGGAAGATGAACATTTCAGTGGTTGATAAATTTGAAAAGCTGGTTATACATAATAACCATCATGTTGGGGGAATACATTAAAATCCAACAGTTTATATTATGTTATTTTAAACAGTGACACAACATAAAAAGGTAGGAGTTAAATAATTAAACTAATATCGTAGAAAACTCTCCATGAGGAAGGTCAAAATCATTTTCAACATGTAAAAAGAATGAAGAGTAGAGGCATTAAAAAGAACCACAAATTCTTCTTGAGGCAAATGTTAAAATGTGGAACTTAATCTCAGACAAATATACAGGAATAAGTAAGGGCCAGGTCTAAGGTGCGTGAGGCATTTCATCCTATAGCAAATCTAAACTATATAGGAATGCTTAATGCTATAAATTTAGGGGAAAAACATGTGTTTTTTCCCCCATTTTGTAGCGTGTGCACCTCTTGCAATAAATTTGAGTCAGCACCAATGACAGCTCTGCAGTCCTCCTATGTGGTACTGATCAGGTGGTTGCAGAGCTCCAGCTCACAGCAACACAATGCAGCTGAGCAGGCAAGCACAGCCCACAGCCAGAAGCCGTTGCTACTCTCCAGAACAAGGCGACCTTTAAGCTTAAGTTTCCCGGAGAAAAATGAGATGCTGATGCTGAAGACGACACTATGGTAAGATGTTATTTAAATCAGTAAAAAATGGACCTTGGAGTTTTTCTTTCTTTTTTTTTCTTTAAGAAAAAGTCAACCTTAGCATTGAATATATATTCAGTAGCAAGTGCATGCATCAGAAATTTGCTGCAGTCAGTGGAGGAATTTCTTGTCAATATTCATTCACTTGGTAAATATACACATTGTTTTCTTTTAGAATCGGCACTGAGATATACAGAAAAAAAATCACTTTATAAAATGTGAGGTTTGAAAGTATGGTGTTGGTTTGGATTTTGCAAGTGGCTTAAATGCTTTGCAAGGATATATTTATCCTAAAAACACAAAGATAAATCTCTAAGTATTGCTCTAATATCTAAATAAAATCTCACCCTACACACACACATTGACTACTACATTACTGCAGAGATTTAAAAAAAGAGACACGACAGCCATTTTTTCCCTTCTGAATAAAAAGAATATTTTCAAAAAACAGTAATAGCTTAAGATTCTGACTCTTTATTTGTAGAGAATGCCATTTTATAATATTAAGGCTCTGGAAATATAAATAAGAAAGAAAAGAAGGGAAAAAATAAAAGAGAAAATGCAGGAGAGAGTACAGGGAGACAATCTCTCTCCACATAGCCCCAATTGAAGGATTAAGCATTTGGACTATAAATGAAGGGGATCTTTGTTAGTTTAATCACTGGAACAATTACAAAAGGACTCAACAACAACGAGGTTTATTGAAAAATTTGCCTAATGCTAACGGACCCATGCAGATGCCTAATTGTATTTGCATATTAAAAGAAGGGTGTATCTGTTTGTTTCTAGGCTTTGATGGAATATCAGATACTGAAAATGTCTCCCGGCCTGTTCATCCTTCTGTTTCTCACACCGGGTATTTTATGCATTTGTCCTCTCCAATGTATATGCACAGAAAGGCACAGGCATGTGGACTGTTCAGGCAGAAACTTGAGTACATTACCTTCTGGACTGCAAGAGAATATTATCCACTTAAATCTGTCTTATAACCACTTTACTGATCTGCATAACCAGTTAACCCAATTCACCAATCTGAGGACCCTGGACATTTCAAACAACAGGCTTGAAAGCCTCCCTGCTCAGTTACCTCGGTCCCTCTGGAATATGTCTGCTGCTAACAACAACATCAAACTGCTTGACAAATCTGATACTGCTTATCAGTGGAACCTCAAATACCTGGATGTTTCTAAGAATATGCTGGAAAAGGTTGTCCTCATTAAAAATACACTAAGAAGTCTTGAGGTTCTCAACCTGAGTAGTAACAAACTTTGGACAGTTCCAACCAACATGCCCTCAAAACTACATATCGTGGACCTGTCTAACAATTCCTTGACACAAATCCTCCCAGGAACATTAATAAGCCTGACAAACCTCACACATCTTTACCTGCACAACAACAAATTCACATTCATTCCAGATCAAGCTTTTGACCAACTCTTTCAGTTGCAAGAGATAACCCTTCATAATAACAGGTGGTCATGTGACCACAAACAAAACATTACCTACTTACTGAAGTGGATGATACAAACAAAAGCCCATGTGATAGGAACCCCCTGTTCTAGCCAAATATCATCTCTGCAGGAACATAACATATACCCCACACCTTCTGGATTTACCTCAAGCTTGTTCACTGTAAGTGGCATGCAGACAGTGGACACCATTAACTCTCTGAGTATAGTAACTCAATCCAAAGTGACCAAAATACCCAAACAATATCGCACAAAGGAAACAACATTTGGTGCCACTCTAAGCAAAGACACCACCTTGACTAGCACTGACAAGGCTTTTGTGCCCTATCCAGAAGACACATCCACAGAAATGATCGATTCACATGAAGCAGCAGCTGCAACTCTAACTATTCATCTCCAAGATGGAATGGTTACAAACGCAAGCCTCACTAGCTCACCAAAATCACCCCCAACACCCATGACCCTAAGTATTACTAGTGGCATGCCAAATAATTTCTCTGAAATGTCTCAACAAAGCACAACCCTTAACTTACGGAGGGAAGAGACCACCACAAATGTAAAGACTCGCTTACCTTCTGCAGCAAGTGCTTGGAAAGTAAATGCTTCATTTCTCTTAATGCTCAATGCTGTGGTCATGCTGGCCGTCTGAGGGTCTGCATTTTCTGAAACTAATGAAAGAACTCCTCCCTGATGTATAGTTGGGAAAATATGCCCCTATCTAACCAGTGATTCAAGCTATATTAAGTATTCAAGAAAGCCAGTGTTACCTTTCTGACTCTGATGTAAATGAAATAACTTGTCTTAAATAAAGAAGTGCACAATGTCTTGGTACTTGCTGCTATTTTACTGTCTTAAGTAAAACTAATGCATTTCTTTTTTAACGAAATATTTTCTTTTTAAGGCTTCAATTTATTGCACAAAATATAAAGCATCTAAACTTTAATATGTATTTTATGTATGTTTACACTGTCAAACATCTGGGTGGAGGGGGGAGGGAAATAAATGGTCTATGCTCATAACTGTGTCATTTGGCTTCCTAGTCATACCAACTTAATCTACATGGTCGACTCAAAATGACCTAATCATTTTTGCCCCAGGTACAGGACCCTGGTGAAGTCTTTGCAGTAAATGAAATGTTGGAGGTATCCAAGGATTTTGCTAGTAAAGTAAAACTGTGGTTGCCACCCCATGAATGATTATGCCCCATCATTCTTTTACACACAAGGCATAATTGTTTTAAATCTAAATGATGTCCTGCTTCTGAGGAACTCTTGGCTACTTTACAGATTATATAATGGACAAAAGCTCTTCAAAAAGCTAGAAGACACTAGGCTGTGCATTTTAATAAGGAAGTTTAATGGTTTTGCCTTTTGCACTTGAGAAAAGTATTAAAACACAATAAAAAGTTGAGGTTTAAAGTCATGTAAAGGAACAGTTTTAGTGCATATTTAATAAACCATTTGTTAATGGAAATTTAAATATTTATAAAATTAGAAGTTTTCATGTGCAGGAGAGGAAAATTTATTTTTTGCACATCAGAAATTAGAAACTGACTTACTTAAATTAAAAATGAGATTAGTGTCAGGATAAAGTTGTGGGGGTCTAACAGACATGGGCAGTACTAAGGGAAGGAGGGAAAGGAAAGGAGGAAGGGAAAAAGGATGGGATTCATTTGGTGCTGCAACCAGATGATGAACCCAATAAAACAGACAACAGGACTACTGGGCATGAAACAAATCTTAACACTCCAAATCAAATTGCACTGGGACTCCCACTAGAAGAAAATCAATAATTTTCTACAAATATAAAAGGAAGCCACCTTTTGAATTAGAGACAAACATAAGTAATAGCCAAGAGTCAGAGAAGAAACCCTGAAACAAGGCTAGATTAAAATACAAGACAGCATAACTGAAGTGGGTAAGCCACAAATGAGGTATTTAATTTGGGAGACATAAGGAAGAATCTATTTGAATCACTCCTAGTTGGGAAGAGAACAGAAAGAAATATTTATGCTCCTTCCCAAGAAATTTTAAAGTTAAGACAGAACTGTTTCCAGGGTTGGGAACATTTCTATTGAGACACACACACACAGATAACAACCTTCTAATGTGTTCTTTTTTCTCTCTTTTTAAGCATCGGGCTTATGGAAAAATCACTGCTAAGCTTCAACACAGCAATTCCTCTTTTATGTTGACTAGTACAGTGTCACTTGAACATTTTTCTGCCCCCAGCAAACCTAATTGGCTCACTATGTCAGGGAATTTCACCATGAAGAAAAGGGGTTATTTGAAATAACCCCTAAGTGGTTTTAAAATGCATTACTTTTCCAAATGGGCAAGCTGTTCCCACTTCCTCCCAATCACTGATCTAGTATCTTCACCATCGCTGACAGAGGCTAACTGCTTAGGTATTTTCTACTCTATCTCACACTAGCATCTTCTAAAAGAACATATACTGAATTTCGCAAAAGGTTTCTCAGAGGTAATATCTTTCACTTTAAAGGTGCCAAAAATTAAATGTTGTCATATACGTATTTAGAAATATCTTAGCAATATGGGGGAAGTAAAATTATGAATTACATCATTTATCAGCACCTATGGATTACACCAATATTACTGACAGACATGCAGATGAAAAACTCAGGTAATTTACACCAATGGTCTTAGGTGACCCTGCTAGCAGTTCTCAACCTGTGGGGGACAACCCACAGGTTGAGCATTGCTGCTGTAGACAGAGCCTAAGACCATCGGAAAACACAGATATTTACGTTACGATTCATTAACAGTAGCAAAATTACAGTTATGAAGTAGCAACGAAAATAATTTTATGGTTGGGGGTCACTACAACATGAGAAACTATATTAAAGGGTCGCTGCATTAGAAAGGTTGAGAACCTCTGCTCTAAGTCCTTAGAAGTATTATCTAGCCTTACAGTAATTAGATAATTCTTCCTTTTAAGGAAATTATGGCCTTATTAATGGAGGTGGGCTCATTATTTGCCCCCAGGACATGAACATTACTGGGCTCCATACATATTTCAAAATGCATTAGTTCTCAGCATCTAACTCTCAAGCTCATAAGCTATACATTCGGCCTTGGATGGTGTGGCTCCATTGGTTGGAGCGTTGTCCCATACACCGAAAGGTCGTGGGTTCAATCCCTGGTTGGAGGAGGCAACCTATAGATGTTTCTCGTCGCAGCGATGTTTCTCTCTCTCTCTCTCTCTCTCTCTCTCTCTCTCTCTCTCTCTCTCTCTCTCTCTCTCTCATCAATACACACATATCCTCGGTTAAGGATTAAAAAAAAAAAAGACAGACATCCATCCATCCAACCCCAAGGCTTCTGTTTTACTAGGAACTTATTTATCACCAGTCAAGAGAATTCAAATAACACAAACACAAAAGCAAATACATAAGGAATAAAGTAGTGGTGAATAGGGTGTGCACTGGTGTCAAAGGTTCTAGGCCTAAATCCTACCTCTGCCACTTCTCAGCTGTAGAACCCTGGACAAGTTAACACTGCTCTACATCACAGCTCACTTACCCTTACTTAAATGGTCACAAATATGCACTACTCAATAATCTTCCATAACAATGCTCTGAAGCAATATAAATTCCTTTAACACCAAAAATGTCAGACAAAAATCAACCTAAAATCTGTTATAAGATTATTACTTTTGAAGTACATTTTAAGAACTGCCATGTAAATACCAGGTATTTACAAACATAATGGTTAAAAGTAAAAAGTTATATTTCTATTAAAATTAGAATCAAGCACCAATATCCATTATAATCAATTTTTTAATGTTATTTGGGAAATTCCAGAAACAGCAATAACAGATAAAATTACAGAAAAATACTAAACAAAATGATTATTATTAACGGAGGAAATAATTATCTATCTAAAGCAGGGGTGGGGAATGTCCGGCCCGCGGGCCAAATCATTTGGACTGGCTCTGCCAAGGCATTAGGGGTGAGTTAGTTATATGTTTGACCAAATATAGCAGGCTAATTTTTAAGTTGATAATTTTGTATGGCCCGCAAATGATGTTATAAATACCAAAAGGTCCTTGGCAGGAAAAAGGTTTCCCACCCCTGAAAAGGATTCCTCAGGAGTGCCTTCAGAAGAATAATTTTAAATAAGTAACAAAATAAATATGAAACATTAAAGGTTTTCTCATGTGCTAGCAACAAATAATTAGAAAATTACAGGGAAAAGATACCATTCATGACAGAAACAATACATCAAAGTAAATACAACATTCACATGAAATGTGTAGGGCCAAATGGGGAAAAGGTAAAACACAGTAAGGAGAGTGCAAACTTGACAGAGATGATAAACAGAAGTCTCTTCATTCATTTATTTTTTCACTCAATAAATATTTATTCAGCACCTGGAACGCACCAGGCACCAAGGCTAAGTACAAAAGGTATACCTTAACTCATAGTGTAAAGTTGTGATTATTTCCAGTATAATTTATGGATTAAGCCAACTATGACATTCTTATGGGATTCTTTTGGGAACATAACATGAAACACATTCATCCGGAAAAATAAACAGGCAAAAATAGAAAAAGGAAGAAATAGTAAAGGTACCTTAGCCTTTCTTGAGAGGAAACATATCGACTATAAAAATTAAAGACAGAATGGTAGTGGCATAAAAACAGAAAGAAAGAGAACCCAATACAGAATTCTCTCATTTTCTTACATTGTAAGGAAAAATGAGATAATACATGTAAAATGCTCAGTGTTATACAACATTACTTAACACACAGCAAGCTCTGAAACATTGTTAACTTTAGAAGGGAAAAAAATCACAAATCAAAGAGGAAGGGAAAGATTCAATAAACAATGCTGGGAATATTGAAAAACAGTCCAATTTCACACTCACTTCATGTGCTATGCCTATACAGCAAACTAAAAAAGGTAACATTAGGCCATAGCTGGTTTGGCTCAGTGGGCAGAACATCAGCCCGCCCACTGAAGGGTCCTGGGTTCGATTCCAGTCAAGGGCGCATACCTTGGTTGCAGGTTGCATCCTGGCCCCGTTTGCATCCCAGTCCAGGCTGTGGGGGAGGCAACCAATTGATTTGTCTCTTTCACATCGATGTTCCTCTCTCTGTGTCTCTCCCATACCTCTCTCCTTAAAAAACAATGGAAAAATATCCTTGGGTGAGGATTAAGAGCAACAACAAAAGACATGCTTCCTTTGCCCAGCTGGCATGGTTCAGTGGTTGAGCATCAATACATGAACCAGGAGGTCGCCACTTTGATTCCCGGGCTGCAGGTTTAATACCCAGTGTGGGGTGTGCTGGAGCATAGGGCAGCCAATTGATGTTTCTCTCTCTCTCCCCCTCTCCTTTCCTCTCTGAAATCAATAAAAATACATTTTTTAAAAATAAAAAAGATAGCATTCAAAAAGTAAGTTTCAAAAAAACCCGTAAGAATTTAAAAATATTTCTAAATTTCTGGGTGGCTTTTTTTTTTTAATTACAATAAGAAAAAAAATCCAAAAGAAATCATCAATAGATTTGTCTATATACAGAACCCTCAAATTTCTTTATGCTGAAACAATGAGCCTGATAAAAATATTCAAAGAGAATAAAGGAGATTGTTAATCAAAGCTCATAAAAATAAGAAAAATATTTAGATTCTTAGTGGATAAGTGGGCAAAGGACACAAACAGTATATTTAAAAGATAGGAAGCATGGTGATTGAAAAATATATGGGAATATAGCCAACACATAATAATTGAGAAATAGAAATAAAACGTGGTACCATCTCATGATTAAATCAGCAAGCAATTTTAAAAGGTGTAATAAAAATCAATGCTGGGGAAGACGGAAGGAGTGGCCACACCACATATTATTAGTACAACTCTTTTGGATAGCAGTTGGCAATTGTGATGAGAAAACAGCTCCTCTGAGTTGCTGCCTAGGCATTTCATAGTGTGATAATCCTCTATATATGCAGTCTGGACATTTAAGTAAGGACTGAGTTCAGAATTCCCACCATAAGTTCCCACTTTGCTTTTCCTGACACAGCTTTTAAAATAAACACTTAGAGATGAGTTTTCAAGAAGTTAGTGATCACTACCCCAACCAACTTGTAAGTGCCTACTATCCTGCCTGCTCTGGTGACCTGAGATGGAGAAGTGCTCTCATCCGGCTGATTGTGCCCTCCCCACCCAATGTTTCTGATATTTGTAAGTAATCAATCTTGTGACTTAATGGAGGGTGGAGGGAGTTAACAGGGGAAAAAGGAGGGGAACATCTGTAATACTTTCAACAATAAAGACAAATTAAAAAGCAAAACAAAAAGGAAAAGAAATTTTGTGACTTTATTTCCTCTGTTATGAGTGTGCTGAAACTGAGCCCTCAAATAAAAAACACCCAGGGTTTTCACTTCCCCAAGGTGGGAAGTGGGATGCTGAGGGAGCTACCTGCTGATCCTCTGTGGGTGTCTTGTACCTCCTCATTTAGCAGGTCATAATCTACATATTCTTAACTTAATACACCAGCTAATTGGGGGGGTGGGTGGAGGGACACACGCAACACAACAGTGATTAAATATCTGAAAAAATTTAACCTTTAATGTAGTAAATTCTAGGTAAATCACAGCATTCTTTCCAACAGCAAGGAAAAAGGAAACAATGCTAAATATCTACCATTAGGAAATCGGTTAAGTAAATGATGACCTACTTGACAAAAATATTATGTGTCCAATAAAATATTTATGAAGAGTTTCTTTTAAAGTCTGAAATGTGGAAAATGTAAATACTATAAAGATAAGCAAAAATATATAGGATATAAACATACATCTTTATAGAACTATGTATAAACAATAAAGAAGAGAAGTATACCAACATGCTAATATTGTGTACCAACTATTTTATTAACTGTTTTGTCCTTGGAAAATGTAAGAGATCTAAGAAAAGAATTACTGGAACAGCTGTCCAAGGGACTTAAGGCTGAGTAGGAGAATAAGAAAATGAGAAGACACAAATTGAACTGTAAATAGGTATGGGTAGTCAATCAATACACTAGAGGGTCTCATGAAGTAACACACAGAAAAGCACTATCAGAATTCTTGGAAACACATCTATACTGGATTAGCTTACTTTAGCTCTACCTTGTCATTGCTGTCAGGACTATTCCCCATCTAACCAGACAAGCTCTTCTCTCTCTCTCTCTCTCTCAAAAACCTTCAATAATTTCCAATGTCTCAGAATAAAATCTAAACTCTTAATATGGCTTACTGCTTTCTTTACAGTATCATCTTAAAATTTCTTGCTTTCTTAGTGTTTATTTTAAACTAAATATCTTTTTTGCCCTTCTAACCTACTTCTCTTGCCACCAGGCTTTCATAGACGAAGAATGTCCTCTTTGGTTCACTTCCTTCCCTCCTCTTCCCCTAGAAAACCCTTATTCATCCTTTTTTTGTAAAGAAAAAAAGAAAAGAAAGAAAAAAAGTGTTTTTATTGATTTTAGAGGGAGAGAGAGAGAAGAAACATCAATGTGGGAAACACCAACCAGATGCCTCCCGCATGCCCCCTACTGGGGATCAAGCCCACAACCTGGGCATGTGCCCCAACCAGGAATCTAAGAGGCAACCCTTTGGTGCATGGAAGGACAATCAACCAACTGAGCCGTACCAGCCAGGGCCTCATTCATCATTTTCATTTCAGTTTAAATACCTCTTTCTCCTAGGAGTTTAGTTTTTTTGACCATCTTGATCTGAATTTATAAACAAAAGAATTAATTAATACAGGTCAAAGATGTGTCTGGTGGGCTAACAATGACCTCTTTAAGACAGACTAAGTCAAACCTCCAAGTCTTATTCTAGAATCTACGTTTCTTCCATTAGTTCAAAATTGTAGCTTCACAGTCCAGAGAAAACAGGGATCACAGAAAAGTTAAGAATGAAAGAGGATTTGGTTAGTGCTTGTCATGTAAGAAATGAGGTCTGGGCAGTGGGGGGTTCCCTTTGGAACAATTTTCAGAGAAAGGTTAATTCTAATACCTGTGAGCAATTTAGTACAAGTAGATTGTTCAGGGGAATGAGTCAGGGAAACAGAAACAAATGCCACCTCAATATGACAATAATGTGTTAAGCAGGTTAGTTTGCTTCACACTTTGAAAAACTGTGGTATAAAGTGAGGTTTTTAAGTAGCTAAACTTTTAAGAAATGCCATTTTGGTTCAGCAGCCCCAACTCTGTTAAACATGTTTAGGAACCAGTTGAGAAATACTCAATACACCCACTTATCTCTTCTATAAACTGTGGCCTGATACTCTGAATTTGTTGGAAATTACTGATTAGCTCCAAGCACAGAAATTAAACATACACATACACAATAAAAATAGCAAAACTGCATAGTTCTTTTCAGATAAAAACAATTCTAAAGCACATTGTGGCTTACCAGAAAGAGCATGAGGTAAGGTTTTGTCACCTGTGTTATTATCTTGGGCAAGTAATTAAATGTGTCCTCTGGTAAAAATCTACATAGTTAAGAACAAGTGTTCCAAATGGGTATTTTAAAGAATAGTTTAAATCATGTATATATTTCAGCACTTTGTAGGTGCTGCATAAAAATTTTAACTGTTACCGCTATCCCCTGTTTAAGAGATGCTTGGGTAATTAACAAGATCAGAAATAAAAATGATTGAACCCAAATTGGTACATAATTCCCTTGTATTTGCCCTCTTTAGTCATACTTAAAATAGCTAGTTATTCATTCATCCCATGGGAAATATAATTTACCAGTAAAAAATTAGATATCTGAATATTTCACATGGATATCTCAAAGTCAAGTATCAGATAAATCTGAGGAAATACTCAATACCGGGAAATGTGGTTTTTCACTTTGTGTTATTTTGTTGCCCATAGTCACAGTTCAAACAAACTGAACACTCAGGAAGGCTGCGGGAGTTCAAATGCCTGTCAAATGCTTGCCTCAAGCCTCAACAGAAAATAAACTAAGATGTAATGGCTTTTCATTGAGACAGAAAAACAAAACACAAAGCATCAGTATGGGAAAACAAGGATGCCATGCACCACAATAACCACTGGGAAGGCTTTTGTTTGCCAACCAAAGCCTCAGCAACCATTATTGCATCTGAGACACATGTAGTTTTAAGAGTAACTGGCACTTGGCCATATCCATTTCCCAGTTCTATTACTTCAACATCAGTAACTGAACTATATTTCTTCATACCAATGACAAATAATTAAAGAAAGCAAATGAATGTATAAAAGTAATTTCACCTATTTATAGGCTCTAATATTTCCTATGGTATAGCTTTTCTACAGTGACTACATAAAATCTTTCTTGCTTTAACAAAGTATATTTGGATGAAGTATTATGACACTCTTGCCCTGACACTAAATTTAAGAAAAAAAAAGCTGTAGGATATTAAATATGAATTTAAGAGACAAACTGTAGAAGCTAAAGTGTCTTTAAAATGTATTAAAATTAACCAAAGGATCAGAGGTCACCTTGCACTAGTAAAACACCTTCATATATAAACTATGAGTTGAATATAAATTGATTTTAATCTTAAATATGTGATACATCTAAATTTCTGTATTTTTCTTCAAAGCAATCATGCTTGACTCATTAAATTCGTATTCCAATGAACATATCATTACTGAAAATATCTTTGGGCCCTCCTTTCAAATATTACTAAAGGCCAGTTTATAAGTCACACAAGGGAAAAAAACAACCTCTTTTAAAACAAAAATAGTATTATTCAACTTGTCAAAAATTTTTGCCTTGTTTGCAAAAAAAAAAAAAAAATTTACGTGTAATTTTCCTATCACATTTAAAAAGAAATGTTTCATTTGACAGTACTTCCAAAAATGTATTTCCCTAAAATGTTGTGCATAGGCAGCAGGGTTTGAAGTAAGTGCATCACCTCTAACAGTGACTCTTCAGAAGGAAACAAAGTTCACTTGGCTGTATTTAATCTTAGATTCTTGTTTTAGAATTTTCCCATGTTGTTTTATGTATTCAAACCTTTTAAGTATATCTCAAGATTATTTCTTTTCAAGGATTATAGTATACCTATCTACTGAAAGAGGTGAACCACAGTTGATTGAAAAAACAATTGTTTTTTCACAGCAAGAGATGGACTGCAGTCACTTACCATCTAGTACTTGTCAAGCCATAACTACCAGATTATTCAGTACATATCAATCACTAAATCATATTTGATGAGTAAACCGAAACCTTGTTTCACTTACATCCAAGGCCACTACACTTCTCTAAACCAAGTATCACAAAAAATAAAACTACTCAAGAAATCTTTTGGTTCAATTCAGAACTCCAATTCTAATCACTCTTCTAAGTCAAATGTTCTTTTTTCAAACTATAGTCATGTGTACCTATAAATAAAACTGGTGATTAGTTTTAACACTATCACTAAATGATTACATATATGCAATAATGAAAAATTAGGTTCCTTTATTAAATGTTCTATAAAATGCCACATCCTCTGCTAGATTCTGTGTGTATCCATACGAAGACATCTAAGACCTAGGAGCTCCAAGTCCAATAAGTAAACAAAAATTATATTCTGTGCACCCCATGTTTGCTGCATTATTTTAAATAGCCAAGACATAGAAATAACGTAAGTGTCCATCAATAGGTGAATGAATAAACAAAATGTGGTATACAACGACACAGAATGTTATTCAGCCATAAAAAAGAAAACACTCCTGCCATATGTGACAATATGGATGGACCCGAGGGCATTATGCGAAGTAAAATAAGTCAATCAGAGGAAGACAAATACTGTATGATTTCACTTATATGTGGAATCTAAACAAAAACAAAAACACCCAAACCAAAAAACAGAACTCATAGATACAAAGAAAAGATTGGTGACTGCCCAGGATGGGGGTAAGGGGGTTTGGAAGGGTGGGATTAATGAGTGAAGGTGGTCAAAAGGTACAAACTTCTAGTTATAAGTAAGTCCTGGGGACGTAACGTATAGTATAGTGCAGTGGTTGGCAAACTGCGGCTCGCAAGCCACATTGCGGCTCATGAGCCGCGGTTTGCCGCTCTGTTGACTAATGAGTTTGCCGACCACTGGTATAGTGAATATAGTTAGTTAGTTATACTGTGTTGTATATTTGAAAGTTGCTAAGAGAATAAATCTTTAAATCACAAGAAAAAAAGTTTTGTAATTCTATGTAGTGATGGATATTAACTACTCTTTGTGGTGATCATTTTGCAATATATACCAATAGTGAATCATTATGTTGTATACCTAAAACTAATATAATGTTATATGTCAATTATATCTACTTTAAAAATAAAGAAAAATTATATTCTAACATGGTCTTTGTTAAATAGTAGTAAGATTTGCAGGGTCTTAATAAGGAGTTATTTATCAAAAATTGCCTAAAAAGACAGACAAGAACAAGTGTTGGGTGGGGATGTAGAAAATTAGAACTCTCATATACTGCTAGTGGAAATGTAAAATGATAAAGTGGCTTTGGAAAACAGTTCAGCAGTTTCTGAAAAGATTTAACATCAAGCTACTATATGACCCAGCAATTCTGCTCCTAATAAAATAAAAAAACCTGCCCACTCAAAAACTTGTACATGAATGTTCATATCAGCATTATTCATAATAGCCCCAAAATGGAAAAATATCCTTGAGTGAAGCTTAACAAAAAACAAACAAAAAATCAGATTTTAATAAGTACTCTAAAAGCATTAGGTCCTAAAATGACTGATGTGAAGAACAGAGGTAGGGAAAGCTCATATCAAAGGTGCTGCCATTAAGAGTTAGACCCTGAAGGAAAAACAGAATTTTGAATGAGGAAGAAGTACTTTGGGCAGGTGGGGAAGGCTGCACAAAGATATAGAGGTAGAAGGTATTTAAGGGTCTGAATAATGGTGAATGATTTTTGTTTGGGGGCATTTGAGTACTGGAGAGATCAGAACTTTAAGTTTTACTTAATTATCATCAACAGGCCTGTGCACCTTAAAATCAGTAAGAAAAAGAAGAGAATGAGCAATCCAAGGTTGGAGAGCCATTTGGCTAGGTAATGATGCCTTCTATCTAGGTAGAAGAATAGGAAGGGGAAAATGTTGAATTTTAAGTAATTTGAGATCCAGGTGTATGAGGAATCAATAAAGAGTTATCTGTGCATTATCTTAGTACTCTGATTTATAATATCAACTCTGGTTGCTAAGAGGCTTTTAATGTTTACTTCTTAGGTATGATCATGCTAACCTCCAGTTCTATATAAGTACCATATAAATAGGATTTAGCTAGCACTGGCTCTATTCCTTTAGGAGAAAAAAACATACATAACTTCATAGCAAAGCAAAACAATTGAGGAACATGTTCCGACCTGTACTTCTGCCACTTATGTAGCAATTTCCTTGTATGTGAATGCCATTGTTCACAGCCTGCAATTTTTAAAGGGTGCCTGCCAATGTGGTAATACAATCCAACTTCCCTGTACGCTAGTTATTAAGGAAAAGGAGTGATCAAAAGATGAAATTCCTTTAAAAAGTATACTTAAAGTGCTTCAATGTTGGTGGTTTAATGTATTAAAACAATCTTTGTAAACTCAGTATGAAAGTATCACTTTCATAAGCAATCCTTAAGTTAGTTTTATATGAATAAAATTTAACCTTTTCTAAAAGGTGATGTTGATTATGTACTAGAAATTGCATTATGGAATGCTATATTCCTACTTCAAAATAACCATAGCCAGAAAGTACCCTATAAACATATATAAAGATGCTTTAGGGAAAACACAACATAGACATCTATCTCTAATATACTTATTTGATTTTAACTTATGATAATCACAGCAGGCAAAATAGTGTATATTTTTCTAGTTAGAGTCAATCCAGTGAAGAAATTCATAATGTATACATGGATAAGCGAAATAACAAAGTGGCATTCACTGGGTTCTTGAAATAAGCAAGTAGTCTTTAGAAAGACTTGACTTGAATTCCTTGATCTCTGCCAAAGTCCATCTGTTTATACCAGTTGTTTAGAAAACACTCAATAGAGTATTTCCAAAGAGCAAATAGCAAGTCAAGTTAAGGACACGTGACTTCCTCTCTAATTATATTTAAATAGCACACAGTGAGTATGAAATCAGATTCCACAAAGGACACTGGAGAAAGCCTGCATTCTTCATCTTCAAAGAAAAAAACATTGGAAGGTAAAAAACTGCAATTTTCTCAATGACATATTAAAACCAAATGTAACTTTTAACATACATTATATTTTTAAAATTAAAATTTGAGCTTTAAGTTTAAAAATAAAAGAATAGTTAAATATGCTCAACATGGGCCAGTTGCATTATCTCAACTGTGGCAAGGCATTAGATGTAAATACAGGCTAAAAGGAAATTAGCTGTCATTTAAAATGGCTCACTATTAAACTTTTGGTGTTTGTCTGTACTATGTCTTCACAGTTCACTTCTAAAATACAGTGGACTAAGACTCATATTCAAGTTCTAGTTCTGGTCATTTTTGGATATGCATCCTCAGAGGATATGCTTTTCTATCTGTAAACATATCCTTTTCTATCTAGCCCATTTGTAAAATGAAGGCTAATTTTGATCACTTCTAAATGAACCAAAAATGGTGGCATTTCCCCAGTGATGGGAAGAAGGTTCCTTCATTTTTCTCCACTTTTAACAAAGCTACGAGTTCTTAAATTTGCTTGTCATCCAAGTCTTAGACTAAATTTCTGTAAATATTTTGAAACAGGAAAATGATGTTCAAGCTATCACACATCAGCCTTTGCCTTCTGTCTGTTGGTAACACTTTGGGGACAATGACTATCTCAAGTTCTATGAAAGTCTCGAATTCCATGAATTTGAATTCTGAGGCAACTACAAATTTTCAAATGACCTCAAAACTCAAGAGAAACCTGAATATTGAGGCAGACCTGACTACCAACACAACTTCAAATCTCCCAAAGTCTTTGAATACCACGATGAGTCCAAATTCTAAGACAAACCCGAATTCCAAGACAACCTCAAAGCCCAAGACTCTGAAAATATCAGTGACCTCAAAGATACACACCACCATGAAGATGACGACTGTGAAAAGTGGTGGCACCACAATGAATCCAAAGGACAACATTCACTTTCTCTTCTATGTAATATTTTTGCTGTTTTGTATGCAATGAAGCTGAAGTGGACTTGAACTGTCTGCATTCCTATCTCAGTCCTTTATCATCTGCACAGTAGGAAAATCAAATTTATTTCAACTTCCTTCTAGGATATTATCATTATCCTAGCTTAATTTAGTTGTTCGGAAATTTTAATTGTGTAAGCTTAATTATTACTTTAATATGGCTTCCTTCCTTATAAATGTTTTTAAAAAGCACAAAATACCAATGTTTGCAAAATTGAACTGAAAGTTAGATCTTTGCATTAAAAGCATAAGAGAAGAAATGATGTTGGTGTTTAACCAAAGTATGCTTCTGTGTATGTGAGAGGAATGGGGGTAGGGGATGAAGAGTAATGTGTATTGCTCTTACATTATTTTATTTTATTTTTTCAGTGATCTATGAAACAATACACCTGTGTCACTATATTTCATGAATGTATAATAGTAATATGTTATTACAATAAAAATGATGCTTATTCTGCTAATCTTTGTAATGCATTACGTCAGCTGCTCCAATTAAAAGATTCTCTTGCTTTGAGTAAACCTTTGTTTTATATTTCAAAAGGTCATTTGTAAATCAGATGCCTAGAATTCAGAATTCTTCCTTATAGAAAGATGCCTCATAACTATTGGTGAGATTTTTATGCTATTCTACAAAGGTTAATCTAACCCTCAAACCTCGTATTGAATTTTAACAGTGATAATAACCATCCTATTAACAGTGTAGTTGTTAAGGTTGGAAACCCAACTCTGGCTCTTTACTAGTTGTGCTATCATGAGTTAAATACATAAACCAGTGGGATTCCCAAAGAAACTTCGGTAATAAACTGACTACAAATGATCACTTGGGGTGCCTGTTAAAATATATAGATTAGGCTCTACCTTTGATATTTTGATTTGGTAACCCAAAGTAGGTCCAGGGAAATGTTTGTTTGAATTCTCCAGGGCATTCTGATAGCTAGGTTTGGGAATGACTAGCAACTGCTCTAAGTTTCAGTTTATATACATGTCAATCACTGTTACTAACAATACCTCAGAAAGTTATTGTAAGGGTTAAATGAAAAATTATATAATATGCAGTTTGTCTGATGCAGAGAGAGCACTCGGTAAATGTTAGCTACTATTATTATTACCACCACCCAAGAAGCAATTGCCAGGTATTTCAGTATTCAAGAGGAAGACTCTTCATTGTAACTTTTAAGTTTTATATTTTTAATTAGAGGCCGATGCATGAAATTCATGCAAGAATAGGCCTTCCTTCCCCTGGCTGCCGGCACCGGCTTCCCTCTGGCACCCAGGACCCCGGCTTTCCTCCGGCCGCCAGCAGGCACCTGGGACCCTGCTTCCCTTGCAGCCCCGGCTTCATCCGGAAGGACATCGGGTCTAATTAGCATATTACGCTTTTATGATAAATTCTTCTTATATCGGCAATCCAACTTTCCCTTGGGAAACCCTGCTCCGTAATCGTCTCCTCAGTTCATGCAATTTGAGTAGGACTGGCTTCGCCACTGAGCTCCAGTCAGTAATGGGCACATAATTCAGACCTAGACAACCATGAAATTCCACCACCTCCCCTCCCCTTGCCGTAGTGATTGCCTCAGGAATTAACATGTGACTTAAGCCAGGCCAATAAGACCAGTACTTTTGCTGTAACTACTAGGAAACAGGTGTTTTTCTACTGGGTTGTTATGCTGGAAGAACACAAACCACTGTAACCAGTTTAGGAAGAACTGTTTTAAGAATAAAATCAACACAAAGAAAGTAGAGTCAAGAGACAGAGAAGACAGATGTTCTCCAGGTGACATTGTTATAAGCACTGCATGTAGTCATGCAAGAAGCCAGTCTATCTCTTGATCTTCTTAGGTACATGTGTCAACTGATATTCCTTTGGCTTATACAAGTTTGAATTTTGTTTCTGTCACTTATAACAAGCAAAATAAACTTTAACATACTGCATATTACTCCTAATAGAGAACTATCATCATTTATTCAATAATTTCCCTTTTGAAACATAGTTAAATGGTTTTCACCTTTTCCCCTCACTATAAACAACACTGCAACAATTGTCCTTTTGTATTTATGGCACTTACACTACCACAGGGCAGGAGCATAAGTATATGAGAGCAAATAGCAATAAAAGATTAGAAACTAACCAAGGTCAAAATTAAGGAGCCCTTTCCTAGCATGCCTGAATGAACCTGGGCTTTATACGGGGAGTCAATGGTGCTATGTGACACACCGAGAGAGATGAGATTAGTTTTGTGGAAACATCCTCCAGAAGCAATGTTAAGGTGAACTGGAAGTAGTTATCTGGGGATTAGGAGTAGGAAAATAATGCTGCATTAGTACAGGTAAGAGCTAATAAGAGAATCTCCATGATGGTAGTGGGGAAATGGTTTCAAAATATATCTGCAAGGTACCTAAAATGAACATTAAACCATTAATATTAAAAGAAAAAAAAAAAACCCACCCAAAAAGTGAAACACATACCTAAAGACAGCTCCCAATGAAGGAATAGCACTAGGTAGTCATTTTGAATCATAAGACTGCTGGGCTAGAAGCAGGTTCTTCACTTAGAGACAGCCAGAAATCTACTGCCTAGCCAGTACCTAGCATTAAATGCTTTACCAAACAGAGATTTATTTTTTTAGTTGAACCACAGTTCGTTTCTGGAATTTGAAGTGTGCAATACTGAGGTAATAAAGGAGTTATTAACTGGAGCTAAAGCTGAAAGGATACATAAAGAGGAAAGTCATGATGTAGAGTTGAATGTGAAGTCGAGAGAGTTAAAAAGCATGACGGACAGCCAGTTCTGCCTCCACCTGGGCAGAATCTGCCTTTTTCTTCTTCTTCAGAATCTACTTTAATACATGTGTTTTCTGAGGCCTATCATCTTGAGAGAATGACTTCTTTGCAATAGTAAAGGCCTAACTAAAACAACTTAATTGATTTGTCAAGATAACATTTCTAAAATCAAAATGTAGTAATTGATAGTGAGGAAGGTAAAAGAAAGAGGGAAGAATTTTAAATGATTAGGGTTTCTAGAATGGGAAGAGATGGGGATGCTAGTGAGAAAGAGAATATGGTGGGAAGAAGTTGATTTAAATATACAGTGAATTAAGCTTTGGACATTATAAGCCTGAAATGTCTGCGGACTATCTGTAAGGAGACTGAAATCCACAGCTCAAAAGATTAATACATGGTAGTCAAGTCACAGAATCATAGCAATATCAAGAGAACCCAAGTGTTCTCCGACAAGTTAGCTGTACAGAGACAAGACCCTCACTACCATCTGGCCTTGTCCAGTGGAGGAACTGAGCTCTCTGCTCTGAGCCACTGTGTGCTCTTCTGTCCTGGAGCTAGGGCTCCTCAACCAGATGAAAATGAGGCCAGGAAGAGCTCTAGGTCTAAGGAAAAAACTTAAAAGGATTGAAAAACTAATATTGGCAGCAGAGTCACAGTTTCCTGTCTGCCTCTCCCATGAAGTTTTTGTGACCTATAAAATTCTGTACAGAGTATATTTGAAGTTTCCTTTTATTTTTCTTACTAGTGGCCCGGTGCACAAAGTTCGTGCACATTAAAAAGGAATTAATTAGAAGAAATATTTTAATATTGCTATTTTGTTTCCATCTCTCCATGCCAGTCTCTCCCAGTCTCTGTCTTTGTTTTTCTCAGCAGTCCTCCAGGCCTCCCTGCCATCCTCTCTCCCTCTTCCTCTTTCCCATCTGGGAGGGGGTGTGGCCAGTGGGGGCAGCTCCACCCTCTGCCTGCCGTGGGGCCTCATTCTGAGAGAGGCTCCAAGAGCAAGCTGGGAGGGAGGGGAAGAAAGGGAGAAAACATTGTGAGCTGGTGGACGCTGTGTGTGTCTGTGCATGTGTGCAGTTGTGAGTGAGTGTGCTGGCCCTGTCTTCCCCTGCCACAAGTCCCCACCCACCAAAGCCTGCTGCACATGCAGCCTGGGCGTTAGGTCGAGCCTTCAGTCGTTGTGGATGTTACGGACCCTGGATCTTTATATATACAGATTTTTTGTTTGTTTTTCAATATGACTCTGCTGCCTACAATTATACAGCTAATAAGCAGTATAGCTGGGAATCCTCTGCACCCTCAAGTCACCATATTAGATAGGTTTCCTGGAAATCCCACTGATTTAACCCCAGAGGGTGTATGCATCAGGCCCATCCTATCTTCATTTGGCCTTTCTAAATCATTACAGAGAAGGGACACAATCTTACAGTATTTGATCCTGAAGAAAATACCCTGTTTTGAGGTTTCTAAGAAATCTTTGCTACTTATAAACTAGTAAGAATTTAAAGAGAGAGGAGGACACTCATCTATTTACCTCTCTTACCAAAGTTTCATTTTTCATTATTTAGCCAAATTAGGGAAAGTCAAAATACACTACTTGTATTAAAGATTAGGTTAGAATATAAATACAGTTCATTTTATAATTATAAAAAAAAATTACCTTAGGCAATTTAGACACAGCAACTGAGATGAAGTTGGAGAAAAGACTTTCATGGGAAGGTGAAGAGTTGTTATTCAGAGTTGTTAAAGAGGCAAGCTAAGGATAAATGCAAGTTTCTATACTCTCTTGATACCCTAACAACCCAGTTCTTGGGACTTCTTGGTCTTAACGCTATTTGAATTATCTGATTAAATGAGTTTCCTATCTTCCACCTTCCTTTCTTCACTCTTTTCCCATTATTTCTCAACCTCCATTTGTTTTTTACACACTGCCAAGTTTTTGCCACCCATGGCTATTAAGTCTACTGACATAATTCCTTAACTTATGTTAAATTCATGAACTCAGAAAGAGTAATTTCTATAGCAAGCAAATAGCAAAACTAAGGCTAAAGTCCTTGAGATTCCAAAGCTGATGGTCTCTCTATTATATCACATTGTCTCTAAGGTTCAATTAACCATGAGTTTATGTCATGCTAAATGGGAAAAAGTAAAACTGACCAAATAATGTCACAGATGAGTTCTCAAAAGAAAGACAGAATGAAGCAGAAAGAAAATCAATGGAAACAATGCAAGCATCATACCTATTGTTAAGAAGGAGTTCACATCATTTCCATAAAAGCTTTCTAGGAACTAGCTTTAATTGAAGACAGCATGAATAAACAATCAATTTTCCAAGCTGTCACCTATGCTGTCTTTAGAGAAATTTTCTGCAGCTTCTCTGAATTATTTGTTAAATCACACTGATGCTGTCTTATACAGCATATTACTAAAAATTCTCAGAAAGACACTTAAAAAAATTAAGTTCTGCTTTTTTAAAATGTAATTTATTTTATTTTTTTCCATTTTTTTTATTAAGGTATTATATGTGTACATATCTTACCATTGTACCCCCGCCCCACTCCCATACATGCCCTCACCTCCCAATGTTTTGCATCCGTTGGTTATTCTTATATGCATGCATATAAGTCCTTCGGTTGATCTCTTATTTCCCCCACCTCTCCCTAACCTTCCCGCTGTAATTTGACAGTCTGTTTGATGCTTTACTGCCTCTATAGCTATGTTTTTGTTCATCAGTTTATAATGTGTTTTTTATTATCCACAAATGAGTGAGATCATGTGGTATTTTTCTTTCATTGACTGGCTTATTTCACTTAGCATAATGTTCTCCAATTCCATCCAGGTTGCTACAAATGGTAAGAATTCCTTCTTATTTATTTATTTATTTTTTAAATTTATTTTATTTTATGGCAGCATAGTCTGCTTTTAAAAAACGTCACTGATTATCATGTTGTGGACATTGTTTACTCAGAATACACCTGAAAACATAGATTCTTTGTGATTTTTTACTCTTGGTAATTCACTGTAAGAAGTATAAAAAAATTGATGTAGGACCCAGGTGGTGTGGGTCAGTGGTTGAACCAGGAGGTCACGATTCGATTCCGGTCAGGGAACATGCCTGGGTTGTGGGCTCGATCCCCAGTAGGGGGTTTGCAGAAGGCAGCTGATTAATGATTCTCTCTCATCATTGATGTTTCTATCTCTCTCCCTCTCCTTTCCTCTCTGAAATCAACAAAAACATTTTTTTAAACTGATGTAGGAAAGAGAAGCCAATATAAGATAGGTAGTATGAAAAGCAATTTCTAATACATTGAGCATCATTTTGGGGCAGGATGGCTTTACCCAGCTATATTCTCCCAGGTAAACTTGTTTTCAATTCTAGTAAAGTCAAATGGGGAAAACCAAACTTGCTGTCTCTCTACATTTGCTATCATTTTTAAAAATTCTGTTAAGAGAAACTACAATACAGTATTTCTTACCTCCTTGCAACATAATAAAATATAGGATTCCCAGCTTTGGAAGTCCCAGCTTGGTAGAAGATATTTAATGTTTTCAAAGCCTTGAACTCCTCTTTTTCATGTACTTGATGCCTGCAAGAAAAAAAAAAGAACAAAGTGAGTCATAGGCTTTATATCGTCCATTGAGTACTTAGGAAAATCTACAATTAGACCAATGATAAAATATGCAAAATGACAAAATATTAAGAGAGGTAGATAGGTGTCTTTCTCCCTCTCTCTGAAGGACAACTTGACAACACGTATCAAAATTTTCAAGGTGTCACTCTTTGAACAACAAAGGGTAATTCTTAGGATTACCCTAAGAAAACTAGTGGACAGGATACTTACCATACAATTGTTTTCAATCATGGTATTTTTTTTTCCAGAAAGAAGCTTTTGAGTATTTATTTACTGATTTTTAAGAGTTCAGTTTATCAACTCTTTTCTGGTTTACTGATTTTGAATGAGGGAGAAAGGCCTTCTTTTGCCCGTATTTTCTTCTTCACGGGAGTTGATTCTCATGACTGGTATAAGCATCTTTTTCCAGATAGTTACTCACCACCATTTATTAACAGTCCATTCTAATCTGCCTGATTCTGAATACCACTTTTATCATATATATTAAATTCCCATATGGATTTATTTCTGAAAAAAATCTTGATTTATTTTTTATTCATTCTGCTGAACACTAAGTGTGTGTCTTTAACCTGCGGTTTATGTCATTCACCAACCTTGGAAAATTCTCATCTGTTGTTTCTTCAAATATTACCTCTTCACTATTCTCTCTAAGCTCTATTTCTGAAACACCAACTAGACACATTAGACCTTCCTATTCTATCATCTAACCTCTGTTAACTTCTTTCATATTTTCCATTTCATTATGTTTCTGCCCTGACCGGATGCTAGTTCATTTGCTCAGAAATTATCTTCCAGCTGTATATTTTTAAAATAACTTACTATTTTTAAAATAACTTATTTTAAAAATATTTTTTCTTTTACCTAATATTTCTATGTATCTTGCATCTGGGGCATGAGGAAGAGGAGAAGTTATATTATCTCATTCCACAATGTTGCTGGTACCTGGTTAACATTTGTTTAATATTAATGAAAACAGCCTAGATATAATTTGATAAGGGCAACAGGTACACATGTATATAAATGACTGGGAGACTATTTGCCAAATGTTAACTGAATTATCTCTAAGAGGCAAAGTAACAAAACATTTTAACTTTTTTCTTTAGATTTGTTTTGAATAATTTAATAATTTTTATTTTTATAGGTGAGAAAATTATAAAGCTACTCTCATTAAATAAAAAAGAAAAATGGGTCTTAAAGAGCATTAATGGGAACTTAGAAGAGAACAATAATAACACCTAACATTTATTAAATATTTTATATATAGTATATATCAGACACTGTTCTAAGTATCTTACACATGTTAAATCATTTAGTCATCAAAAGCACAGAAGATTGTTTGTAATGGAAGGTAGGGTCTTAGGTAAAAGGAGTAACGAGGTTTTCTTAGAAAAATGGCTAGGACATCCTAAGGAATGTTGAATAAAAAATAGGTTTATATTTTTGCAGTATGTAATTTTCAATAAGGCAATATGAAAGCTTCGTGTGGAAAATATTCATTTTAATTAATAGGAATAAACATTTTTTACACTGAGAACAATATAACAGAGCTAAACATAAACATTAAGCTAGAAAGGAGACTGTTATGAATTCATACACTTTTCAACAATATCAAAGAATTGAAGTCATGTGTACAGAAATTACTATGACCTACAGTACCTCCCCCTTATTCCTAGGGTACACGTTCCAAGCCCCTCAGTGGATGCCTGAAAACACAAATAGTACCAAACCATATATATATATATATATATATATATATATATATATATATACACACACACACACACACACACACACACACACACACACACACACTATTGTTTCTTCCTATACACACATACCTATAATAAAGTTCAATTTATAAATTAGGTACATTATCAGAAAAACCAAAATAACTAATAATAAAATAGAACAATTATAATGACATATTGTAATAAAAGTTATGTGAATGGCTTTGTGTTCATTATTAAGTAAAATAAGGGTACTTGACTGTGAGCACTGCCAATAGTTTATCTGATGACCGAGACAGCTACTAAGTGACAAACAGGTAGGTAGCATATACAGCGTGGATAATACTAAACAAAGGGATGATTCACATCCCAGGAAGGACAGAGCAGGACAGCACGAGATTTCATCCCACTACTCAGAACAGTGCATAATTTAAAAGTTATGAATTATTTATTTCAGGAATTTTTCATTTAGTACTTTCAGACTACATTTGACCACAAGTAACTGAAACTGTGGAAAGCTAAACTGTGGATAAGGGAGAATTACTGTATATGTAATATGATTAATAACAGACACTTACAATGCAAGGCACATTATATGTAAAATCTTATAGCAACACTGAAGTATACTAATTTTCTGAGCTTCAATCTAAATACCATTAACTTTTAGGAGGGTTCTGAAAAATGTTGCAGTGTGGTATAAAGAGTTCAGCACTTAGAACCAAAGGATCTATGAATTAGATGTGGAATCTTGGGCAAATTAATTATTCATTTTAAGCTATATTTTTTCTTTTTTAATATTTCAATTACAGTTTACATTCAATATTATTCTGTATTAGTTTCAGGTGTACAGCATACTGATTAGATAATCATATACTTTACAAAGTGGTTCCCCAAATATTTCAGGTACCCACCTGGCCCCATAAATAGTTACTACAATCCTATCTTAATAAAGAGGGGATATGCTAATTGACCATCACTCCATCACAAAGATGGCTGCACCCGCAGCTGAGGCCAAGTTCCCATAAGGAGCCTTAATGATCAATCAGCAGGGATCTGAGACTGTGCCCTCCCCCACCCCCGTGGGGCTTGACAGGGGACCTCAGGCCATGCCCCCCACCTGGCAGGGCTTAGTGGGGGACCTAAGGCCATGCCCCCCCACCCGGCGGGGCTTGACAGAGGACCTCAATGTGCTCTTCCCGTCCTGGTGCTGGGCTAGGGGACCTCAGGCTGCTCTCCCCGCCCCAGAGCCAGGCCAGTGGACCGCAGGCCGTGCCCCCCACCAGGTGGGGCTTGACAGGGGACTTCAAGCCACGCCCCCCGCCCCAGCCTGGGCTGGGGGAACCTCAGGCCATGCCCCCCGTCCTGGCACTGGGCCAGGGGACCTGAGGTACGCCCCCCTGCCTGGCAGGGCTTGACAAGGGTGGGACTGGCTGGGTCTGGATCTAGCCCAATGTGGGGGGTCTGGGTCTGGGTCTCACGCGATTTTGAGGTCCATGTGGGTGGGCGGGGACTTGACTCTGGGTCCCGTGATGAGCCCCAGACTCTGACAGGAGGAAGGTTTTCATATACATTTTACTAATTTTCTTTCATCTCTAACACTTCTATTATAGAGAAAGGGCAAATAGCAATATTAAATTATTTCCTCTAATTAATCCCCTTTTAATGTGCACGAATTTAGTGCACCGGGTCACTAGTATTATTATATTTTCTTTAACTATAATATGAAAATAATGTTATCCACGCTCTTTTATAAGTACTAATGCAAAACACCTCAAAGCAACATGACAAAGTACTATGCAATAAGATACTATTATTTTTATAAGAAAATCAAAACAAAGCATATTTCAACAATATAAAAGTTAAGAAAAAAGTTAAATCCAAAAACATGGCAATGTAGTTAGTTATTAGGTACATCTTTCCTTATAATCCTCTATCAAAAATATAAGCATATCGAACAGCTGGCCTAGTAGTAAACCTTGCACCTCAACCAAAAAGAAAGCAATTAAGGTGGTACTTTACCTAGTCATAAATTCCTCAAACTTTGAACTGGTAAGATTAAGGCTAGACCAGTGTGTATCTGCCACAGGTTTGTGCTCAGGAGGACCCAGGTATGCAAGAAGTGTTGCCATCTTATCAAAAGGTCGTCTTCCAACAGCTTTGTGATCCCTAGATATAACAAACTGCTTAGAAAAATGGAGTTCACTTTTAGCAGTACACATTTCTTTACAGTGTCACTCATTGCCTTTTTTTCCATTGTCAGTTGAGGGTTTCTGCTTATTTGTGAATAGCACCAAAAAGATGTCAGGGGTTATAAGTTATACACTGAGACTTCTTAGAAATAGGACCACTCCCTAAATACAAAATTTACATAAACAATTCTTATTTTCCTAGTATTCTTAATCTATTACCATTAAGTGGGCAATTAGTAAGTAAAAGTAACCTTCTGATCCACTTTCTCTCAGGATAAAAATAATCCATTTTGAGAAACAACTATGTAAGAATTGGACATGTTGTCCCTAATATCATATTTCTGCTTAACCAGGGTAAATAAAGATTTTCAATAACTATTGAATATTTAAAACTATCTATATAATAAAAGCCTAAGTGACCATTATGGAAGAACGACCAGAACAACCAGTCACTATGATGCGCACTGACCACCAGGAGGCAGATACTCAACACAGGAGCTGCCCCCTGGTGGTCAGTGTGCTCCCACAGGGGGAGTGCCACTCAGCCAGAAGCTGAGCTCACAGCTGGCAAGCATAGCAGTGGTGGTGGGAGCCTCTCCTGCCTCCACAGCAGTGCTAAGGAGCAGTGAGCCAAGTGGTAAAGAGCAGCAAGCAGGCGGCAGTAAGGAGCAAGGGGTCCTGGACTGCGAGAGGGATGTCCACCAAGGAGTCTTGGACTGTGAAAGGGCGCAGGCCGGGCTGAGGCCCCCCTCCCCCATGCAGTGTACGAATTTTGTGCACCGGGCCTCTAGTATAAGGATAACAAGATACTATTTCACAAACATCAAATTGGTATAAAAAAAAAAAGAAATCTGCTAATGCTAAACATTGGTGAGAATGTGTATAAAGAGGTACTCTCATACAGTGCTGGTCAAAGTGTGGATTAGCATGTACACTTTGAAAAGCAATGTGGTGGTATCTAGTAAAGTTGAGACTCTGTATATCCCAGAATGCTGCAATTATACATCTAGGTAATATACAAGGACACAAGTATGGAATTCTTTATTACACCACTATTTAAAACAGTGAAAAACAGGAAACAAACATAAGTATCCATCAATTAGGAAATACAAAAAATAAATTGATATAGTCATTTATCAATTTAATATTAACATATTAAAGAAATATTAACATAATTTAAATAAAACGTATCAAATAGAATATTGTGTGAAGAGACTATATTCAATATCCTAATACACAAAAAGCCAGGGGCTGTCACGACCGAAACAACTGGACAGACTACCAAACAGCAGGCTGTGTGAGGCGACCAGGTCAGCAGGGGTATTAATGAGGGACGACCAAATGACTGAACAGCAGGCTGCATGGGGCAACCAGGCTGGCAGGGGGGTTTGGGGCGACCAGGCCGGCAGGGGGGCGGTAACAGGCAACCAGGCCGGTGGGGGGACAGTTTGGGGCGACCAGGCCAGTGGGGAGGAGGGGCAGTTATGGTAAGATCAGGGGCAACCACGTTGGCATGGGGGGGGGGGCAGTTGGGTAAGACCAGGCAGGCGGGGGGGGGGGGGCAGTTAGGGGTGATCAGGCTGGCAGGGGTGCAGTTAGGGGCAATCAGGCAGGCAGACAGGCAGGCAAGTAGTTAGGATCCAGTGGTCCTGGATTGTGACAGGAATGTCCAACTGGCAATTGGACATCCCCCAAGTGTTCCCAGATTGGAGAGGGTGCAGGCTGGGCTGAGGGTACTGGCTCCCCACCCCCGCACGAATTTCGTGCACTGGGTCTCTAGTATTTCTATAAAATTTGAAAACACAAATAACTGTATTTTTATATCTATGACATATGTACCTATTGTTTATTTTGTCAGTTATACAGAAATATCTTTTTCTCCCAAGAAATAAAATATAAAGATCTGAAGTAATATAGCAAAATGAGTGTTAAAGCTAAGTGGTAGACATGGATCTCTATTGTAGTATGTTCTATACTTCTTTTGTATGCTGCTCTTCAGATGCCAATACTCAATGACCTTCTAGTAAATTTAAAATTTTGTCTCAAAGCACATTACATATGATAGTTTGCAAACCACAAAACCCAAAAGGCTAATTTGTTGTTTCTTAGCTTAACTTTTTTTTAAAAAACCTCTGTAGCTTGTTGATCATTTAACATGACTTACCCTTTGCCTAGATATTTTTAGAAAGTGTCTACATTTCTACATTTCTTTTTCCAAACCATAATTCTAATTCTAAGATGATGCAAAGTAAAAAGCATTATTCATGACCAATAATTTTATTAATATAAAACTTAAATATACTATAGACTTAAACAGAATTTTCAATATGCCCATGAGTGGGAAATCTTACCTGTTGCTGGAAAGATACTGGCCAATTTTCTCTTGATTGTTCCAGAGTAGGCGATGTAAAGCAAGCACATTGCCATCACTGATGAAGGAAAGACTATGATTTACTGCATCACTTGTAGGGCAATCAGATGCTATATCCAGGAAAAACCTTCAAATATACAAAATCATTAGAATTTTAAAAACCAGACACACTTATATATATGTATCTGAATTAAATGTATATAAATTTAATAGTTAGGATAGCAACTTTATGAAGTAACTGAGATTACAAATACTGAGGGCTTATTTACACGTGATTGTCATTACACAAGAAAAGATGGGACAAGGAGAAATTTGGTTTTCTATTTCTGATACCTGGCTACAGATTCACAGTAGGCTCTGAAGTCAGACAAAAACAAAGTTTAGATGGATGAGGCCTTGGAGGGAATCCAGTAACTTACAGATAAGGAAATGGAGGTCCAGACAAGACAAAAGACCTCTCCTAAATCATATCACCTGTTAGGCCACAGCCAGGCTCAGAGCCTTGGCTCTCTTAACTTTTTATGAACAATCTGCTAGCTAGACTATGAATCCTGGGCTGACCTTCACTTTTTCCCCAATATGGTTTGCAGTCAAACAATATACCTTTTAAACTCCAATTAGAAAAAAGTTGGTATAAGTATAATGGAAAAACTGGAAGAGAGTCGCACAATCAAGCTTAAACTGTGTGTCAGATCAACTAGAGTCACACTGCAGGAAAGGTAGAATTCTGGACATTAACTTGCATTTATAAAGCCTTTTCTCATAAACTATCTCATTTGTTTCTCTAAAATCAACTCAGACAGGCAAATAAAATATAATCCCTAGTTTACAGATAAAACAACTCAGAAATAAACAGAAAGCAACTATTTAGTTATGGAGACCTAAAAGACTTCAAGTTTTCTAAAATCATAAAAGTTTAACAGTTGTCCAGTTACTCATGAACAAAATTGTATACATCTGCATTATTTGGTTGAAAGAGTAACGTTTCCGTTCAGATACACTTGCAAGTTGAAGTACCAAAAATATTCTAACATAAAAAAATTGTGACTTTACAGTTATACATTATCTATATGAACCATTTTAGTTTCAGGTTTGGTTTTTCTTTACTAAAAGGAATTGTTTCCTTCTTCCTCTGCTCTATAACGTAGTATCCTTAAATCTTTTATTTTAGTAATATGTCAAAAATCCCTTCAGGTTTTGAAATATGGAAACACTACCAAATTATAAAGAATATGGGTTTACTTAATCGCTGTCTTTTACGGCAAAATAAGATTAACTATGTTCTGGACCTAGAGAGGGAAAAGAAAAAACCTTACACAAGTATATGGACTGAAGTGAAACTGAAAATATTTGATTCAAACAGAATCAACTAAGGAGCAGGCTGTTTACCTTCGTGCTGCATCAAAGTTGCTTTTCACAAAATCATTAAAAGGCCGCATATGCTCTTCTTTTGTGAAGAGAACATGATTGGCAATACTCTGAAGTATCTAAACAATGAAACAAGGTAATGAAGAGTCAGATTATTTATTGTATGAAGTCTACACATTTGTATGTTCATTAAAAAACATGAATTTTGTCATCGATATAATTTCTACTGGTGGTTAAAATCAATTATTCCTCATTCTATAAATACTAGTTGTTGTTTCTATTCTTTCCCAAATATAATTATTATATATGCATGCAAATATTTACATATATAAAAATGAATATTAAACATTTTAATGTATTTTTTAACAAAAAAAATCATACGGTACACATTTTGGTCTCCATTTCAGAATTTCCAGTATGACTATGTGGAAGACTACCTTAAGAAGACATTTTCTAAAATATTTTCTCTTATAATAATACCCAGGTACCAGTCTAATGAATTCCTTTGTAATATAGACAAAAATAAAACAAAAGCATATATGTGAAAACTATAGGGCATTTCGAACATAAACTCAAGAGGAAGCACAATGAATATGAAACTCTAAAATTTTAGTTGAAAGTGAAATTTAAAACAGATTATCAAAATAATTCTTCACCTTTGACATTAACTTCAAGCCCCTTTCGATTCTAGGTGGTGGCTTTTTATCTAAAATGCCTGCTTCATATGGTGAGACAATGGCAGGATTGATAAATCTGAGGAACATGGCACTTCCTACTGCACCGATGCTGTTCTGAGGGAAACGTTGGCTAACCACCTAAAAACAAGGAGTTGAGAATTGAATACGTGGTTTGAATTAAAACAAGGAAATGGGAAGAAAGAATTCAAAGGTCAAACTTTAAACAAAAGCTCTGATTTCCTTATGAGCAACACATTTCTATTTTTTCCTATTCCCAAAACATCAGTAAATAAAGCTCATCCTTAATTCTGGCCTTCATTTTAAAACATAATAAAGATATCTAAGAAAAAAGAAAAATCTCATAAGTGAATTGTGTAGAAGAGACCTGAAAAAAAAGGCCTTAATTTTTTTGTTTATAATGCAGGTTTGAAGAGTAACAAAAGCAGACCAAATTTCCACCAAGATTAATAAGACATGAGAGTATGGTCAACTCGTAAGACATGGCTAAGTTTTCAACAGCACACCCCTTAAACATCTAATACCTAATAGTAAATACTTACGTTTTGTTGTGTACCAGGTATAATTAAATTCCTTGAGCAAAATGTTTTCCATGTACAAAACAAAACTTAATTTTCTTAGATTCCTATCGAGAGAAAAAACTTACTTACAAGTAACATTATTGCCAGTTTCTTTCTTCATCAGGATGCTTTATAATATAAGGACCTATCTATTATTTAAACCATGGAAGAATGGGAATTCTTGGGACATAAAAGAAAAAAGGATCCCACAAGCAGAAAAGAGAACCTCTACGTGTACCTCAATTTATAATTCTGTCAAATATATACATAAAAAAGTTAAGGGTTCAAGAAATGGTTGCCCATACTGGGAAGCAATGTGAGCCCAATATTTTAAAGGAATTTAGTTTCTCTTTATAAACATTCTACTTTGAAGGTAAAGTAATAGATTTGGAAAGTTTATAAAACCGGCTCAGCTCTAATAATTGAAATGTAAATTTCAATTACTTTGAAATTTACATTTTTTACAGATACAACTTTTCTTGCTTAATATGGCTAGCTGCTGCTTAAAGCAAAGCCACTATACTGGCAAAGCCACATGACTCTCTTCAGCATTCTGGGATTCCAGGGACGAAGCTGCATTTCAAAGGATACTGGGGGAAATGAGAAAAGGGATTTATGTGCAGAATCTCACATAACTCTGATTTTCTTCACAATGCCTCAATGAAGTAAGACATCTTCTCCTAAATTCACATGGCTCACTGAATCCAGATTAACTCTGGAAAGAATAAGGATGATTTAATTTTATTCTATTCCCTTTAGTGCTTCAGTGGTATACATTTTAAATGTGTTTTTATTCACTGCCTAAAATCTCAAAACACTTTTCTATCATACCCGATAGAGATTTACTAAAACAAAAAATTATATTTTAAGCCAAAGAAAATCTTTGTTAAGAGGTGAGAACAGAGGTGAGTTATAAGGAATTCTCTCCTTCATTTATGCTATGTAGCTTAGAACACTTTTCTTGTGTTATAGTACTTGGAATGACACTGCATGAAGAACCTTACACTTAAATAAGGGGAAACTGGTGAAAGCAGCTCAATTTAACAGCCTTAGTAGAATGGCTTTGAAACCGAAATACTGTGTTAAGAGTTATTTTTAGCTGAAATACAGTTTTAGAAGTAGAAGTAAGAAGAATATTCAAGTGCTTTCACACTCTAGTACAGTGTTTAACCATTGGAAGAATAGGAACAGAAAAAAATGAACATATACCTACACACAGATAAAATTCTTCATACAGTTTCAGAATATTCACGGACCACCACTGCTACTGAGAGATTCTTTTAGAATGCCCCCCCCCCCAAATTTAATTTTAAAACAGAAGAAACATGTCAACAAACCTACAAAATTTTAAAGCCTTTAAGGAGTGAGTTAGCAAGAAGAGGATTAAAAACTGTTTTATATTCAACTTCAAATAGGTTGGTGCTGTTTTTAAATCAGTGTATATTAAGTTTAATTCATTAAAATCAATCCTGAAATGGTTTTTAAAAGCTAAAAGATATAGTTTGGTTTCCAGAGAACCAGTTAATTTATAAAATACTAACCTGCTATGAAAGTGTCTTAAAAAAATCAGTAACTTACATGCACATCAAGAGTTCTTTTTAAATACATTTTGAAAGTAGCTATTTACTGGTTTTCTCTAGGACAAAAAAATTTTAACATATGACTCACATTTATACCTGATTTATACTTAACACTACTCGGTCTCAGAATTTAATGAAAATTTGAGTAAATTACTTCCCAAAAGAAGAATATACAAAAGTACTATACATTCACTATCTTGCACATCTCCAAAATAATTTATTTCAAAATTCAAAAAATCCACACATCAGAAACACACATTATTTCATGTATCATCTAATTATGTATCTCACTGATGATAGTATCACTATATTTTAAAACTAAAACCTGATAAAATATAATCAATATCAATACATTTTTCTTTCTTTCACCACTAATGAACACCAATGTAGTTTTACCTCATAATATACATATACTCATTTGTTTTCTTAATCTGTAAAAATCTAATTTGGATCCAAAAGACATTCTGCATAAAGGTCAAAGTTGGGCCAGCCTGTATGCTGGAACCAGTGATCAGTCAAATGTTATCCCCCCTAGTGAAAACTGAACTACATGTTACAAATAAATGCAGTCATAAACTATATATACATTAGCAAGAGGATTGCTATCCCTACATACTTAATTACCTGAGTTAGGAAGGCAATTAGCTTCTCAATTATACATTATATATCTGAGCATAATAAACAGAATTACCTATAACATGACTATACAGCTACATTGCAGAAACCAGAATCTTCTCTATATATTTTACATATTCCCATCCATGATACACATACCCCAAAAGAAAAGCTTGCTTTTAAAAGATCATTAGAGTCTGTTAGGCCATAACTCCATAAGCCAGCATTTTAAATTTATATTGACTATACTGTCTTCATACTTTGGAACATGTGCTAAAATATCTCAAATTACCAATTATATTCCCTTTGTTTCCATGAGGACCTCATATCACCTGTGCTGACAAACACATTCCAAAATTGGTGTCACTCAAACACTTAAACAAAAAAATCTGAAAATAACACTAGTAGAAAAAAACAACCACATTTCAAAGAACAATTTTAGACAAATCTTAATAAATAGAGCAATGTTAGGAAGGCTAGAAAACATGCTCTAGATAGAAACACAGAAAGCCTGAATTTTAATTTATGTGATACAGAACACAATGGCATTAGTAAAACACTGAACAAGAGTGTTAGAAACAGTAAATTAATTTCAACAGTGATGGTATATATTATGTTAAACCCATGTATGCTGAGATTAGAAGGCAGAAGCATTAGAAAGAAATGTTTTTATTAGGCAAGATAGACATCCAACCCAATTCATTTGCTCACAGCTGATCAAATTTACTTAACATAAAGTGAATACTGAATGGATATGAAAGCATATGTTTCCAAATTTTAATTTAGTTCTGAATTTAAAACAGAAATTTATTATTATATGGAAAGCTTAGACACAGAATGAAAGATGAAACCAGATGTATGCTCTAAATTATACCTTTTTAAGCTAACTACTACCTACATGACTCCTAAAGGTTTCCTTTACCTATTTCTCTAGAATTATTAGATTATATGTACAAAGACAGTGCCTGCTGGATAAGGATAAGTCAAAATGACAGATAATGGCAAATTTAAAATGAATGCATGTTGTATTTTGGACAAATTTCACTCATGGGAAGAAAATCTTAACTACTCTAATTTTCTTATTTTAAATTAGGCAAGTTCATAGTAGCAGGAAGTATATTCAGATCATGTTTGCAAAATGAGATATTTCTCTATAAATATAGACTCAATGAGTTTTCCTTAATTTCAAAAGTAGTATGTCTTCAGTTCCAATAGTTTAATAGTGATTTCCTCTAAGGTAAAAGTGGTTTTTAAGATTTTTATAATCTAAGCACAAATATCTAAATTCTGGCTGGGATGGTCTAGATAAAAATATCAAAAGTAAAAAATAAAATTTAGCAACTTTTAGATAAATTTAGAAAGTGATACTTTCCTCCACATATTTCTATCAATTAAGAAACACTTTCATTTCTAGAAAAAGAAACCACTCACATCACCTCAAATAAGAAGCAAGAATAAAGAGAGTCAGCATTTCCTAAGGCCTTGAAATTAAGTTTCTTTTGCATTCATTTACAATTTAAAAAAATAACAATAATAAAATTAAACCAGAGATGTAACAAATGCCCCCAAAATGCCTTTGGGATAAATCAAACCAAAGGAACACAGAGAATGTTTCAATGTAACTTAATTCCAGGGTTAATTGAAATGAAAGCTATTTTGTGCCAGAATTAGTAGAATGATTTTACAGTGAAGGTCAAATAAGCTGAAGTGAAGATGTTCTTAACAAACAGCAAAAGATTTTGGTTTTGCTTTGAAAGAAACAGCTAATAAAAAGTTCTCCAAACTTACTGATTTTTTGTTTTCCTTTTTTTCTTTTACTGTAGCTTTATTCAGTAGGGAGTGGCAAGTTGCCTACAGAACAGAGATGAGCACAAACAAGTCACAGCACCAACTACATACAGCAACAAAAACAATGTTGGCTTGTACATAAAATTACACGATCAATGTAACACAAATGGAATCAACAAAAAATTAGAAATCAACTGAATTTAGAGGGAAGAATTTTATTTCTGGATTTTAATTTTTAATACATTTTTAAGCCAAAGCACTAAATAAACAGCAAGAAATGTTGAGATAATCATATCTACTATTTCTGGCTATAAATCACAGAAAAGCTCTCCCCAAATGGATTTGAGGATATTTATATTTACATTTCAGTTAATTCCTAGCTTTTGATCAATTTTATAGGAAATGTTGAATACAAATAGTTCACACAATTAAAACATGTCTACATGATTTTTTTCTTGATATAGAATACTTCTCTGTGTATCCTTCAATTGACTTAAAGTTCTTTTTTCAATAACTGGCATTTAATTTAAAGTCTACTTATTAAAAATAAACATTAAATGACTAAATATAATAGAAAAATTCACTTTAGAGATTCTAATTTTTAAAATCTCTCTTTAAGAAATATTGCTCTTAAAATTTCATATTTTTCTGTTTCTAGGCTACTTCCTGAAATAGTTCTAACCAGAGGTTAAAAGCTCTGCAACATCTGGGAGAAGAATGTTACCAGCTCAACTAGAAATAAGCATTAATTAATATTAAAGTGAAGAAACTGCAGAGAAAATTATAGAATAAAACTGTAAGCTTACTTAAAATTTTTTACATATTTGACCATTTATCAGAATGTCTTAAAAAATAAACCCAAAAGAAAAAAGTATCAAAACCCACAGAGACATATTGATTTAATCTCTCAAAGCTTCTTCTAGGTCAAAGAGTTATTTTTAAATTAAAATACTCCTGACTGAACTAGACCAGGCACAACAATTACTTTAAAAATATTTTAAAAACCAAATTAGAATTATGTAATCCACCATATATGGCATTTTATTCTAAAAATTCTGTGCATACAATACCATAACCCATAATAACTGAAGCTTAAAGTTAGTTTGACATTTGTTCATCTATCTGTACATCTATCCACCCAAATAGTTGTTGTGCATCTAATGGTAGGTACCATTCTAAGCATTGGGAGGTGCCTTTTCTTACGGAGCTTTGGTACGTACAAACCTTAGCCTATCTACAAAGGCAATAGTAACTAAATATATTATAAAAAATGCAGTTTTATATACTTTTTAAAATTATGGTATGTAACTATCATTATTGCATTAAAAATCTGTGTAAACTACTTTTGTCTCAGAAGCAGATTTACTGAGAAAAGATAATATTTATTTAGAATTATAATATTTAGCTCTTTCTCAGAATGTTCTCACCGTAATTTTAAAATATCTATTCTGGAAATTATTTTCTCATTATTCCAGAACTATCAGGAAGAAAAGTGTAAATAAATACACAAGAAAATGCTTTAATTATAAATCTACACTGTTCACAGTTATCTGGCTCTTCTTATGCAATCTTAACCCAGTCCACTAAGCAAGAAAGTATATAAAATAAGAGATCTGATTAAAGCATGACTTGGAAAAGGCTTAACGGTAAAAAATATGAATTCAAGTAAAAAGAGCGAAAGCTCAGAGAAGTTTATTAGCTAGCAATAATTCTCACTTAGCTTTCAAAATTTCCCCAGTAGGTCCCAAAGCAGGAACCATGTTTATTAGAGGAAAAAAACAACAACAAAAAACAATCGACTACTATTTCTCCCAACAGACCATAAAAGTACAAAGATACCATTATGTTACTGCCAAAGTCAAAAGGGCAGGAAAAAGCCAAAAGAGGGAAGACAAATAAAAGTAAAAAAGCAAACGAAGGGGAAAACTACATTTGGGAGGAGATTCAATGGAAGAATATCTTAAGATCAAAGCTTTTTTTCCTATCTTTATTTTTAACTAGTAAATGTAAACTGTCTGTTATCAGTCAAAAAAAAAACAACTTATTTATAAATAACATAGTATACCTTTGCTCCATAGCACTCTATATTCCTACAAGCTTACCCAATACTTCAAAAAATTCACTGACACAACATTTAAATAGTATTCTTAAAGAGAATAATTTTATGTGCAATTTTAATATGGTCATTCAGGTCTATTATAACACGAGGTATTTTATTATGGACTGCTTTAAAAAACACAACACACAGTGTTTAATAAGCCACCAGTTATCACTTCCCTCTATTTTCTGAACTGTTTTCACTATTATCCTTCCTTGCTAACTATGAAAGCTAGCTACCTAGAATCTTGCTTACTTGGGAGGGAGGAATCAGGGAATTTATTCCTCCATTAAATATTTCCTAAGGACTTACTAATTGCTAAGCCCTGTTCCTTTCACCTTATCAGAAGCATGGTCTTAAATTAGACTCCAAGTTTGCTGATGATACAAAAAGCATGTTTTCTTATAGGATGATGACTACATGAAGAATGTGCACTGAAATCGACCAGAACATGTAATCAGATTGGTAGTCAATACTCTTAACTAGCAAAAGTCAAAGTCACTGCAACTTTAGAAATTCATTTGCTCTCTGAAAAGAGTTACTACTAGGCCAACAAAAAGTTGACCCAGACTATTTTTATATGTGTTCACTATGTCTTACCTGTTTTTCAAACAGAATTACTGAATTAGATTTAAAGTGAAATCTGAATAATGACCAAACTTAAGGGAAGCTATTATTCACTGTGTTAAGCTATATTCATGTTATAACTAAACTACCCTCTATTCTGAGACTTAACTATCTGAAAAAATTATGTGGGGTTCTCCTAAGCTTCCTTGAGCTATTTTGAAAAGGCAGAAAAAATCACAATAAGTTGAGAGTTTTAATGCGTTGAGAGTTTTAATGCTAAGTATGCTTTACCATCTATGATAATAAAAGCGTAACATGCAAATCGACAAAATGACAGAACAGTAGACGACTATCTGGATGACCTTCCAGACGACCAGACTATGACACACACTGGTGCTCGGGCAATCGATGGGGGCAGGGGCTCCATGATCACGGAGCCCTGGCCAGGTGGGCGGGGCCTCTCTCTGCTGGGTGATTGATCACGGAGCCTTGTGATCGATCACCCTGCAGACGGAGGCCCAGGCCACTGGGAGTGACACTGTGGCGGGTGTGTAGTGCCGGCCAGTGATCGCCCCACAGAGGGAGGGCCCAGGCAAGCCAAACAATCGCACTCCACGCCTATTGCCAACAGAGGGAGGCAACCAGTGGTGGGAGAGAGAGGGAGTGCTGCACAGATGGCAAGCAGTGGCAGGGGTGGGGCCGGCTGCCAACAGCCAGGGGAAGGAAAGCCCCGATAGGCCCTGATCACCGGCCAGGCCTAGGGACCCTACCCAAGGGGTCCAGGATTGCAAGAGGGTGCAGGCCGGGCTGAGGGACAATCTCTGTCCTGCCACCATGCATGAATTTTGTGCACCGGGCCTCTAGTCTTATATAATAAAAGCCTAATGTGCAAATTGTCCCCTTGACCAGGAGTTCAACCGGGAGTTCGACCAGGAGGCAGGGCTGGCTGGCCAACCACATGTGGCCCCTCCCCCCAGCCGGCAGCCTGGAGAAGGGAGGCCCCAGCCAGCAGCCGCTAGGGACCCTACCCATGCCCAAATTTCATGCACTGGTCCTCTAGTCTATGTATATGATGAAAAATTTATATAGATACCACAGATACATCATTATAAATAGGAATGGGGACAATTTTCACATAGAACTGCCTGAAACAGCTTTTTAAAATGGTAATTTCACTGATCTTGCTAATGTCTCTAAGCAACTGAAGCCTGTGCTTAAAAAACAAACAAACAAACAACAACAAAAAACACAAATGGCTGGGATAACTGCAAAGATAGAGACACAAAGGCATTGGTTTTTATAAATGCATAATTTCTTTCCCCTATACCCACCCCTGTCCCAAACTCTAGACCCACTAATGTTTCTTCCAGAATCACAGTTTAAACAGGCTAAGTGGATTTGCATTAATCTCCCTTGGAGTAAATAATTCCTAAAACTGAATATGTAATTCAAAAACACAGTGGAAGCCATAAAAGAACAAATACCTATTTCCTCAAGTAGGGATGACTATGGACAAGAGAATCATTACTTGCAGTACTAGTGTGAGAAAGACTAAAAATTTGATCTGAATGATGCAATATCTATAATAATAAAAGCATAATATGCTAATTAGACTGGACGTCCTTCTGGACGACCTTCCAGACAAAGCTGGGGCTGCGAGGGAAGCCCAGGTCCCAAGTGCCCGCCGGCTGCTGGCTGCTGGAGGGAAGCCCGGGTCCCAGGTGCCTGCCAGCGGCCAGAGGGAAGTCCATGTCTTGGGTGCCAGGGGGAAGCCGATGCCAGTAGCTGGAGGAAGGAAGGCCTACTCTTGCACAAATTTTGTGCATCAGGCCTCTAGTATTTTATAAATAGCATCCTACATGAAATAAACAAATTGCTCTATCCTGGGAAAACCTGCCACAAACATATTATACACCCCTCCCCAGTATTATTGAGAAATAACTGTGTAAGTTTAAGGCATACAGCATAATGGTTTGATTTAGGTTCAACTAACATCCATCTTCTCATACAGATACAATATAAAGAAGAAAGGAAAAACATTTCTCCTTGGGATGAGAACTCTTAGGATTTACTCTGAAAACTCTCCTATATATCATATGGCAGTATTATCTTAGTCATCATGTTGTGCCTTATATCCCTAGTACTTATTTATCTTATAAATAAACATTTGTGCCTTTTGACCACCTGATTCCAATTCCCCCTCACAAGTCTGATCTCTTTATCGTGTTTTTTTTAGATTCCACATGTAAGTGAGATCATACAGTATCTATCTTTTCTATCTGACTTATTTCACTTAGCATAATGCCTTCAAGGGCCATCCATGTTATCACAAATGGTAGGATTTCCTAATTTTTTATTGTTGATAATATTCCATTTTATATATATATATATATATACACACACACACACACACACACACACACACACACACATATATATATATATAATATATATATATATATCAACTTCTTCATCCATTCATCCACTGATGAACATTAGGTTGTTTCTGTTTCTTGGCTATTGCAAATAATGCCATAAACATGGGGGTACAGATATCTTTTCAATTTAATGTTTTTGTTTCCTTTTGATAGATTTCCAAAAGTGGAACTGCTGGATATGGTAGTTATATTTCCCCTTTTTTTAGGATCCTCCAATACTGTTTTCCATAGTGGCTGTACCAATTTATAACTAACCCCACCAACAGGGCAAAAGGATTTCTTTGTCTCCATATCCACCAGTGTTTGTTAATCTCAACTTTTTGATGATGACCATTCTTTATTTTTAAATATATTTTTATTAATTTCGGAGAGGAAGGGAGAGGGAAAGAGAGATAGAAACATCAATGATGAGAGAGAATCATTGCTCGGCTGCCTCCTGCTCACCTCCTACTGGGGATCGAGCCCACAACTGGGCATGTGCCCTTAAAACCAGAAACGAACCCGGGACCCTTCAGTCCAACACTCTATCCACTGAGCCAAACCAGCGAGGGCGATGATGACTATTCTAACAGGTGTGAGGTGATATCTCATTGTGGTTTTCATTTGCATTTCCCTAATGACTAGTTATGTTGAGCATCTTTTCATGTACCTGTTGACCTTTCATATACCTCTTGGAGAAATGTCTATTCAGGTCTTTTGCCCATTTTTTAATTAGGTTATTTGTTTGTTTTGTTATTTGTTGTATGAGATCTTTATATATTTTTAATATAAACCCCTCATCAGATATAGGATTGCAAGTATTTTTTCCCATTCCCTAGGTTGTCTTTTCACTTTGTTGATGGCTTCTTTTGCTGTGCAGAAGCTTTTTAGTACGATACAATTGCACTTGTTTTGTTTTTATATTGTTGCTTGTGTTTTAGATTTCATATCTAAAAAATCATTACCAAAATCTTTGTTAAAAAGCTTTATTCCTATGTTTTCTCCTAGGAGTTTCATGTCATACCTTTAAGTCTTTAATCCATTTTGAGTTAATTTCTGTGAGAGGTATAAACTATGGGCCCAGTTTCATTCTCTTACATATAAAATATCCAATTACCCCAGCACCATTTATTAAAGACTGTCTTTTCTCCATTGAGTATTCTTAGCTCCCTTGTCAAATATTAGTTGACTGGATATGCTTAGGTTTATTAAAATCAGGAAGTATGATGCCTCCTGCTTTGTTCTTATTTCTCAAGATTTCTTTGGCTGTGTGGGGTCTTCTGTGGTTCCACATACATTTTAGGAGTGTTTTTTCTACTTCTGTAAAAAATGCCCTTGGAATCTTAAAAGGGATTGCAGTGACTCTATAGGTGGCCTTTGATAGTATTGATGTTTTAACTATATTAATTCTTCCAATCCATGAACACTGGATACCTGCCATTTATTTGTGTCTTCTTTGATTTCTTTCACCAATGTCTTAGAGTTTTCAGTATGAAGATCTTTCATTTTCTTCATTTAATTTCTAAGTATTTTATTGTTTGTGATACTATGTAAATAAAATAGATTTCTTTTTCAGAAAATTCCTTTTTAATGTATAGAAACATTATTGATTTTTGTATATTCATTTTGTATCAGGCAACTCTATTCAACTCATTAACTAGATCTAAAAATTTTGTTGTTGCCTTTAGGATCTTCTATATATAAAATCATGTCATCTGCAAAAAGAGATAATTTTATGCGTTCCTTTTCCATTCTGATACCTTTCATTTCTATTTCTTTTTTTGTTTTGTTTTGTTAATCCTCACCTGAGGATATTTTTTTCCATTGCTTCTCAGAGAGAGTGGAAGGGAGAGCAAGGGGGGAGGGGAAGGAGAAAAAGAGAGAGAGAGATCAATGTGAGAAAGACACAGTGATTGATTGCCTCCTGCACGTGCCCCGATGGACAGGGTGGAGGGGAGAATGAACCCACAAACCAGGTATGTGCCAGTGCACAGTCGAATGCTCCAACCATTGAGACACACTGGCCAGGGCTTATTTCTTTTTCTTATTCAATTACTCTAGCTAGAACTTCTAGTACTATGTTGTACAGGAGTGGTGAGTGGGCACCCTTTTCTTGTTCCTGATCTTAGAAGGAAAGCTTTCAACCTTTCAGCATTAAGTATGATGTTAGCTACAGGCTTGTCCTATATGACCTTTATTATGTTGAGATATGTTCCTCTATGCCTAATTTTTAAGAGGTTTTATCATGAATAATGGTTTAATTTTGTCATATGCTTTTTCTGCAGCTAATGAGATGACCATATGATCCTCTTCTTAAAAAATGTAATGTATCGCCCTAGCTGTTTTGACTCAGTGGATAGAGCAGTTGGCCTGAAGACTGAAGGGTCCCAAGTACAATTCTGACCTAGGGTACATGCCCGGTTTCAGGCTTGATCCCCAATAGGCAGCCAATCAATGATTCTCTCTCATCATTGATGTTTCTATTTCTCCCTCTCCCTTCCTCTCTGAAATCAATAAAGATATATTTTTTTAAACGTTGCCCTGCCTGGTTTGGCTCAGTGGATAGAGCGTCGGCCTGCAGATTCAAGGGTCCCAGGTTCGATTCCAGTCAAGGGCATGTACCTTGGTTGTGGGCACATACCCAGTGGGGAGTGTGCAGGAGGCAGCTGATTGATGTTTCTCTCTCATCAATGTTTCTAACTCTCTATCCCTCTCCCTTCCTCTCTGTAAAAAATCAATAAAATATATTTTTTAAAAATGTGAAGTATCACACTGATTTACATATGTTGAACCATCCTAGCATCCCAGGAACACACCCAACTTCCTTTTAATGTGCTGCTGAATTCTGTTTGCTAGAATTTTATTGAGAATGTTTGCATATATATTCAGTTTCTGGGTGTTCTTGTTTTGTTTGTTGTTGTCTTTTTAATATATCTTTATTGATTTCAGAGAGAAAGAGAGAGGAAGAGAGAGATAGAAACATCAATGCTAAGAGGGAATCATTGATTGGCTGCCTCCTACACACTGGACCGAGCCCACAACCCAGGTATGTGCCCTTCACAGGAATCAAACCTGGGACCCTTTGGTCTGCAGGCCAATGCTCTACCCACTGAGCCAAACGGGCTAGGGCTATTCTTGTGTTTTGTTTTTTTTCTCCAGGATAATGCTGGCTTTGTAAAATAAGTTTGTGAGTATTGCCTCCTCTTAAATTTTTGGAAAGAGTTTGAGAAGGATCGGTGTTAATTCTTTTAAGTGTTGGATAAAATTCACCAGTGAAGCCATCTGGTCCTGGGCATTTCTTCATGAGAGATTTTTGATTACTGATTCAATCTCTTCCCTAGTAATTGGTTTATTTCGATTTTCTATTTTTCCTGATTCAGTCTTTATTTCAGCTTAAACAGCAAATACTTTTCACAGTTCTAGAGGCTAGAAAGTCTAAAATGAAGGCACATGCTGATTCAATATCTGATGAGAACCCTGGTTCATAGACAGCCATCTTCCTGCTGTGTCCTCATATGATGGAAGGGGCAAGGGAGATTTCTGGGGTCTTTTTTATAAAAGCACTAATCTCATTCATGAGGGTTCCACCGTAATGACCTAAGCATCTCCCAAAGGCCCCATATTTCTATTTCCTAAAGGTATAGTTAGGTTGTTTATTTGGGATCTTTCTTGCTTTTTTAATGAAAGTATTTATTGCTATGCATTTCTTTCTTAGAACTGCTTTTGCTGCACCCTACAAGTTTTGTTATGTTGTGTTTCTATTTTCATTTATCTCAAGAAACTTTTTTATTTCCCCTTTAATTTCTTCTTTGATCTACTGATTGTTCAGGAGAGTGTTAATTTCTATGTGTTCAAAAATTTTCCAGTTTTCATCTTATTTATTTATTTCTAGTTTCACATCATTGTGGTCAAAAGAGATATTTGCTCAGTATGATTTCCATCTTGAATTTGCTAAAACTTGTTTAGTGGCCTAACATATAATCTATCCCAAAAAATATTCTATGTGTCTTTGAGAAGAATGTGTATTGTGCTGTTGTTGGACAGAATGTTCTATATATATCTGTGAGGTCTGCTGTTTCCTTATTGATTCTATAGATGATTTATCCATTGTTGAGAGTGGGATAAATTACTCAACTATTATTGTTTTACTGTTTATTTCTCCATTTAGCTCTGTTAATTTTTGCTTTATATATTTAGGTGCTCCAATGTTAGGCACATAAATATACAATTACTATATCTTCTTGATGCATTGAACCTTTTATCATTACATAATGACTTTCTTTAGCTCTTTTTACTATTTTTGGCTTAAACTCTATTTTTGTCTGACATAAATAAAGCCTGAAAAAGGGTAATTTCGGTGATCTTGCTAATGTCTCTAAGCAACTAAAGCTCTACGCTAAAAAACAAATGGATGAAGATGACTCTTAACACATTAAGCGCCCTGTCAGTCACCGGTGACTGACACTATACTTTCCATTCGGAAGACAAAACAGGCTGGGTGCTTAACGTGTTAAAAGAAAGACACAAGGCATAGGATTTGGCCCTGGCCGGATAGCTCGGGTGGTTGAAAGAGCAATCGCCAACCGATGATCCGCAGATCACTGGTGGTCCGTGAGGCCCGAAAGGTTGGTGACCGCTGGTTTAAGGAAACCTTTGAAGCAGTGGTCTGTGAGGCCCGAAAGGTTGGCGACTGCTGGGTTGGAGTGTCGTCTGTACACCAAAAGGATGCAGGTTTGATTCTGGTCAGGAAACATATCTAGGTTGCGGGTTTGACCCCCAGACGGGGCGAGTGTGGGAGGCAACCGATCAATGTTTCATACTCTCTCCCCCTTTCTCTCTCTCAAAAATCAAAAAAGCATATCCTCAGTTGAGGATTAAAGGAGAAAGGCATGGGTTTTGGTAAAAGCATAAATTCTTTCTCCAGAAGTCCCTAACTCTAGACCTATTAATGTTTCTTCCAGAATCTCATTTTAAACAGGCTAAGTGGATTTGCATTAATCTCCTTTGGAATGAATGCATATGCAATTCAAAAACAAAGTGGAAACCATAAAAGAATAAAGTCCTAATTTCCTCAACAAGTAGGAATGACTGTGGACATCTGAACTCAGAGGCAATTATTTATAGTGCTAGTGTTAAAAAACCTAATAATTTGATCTAAATGATGGTACAACATATTTTCTAAGTAGCATTTCACATAAAATAAACAGATCAGTCTTTCCTGGGAAAATGACACAAAAACATTTTATCTTTTTTTTAAAAAAAATATAGTTCTATTATTGATTTCAGAGAGGAAGGGAGAGAGATAGAAACGTCAATGTTGAGAGATAATCATTGATCGTCTGCCTCCTACATGCCCCACACTGGGGATTCAAGCCCGCAACCCGGGCATATGCCCTGACTGGAAATCGAACTGTGACCTCCTGGTTCATAAGTTGGTGCTCAACCATTGAGCCATGCCAGCTGGGCAAACATTATATCTTAATGAAGAAATAAAAATGATAGATCAAGCCTCACAATGCAAAAAAACAGGTAGTACACCTGTTTCATATGTTAAAGACCCAATGAATAATATAGGCAAAAGATAGCAAACAAACAAAATTGCATAGTATATCTCATTTAAACCACATTCATTATTCCCAATAGACCTGGTGCATCTTAAACTTGCTCGCAATACAAGAAAAAATTATTATTTTAAAGTACCTCCTTAAAATACTTAAAACTGTCTCCTAGTATTTGTTATTTTTAAAGCCAATTCCAACCATTTTTAATGCTTTACCCATCTAATTTGACTCAGTATTATTAATCACCCACTATCAAAAGCTAGTAAAGCATTCTTTTTAATTTAGCTTTGGATCAATAATGGTAATCTCTAACCTTAAGCATACCTGGTATAAACAGTGGCACACACTTCGAAGCTGAGGGGGGAATTCTGAGGAGGAACTGATGATGGCCTGGAAGAACTTTTCAGTCATCTGAAGGAGGTTTCTCTGGTTATCCTCAAGGCTCTCTGACTGTTCTAACCTACAAAAAAAAAAAAAAAAAAAAAAAAGTCAAATAAGTTAAAAACAAAAACACTCCTTAAAAGAGACTCCTTAAGAGATATTCAGCCAAATCAGGCAAATACAATGTTTGGACTTTGTTGGCATCTTGATTTGAACAAGCCAACTATAAAAAAAGAAATTTTGCAAATTGTGTATTAAAATTCTTATTATATTCTTACAAATTCAGTATGTGATTTTTAATTTTTAATTTTCCCCCCAATCTAGTAGGTAGGAAAGGGCATCTCATGTTTTTTAACTTTTATTTCCATGACTTCTGGTAAAGTTAGACGCGCTTTCATGTATTTTGTGGTCATTCCTGTTTCCCCTATTTTGAACTGCCTTTCATATCCAGCCTGATATTTCTAACTGCTAGGTGTCCCTCCCACAAGTATCCAAAATTCAGTTTACCCCACATTAACTGATATTTTCTCCTACTCTGTCTTACCCTGTGCTGCTCCCCATGCTGTCAATGGGACCATCACTGTCCAATCACGTCATTCTGGTGACCTCTGATGTCTCCATTTGCCTGGTATACTCCATTACTGCCCCCATTAAATCAGGCTTGCTAATTCAATATGATCTCTAAAGTCTTGGTGTTGTGATTAAAGGCAGAAATTCAGAAAACAGACTTACTTTTATGTCAGGTTTACCCAGGAAAGACTGATCTGTTTATTTTATGTGAAATGCTACTTATAAAATACGTTACACATTTCAGTTCTACCACACTGATCTCTATGGCCTTGGTCAAGACATTTAACTTTCTGGGGCCTCAATTTTTTTTCATCAATAAGCTGGGAATAATAATTCTGCCTATTTATTGGCTTTAAATTTCACCCAATGGCTAACAAATCCACAAAGCTTTACTCGGGCTCCCCAACTGGCATAATCTGAACTCTCAAAACACATTCCCTATGAAACTCACTCTTAACTACGTGTTATATGTCTTATCTCCTACTAAACTGTAAACTCCTTAAAGGAAGGAGGTACTCAACTTTGTCTCCTTAAAAACTAGCACAGTTACCAAGTAAGTATTGAATTCTTGTTTTCAATCTCTTAATTAGTAATTTTTACTTATATACTAATTTACATATTACATAAATGCTTGGGACACTCAAGGCGTCGCTTCAGAATTCTGCAATTAAAAAGATTAAGTTGCAAAACCATGTAGCAGTATGTTACCATTTATATTAAGCACTCACATGATAATATACAGTTTCTATAACTACATATATATGCAAATGCATTGAAAAAGGACAGAAAAACAGATTAAAGAAGTAATAGTGCTAAATCGCCAAGATGGTAGTCACAGAAACCTTTAATGATAACTGCAATTGTTTTTTAAGAAAAATGTATTTTCATGTAACTTTCATAATTAAAGACTAATTTTTAAAAATATATTTTTAACAATTTCAGAACAGGAGAGGGAGAGAGAGATAGAAACATCAATGATGAGAATCACTGATTGGCAGCCTCCTGCACACCCCCTACTAGGGATCGAGCCTGCAACCTAGGCATGTGCCCTGACCCTGACAGGGAATCGAACCATGGCCCCCTGATTCATAAATCGACGCTCAACCACTTAGCCACACCAGCCAGGCTAAAGACTAATTTTAAGAATCAAGGGGAGAAATTGTGAGGGCAAGGCTCTACCATTGTACAGTGCCTCTACTGAGGCCCTATCGTTGTAGTGGTAGGGGAAAAAATGAAGAGGAGTTGTAAATGAAAGATGACAAACCTGGTAGGATCCACTTCAAAGCTAACATGTTGCCAATCAGAGGATGTGATCACAATTCGTAATAAAGGATCCAGGAGTTTTTGTAGGTAGGTAGCACCATATACCTAAAGAAATACACAAGTAGGAATTTATTATGCCTGATTCAAGTACCTTGCATTAAAGAGGGTATTTGCTCTGTACATTCTGTACAAAATCATTGCCATACCTTCACACAAAAAACAGATGAATGAATACAAACCTTGAAACAGAAGGTCATTATTTTACTAGCTAAGCTGTTCCCTCGAAAAAGAGTCTGCATGGAGTCTGCCAATTCTACTTCCTTAGAAAACATGTTCCAGAGCAGTTGGTAGAGTAAATGCCGAGAATCAAATAGAGTCACTAGAACTCGAGCTAGTTCGTCCTGAGAACAAAACAAATTGTGTTAGTGTGGATAATCCTATTTTCTCTTATGCAGGAAACTGAAAGGCAAATCCAAAACTGACAACCACACACTGAACCGAGATAAATGGTGACTGATTAATTTTCTTCCTGACATTTATCTGTGCTCATTCTATATAATAAAAGCCTAATATACTAAGTGTCCGGTCATCCAGTGACTGGTCAACTATTCAACCAATCAAAGTGTAATATGCTTACGATATGCTAAGGCTGCTCAACCGTTCGCTATGACATGCATTGACCACCATGGGGCACACAGTCGACTGGTCAACCAGTCGCTATGATATGCACTGACCACCAGGGAGCAGATGCTCCAACCAGTAGGTTAGCTTGCTGCTGGGGTCCAGGCGATTGGGACTGAGCAAGATGGGCCAGACACAACCTGGAGCCCTCCCTCCCTGGCTGGCCAACCTTCTGCATCCCTCCCCAGCTGGCCCCGATTGGGACTGGGTGAGACGGGGCTGGACACACCCTGGAGCCCTCCCCCAGTCCCTCCCCAGCCCAATTGTGCACTGGTGGGGTCCCTCTGCCTGGCCTGCACCCTCTCACAACCCGGGACCCCTCAGGGGATGTCAGAGAACAGTTTCAGCCCAATCCTGCAGGCCACTCCCTCGGGAGGGCGCCAGACGCAAGGCTCATGGCTGGCGAACGCTGCTACAGCAGTGCAAGCCTCTCCCGATCAATCAGGACTGACTGGGCGTGAGCCCACGGCAGGCGCAGTGGGGCCGGGACGAGTGGGAGCAGCAGGTAGAAGCTGCAGGCAGCGGTGGACTGTGAGTACCCGTACACAAATTCGTGCACGAGGCCTCTAGCATGTCTATAATAGATGACTATTCCTATATGCCTAACAATAGAAGATGATGGCAAAGCTTGACATGCACAGATGATTTTCTCAGGAAAAAAGTGAACAAGAATAAGACTTTGCTCACATAACCATAAGAGCTCTCATATGGTCAGAGAAACTCAGTGAAATCTGAATATGGGCCAAAGAAATAACAAAAATGAAAAGACTACAAGATTTGCAGAAGAAAATCAGGAAATAGACCTGGTTCATGCAGAACCAAACGACTAGCAAGGTTTATGTACAAAGTTAGCGTGAATGGCTAATTCCTACATAGTACCTAAATGATAACCCTCATGATTGGCTATGGTAAAGTATTTGGGGGGTATACTAAAAAAAAAAAATGATGTGATAATAAATCATTGTTTAACCACACATTCTGGGAAAAGGATTAGAATGAACAGAGGACAAGGTCTCTGCTCTCATGGAGCTCACATTCTAGTAGACTTAGAATAAGTTCTCAAACACATTAATTTCACATCGTGAATAAATGCTGCCAAGAAAATATAACAAGGTAATGTAACAGAATGGCTGTGGTGTGGTTTTGATTGGATGGTCAGAAAAGTCTTCGCTAAGAAAGTACATCTGAACTGAAACTTGAAGAACAGGAAGTCGGCCATTTAAGAGATCAGGGAAGAAGCATTCCAGGCAGTAGAGGTAGCAGCAGCAGTAAGAGTGCTGCAGGGTAGAAACAACCCAAACATGTTTCATGGCCAGTGTGGATTAAGTTTGGTGAGAAAGAAGGAAAATGGCATATGATTATGTCAGAGATGAGGTAGGGCCAGGTAGGGTAGAGCCCTATAGGCCAAAGTTTGAGGCTTTTTATAGCAGAAATTTACAGGCAATGACAGACTGCCTTATTAGTTATAACTTACTAAACTGAAATCATTTTTGGTACAATATAAACTAAGCAGCTTTTTAACATGGAAAGGGAATTCCTTCCCAAATTTTTAGTATATATTAAAAATGATATGGTTTTAGGAAAATTTTTATTAATTCAAATAGCCACATTATGTTTTCAGTGTTTAAAATATGCAACATCAGCCCTAGAGGGTTTGGCTCAGTGTATAGAATGTCAGCCTACAGACTGAAGGGTCCCGGGTTCGATTCCAATCAAGGGCACATGCCCAAGTTGTGGGCTCGATCCCCAGTGGAGGGCGTGCAGGAGGCAGCTGATCAAGGATTCTCTCTTATCATTGCTTTTTCTAGCTACCTCTCCCTCTCTGAAATCAATAAAAATATATTAAAAAATAAATAAATAAAAATAAAATATAAATAAAACATGCACCATCAGAATTTCCAATGCAAATAAGAGTGCTTAAATTTTTTAAAAATTGTATAATGCATTATAAAAAAAAAGTCACTAACAAGTAAATATGAGATTTAACAGTAATGATCTCAGTTAGTATATGAAGACACCAGACTAGATCAGTGGTTTTAATTTTCTTTTCATCAATGTTTAAATGGAGTTTTTCAGTAGGACAGGTCAGGAGTTTGCATTTTACTTTAAGTGTGAGGATTAGTAAGATCCTGATACTTAAGGTAAGAATACTACTGAGGACCAAGTTCCAACCACTTCCCCACAGCTAAAAACCACTCAAATAATATCTAAAGTCTCTTCTAGCTCTAAAGTTTTAGCAATTCGTTCAATAAACATTCATTGAACAAATGAATTCTGAACCATCTGCTATGTGGCAGGCACTTTTCTTTTCCACCTTCAATGAACTTACCCACTGAGAACAAGGAACCACATTGGCCAGAGCCATAGCTATAGGGAGCTCTCCCTGATCACCCATCATCGTGACCAGCTCCACCAGTCTCTCAAACCGATCTGCCAACACCGTTTCAGCAAGTGTGTCAAATTCTGTGCCTTGTTGAAGGATTTTAGTCAGAACTTCCATAAATGTAGCTCTTGTCTGGAGATCTTTGTGATAACCTAAACCTGATATGGACAGATAGATGCAAATTTACTAACATGACCTTGCTGAAATAATTTTACTGGTTTTATATGCCAATTCTCTAAGTTTTAAATTTCTATATGCTCTCATTTTATCTCACCTATGGAATGCATGAGGCCACTGTCCACGTTAGCATTGAGTAAGTTTGACATTGCAAGGACTGTACAGTGCCTCAGTGATGCCAGCCTCCGAGACATGCCACGTTTCCTGCCACCTGTTTGCGCATTTTCATCTTCAACTTCACTACAGTCATTCAAAAGGTTCATAAACAATGTGAAATACCTGAGAAATAAAAAGACTGACCCTTATACAGTGAAGGCCACATCAACCAGAAAACTAACCAGACATTCTGAAATCATCACGTGTATTTCATGAGTGGGTCTTGAGTATCTGCTCCTCTCCAGTCTTGGGATAATCGGCTAGTGTGGCTCGTTATGAAGTGGGCTCTGTTGAATATGATTTTACCCTGACAAAGCCTAGTATATATTCCAAATAGATGCAATTTAAGTACATTACTTTTAATGCTTAGCATATAAAATTAGTGGTCCAAATAGGCGATCTGGGTTTTACTGCCAATAAAAATTCACTGGTCAGATAATTTTCTTTAAAAACCACAAAACGCAGTTGTTTTCCTATCCCACTCCTGACACAGGAAATATTGCTTCATGCATGTGTTATAGTTTATGAGACAGCAGCTGATGGCCATAATACCAAAGCATTGATGTCCGTGTTCTAAATATAACCATTTATCTCTTTGATCACACTTTCTTTGTTTTGTTGTGTGGGACTTAGGTTTTTCTTTGTGTTTTTGGTAACAGAAATTTACTTAAGAAATAACTGTGATTTGGCTTCCATTAGTTCCACACCATCTCCTTCCTCAGGCTGCAGTGGAAGGCCAGCCAGGAGTGAAACTACTGCTTCCATGCTTGCCTGGTCCAAATCTCTGAAGAAAAAAATATTTAAAGACCATAGTAAGTTTTTCAGGTTCTTCCACTCCACCATCCCCTCAAATAAATTTCTTCCTAACCGACACAAACTTTAGGAGCTACCTATTTCATTAAACAAGTTATTAAGACAAGCTAAATGATTTAATATGCAGACTCCAGAATACAAAAACATTTCAAGTTTCGGAGAGAGTAACAATAACTTTCTACAAAGTAATCTTGGCAAAATGACTACCTTAAATCAAGAGAATGCACTTCAAAACCAAGCCTGGCCAAAGTAATACATGTAAATGGTTATTATGCAATTCACAGTGATTATTTTCTAATATGTGGCAATAAATACTTGTCATTAGAGCACACTTAATTAGCTTTAAAACAACTCAAAACAACTAATACATTAACAAATAATACATTTACCAGATGTAAACAAGAGATTTTCTAAATGCTATAACCTCTAAGTAAAATTACATAAAAGTAACTATAAAAGCTACAAGATTTTTATCTAACCATAAAATAAATATAATTTAAGGCTTTACATATTTTATTTTCCAATAATTGTACACTATCCTTCATAAATATGCAACACAAACTTTCCAAACATAAAACTCTCACAATTTTTTTACTGTAAGTCTTTTAGTTAAAAAAAAGTATATAATTCAAATGCAAGAGCTTGATATCCAGAAAAATAATTTCAATACACATAAAATATATGTATAATAGCTATAATGAAGTAGTAGCAATGCCTCGAATAAACCTGCTGATACTTAAGGTCATTCTCTGTTTTACCTTGTAAGACATTTTACATCATCATCTGCTGCTTGATTTGATGTTCCCATAACCCAGTCGGTCAAGTATTCTACCATCTTATTCCTATAGAATGGTAGAGAGAGAGAAAAAAAAGCAAACAAATTTTTAAAAGTCACACATACACCTTTTTAAATAGTGCACACAATTGTGCCAAATCACCCAGGCAACATGACAAGTTTCTAAAAGAAATATTGATCTCACAAATCTAACAGAAGGGACTTGGATACTGACCCTCCATGTTAGTTAGTTAGCTATGTATCAGTTTGGAAACAGAATCAAATTCTTAGCTCAAGGTTAGTATACTTTTTAAAAAAGGGAGCGTTGTCATGGACACAAAGCTTTGGGGAATTTAAAAAGACATGGAGAAAAACTGACACGTAAAATGCTCTTTCCCACCCTCCACCCCCGCTTCCCATAATGATCAGGTACCTACCTACTCATTTAACATAAGATTTAGAAGACCCTGCATTGTTCTTGTAAGAACTCACCTAAATTTCATCTCTTGACAAAATGAGAGGTCATCTCTCCTTGCCATCATTACCTCGACTAACTGACACAGTTTCGTTTTTATTTGAATCGCATGAACCATATTCCCAAGCACACGGACATATCTATTTGGACATAGAAACATTAAAAAAAAATTATCAGATGTAAACAAAAGAGGTTTTCTAAATGCTTTAATCTCTTAAGTAAAATTACTAAAAGTAAATATAAAAGCTACAAGATTTTTATTTTATTAGAGAACAATTCTTTTCACACCCTAATTTGGGAGCAATGAAGAAAAGGATGACAAATTACTTCACCAATAACTACTAATATCAATGTATTTCTGCTACATTTCAATAGAATGCTTACCTGACCAAATTTAACATCATTGTTTCAATGCTAGCTTGCCCCAAGTGTTCAGAGCTGCCTTCAGTATGATTATCTAGTAAGTTCTTCATTATAGCTATAGTTTGCTCTACAAATTGAGTATTGGTGTCAGTCAATAAAACCTATACAAGGAACAAAATACATCTGGAATCAATGCGCAGTAGACAGATCAGAGAGAGACGAAGCTGCCTGATCTAAATGTCAAACATATGCAGAAATGCACCCACAGGCATATATCCAAACAGGCACAGAGATATGCATAAACACTCATACCCATACTTAAGATATTCATAACCCCAGGCATACCCACACACTAGAGTTCCTAAAAAGCAAACTGATCCCACATTAGAGAATTCTTTTTTTTATGCAATTTTCTGTCTATTTCTTTTAAAACCTTTGAGTAAATGTTCATGCCAAATTTTACTAAATAAATAAAAGGGCTTCGTTATTTTAATAAGTCACTCTATTCATAGGGAAAGGTAAAAAATTAAGCAGAGCACACTTTACCTGTCCTTGTGAGTCAAAGAATTTGCTGATGGTATTCTTCAATTTGTTAAAGAGCATTGGATAAAGAGCAGGACTCAATTCCAGACCCACCAGATCCTTCACATTGGTCCTTATCTGAAGTCCCACTTTCTCATGGTTACACACCATTAAGGACAGCAGTCGATCCATAAATTTGCTGACGGGTGTGTCTGCATTTCCTTCTGAGGACATCACTGAAATCATGGAACCCTTGCGTTCACTGACTGGGCCCATGGGTGGGCTATAGGTTGCTAGGCCAGAATTGCTTCTCTGCTGCAGGCACACGCCCCCAAGAGCACAAAGAAAGCCAGTCATGTTGATCCATTCCTGTAGGGAGTCGGTGTCAGACAAATCTATGGATCCTCCTCCACTTACATGAGACATTCGCCTCTTAACAATGGTCTTGTGAAGGCTTTCAGCAGCCTAAACACAAAATTTTTATGGGAAAAGTTAATTCATCCTAAATTGATTGACTGACTTGACAATTACTTTTTATCCAACAATTCTTCCATGACAAAAGAACATATTTTACATTTTAAAAATCCAAGTTTTCACTCTACCCATCTCTAGTCATATCAAGGTGTCTTACTTCTTGAGGGAAGGTGAGCCTTATAGAATTGAGGGTAGCAATAAACAAGAGATACAGATACAGAAGGTGGTGATGACTACAGCTCAGAAAGGAATATATTTTCAAAATATTTGCTATATCAATTCCTGGGCACACAAGCAATATCTATACTGCTTCAAGGAATATAAGCATTTGGAGATTTTTAAGCAAGTAATGTGTTCACTTATTAACTTAGTGACTCCGCAAGTTCAAGTGCTCTGTTGTAGCCAGCTTGAAACATTGTATTACTATTAACACAGATTCCACATGGCAAGATAAGAGTAATCAAGCAGAAGAACCTCTGACTACAGGAAGAGAGTGTAACGCAGGAAGTATAGGAAGACAAAAATCAATTTTAAAAAATCACACTCTAATCTGAGGAGAAATCTTCAATTTTCTGATTCTTTTAATTTATGGAGTACAGATGAGACGGAAAAACTCTTACTATGTGTGGCAAAATTTTTCAAATTCAATTTCCCTTATATCTGCTTACAAGCATAATATTCATCCTAGTACAGTAAATATATTAACCCAAGAAAGCAACATATTTGAGGTATTTTGTGGTATGAATGATATAGAAGTACCATTGCACTGCTTTCTAATGCATGTTTGTTTTGTGAGGAAAATGGCCTTTTATGAAGGATTGCTTTGAATATGGAAGTCCTAAAGCTCTGCCATTTTTTACAACATTTGCAAGTAATACAATTGTATCTGTTATTAGAATATGGACATATATCCCTGCTTTTGTGCAGCACATTATCCCTTTTAGGACCTATGTGATCAGGTATTTCAGCAAGTTCTCTGATCAGGACTTAAGACAGGGTGTGGCTTGCAACTGGCTGACTTATTGTGAAACACAATGAAAGAACCACTGGATACAACATTATGCTTTGATAAAGAAAGCCTACATCTTGTAGTTAAGTACTTTACATCACCTACTTTGACTACGAGGATGGCTGGACTAAGTCATATAATGAAATCAACTTCACACGGTCAATGATGTATGCCATAATGAATCATGGTATCAGACACAGAAACGTCCACTGCAAAAGAACTTAAAGATTGGCTTAGCAGCAACAAGGTGGAAGAGGCACATATTTGGACCAAATTTACATACTGAGATTATCAAACAGTGCCAAGTGATTTTGCATTTTTTAGCAGTGGAAGGGATCTGAGAACTCAGCATATGACAGCATTTGGGCTGAAACACTGTAATTGGTATATATATGACTTATTTCCTTCACTCATCAAGAATATGAAACCAGTATCACTTAGACATCTCCTTAATCCAATCTCAGCTCTTGAGCCAAGTGTTCAAACTGAACAGACGTCGTATTTGGCATCAATATTAATTAAGACAATATGGAATACTGCACCAGCATTAAGGCTCAGCTATCCAGAGTTCTTTTGCATCTTTATTAAATGTTAATCCTCCCATTGGAAATAAGAAAGAGGAAGAAGATCTCAGAGCAGCTCCATCACCTTGGTTACCTGTAACCAGTCCTCAAAGCAGAGATATTTTAGTGAAACCCATCAAAGTGGAGGCAGTGACATTGAAATGGATTAGAAACTTATTAATAGAACCAAACATGTACAACAGCAACTTTGAGACACAGGAATCCATGCAGGGCATTATCTGAAGAAACTGACAACAGTGTGAAGATAGAAACAGTGGTCCTGGTAGCAGCAGGGGACATGGTGATGGATCTGGCAATGAGGTGAATTCTAACCATGCAAACCAGTCAGCTGGGAGCCCTGGCAGTGGGGTACAATCAGAAGACACTGCAGATATTGAGACCTTAAGGAAGAAATTGAAGATGAGGATCATGATCATAATCCTAATCCTAAAAGCAGTTGTGATACAGATATTCATAATAAAGTTAGAAAGTCAAGCAAACATTTGCTTAGGGGATTCCCATGGTCCAACAGAAAGAAATGGGACAAGCAATAGAAAAGAACCTGGTTTTTAACACTGAGTCAATGCTGTCAGTAGATAATCGAATACAAATGCTAAATGCCTGTTCACACTCTGAAGACCCAGAACATGATATGTCAGGGGAAATGATTGCTGCTTATATAGCACAAATAACTGAGGAAACTTATATTATATGCACTGGGGATTTCTTGGGAGACTATTGGGAACAGATTTAATTGTCAATAGTTTATTGGTCCACAGCATCACCACCTCCACCACCACGATGGGCAAATATGATCATATGCTAAGCGCAAAAAGCCAGTTACAATAGTCCCAAGGTCAGTGCAAAATTAGGGGAAAAAAATATGGCTGATTTTGATGGTAAAGAATCTGGGTGTAAATAGGAACTAGTTCAGATTAATTTACATGCAGAACTAACATTTCATCTCCAAAAACATTTTCCCAATTTAGTATCTATTTACCATGAACATCTTAGTCAAGGGCCTGCAGTTCATAAACATCAATTCTACAGTAATGCTGTGACAGACATTAATTTGGATAACATTTGCAAGAAAGGAAACACTTTATTGTGGATACAGTCCAAGTTGATGATGCAATTAATCTTTCTGAAGGCTTAATAAATGAAGCAGAAAAACTGCTCTGTTCCTTAGTATGTTGGTTTATGGATAGACAGATTGGAATGAGATTCACTGACGGTTCCCTTAAAAATTTAGGAAACAATAGGAATTTTTTAAAATGTTATGCATTAGTCAAAATTCATTTTGTGTACTCTTATCAACTAGGTATGGTAGATTTGTAGCATTCAATATACTATTACCAACCTATTTAGTAATTGTGGTTTTCATATTAGGTTTAGACTTTTCCCTCATAGGGTTAATATTTTATCACTCACTTGCTTTTTCAGCACTATTGATTATCGATCCCCTCCAACAGAAACAAAGGAATAATAATTTTTATTCTTTCCCCCCCTTTTATTGAATTTGTTGGAGTGACACTAGTTAACAAAATTATACAGATTTAAGGTGAACAATTCTGCAACACATCATCTGTGTACTCTGTATTATGTGTTCACCACCCTACCCTCCTCTATCCCTCCCCCTGGCAATGACCATACTGTTGTCCATGTCCATGAGTCTTTTTCTCGTGTTTTTTTTTGTGGGTGTTCGCTTGTTTATTACTCAATCCCTCCACTCCCCCCGATCCAGCTACCCCCTCCGACATCTGTAAGTCTGCTCTCTATTATGAGTCTGTCTCTATTTTGCTTGTTAGTTCATTTTGCTCATCTGGGTGGATCTTTTGTGTCTAAGACTTTTGTAGTGCATAAAGAATTAGGTTTGTGTTTTTGCTTTTCAGTGCAAATTCTACTGTATATTTATATAGTTCTTATGGGGGCTCAAATGATTACCACAAATTTCTTGATTTTCGGTTTTGTTCCACTAGTACAATTTCAGGTTTCCCTTGTCTTATACTGTTGTTCCATTCTCTGATGTAGCGAATTTAGTTATTAATTGAAGACATTTTTATATTATTTATTAACATATTATATTATGTTATATTTTATTAATGTTTTCAGCTTATCTCTGCCCAGGCCTGATAAGTATCATTTTATTGAACATTTAAATTCTTGAAAATATATATATTTTTACTTAATTGAATTAGAAAAAGTTATGTGCAATATTTTATTTTCTACTTTTGGTCTTTAAAGGGCTATAATTTGAATAATCACAGTAGAAAAACTGCTTGTTCATGAAGGTGGAGGAAACCACTAATAGACCTCTGTTAGTGGATCAGTTACCTCATGTGGCATATGTTCTTTATTTATTTATTTTTTTTAAATAAATCTTTATTGTTCACATTACAGGTGTTCCTCTTTTTGTTTTCCCCCTATAGCTCCCCTCCACCTGATTCCCCACCCCACCCTACCCCATGCCCTTACCCCCTGCCACTGTCTTCATCCATAGGAGTAAGATTTTTGTCCAATCTCTTCCCGCACCACTCACACCCGCTTCCCCCTGAGAATTGTCAGTCCACTCCCTTTCTATGTCCCTGATTCTATTATATTCACCAGTCCATTCTGTTCTTCAGATTTTTTATTTACTTGATTTTTACATTCACTTGTTGGTAGGTATGTATTTGATGACATTTTGTTGTTCATAATTTTTATCTTTACCTTTTTCTTCTTCTTCCTCCTCTTAAAGAATACCCTTCAGCATTTCATGTAATCCTGGTTTGGTGGCAATGAACTCCTTTAGCTTTTTCTTGTCTGTGAAGCTCTTTATCTGACTTCAACTCTGAATGATAGCTTTGCTGGGTAGAGTAATCTTGGTTGTAGGTTCTTGCTGTTCATCACTTTGAATATTTCTTGCCTCTCCCTTCTGGCCTGCATAGTTTCTGCTGAGAAATCAGCTGACAGTCGTATGGGTACTCCCTTGTAGGTAACTAACCGTTTTTCTCTTGCTGCTTTCAAGATTCTCTCTTTGTCTTTTGCCCTTGGCATTTTAATTATGATGTGTCTTGGTGTGGTCCTCTTTGGATTCCTCTTGTATGGGGTTCTGTGTGCTTCCTGGACTTGTAAGTCTATTTCTTTCACCAGGTAGGGAAAGTTTTCTGTCATTATTTCTTCTAATAGGTTTTCAGTATTTTGCTCTCTCTCTTCTTCTGGCACCCCAAAAATTCGGATGTTGGTATGCTTAAAGTTGTCCCAGAGGCTCCTTACACTATCTTCATATTTTTGGATTCTTTTTTCTTTTTGTTTTTCTGGTTGGGTGTTTTTTGTTTCCTCATATTTCAGATCTTTGGTTTAATTCTTGGGGTACGTTGATCTACAGTTGAGTTTCTGTATATAGTTTATTTTAGACAGTGTATGCTTCATTTCTGACTGGTCCTTTTCCATTTTTTTGGCATTCTCATTAAGGTCCTTGAAGGTCTCACTAAGCTCCTCAGAAGTGTCATCAAGTTTCTTGGCGGTTTTTAGAAGATTCTTGAGTAACCTTATAAATGTGGTTCTGAACTCTATGTCATCCAGTAGTTTGCTTTCCTCCGTTTCTTTCATTCATGACATGTTTCTTTGTCTCCACATTTTGGCTGCTTCCCTGTGTTGATGGAGTGGCTTTGTGTGGTAGGTGACCTATAGGGGGCAGTAGCTCAGCCTCCCCAGTCACCTGATGTGGACGCTCTTGGTACACCCCTTTGTGGGCTGTGTGCAAAGTCTTAGTGTAGTTAAGCCTTAATTGCTGTTGGTACGCTGGGAGGAATTGACCTCCAGGCCAATCGGCTGTGAGGACTTGCTGTGTCTATAATGGAAGAACTGCTGCGCTGAAGACACGCTTATGGGGCAGGACTTGTTTCAGTGGGGCTTTGGTGCTCGCTGAGTCTGCCTCTTGAATGTGTCACTTATGGATGTGAGGAATTGAAATCTGGTTTCTCACACTGACCACTAGGTATACTGGCTTCTGGATCTCCAGTGGGGTGCAGGTCAGCTATTGTCTGAGTCCACCCAGCAGGAGCTACAGCAAGAGCTACAGTTTTCTCCTCTTTGCTTGGGGTTTGGAAGTTTTGGAGCTTTCTGACCCAGGCTGCAAGTTTGTTAGGTTAAGCTGCGATAGGGCAGGCCTTTCTTATGCTAAAGCTGCTGCTTGGATCTTGGGTGGGTTTGTAGGTTGTGTGGGGCAGGGTCTCAGGGCATCACTAGCCTCGGGCGTGGCAAACAGCGATGGCTGCTAGTTAGCCGGCTCTGTGTCTCCGACTGTGTCCCGTGCCCCAGCACAGTAAACAATTATTCTTGCGCGCAGCTCTACAAGCAGGCCCCCCTCACTGTCCGACCCGGTGGCAGACAGTCCAGCTTCTCCCCATAGGAGTTTGGGTCCCCCACAGCTCCCCAGAAACTGTATTTCAGAGTAATCGGGGGCTTGTCTCCCTTTCGGTTGAAAAAAGCAATGCCTGCCGCCAGCCCAGATCACTCGCCTCCGTACCTCAGCTTTGTAGCACTTGTGCACGTCTCAATGCTCTTTTCTCTTTCCTTCTAGTTGTAGAACTTCCACTCAGCCAGCTTTCCCATGGTTCTGGGTGATAGATGTTTTGTCTTTTAGTTGTAGTTTTGAAATTGTTGTGCGAGGCAGCAGTTTAGGTGTTTACCTACGCCACCATCTTGGATTCTCCCCTGGCATATGTTCTTTAAAAGTCTTTGTGAAACCAATGGACATTTTAAGTGGCTGTAATAATTTATATTCCCCATATGTGTATCTGCATACCCCATGACCCACCCAGATGGTCACCTAAAGCCACATTCAAGAATGTTCATAACAGCACTATGCAAAATAACTAAATATTTTTGTATAGTTATCCAATGCCAAAAAAAGTCGAAAGAAAAATTAAATCGTAGACTGTTTGTTGAATGAAATAATATATAGCAATAGCAATGAATGAACTACTACTGCATGGACTAGTGTGCATGACCCTTGGTGTAGATGAATCTCACAAACACCATGTTGAGTGAAAGAAGTCAGATATAATATAGTATATCTCTATTACTCCATTTATATAAAGTTTAAAAACAGTTAAACTATTATATTTATGTCAGGACTATAGTTATTTTTGGGTTGTTAATGACTGGAAAGAGGCACAGTGAAGGTTTCTGGTACGCTGGTAATAATTTATTTCTTGATGTGGGTGCTGGTTGCACAGGTATATACATCACCGAATATTTTGAATTCTCACTTAGATTTATAGATGATTTTGTTATGCTTAAATAAAAAGAAAAAGCTAGCCCAGCCTGCATGGCTCAGTGGTTGAGCATCGACCTATGAACCAGGAGGTCACAGTTCAATTCCGAGTCAGGGCACATGCCCGGGTTGCAGACTCGATCCCCAGTGTAGGGCATGCAGGAAGCAGCCAATCAATTATTCTCTCTCAGCATTGATGTTTCTATCTCTCTCTTCCTCTTCCTTACTCTTTGAAATCAATAAAAATATATTTTTTAAAAGAAAAAAATTGGCTCGCTGGGTTCCTCGTGCCGCAGCCCCTGCCGTACCCGCCGCGGAGCCCGCCGCCACCCCCTGAGCCGAAGATGGCTGTGCCTCCCACATATATTGATCTTGGCAAGTCCGCCAGGGACGTCTTCACCAAGGGCTATGGATTTGGCTTAATAAAACTTGAGTTGAAAACAAAATCTGAGAGTGGACTGGAATTTACAAGCTCAGGTTCAGCCAACACTGAGACCACCAAAGTAACGGGCAATCTGGAAACCAAGTACAGGTGGACTGAGTATGGTCTGACATTTACAGAGAAATGGAACACAGACAACACACTAGGCATGGAGATTACTGTGGAAGACCAGCTTGTATGTGGACTGAAGCTGACCTTTGGATCTTTCTCCCCAAACACTGGGGGGAAAAATGCTAAAATCAAGACAGGGTACAAGCGGGAGCACATCAACCTGGCTGCGACGTGGACTTCAATATCGCCGGGCCTTGGATCCAGGGCACCCTGGTGCTGGGCTATGAGGGCTGGCTGGCTGGCTACCAGATGAATTTCGAGACAGTGAAGTCTCGAGTGACCCAGAGCAACTTTGCCGTTGGCTATAAGATTGATGAATTCCAGCTTCACACTAATGTAAACGACAGGACAGAGTTTGGTGGCTCCATTTATCAGAAGGTGAATAAGAAGTTGGAGACCGCCGTTAACCTCACCTGGACAGCAGGAAACAGTAACACTCGCTTTGGAATAGCAGCCAAGTATCAGATCGACCCCGAAGCCTGCTTCTCGGCTAAAGTGAACAACTCCAGCCTGATAGGGTTAGGATACACCCAGACACTAAAGCCAGGTATCAAACTGACACTGTCAGCTCTGTTGGATGGCAAGAAGGTCAATGCTGGCGGCCACAAGCTTGGTCTAGGACTGGAATTTCAAGCATAAACAAACACTGTACAATCGTTTAATTTTAAACTATTTTGCAGCATAGCTACCTTCAGAATTTAGTGTACCTTTTAATGTTGTATGTCTGGGATGCAAGTATTGCTATATATCATGTTAGACCTCCAGGTTAAAGATGATTCAGCTTTAAGGTGTTACCCTTTCAGAGGTACAGAAGAAACCCATTTCCAAAACAGGTCCTCACAGCTGTAGTCTTGGGGGAACTTGGCAGCCCCGCTAGAGATGTCAGGTTTCTTTTTTTTGAGAAATGGCTACAAGTGGAAGCTGATGATGATTTGTAAGCACTTTGTAAATTTGCATTGCTTAAATATATGAAATTACGACTTCCTGAGAACTGAATCTTGATTTCCTACCCTAACTGAGAGAGGCTCACTATTTGATGGTGTGTACAAACTCACCTGATGAGACGTTTTTAGACCTGTTTCCACCCCGGTCCATCACCTCTTTTGCACCAAAAGTAATCTGCAGGGTGTGGTAGTTTCTTTTGTGCCATTTTGGGGTGGAGAAGGTGGATGTGATGAAGCCAATAAATTCAGACTTAATTCCCTCTCGTGTTGTGGTTTTGTGCCCTTGCACCAGAGTATGAAATAGCTTCCAAGAGCTCCAGCTGCAAGCTGGTAAGAGTCTGTGACTGTAATCACATGGTGACAACACTTGGAACCTAAATTAGATTTCTGTTGTATTCTCGCCACTTGGTTTATTTTTTAGCAGTTTAATGGGTACATTTTAGAGTCTTCCATTGTGTGGAATTAGATCATCCTTTTCAAATGCTGTAATTAACATCACTTAAAATAAAACTTGAATAAAATATTGAAACCTCGTAAAAAAAAACTATATGAAAGATGAAAAAAATGAAGTAAAACACCAAGCCAAACTTAAGATTACCATATACATTTTTAAAGAGTCACTGATATATTTTTGTCATAGATTAATATTATCAACCCAGAATGTCAAATTTCTTTTAAAAACCCTTGATTCACATGAATGAATCTTGCAAACACTATGCCAAGTGAAAGAAACCAGTCATAAGAGACCACATACTGCATGATTCCATTTATGTAAAATGTCCAGAAAAGGCAAATCTAGAGAGACTGAGAGCTGATTAGTGGTTGCCGGATTATGGAGGGGAGAGGGGGGTGCACATGAGGGTGTGTGGGGGAAAGAGGAAAGAGGGAAATTAGGGAATAATAGCTAAAGGTTTTGAAGTGTTTTTAAAATTATGGTGATGGTTGCACAACTTTGTGACTATACTAAAAACCACTGAATTATACATTTTAAATGGGTGAATTCTATGGTATGTGACTTATGTCTCAATAAAAGTTACCAAGGCGGGGGGGGCTTTCATTCTGAAACCACATGTCATCTCCAAATAATGGTATTAGGTACACATTTTACTTCATAAAAATATAACTTTTTTTTCTTGTTCTAATTAAGCATGATAAGAAAAAAGCAATAAAGACTAACCAGGTTTTCTAAGACATGTAATAATGAGAGCAATAGGCCAACATAAATCAAATATGCACGAATATCAAGTAATTGTTCATTTCCAGGGTAGCAGATAATAGTTGATGAATTAAATGTCCAAGCTTTAATATTTTGCTTAACCTATGGGTTCAAGTCATGTGCCCATCAGATCTCTTTATTAGATACTTAATAAAATAGTAAAATGTATTGCTTCAATTTTAATTTATTTTTCTCTACCGTTGTTGCCCCTTTCCTGAAAATTTTGTAAAATACTCTTGACAGAGAAAGAGAAAGAGAAAGAAAGAGAGTAAAGGAATGGTCTCTACAACAAGTCATCTCTAGCTCAGTGCTGTCCAATGTTTCTGCAATGCTGGAAACATTTTATTATGTATGTTCTCTGCAGTATAGTAGCCAATTGCCACATGTGGCTATTAAGCCCTTGAAATGTGGCTACTGTGTGACCAAGAAAGTGAATTTTAACTGTATTTAATTTTAATTAAAGGTAAATTTTAATTTAAGTAGCCACACGTAGCTAATGGCTACCATATTAGACAGCACAGGTTAATACGAACACAATTAAGTATCAGTCTTAAGACAACTCTATGCTTATAGTACTAAGAATAAGTCACAAAGATTACCGAAGCTAAGTTATATGTTTAGCAAACAGATTAACACACAAAAATCAACTTTACAAACTCACCTGGCCATCTTCCATTTTAGCTTTTGGATAGTTGAGGATTAGTTTTGTAGCTTGTTCCCATTTTGCGTGTGTATCTTCCCAAGCCTAAAATGAAGGCAATTACCACTTAAAAGCAACTTTTAACCTAGAGCTAAAAATCAATCAGTAAGAGGTCTCAAACTTGGTGTGTATCATAAACATAACATCTTACTATAGTAATATGCACACATCTTAGATTTGCTTCAAATGTTCTTCCTGGTCACATACACATAACATGAGGCTTTTAAAATTGCGGGTGGGGGCCTGGGATGCTTCTGTTGCTAAGGGCATACCTCAGTGTTTCCTGCAGTGGGATGCTCAATGCGCCTTAGTAGTGCCATCACTCTTTTCTGAAGTGCTGTTCTTCCTAAACAAAGACCACAGGAAATCAACTTATTGCACTCCAATCCCTGCTTGCCATTGGAGAACCTGGCAAGCCCAACCCAAAAGACAGAGTAGGAAGAGTGGAATGAATGCTTCAAATGATAAAGTTGAACATTTCCTTTTACCTCCCTCACAGGAAAGGTATTTCACTTGGACTCCACAAATCTCCACAGCATAAAATAGCTATTCCTACCTATATGCCAGCAATTTATATTGCCAGTTCTTAAACAAATGTAGGTATTATATTAAAAATTCAGTGAGACGTTAATAATTAATTTCAAATGCTATTTTTTTTCACCTTACCTGTACAGAAAAGAATTTCAGGTAAGCTTTCTGAATTAGCCCTGTAAACTTGCAAAGTAGTCACCTTAAATACATCTTTAAATTTCTAGCACAAATATCATGTGACTCAAGGCAGACTGAGTGAAAAAAAACCATTATCCATATTTACCTGTTGACATCATATTGCTGACAGAGGCAAATTCCATGAATGTGTTATAGTTGGGCAAGAAGTTGTGCACTGATACTTCATCCACCCCACACCGGATATCTGCTTCCTCACAGAGGTGGCGGAAACAGGACATGGCAACCAGAACAGCTTCAGTGTCAGGGCTCCACAGAAACATGTACAGGGCCACTTCCAGTTTGGTTTGGGCTTGTCGGCATATCGGTGGGGTTCCACTGCACCCTGCTGCACTATCCTGGGAGTCAGGGATGGGAGGTATATATTTTCAATGTAGGTAATTTTATTTACAAAACCCAACAATGCAGCAAACTGTTTATCCCATATACATATATACATATACACAATAACCCACAAGAGATTTCCCCTTTAGTCATTATAGAAATTTTCAAACCCCAAATATCTTGTTTGAGTAAGAAATGAGATTATTTGGACCAATATAATACTACTATCTGTCCAATTTTAAATTGAGTATTATCCTATTCTAAATTCCAGAGATGTGGATTAAGTCTACCATGGACACAAGTAAAACAGCCACAACATAAACCTACATAAAAATGTAAGCCACTTCCCAGTTAATTATAAATGACAAAGAAAGAGGAAATCACAGTAAAGTCTACCTACATACTGGAGGAAAGAAATAAAATAAGCACCTTCAGTACTGGATGAACTGAGGGCACAAACAGAACTAAGTATCACTTTAGAAGACATACTTGATTCTGGATTACACATTCCCAAAGCATGAAATCCTTATTTAGGAAACAAATGTAAATTTTGCAGGTAAAGTAGACAATTATAAATGCCAAACCATTTAGTTCTTATATTGGAAATTAGAGATTAAAAAAGCTTTAGTCTGAAAAAGAAACTCTTATGTAATGATTTGATTTTTTTGTTTATACTATGATTTATTTTTAAAAGGAATCACACACACAAACAAAAATCACAGAAACATCTATATATAAAAAAGGCTAATATGCTAGCTAAGTGTCTGTCCAACCGGTAGCTATGAAGCGCACTGACCACCAGGGGGCAGACACTCTTGGCAGCAGCGGTTCTCGGGTGATGCACCCCGAAACCAGAGAGGCAGGAGCCTGATTCCTCGTGAGGCTGAGCGATTCCACCTTCAGCCGTGGATTATGTTGTTGCTGGGGCACTGTCTGCCCCAAATCTGGTTTACTGCACACTTGCGTTTGTGTTCCACACCCTGTACGAAAGCAACTTCGCAGAGTGCCCCCTCCCACTCCAGGACCCCTCGGGGATGTCAGAGAGCCGGTTTCAGCCCCATTCCTGCAGGCCAGGCCGAGGGACCCCGCTCACTCCGCAACGCCCTTCGAGCCATGGCGCCACCCCAGGTGCAGCTGGCTGGGGAGGGACCTCGGCAGGTTGGCTCCAGCGCATGTCTGGCCCATCTCGCCCAATCCTGCCCCTCCGGTCACCTTCTAATTAATTTCCTTTCAATGTGCACGAATCTGTGCACTGGGTCACTAGTTTATCTGTAATGAAGCAAAATGCTTTTTCTCCCAGTAAATTTGTACTTTTTAAAGTTGGTACAACTTTTAAACTTTTGGGGTTTAAATGGTCTTTCTTATGGAGTAGTTTATAATAATTATATACCTGTCAGTTATAGCTTATAAGTGTCAAATACTTAATCAAGTACTATTTTAAACATGATCCCACTTAAACCTTACAACTATTCTGGGGTAGGAATTATTATTATCCCCACATAAAAAATACACAGCACAGATGATGACATGGGAAACTACAAAAGAAGCTACTTACCATGGATGAGTTTCCTTTTCCCTTCCGGAGAGAGGCTCCAGGAGTACAAGTACGGAGTAACTCTTCGTGATCCATGGACATTTGACTGGTATTTCCACTTGAAGGAATGTCACATCCTAGCCCATAAAGGAATAGAAAGTGACAGGAGCTTCTATCTGCCTGCTAGAAAAAAGAAATAAATAAGTCTTTTTGAAGCACTGGTAACCAAGAGAAATAAATCCTTAATATGCATCGTCTTCCTTTTTGAGACTACCCTGAAAAACCTCTCCTCACAACTCCTATCTCTCACTTTGAGGAACATTAACCAGAAACCCAGTAGTACAAATAATGTTCGCTCAATGTCTTTGAAATGCTTCTGTTTTCCACCTTTGAAATCATCAAAACAGCAGATTCTAGAAGTGTAAATTACCATTTCTCAATCTAACATGGACACAAATAAAATATCAACAACATGGATTTATAAAGATTTTCTCCTATAACATTTAATCATCTGCCATGTCAGAATAATTAGAAGTTGACTCTTTTGAGATTAAGCTCCTCTGGACCAGTAAGTAATTAACATGGGTATATATGCCAAATATGTCACAATAGTGACTGTACTGATTAGATTTATTACTGGATTACTTAATGCTGGATTACTCCGGAGAATTATACCATAGGCAAGGGCATGAAACTATGAAGTCTAATGTTCTTTCTTATCTTAGGAATAAAGTCAGATTCCACTATATTAACACAGTAAGATAAGCCAGATGTGAATAAACCCAATTCACCATTAGCCCATCTCTAAATAAAGAAAATTTAACAAGCTGCATGGTATACTGAAAAGCATAATTAGTTTGTTATATTTAAGATTTCTCATAGCTATGATTCTAGAAAAGGATAAAAATTCAATGAATCCAATACTCCTAAAACTATGCCATAATAGAATTTTAAACTAACTATAGAAACTTGATATAAAAGAAAATTAAGACTCTTCTCTATCCTTCAAAACCTTGTCACCATGCTTCAAAAGTTCAGAATTAAACTTTTCACTCGGCCCCAAGCAAAAAGGTTCCTGATATTTTTAAGAGGTGAAACCTTGATGGCAGGAATATAAATAAACCTAGATTGTGTGTTTCCTTCAGCTTCCTGATAGACAGCATTCCCTGATCGAGTATAGTCATAAAATTCGAATCTTAGGTATGAACTTTAGAGCAAATAGATTATGCTCTTCAATCTATTTTGGTTACAGCAGCCTCCACTCCTCTTAGGCCTGCCCACAGAGACCTGCTTAGCTCAATTAGAATTAATCAGGATTGCAACTCTGAAACAAAAGCCTCAGAATAATATTTTATTTTTCCTACTTTTTTAAATTGATTTTAGACAGAGAAGAAAAGAGTGGGAGACAGAGATAGAAACATCGATGTGAGCAAGAAATATCTATCGGTTGCCTCTCGTATGGACCCTGAATGGGTGGGTTATCAAACCCACAACCCCTTGGTGCACAGGACAATGCTCTAATCAACTGAGCCACACCAGCCAGGACCTCATAATAATTTTTAAATGTTGATTTGTTAGCAATTACTTCCCTTAAACTTTGTGAAGGAGGGAGGAGCTGAAGTAGAACTGACTTGGCTAATAAACACTTCCTTAATTTTTTCCCACTACAATTCCAAATATTCTTTCCTTTTTAAAGATGTCATTTTGCTTACCTTATTTTTAAGAAGAAATTTATTCCTGCAGATCAGAATTTCCCGCAACCATTTGAGAATTTCTGTGCTACTAAGCATTTGATGGCTAGTTAATTTCTTGCAGATGTAAAAAAGCATTTGTGAACTGCAATAATATAAAGTTCATTGTTACCAGCACTGTCAATAGGTAATCTAATACATAAGATAATCAGTATGTAATGACATTCTCTCATAATGGACATAAGTTTAGAGAAGCTTATTTTCCCTTCTGAGATTTCTTTTAGAGAAATGGTTATAAAAATGTTAACAGTGTGATAATCAAAGGGAATAAATCTACAGATTATATATTTTTTTAAAAATCAAGTACTTCTATACCTCCTATTCCCCAAACTCCCAATTATTTTGTCCATGCATCTAATCCTTATGAAGGGCTCAAAAAGAAATGACAGACCATGTGCTGTAGCACAGACTGGAGTAAACCCAGTATTCTAGAGCTGCGATAACTGCCTACAGACCAAATCAACCCATCATTTGCTGTTGCAAATAAAATTTTAGGGGAACACGGCCATACCCATTCATTTACATTTGTCTGTGGCCGCTCTCATGCTCCAACTGTAGATATGAATAGTTATGACAGAGGCTATGTGGCCCACAAAACCTAAAATATTTACTTCCTGGCCCTTTAGAGATAAAGTTTGCTGATCCCTAGTCTGAAGTTGTACTGTCCAAAACAATAACCATTAGGAGCCACCACTTGTGGCTACTGAGCACTTGAAATGTGGCTCGTCCAAATTAAGATGTGCTCTAAGTGTGACACACATTAAATTTTGAAGACTTTAGTCAACCATTTCATTAATAACTTTTATATTGATTATATATTGAAAAATATTTTAGAGGTATATCCTGGATTAAAAATATATTAAAATTAATTTTCCCTGTTTCTTTTTACTTCTGCATGTGGAAACTAGAAAATTCTGAAGTACATGTGTGGTTCACATTGCATTAGTATGGAAGAGCACTGTTCTCGGTGGAGGACTGAACTCAGCTGCCAAGTGACTTAGTGTACTCACTTCTATGGTAAGATAATGACAAAACCTGAGGCTAAATTTTCCTCAATGTACTCCTTTTGTGTTCATTAAAAAGTAGTAATTTATATAACCGAGGAAATAAATTATAAGATTCTGTATGTTTTTGCCTTCTAGGCAGATGTTTGTCATTAATTCCCTCTTCAAAAACAATGGTTATTAAAAAAACTTATGAAAGATCATAGTTTATAAAAGCAAACTATTAACATTACAAAATTTTAAAACTCTAAGCTTATAACTGCACACAGTCAATTTAAAACACAGCTGTATTACATGGAAATATGTAATAAAAGAGATTACAACATATATTAGTACTTATGGTTGGATAAAATGTAGCACAATTAAAAATTTTTTTCTACATTGCTGTTACATTGTTCCCAGAGTTAAAACAAGAAATAATCTAATTAATAATTTCAAGTCAAATAACAAACAAAATCACAAAACCTCTGGAGTTATGTGAATAAAGTTTTATAATAAACCAAGTACTATAGAGTTAATATTTAAAGACAAAAAATAAACACAAAATAAATTTTTAAATTGAATTAAAAAATAAAAGTCCAAATACCTAATTTCCCAAAATGTTTCTACAGGAGCATCAGGGTTCCACAAATCAATGCTCTCTAACTGATGAAGAACCAGCAGAGCCTGAATTTTTAAAAAGAGAGAGAAGACTTACTCAAAAACCTTTGGTAAACATAATATTGGACTATTTATTTTATAAATGCTAACAAACTGAACTATTTAATTGTAGCAACATACATTGTAAAGTAAAAGAGAAAAACTCTGAGAACCCAGATCTCTAGGGAACAAGATACCTATGTAAATAAATCACTTTATTTGTATCATTCTTACTTAAAATGGCATACATGCAGGAAGTTAAATGACTGATGAATTCAGAACTCCAACATATAAATGTAAAAATTATTTATAATCTGAATAATTTCAATAAGTATCAAAGAATTCCGTAGAACATAAAATTAATCCCCAAGTAAGAAGACCTTGCCAAAATTAATACACACAACAATTATTTTACTTCTGGGCCAAAAGAAAAAGTAATCTTGCCACGAATTCTTTTGGAACAGAGCAAAATAGACTTTGCATTTCATAGCAGAGTATTCATTCTAAAATATATATATATTTTTAAATATTTTTATTGATTTCAGGGAGGAAAGGAGAGGAAGAGAGATGGAAACATCCATGAAAGAGAATCACTGATCAGCTGTCTTCTGCATGCCCCACACTGGGGATGGAGCCCGCAACCCAAGCATGTGCCCAACCAGGAATTGAACCACAGTTTCATAGGTCAATGCTCAACCACTGAGCCACGCCAGCTGGGCTCATCCTAAAATATTTCAATTTGAATTGGAATTTGGCTCACAGAACATTAACAGGAATTAATTAATTAATTAAAAATATACAACTAACATACAAAAAAACTATTATGAAATAAAGCCATCAAAAAGTTTGTATAAAGACTCTTCCTTCAGACCAGCCCTACCCTAACTCCACCTCCACAGTGCTTCCTCCAGAGGCACATTGTTGAGCTCTGAACATTCTTCTCAGTCCTTAGTCTGCATATTTGGCAGTTCTTTACTCCACTCTACAGCATTTTATTACCATTCCAATGACACATTGTTTAGAACAAATAATGAGAATTGGTTTCTTCTCTTAAAACCAAATCAAGTGCATAAATTGCAAATAGCTGCACTGATAATCTGCCTCAAATTAGAAAAGTTATTTAAATGTCCACCTTTGGACTACTTTATAACTCCAAAAGTTATAAAAGATTAAAGGTTACACCTCTATTATCTTATCCCTAACATTTTTACTGTAAATACTTTTAAATACATACTGAAAACTGCTATTCATTGCGTCTCTTAAAAAAATTATATAGTTTATAACTCATATCAAAGAAAAATAGCACAAATTAACATTCAATTTTGTCACTATTGTGCAAAAACTTAGTATAATTTACTGACAAAATTTTAAGTAGCAAATTCTCTGTTATTGACAAAATATTTTTGAAATATTGGAAAAAAATGTTAGCCTTTTACCGAGTTAATTGTTTTCCTTTTCATGTTCCCTTCTGTTTTCATTTTGACATACGTTTTAACAGAACTATAAACATAGTATACTCATCCGACATTTCATAAATACTTCTCCATATTGCTGGTGAGCTGCATTATGTTTTAATGGATATTTAAATGGGTAGTTCACCAAATAAAATGTCATCCTCTTGTCATTAAATATTAACCCATTCTCTTATTAGTGAATATTTAAAATTCTCCTAATAGTCTCCTATTATAAACTAGAGGCCCAGTGCATGGGTTTCGTGCACTGGTTGGGGGCATGGCCTGTGGGGATCAACCAGATGTAGGAGTGCACTGACCACCAGGAGGCAGCTCCTGCATTGAGTGCCTGCCCCCTGGTGGTCAGTGCATGTCATAGCAACTGGTCGACCAGTCATTCTGGTCATTCTGCCGTTCGGTCGCTGGGCTTTTATTATATAGGATAAGAGCAGTAAGCACATGTGTGAAAGCTCTTTCCTTTTTGAATTGTATTCATAGGATTTAAAAATATAGGAAGGGAATTATAACCACACAGACAAAAAAGGGCATTTGCACAGCTCCTGCCAAATACTGTCAAATAGCCTTCCAAAAAGAATGCAAGAAATATACTAATTTATAGGATCAATAGCAATGCACACAAACATAAGCAATGAGCATTGAAACATTTTTGGTAAAATGAAGTATACAGCTTAAACAATAAAGTAGCAAATCTTAAATGTATAGTGCAATGAATTTTCACAAATGTATATACTCATGTAACCAGTACCTAGATCAACATTATCAACACTCAGAAGCCTTTTTTATATTCCCTTCCAGTCATTAGCCCTTGATAAAAGTAGCCACTTTTTACTATAACCATAGATTATTTTTTGCCTGTTCCTTAAGCATGTTTTCTTTTGCGTTTGTCTGTTTTCTCTCAACATTATGTCTGTGAGACTCATTAATGCTTTGCACTCAGCAGTTCACTTTTTTTGTTGTTGTCAATTGGTATAACGATAACCAAAATTATTAATCTATCCTACTGTTGATAAACATTTAAGTCCAATTTTTTACTATTATAAATTATGCTATTAATATTTTTGTATGTCTTTTGGTAAACATATATATGCATTTCTGTTGGGTACATACCTGTTGGGTGATATTTTTATGTTTAACTTTTGTAGATATTGCAAAGTAATTTTTAATGATGGTCATTACTAATTTGCAGAGTACATTAGGACAGAGTATGAATGAAAATGTATAGTCATTTAATATTTCACAAAGCTTTTTGTTATGAATTTCTAGCTTAATTTTACTGTAGACGTAAAAGTAATTCTGAATGACTTAACTCCTTTAGAATTTGTTGAAACTTCATGCTCAAGATACACTGAATGTTCTATGTGTGCTTAAAAAGAAAGTGCAGCCCTGGCTGGCGAGGCTCAGTGGATGGAGTATTGGCCCACTCACAGAAGGGTTCAATTCCCAGTCAAGGGCACATACCTAGGTTGCAGGTTCGATCCCTGGCCCCAGTATGAGTGTGAAAGGCAACCAACCTGATTTGTCTCTCTTATATCGATGTTTCTCTGCCTTTCTTCTCTGTCTCTCTCACCCTCCCTCCCTCCTTTCCACTCTGTGAAAAACCGTAAGAAAAATATCCTCGGGTGAGGATGAAAAAAAAAGAAAAAAGTTTTTATTGAGTGTATTGATATATATGTCAAATAGGTCATATTTGATAGTTGTATTGTTCAAATCTTCTATCCCTACTAAACTATTTTGACCGTTTATTCTGTCAGGTGTTGAGAAAAGTATGCTCAAGTATCCCAGTATAACTGGATTTCTCTCTCTCTTTCCATTTACATGTTATATTTTGAAGCTTTGTTATTAGGTTCATATAGTTTTATTTCCACATGAACAGAACCCCTCTGTAATAATGACATGTCCTTCTGTATCTCCAGATTTTTGGGGTTGTATGGCATATGTTTCTATCCTTGTACTGTCTACCTTCTGATGCCCTTATACTTAAGCTGTTTCTCTTAAAAAGACCACATAGTAAGATTTTTGCACTTAGGTATTTACCCACGAGAAATGAAAGCACATGTCTACACACAGATTTGTACACACTTGTTCCTAGAATCTTTATTTGTAATAGCCAAAAACTAAAAACAACATGTCCATCAACAGGGATAAATTGTGGTACAGCCACACAATAGAACCCTATCTATATATATAAAATGCTAATATGCAAATAGATGGACTGGCGGAACAACTGGTTGCTATGACGTGAATTGACCACCAGGAGACGCACGTGGAACATGGCGGGTATCGGCAGCAGAGCACGGAGCATGGTGGGCATCGGCTGCGGTGGGATGGTGGAGCAGATGAGAGGCGGCGCCAGACCAAGGTGGGGCACCGGTCGCTGTCATCAGAGCAAGCCTCTGATGGTTACTGAAAATTCTTTGCTCCCACGCACCGCTCGCACCTGTTGCCGGCACCGGCCCCACTCACACCCACTACTGGCACTGTCAGCAGGTGCAAGTAGCAGCTGCTGGACCCAATCATCCCTCAAGGCTTCTCCACCTCCCCCTGTTCCTGAGGTGCGGAAGGGCTGGCAGCCACCTCTCACATCTGTTGCCAGTGACGGCCCCACTTGCACCTGCTGCCAGCACTGGAGCTGCTGCTCATACCCACTGCTGATGCCCAGCGCTGGTCCCAATCACTCAGTGCCATCAGCAGGTGCAAGAGGTGGCTGCCAGCTCCAATCACCCTTGAGGGCTTCTCCACCTCCTCCTGCTCCTTAGGGGCGATTGGAGCCAGCAGCTGCTGCTCATACCTGCCAACGACACTGGGAGCAGGGCTGCCGGCAGACAGGGGACCGAGGTCCACGGTGGGAGGGGCCGGGCGGGGGCGTGAAGGGTGGGCTGAGACCCGCCCCTGTGCCCACCACAGCCTCGCAGCCCATAGTTCCTTTCAAGAGTCACGAATTTGTGCACTGGGCCTCTAGTCCTATCTAATAAAGAGGGAATATGCTAATTGACCGTCACACCCTCACAAAGATGGCAGCGCCCAGAGCCAAAAAGGAGGGAATATGCTAATTGACTGCCACACCCTCAAAGATGGCGGCACCCACAGTCCCCTCAGCCCCCCAGGGCCAGCCCGAGGTACAGGCAAGCCTCAGATGGCAGCTGCCCAGCCACCCAAAGCTGGGCGAGGCTTGCACTGCTGGCAGTGGCAGCAGCAGATGTGTGATGGGGGCATCACCTTCCCCTGATTGCCGGGTCGCCTCCCACCCCTGAGGGCTCACAAACTGAGAGGGGGCAGGCCGGGCTGAGGGACTCCCCCTCCAGTGCATGAATTTTCATGCACCGGGCTTCTAGTATAGCAATAAAAAGGAATGCATGTATCCACACAACTTTCACACAAATTTTCATAGCAGCATTACTCATAATAGTCAAAAAGTAGAACAATCCTAAATGTCCATCAAGTGATGAATAGATGAAAAAATGTGATATATCCATACAATGAAATATGTGGCAATAAAAAAGAATGTAGTGATTCCTGCTAAAGTATGGGCGAACCTTGAAAACATTACATTAAATGAAAAAAGGCAGACATTAAAGGCCACATATTGTATGATCCTAGTTATACAAAATATCTAGAATGAGCAAATCTATAGACAGAGAGAGAGTGGGGTTGCCAGCAGCTGAGATGACAGGGGAATGGGAATTAAATAGTGGAGATGGCTACACAACATTGTGAGTATACTAAAAACTACTGTGTACACTTCAAAATAGTAAACTTTATGGTAGGTGAATTGTATCTGAATTTAATGCATATTTTGAAAGAGTCAACTACAATGAGACAATTTTGAGTGTTTTATTTAGCATAAGAATGCGCACAATGTACTACTATGGGTGATAATGGAGGGGTGGGGAGGAGGGGTTTCCTTCAGCCCAGCCTGCACCCTCTCCAATTGGGGATCCCTTGGGGGATGTCTGACGGCCTATTTAGGACCGATCCCTGTGGCAGTCACTGATTGCAGGACTGACTTCCGGTGTTCAGTCGAGCCTTCGGTCATTATGGACCCTGGGTTTTTATATATTAGGATAAAGTAAGTAAATCCCTTCTTTCTCCATGGAGTTAATAACACAGTGTTTAGACAAGAACATATCATTTCCAGAAATGACATAGTTTTCTGACAGATTTCCAGAAACTACATCTACCACTCACAGAAGCCACATAGCAAAGAAACATCAAGAATGTATATAGTTACAAGAGCCTAGAAATCTTTTCTCCTTTACCTCCATGGCTTCCTGAGCAATCTCTGGCATGTGTGACTGAGGGACCAGTTGGACAAGCCCTGTAATTAATTCCGCTGTACTGCCTTGGGTTTCAGGCCCCTGTTTTCTTGGATTCTGCAAGGAAAAAAAGAAATTTTCAATAAAAATAATTATTTGACAGCAGCTAAATAGAGGAGGGAATGCAGAGTGACTACTAATGGGTATCAGGTTTCTTCAGGGGGGGATGGAAATGTTCTAGAATTAGATAGTGTAATAGCTGCACAACCTTGTATATACTAAACACCAGTGAATTATAGAATTTTAAATGGTGACTTTTATGGTATTGAATTATATCTCAATAAAAATAACTATGGAATTTTTTAATAAATCAAAACTGCTTTTGTTAAGGAGTTTCTTACTCTACATTTGTACTTGTTCATTAATTTAAATAATGCCCAGCAAAAAAATCCTAATTGAAAGAAAACAAACTAGGTATTAGCTTTTCATAAGAAATCATATCAGTAATATAATTTTTTTTAGCAACACTACAATGACTAAATCATATATGTCTGGTTCTAAACTGGTTTAGATCTTATAAATGATTGGGATCAAAGGCAAAGAACATGTATGTCTTGTCCAGTACAGAGGAGCTACCCAAATCCATAAGGGGCTAGAATTCACACCTCCAGACACCCATACCTCAGTCTCTTTCATTGTGGGAAATCACTGTGTACTACAAAAAGCCAAATGGAGGTGTATATAAATGCAAATGTCTACCTACTTAAAGAGACTAAAAAGCTTCCTAAAACTTGGAAGTATCTGGTTATACTTCAAGAATATATGACCCTAAGTGGTTTGGCTCAGTGGATAGAGCTTCGGCCTGCAGACTGAAAGGTCCCAGGTTCGATTCCGGTCAAGGGCATGTACCTTGGTTGCGGTCACATCCCCAGTGGGAGGTGTGCAGGAGGCAGCTGATCGATGTTTCTCTCTCATCAATGTTTCTAACTCTCTATCCCTCTCCCTTCCTCTCTGTAAAAAATCAATAAAATATATTTTTTAAAAAAAGAATATATGGTTCACTAAAGAGAGGCCAATTCATCTTGTGCCCATATTTGTATTTTGCTAACTATAGATTCTTTCCCCTCATAATGATTAAGGTAAGCCCTCACTCTAGTATAGCTATAATTCAAAATTGTTAGCCTATTTTCTAAAATTATATTCATTTGTTAACCCAATAACATTTATATTCAGTTGTTAATAACCTGATACCAAAGACATGACAAGTAAAACTTGTGTGTTTCCTACCCTCCTGGAGCATATAGTCTGGTGAGAAAGAAAACATCAATAAAATAATCAGACCAATAAGTGTTAAGACTGCAAATGAGGTAAGAACTATGAAGATAAATGCTGCTATGATCACCTGTAACAGGGAAACGTGACAAAGTCAGAGAGGCTTCCTGAGGGCAGAAATGACAGCTCAGAATTAGCAGGAATTACTATGTGAAGAAGAGATAGAAGCATAAAGTATGCAGAGGGGCCAGCAAGTGTAAGGGCAGATATGAAGGAATGTGGTAAGATGGAAGAAAAGCAGGCCATTGTGACTAGAGAAAAAGAAAAGTAGATACAAAAAAATATGCTAGAAGTGGCAGGTGGGAGTCAGATTTTACATAACCTTGCAGATCTACTTGGAGTTTGGTCTTTATTCCATGAGCAATTTCAAGTAAAAGTTTTAAGCTGGACAGGGAGCATTTGCTTTTTAAAGGGATCACCATAAATTTACTAAAGAAAAACGATTAGAGGGGGGTAGGAGATGATGCAAGCTGAGTAATTAGGAGGCTTGAAAAAATGAGAATAGAGATGGTAGATATGGAAGACAATAAAACTGTATTACTTTAAAAATAGCATGATTAAGATCATTTAATAGTTATTCCTATACTTCACCTATTTACTAAGATTTAGAATTTTTATATATAAAATATGAAATAATGAATAACTATTTTAATTTACCTTTGGTTACTCTGAGAAAAGTTGTTTAACCACTAGATGGCAGCAAAGAAAATAATTTCAATTTTAAATGTTTTTTTTGTGCTTGCTAAATTTCAAATTTGGAACATAGTTTTGTTTAAATTCTTATTCGTTTAACAATAAAATATTTTAAAATAAAATATTTAACACATACAACACCAATGACTTTGGTGCTTTCTTTGATCCTGAATTATAGCCATGCAGAGCAGTACTAATATATATTTGACATGCATGATAAAATAACTTGTGCTATATAACTAAAGGATAAGGAAAAGAGTATTTCAATACTTTTATAGAGTCTCACTGATAGTCTTTATGAAAAATTTCTTTGCCAAAGTTCTAGCAATTTATTCTATTAGACTCCCAAATATGGATGGGCTTTTCAATAAGTTCAAAATGTCACTAATCCTTTGAGGAATTCTGTCTCCCTCTCTGCTCTTGTTTCTCTCCAGAAAAAAATACTCACATAAACCCTTTTCTTTTTTGAAATTCAGGGTGTTCCACAGAACTCTTGAAACTATGGATATCAAGTAATAAACTCCTATAGTATAGTAATTTGGAAAATATGCCATCAAAATAGAACATACCTTAAAACTTATAAGGCCTACTGTAGAGCAGAGCAGTAAGAAGTCTTTCTGGATGCTACTCTCCAGAGATGGGAGAAACACCACAGAAGTTAAACATGTTATCCTATGAACTTCACAATGTATTACTGTTACAGTTGGGACATTGATAATATTAATGTCAACTATTCTATTAGTAGTAGTAACAGCTAACATTTGTGCTTATTATGCATTTATTATGCATTGTTTCTAAAACATAACATGTTCGATCTCAATCTTCTTAATCTCTCTAAAGTAGGAGTATCATAGCATTTCACATGAGAAAACTAAAGCACTGAGAGATTAAGTCACCCAAATCACATAGCTAGTCTGTCTCCAGAGCCCATGCTTTTAATCACTTCATATAACTATCACTCATTTACATCTGGTAGTTGCTAATTATGTTGTATGCCAGACTGATACTCTCAGGGAACTAATAACATCAGAGGCTGTAAGAGCAGAGTTATGACCACACCCATTTTCATCTCTTCCTTCCAATACAGAATTGGTAGGCAAAGCCAGTGATAATAGAAGGCTGACAGGAAGAAAGGAGGACAGAAAAACTAAATGGTTTGGCAGTAGCAATCCTATCCTATAAAATAAAAGGCTAATATGCAAATTGTCCCCTCAAAAGTTCAACTGATTGGGGAGTTCGACAGCCCGTTATGACGTGCACTGACCACCAGGGGGCGGCACGGAACAAAGGAAGGCCCTGGCTGGCAGCCAGCAGCCGGGGGAAGGAAGACTCCAGCCAGCACTGATCGCAGGTCAGGCCTGGGGTCCCTACCCATGGATGAATTTTGTGCACCAGGCCTCTAGTTAGATATTTAAAAAACCAACCAGCCCAGCCAGTGTGGCTCAGTGGTTGAGCGTCAATCTATGAATCAAAAGGTCACAGTTTGACCCTAATCAGTTTGACTCAGTGGATACAGCATCAGCCTGCAGACTCGAGGGTCTCAGGTTCAAATCCAGTCAGGGGCATGTACCTTGGTTGCGGGCACATCCCCCAGTAGGGGATATGCAGGAGACAGCTGATTGATGTTTCTCTCTCATCAGTGTTTCTAACTCTCTCTCTCTCCCCCTTCCTCTCTGTAAAAAAATCAATAAAATATATATATATATTTTTTAAAAGTTCACAGTTTGATTCCTGGTCAAGGCATGTGCCCAGGTTGTGGGCTTGATCCCCAATGTGGGGCATGCAGGAGGCAGTTGATCAATAATTCTCATCATTTATGTTTCTATCTCTCTCTCCCTCTCCCTTCCTCTCTGAAATAATATATATATTTTAAAACACAAAACTGTATAGCTGTAAAAAGCACTCTTATTTAAGGTTTGCTTCATTACCTTCATCCCCATCCCAGGATAATGCCTGAATAACATATAATCTGGTAACAGGGTAAGGACAGAAGAGCTTACCAAAGTATATTAGTTAACAATAAGGAAAATAAAGAAGAAAAAAGTAAAACATCTGATCTAATTATATTAGTATTCTCTATAAGTTCATTTTCTTAGTGATGTCTTCATGATCAGAACGGAGCAGTAAGTGATCTTTAGCTAATAATTATATTCAAGGTCTTGGCATTTCAGTTAAACCAAACTAGGTTAGTGTAATAATTACAAGGAGTTTCATAAAAATACTTACACAAAGCAAGAGCTTTGGATCTGCATGAATTAGTTTCACCATGGACAAGAGAAGATACTTATAACTTCTTGTCTCCAGATCTGTAGGTTTTTCTTTAAATTTAAGGCTTGTTACTTTTTCTTTAAATGTAAGACTCTAAAAATAAAAACATGACATCATCCTGTAAGAATCAGATATTGCTCATGATGATAGCTATCCAACTTTTTAAATTAAATTATTAAAAAAGCTTTGAAAAAAATTAAGATTTTAAATTATCAAATTGTGGTATTAGTAGAAACATTCAATGGTAAGTAAGGTTAATGATATTCAGCTTTAAAAAAACAAATTACAATTATTTTTGCAACATTTTCACTATTCTTATATAATCTACCTAATAAAACTTAGGAGAAAATATATTAAAATACTAATAGCTTTAGTAGCAGGTTGACTCCTTTGTAAAAAACAATTTCCAAAATATGAAAAAAAATTAGGGATAAAATATTTAGCCTATACCTTTCCAAATACTTTAAGCAATGCATGTAATAAACATTTATCCTACACTAGTGGTCGGCAAACTCATTAGTCAACAGAGCCAAATATCAACAGTACAAAGATTGAAATTTCTTTTGAGAGCCACATTTTTTAAACTTAAACTTCTAACACCACTTCTTCAAAATAGACTCGCCCAGGCCGAAAACCAACTTTTGCGCATGGGCCACGAAGTTTCAATCGCACTGTACGTTTGTGCCGGCACTGGTATTTTGTGGAAGAGCCACAATCAAGGGACCAAAGAGTTGCATGTGGCTCGCGAGCCGCGTTTTGCTGACCACTGTCCTACACAGATAAACACAAATATTTCATAGAATTTTTAACATTATCAAATGTAAAATGCATCATTATTTATGTACCAGAAATGAAAAATCACTGTCAACTGTCAGACATGAGACAAATAAGATGCACTCTCAATTTCAGAGATGTTAAAAACTAAAAGTAAGTGCTTCTTAGAATTGATGAGCTATGCTATATAGGCAACCTCTGCATTTAATAGTTTAACTGAAGTTTGCTTTTTCCTTCAATGGCATTCCATCTCTCTCAAATTACAGAATATATGTATTTTGTCAGGAGAACAATGATAAAACAGAGAAAGAACTCTTTGAGAAAGATCAATTCATGGAAAATGTCTTTCAAGTACTATTAAACTATTATTTACTTAGTACAGAGATACTATGGTGGATCCTGTGCTGGTACTGTAATTATAGATGATATTCAACCGAAAATACAACAATTGTATTCTGGATCCAAAACTGCCTTTCTCTCTATTCTTATCAAACATTTCCCTTTTCCTTTAAAAGGACGCAGAAATATATGGTTTGACATGTATGCCTTTATGTGAACACATATACAAATAGATGGACATCCAGCATCTATGCACCTGTAATAAAAATGTCCAAGTAGCCCTAGATGGTTGTTCAGTGGTTAGAGCGTCGGCCTACAGACTGAAGGGCTTAGGGTTCAATTCTGGTCAAGGGCATGTACCTTGGTTGCAGACTTGATCCCTGGCCCTGGTCAGAGCGTGGGGGAGGCAACCAATCAATGTCTCTCTCCCACACCAATGTTTTTCTCTCTGTGTCTCCACCCCTCCTTTCCACTCTCTAAAAATCAGTGGGGAAAAAAATATCCTCAGGTGAAGATTAACAACAACAAAAAATGTCCAAGTAAAAAGGCTGCCTTTTAAAGGTAAAAAATGGAGATACATATCTATAATACACAGTAACTATCCTCAGTGTTTAAGTATGAGTGAAGCCTCTGATATTATGCCTAAGAATACTTAAGGTTTTTGGTCTTCAGAGGGAAAAAAAAACAAACCACACATTAATGCTGAAGAATGTCACTACACAGAAGAAATAGTGAAATTCACAAATACTATTGGTTTTCTGTATTTATAATCCAACTGCAAATGCCTTCCCAAATGTATTTAATAAATTGTTTCTACTGTTTGTTCCCATTAAACTATTTTTTCATTCAGAGTTAACACCTTATATGAAGGTGAAACTTTCACTGAACAAATTTATTTACTAAGATGTAACTAAGTATAACTGCTCTTCCCTGATGCAGCCATTACACAGGTACACAGATCAGAGAACAATGAACAGACATAAGAATTATCTCTTAATAAGTAATCCTTTCCAAAAAGTAAATAATAGCTTAATTATGTTATCTCTTAATCTCAGGTATAAGCATATAAATTTTGTTACACCATGACTGCCCTAATCTATAATAATAAAAGCATAATATGCTAATTCGATTGGACGTCCTTCTGCACGACTTTCCGGACGAAGCTGGGGCTGCGAGGGAATCCTGAATCTGCGTGTCCCTGGGTCCCCGGTGCCTACCAGCGGCCGGAGGGAAGCCCGGATCCTCAGGGCCAGAGGGAAGCCAGTGTAGGCAGCCAGGGGAAGGAAGGCCTACTCTTGCACGAATTTCATGCATTGAGCCTCTAATATGAGATATAAGACTTGAAAAATTCAAAGAAATGTTTCAATTTAAACAACTTTAATTACTGACCATTAGTGGGGTACATAACAAGGAACAACTTGCTAAAGAAGAAATATATTTCTTAACTAGAAATGTAAGAAACAAAATCCATTCATTAATTTTTTTCATTGATCTTCCACACTGCAGATTAATTAGTAGGAATCCAACTTGGTATATATGCTTTAGACAAAGAAGAGATGCAATCATGCACAGGAAAAAAATTCATGAATCAGAGTATTCAGATGTCTATTAAGAATCCAAACCATTTGTTAACTTATTTAAGACCATAACTAAATTACAGGTATGTAAGAAGCATTTGCTGAGCCATGATCTTCTTTAAGAAGCAAAATGTGTAGAAATATACTTATTTGTGAAAATTCACACATCTATCATTAACAGGCTATCTTAGTTTTAAAACAGTAAATGGTTGTCTGGCCAGCATGGCTCAGTGGTTGAGCATGGACCTATGAACCAGGATGTCACAGTCGATTCCCAGTCAGGGCACATGCCTGGGTTGCAGGCTCGATTCCCAGTATGAAGGCAGCTGATCAATGATTCTCTTTCATCCTTTACGTTTTCCTCTCCCTCTCTCTTTCTCTCTCCCTCTACCTTTCCCTCTTCCTTTCTCCCTTTATCTCTGAAGTCAATAAAAATATATTTTAAAAAAACAGTAAATGGTAAGTGCTAAGACAAATATTTCAAATTTTAACAAATACTAAAGTACATAGTAGAGAAGTTATGACTCAATATTCATATGAAAAAGGCTAAAGTGTTTAAATGAATGAAAGTTCAATCTAAGATAATAATGCAAATTTAGACTGTTTAGTAGAAACATGGTATGAGATACAGCTTTCATCAATTATTACACCACATCTAGAACAATAAAATCAGATCTTAACATGTAATTTTAATTGGGGGTGGGGTGGAGGTATTAGGTTGAATTATTTCCAGAAGAGGGGAAAAAAAAACAAAACATTTTGAAAACAGCTCAAGTAAGAAATTCATTCACACATCTAATAAATATGCACTAAATGCCTACTATGAGCCAGATACTATATCTAGGGGCCAAATACAACTCTTGCTTTCATCAAGCTAACACACCATGAGGAAAGATAGCTGAAGAACCAGGTAGACACTGGACTAAATGTTGACTATTCACTAACCATGTCACTATTTATCATTCATTTAATAATATTTGTGTCTCGAGGGTTGCAAGAAACTCCAGAAGCAAGTTTTTTGCTCTAGGAGAAACCAAGACGGCAGCATAGGTAAACCTATAAACTGCTGCCTTGCACAACAATTTCAAAACTACAACTAAAAGACAAAATGTCTATCACCCAGAGCCATGGGAAAGCTGGCTGAGTGGAAGTTCTACAACTAGAAGGAAAGAGAAACAAGCACTGAGACGTGCACAAGCGCTGAGGTACTGAGGGGTACGAATCGGGCTGGCAGTAGCTGTCTGGGTGTGCCGCTTCTTTCAACCAGAAGGGAGACAAGCTCCCAATTACTCTGAACTCCAGTTTCTAGGGAGACGCTGGGGACCCAAACTCCTACGGGGAGAAGCTAGACTGTCTGCCATCGGGTCGGAAAGTGAGGGTGACTTTCTTGCAGAGGTGCGCACAACAATCATTGTTTACTGCACTGGGGCGCATGACGTGGGGACTTGGAAATGTGGAAACGCAGAGACAGCTGATTGACAGCCATCGCTGTTTGCCACGCCCTAGCCTAGTGACTCCCTGAGACTCCGCCCCGCACAATCTACAAACCCACCCAAACTCCCAGCAGCGGCTTTTGCATATAAATGGCCTGCCCTACCGCAGCTTAACCAAACAAATTGCAGCTCTGGTCAGACAGCTCCAAAACCTCCAAACCCCAAGCAAAGAGGAGAAAACTGTAGTTCTCACTGTAGCTCCTGCTGGGTGGCCTCAGACAGTAGCTGACCTCCACCCCATTGTAGATCCAGAAGCTAGTGGATCTAGTGGTCAGTGTGAGACAACACCAGATTTCAACTACTCACATCCATAAGTGACACATTCAAGAGGCAGACTCAGTGAGCACCAAAGCCCCACTGAAACAAGTCCTCCCCATAAACGTGTCTCCAGCACAGCAGTTCCTCCATTATAGACACAGCGGGTCCCAACAGCCAATTGGCCTGGAAGTCAATTCCTCCCAGTGACACCAACAACAATCAAGACTTAACTACAACAAGGCTGTACACACAGTCCACAAAGGGGTGCACCAAGAGTGTCCATCTCAGGTAACTGGGAGGCCGACCCACTGGGCCACACAGGATACCTAACACCCTACCAACTCAGGGAAGCAGTGAAAATGTGGAGACAAAGAACAGATCACAAACGAAAGAAATAGAGGAAAACAAACAACTGGATATAGAGTTCAAAACCACGGTTATAAGGTTTTTCAAGAATTTCCTAGAAAAGGCCGATAAATTTAACGAGACCCTCGAGGATATGAAAAAGGACCAACTAGAAATTAAACATACACTGATTGAAATAGAAAAAAATTAGACAGAGACCCAACAGCAGACTAGAGGAACACAAGAATCAAGTCAAAGAGTTGAAATACTAAGAAGCAAAAAACACTCAACCGGAAAAGCAAAAAGAAAAAAGAATCCAAAAATTTGAACATAGTGTAAGAAGCCTCTGGGACAACTTCAAGCATACCAACATCAGAATAATGGGGGTGCCAGAAGAAGAGAGAGAACAAGATACTGAAAACCTATTTGAAGAAATAATGACTGAAAACTTCCCCCACCTGGTGAAAGAAATAGACTTGTAAGTGCACAGAACCCCAAACAAAAGGAATCCAAAGAGGAGCACACCAAGACACATCAAAATTAAAATGCCAAGAGCAAAAGACAAAGAGAGAATATTAAAAACAGCAAGAGAAAAACAGTTAATTACCTACCAGGGAGCACCCATATGATTGTCAGCTGATTTCTCAATAGAAACTATGCAGGCCAGATAGGAGTGGCAAGAAGTATTCAAAGTGATGAACAGCAAGAACCTACAACCAAGATTACTCTACCCAGCAAAGTTATCATTCAGAACTGAAGGTCAGATAAAGAGCTTCACAGATAAGAAAAAGCTAAAGGAGTTCATCACCACCAAACCAGGATTATATGAAATGCTGAAAGGTATTCTTTAAGAAGAGGAGGAAGAAAAAAGTAAAGATAAAAATTATGAACAACAAATACATATCTATCAACAAATGAATCTAAAAGTCAAGTGAATTAAAAATCTGATGAACAGAGTAAACTGGTGAATATAATAGAATCAGGGGCATAGAATGGGAATGGATTGATAATTCTCAGGGGGAAAGGGTATGGGGGGTATGGGAAAAGACTGGACAAAAATCATACACCTATGGATGAGGACAGTGCGGGGGAGGTAAGAGCAGAGGGTGGGGTGGGAACTGGGTGGAGGGGAGCTATGGCAGGAAAAAGGAGAAACAATTGTAATAATCGGAACAATAAAGATTTATTAAATTAAAATAATAATAATAATAATAATAATATTTGTGCCTCTGTTTCCAAAACTGTAAAACCAGGTAAAAAAAAAAAATACACACACGCTTTTATTTTATATTTATTTATTTATTTATTTTTTAAATATATTTTATTGATTTTTACAGAGAGAAAGGGAGAAGGATGGAGAGTTAGAAACATCGATGAGAGAGAAACATCGATCAGCTGCCTCCTGCACGCCCCCTACTGGGGATGTGTCCGCAACCCAGGTACATGCCCATGACCGGAATCGAACCTGAGACCTTTCAGTCTGCAGGCTGATGCTCTATCCACTGAGCCAAACCGGTTTCAGCCACGCACACACTTTTAAAGAAAGCTGAAATAATAAAATCCCTTCCAATGGTAAAACGATACTCCTATCTAATAAAGAGGGTATATGCTAATTCATACTCACACCATCGCAAAACAAAGGGAATATGTTAATTGACTGCCACGCCCTCAAAGATGGCATCGCCCAGTTCCCTCAGACCCACCGGGGTGGGCAGGCGGGCAGTAATGGCCGGCCCGCCTGCCTCTGGAGTCCCCCAGTCCCCTCAGCCCCTCAGGTGATCAGGGCTGGCCCAAGGTGCAGCAAGCCTTGGATGGCAACTGCCCAGATGCCTAGGGCCGCGCAAGGCTCAGGTAACCAGGGCCGGCCAAGGCTTGTGCTGCCAGCAGTGGCAGCAGCAGAGGTGTGATGGGGACATCACTTCCCCTGATCGCCAGGTCACCTTTTGCCCTTGAGGGCTCCTGGACTATGAGAGGGGGCAGGCCAGGCTGAGGGACCCTCCCTCCAGTGCATGAATTTTCATGCACCGGGCCTCTAGTATAAAAATAAGAACCTTTAGGAGTACAGGAGTTAGTTCTACAAAGCTGCAAACACAGAGAAAGTGGATGGATCAGTGGTGGCTGGGAGTGATAGGGACATGAGTCTACCTTCGTTGAAGAAAATTTTCATATAGTTAGCTCTTTCCAACAAGAAATGTATCTATCTCCAATATACTAGTAGAGGGCAGTTGTAAAGCCTAGACACAAATATTATTTTATTGTTTTACAGACTAAACTTCTTGATTGCTACCTCTGCAGCAAGCTAAAGGCTCATGTTTATTAAAGCCACAATTCATCTGAGGCAATGTAAATGAGAACAACCCACTGAACATACCATGTTAACACAGTGGTTTTCAACTGGAGCCATTTGTCCCTCAGAGAGTATCTGGAAATGTCTGGAGACACTTTTGGTTTTCATTACTGGCGGGGCAGGGGGTGGGGTGCTATTAGCATCCTTATCGCACAGGACAGTCCCTACAACAAAAAGTTATCCATTCCAAACGTCAACAGTGCTAAGGTTAAGAAATCCAGATGTAATGTATTCTCTCTAACATTTATTATATGCTAGAGGCCCAGTGCATGAAATTTGTGCATGGGGGGATGTGTCCCTCAACCCAGCCTGCACACTCTCCAATCTGGGACCCCTCGAGGGATGTCCGACTGCCCTTTTAGGCCCGATCCTACCAAAATAATATTGATGAACCTCTAGCCAGGCTCACTAAGAACCAAAGAGAGAGGACCCAAATAAACAAAATCAGAAATGAAATAGGTGAAATAACAACAGACCCCACCAAAATACAAAGGATTGTTAAAAAATCCTTTCCAACAAACTGGACAACCTGGAGAAAATGGACATATTCCTAGAAAAATGTAACCTTCCAAAACTCAATCAGGAAGAATCTAAACAGCTCAATAGGCCAATAATTATGGAAGAAATTGAAACAGTCACCAAAAAGCTTCCAGCAAACAAAAGCCCAGGGCCAGACAGCTTCACAGGGGAGTTTCACCAAACATTCAAGGAAGAACTAAAATCTATCCTCCTCAGACTATTCCAAAAAATTCAAGAGGAAGGAACACTTCCAAGCTCCTTCTATGAAGCCAGCATCACCCTAATACCAAAACCAGATAAAGACAACACAATGAAAGAGAATTATGGGCCAATAGCCCTCATGAACAGAGATGCCAAAATCCTCAACAAAATTCTAGCAAATCGGATCCAACACTACATCAAAAAGATCATACACCATGACCAAGTAGGATTTATCCCAAGAATGCAAGGATGGTACAATATCTGCAAATCAATAAACGTGATACATCACATAAACAAATTGAGAGATAAAAATCAGTCATATTAATTGATGCAGAAAAAGCATTTGACAAAATCCAACACCCTTTCTTGATAAAAACTATCAATAACATGGGAATAGAAGGATCATACCTCAACTTAATAAAAGCTATATATGATAAACCCACAGCTAACATCATACTCAATGGGCAAAAACTAAAACCATTTCCCCTAAGAACAGGAACAAGACAGGGATGCCCACTCTCACCACTCCTGTTCAACATAGTACTGGAAGTATTAGCCATTGCAATTAGACAAGAAGAAATAAAAGGCATCCAAATAGGAAAAGAATGAGTAAAGCTGTCCTTATTTGCAGATGACATGATATTGTATATAAAAAAAACAAAAGACTCCATCAAAAAACTAATAGACTTAGTAAATGAATTCAGCAATGTAGCAGTATACAAAATTAACGCCAAGAAATCTATGGTATTTTTATACACCAACAGTGCATTTACAGAAAGAGAGACTAAAAAAGCAATCCCATTTACCATCGCACCAAAAAATTAAGATACCTAGAAATAAACTTAACTAAGGAGGTAAAAGACCTATACACGGAAAACTACAGGACACTGAAAAAAGAGATAGAGGAAGATGTAAGCAGATGGGAGAACATACCATGTTCATGGATTGGCCGAATCAACATCATTAAAATGTCCATACTACCCAAAGCAATCTACAGATTCAATGCACTCCCCATTAAAATACCAATGGCATATTTCACAGACCTAGAAAGAACTCTCCAAAAATTCATTTGGAATAAAAAAAGACCCTGAATAGCCACAGTAATCCTGAGAAAAAAGAACCAAGTAGGTGGGATCTCAATACCAGATTTCAAGCTGTATTACAAAGCCACTGTTCTCAGAACTGCCTGGTACTGGCACAAGAACAGACATATAGATCAATGGAATAGAATAGAGAACCCAGAAATTGACCCAGATCACTACGCTCAGTTAATATTTGACAAATGAGGCATGAACATACAATGGAGTCAAGACAGTCTCTTCAATAAATGGTGTTGGGAGAATTGGACAGAAATGAAAAAAAATGAAACTAGACCACCAACTTACACCATACATAAAAATAAACTCAAAATGGATCAAGGACTTAAACATACAACAAGAAACCATAAAAATACTAGAGGAATCCATAGCCAGAAAAACCTCTGACATATGCCGAACCAATTTCTTCACAGATACTGCTCCTAGGGCAATGGAAACTAAAGAGAAAATAAACAAATGGGACTACATTAAAATAAAAAGCTTTTGCACAGCAAAGGAGACCACCAATAAAACAACAAGAAAATGCACTGCATGGGAGAACACATTTGCCAATGATATCAACGATAAGAGTTTAATCTCCAACATTTACAGGGAACTCATGCAGCTTAACAAAAAGAAGATAAACAACCCAATCAAAAAATGGGCAACTGATCTAAATAGACAGTTTATGAAAGAAGACAGAAGAAAGGCCAAGAGACATATATATGAAAACCTGCTCAAAGTCACTAATCATCAGAGAGATGCAAATCAAAACAACAATGTGGTACCATCTCACACCTGTCAGAATTGCTATTATCAACAAATCAACAAATGACAAGTGCTGGTAAGGATGCGGAGAAAAAGGAACCCTCGTGCACTGCAGGGGGCAATGCAAACTGGTGCAGCCACTGTGGAGAACAGTATGGTTTCCTCAAAAAACTAAAAATGGAACTCCCATTTGACCCAGTGATCCCGCTTGCAGGAATATATCCCAAGAAACTAGAAACACAAATCAGAAAGGATATATACACCCCTTTGATCATAGCAGCACAATTCACCATAGCTAAGATTTGGAAACAGCCTAAGTGCCTGTCAGAAGATGAGTGGATTAAAAAACTGTGGTACATCTACACAATGGAATACTATGCTGTGGTAAAAAAGAAGGAGTTCTTACCATTTGCAACAACATGGATGGAGATGGAGAGCATTATGCTAAGTGAAATAAGCCAGGCAGAGAAAGATAAGTATCACATGATCTCACTCATTTGCGGAATATAATGAACAACATAAACTGATGAACAAAAATATATCCAGAGACAGAGATACATCAATCAGAACGTCAAACATCAGGGAAGGTAGGGGAGGGTGGGGGTAAAGTGGAAAGATCAACCAAAGGACTTATATGCATGCATGTAAGCCTAATTAATGGACACAGACAACAAGGGGGTGGGGGCATGAATGGGAGGTGGGGGGTAATAAGGATACATATGTAATACCTTAATCAATAAAGAAATTTTAAAAAAATAATAAAATAAAATTTTAAAAATATTTTTTTAAATCCCTTACAATGGTAAAATGATCCTCCTATCTAATAAAGAGGGAATATGCTAATTGATCCTCAAACCATCGCAAAAATGTCAGCACCCACAGCCAATAAGGAATATGCTAATTTACTGCTACACCCTCAAAGATGGTGGCGCCCACAGCCAATAAAGAGGGAATATGCTAATTGACTGTCACACCCTCAAAGATGGTGGCGCCCAGTTCCCTACCAGGATCAGGCCTAAAAAGGCAGTCAGACATCCCTCTCACAATCCAGGACTGCTGGCTCCCTTCTGCTCACCTGGCTGCCTTCCTGATTGGCCCCAACCACTTCTGCCTGCCAGCCTGATCACCCCCTAACCACTCCCCTGCTAGCCTGATTGATGCCTAACTGCTCCCCTGCCAGCATGTTTGCCCCTAACTGCCCTCCCCTGCAGGCCTGGTTACCCCTAACTGCCCTCTCCTGCAAGCCTGGGTCCCCCCCAACTGCCCTTCCCTGCAGGCCTGGTCGCCCCCAACTTCCATCCTCTGCCAGCCTGGTCACCCCTAACTGCCCTCCCTGTAGGCTTGATCACCCCCAACTGCCCCCCCTTGCAGGCCTGGTCCCTCCCAACTGCCCTCCCCTGTTGGCCATCTTGTGGCAGCCATCTTGTGTCCACATGGAGGCAGCCATCTTGTGTGTTGAAGTGATGGTCAATTTGCACATTACTCTCTTATTAGATAGGAGAATAGAGGCCTGGTGCATGGGTGGGGGCCAGCTGGTTTCCCCTGAAGGGTATCCTGGATCAGGGTGGGGGTTCCCTTGGGGCGTAGGGAGGCCTGGGCAAGGGGCCTGTGGTCGTTTGCAGGCCGGCCATGCCCCCCGGCGACCCAAGTGGAGGCCCTGGTAACTGGGATTTATTTGTCTTCTATAATTGAAACTTTGTAGCTTGAATAGAGTCCAGGGCTGGCCATGGTGTGCGGAAAGCTTCGCTTCCTCCATTGCCGGGGAAACCCAAGCCTCCTGCTCGCTCTGTGGCCGCAACCATCTTGGTTAGGTTATTTTGCATACTCGCTCCTGATTGGCTGGTGGGTGTGGCTTGTGGGTGTAGCAGAAGTATGGTCAATTTGTATATTACTCTTTTATTAGATAGGATAAGATAGGATATTTGACTGTATTTCTAGACTTTGTGACTCCTATTAGTGAGCTCTTCATTTTAAGTTTTCAAGCAAAAGCTACAAGATTGGCATCACAGGAGGGTAAGTGCTTTGTCCATTTAATTCATCACGCTTCCCTGGAATTAACACTGTGCCTGGAAGTTGGTGGGAGTTCAATACTCCCCTATCTGTTGTCTGACTGTTCTTACCAGGTTTAAGAGAGGTAAGATTCACCTTAAAGATCATCCAAATTCTAAAATGTTCTTATTATAAAAAATTACTTCATATCAAATTTGCTAGTTATTTTCCTTGGGAAAAATATCAGCCAGAAATCTGTCCTTTAGCCATTATTTGAAATATATATACATACAAAATTTTATACATATATAAATATGTGACTATAAGCAGCTTAAGAATAACTCTTAATTTTGAAAATCAAATGAATACTGATAATTTAAAAAATCAAATGAATATGAATAATTTCAGAGAATAACTAAAATATAAAAACTAAATTCTTACCACAGGTGTCCTTGGACCAATATAATCTAGTATGGATTTAAGAAACAATTATCAATAGTATAATATGCAGCTCCTAGAATCAGCTGACAACTAGAGTTAAAAAGTAAAAATAACTTCTAAATGTAGGAAATATTTTCAGACTACCAATAAAATTTTGTCTTTGTTCAAATGAGTAATTTAGTTTCATTTTCTTTCAATCCTCATACCAAAAAAAAAAAATTACAGAAAGGAGATAAACAGGATATTGAAGTTAAACTGGAAGTGAGTATTAACTTTCCACCAATTTCTATTATTGGAGGTCAAAATAGGCAGAAAACGGTAAACAAAAAGTCAAATAAAGTTATATCCCAGAAGATATCTGAAATAAGTCAATAAACAATTTTTAAGCAATTAACTGCAAATCATTTTCTAAAATTTTTAAAAATAATGTCTATCTAGTTAAATAACATTTAAGTAACAATTATTGATGTTTACCTTACACTTGGATTGAAATGTCAATTTCTTAAAAAATTAAGGACTTGGCATTACAAAAAGTTAAGCAAAAATAACTTTGCATTTTATATAATAAAAAAATCCCTGGCTGGGTTGCTCAGGTGGTTGGAGCATCGTCACGTACACCAAAAAGTTGTGGGTTCAATTCCTGGTCAGGGGATATATGTGGGTTACATGTTTTATCCCCAGTCAGGGAGCTTACTAGAGGCAAGCAATCAATATTTCTCCATTGATGTTTCTCTTTCTCTCCTTCCCTCCCTCCTTCCATTTCTCTCTGTCTAAAAAATCAATAGAAACATATGCTCAGGTGAGAATCACTGTCATGCTCTTTTGGTTATAATTTTGTAGGCTAAATAATCCCAAAACATATGGCATAGCAAATTTCTCTATTTGAACATCTAAAATAAACAATCCTCTGCAACAATTACTGACAACTGGATAAGAGTGAACTACAACTACATGACACCAAAATATTTTATGGACTAAGGGAACTTGGAAAAAGAGAAGCATGCCAGGGAAGAAGCTGTTTAAATTATCTTCTGAGTGTGAAACGGATAATTTCCCAGATAAAACCAATAGGTAAAAACATGCTACATTTTCTATCTGAAATGATATGATGTGACTATGATGGTAACTAAGCACAGAAAAGTCAAAGAAACCCAGGACTTTTCTGAGGTAGTTACAATGGGTCATACTTACAGCCACAGAAGCCCACTGCCATGCAAAACAGTGACTGGTTGGCATCTGATCATTTGAGCGACAGCAGCCAATAAGAATAGAAAATAAGAAGCAGAAGACAAAGCACCACCAATCAATGTCAAGAGTTGACATGTATAATATTCTTGCTATATATAAATAGCAATATATGACTTCTAGAATCCTATTAACTAATTGTCTGTTTAAATGGCGTCCCCATGAGATTTAAAATTCCATATCAAGAGTACTAATTTGTTATTAAGTTTAAACACAAACTTCAATATTAAAGTGCCTATCATTTAAAAAAAAAAAAAAAACTCAAAGCATGTTTGCTGAATTATTTTTATTTTAAATAAAATTTTTAAATTTTAGTTCTTATTTCCGATGTATAATATTCAGCACCCAATGGTAAACTGTGCATTAGCAGGAACATTCACTCTAACCCAGAAGTCAGCATCCCTAGTCATCCCCCAAAAGATGGGGAACTAATAAAAATATTTTGATTCTTAAGGAAAAATTAAAGAAAAAAGAAACTAAAAAGTGAGATTAAGATTTTTAATTTTGTGAGAAAAATTCTCTAAAAAAAATAAGTTCAACTCACTGAAATAGTGGAAAACCAACCTCATAAACTAGTATTGCAACAATATTGCAGTATATAACATATTACAATACTTATACAAAAGGAGGAACACATTTGATTTTCTAAAATAATCAAAACAGCAGGAATGGGATAAAGATATTGAAAATGCACTAGGAAGAAGGTGGGATTCAAAATTCATGATTAATCTTACCGGTGCCATTCGTATTGCTGGGTGTGCTCCACAGCCTTGTACTGCTTTATGAAGTGTTTCACCAAACATATTTCGAAGTTCAACTGAGTGACAATATACGGCATCAATCTTTGGCCACCAATCCAATGCAGACTGGACAAAAATAGAGACCATAAGAAAGGGAAAGTACAAGTTTGCACTGAGTTATATGCTCTGGTTATTACTGTAGTTTACGTTTTATCCTTTTGTGAGAAACTTTCTAAGACCATGCAAACACACACCACAATTTCCAATATCTTCAAATAGACTTTCAACAATAAAGAATTTAAATAAAAATAATAATAAATAATAATAAAATGGAAAAATATTTCAAATAGTATCTTTAATTTGAACCATACATCTTCTAAGAAATATAATAAGAAACATAAGACAAATTGTCTGCTTTATGAGCATGAGGATATAGACTGTCTCTTCTCACTGATAAGTTAGTGAATTTGAAAAACAGACAGTCTTTAGAGAGCTAATTCTGTATCCAATCTTCTTTTATAAGTTTAATGCTTTATACACTTTAGTAAATTATGCATATAAAGTATATATTCTCCTGGGTAAGAATATGATTATTAAAGCTTTAAGAGAGATTAGTGGTTCAACACAATGTGGAAAACAATCGCTTATATGCCTACAAACAACAATGATAATTACAACATGAAATTAGTAAATGAGATAAAGTTATTAGTAAACCCATAAGCTTAAACTGATATGCAATGATGACACAATACATGAAAAGACTAATGATCACCACAAAGACAAATTTATTATAGCTAAATATTTTTAAAAAGCAATTATTTTATGTAAATATGTTTATATTTTGGTTTAATAAGTTTAGCTTTGATTCCCATTTTTAATGCCTATTTTATTTGAAAGTGTATCTTGAAGTTTTATGTTAAAAATAATTAATTACTATATTATGAAAATGACAATTATGAAAATCAGTAAAACCATACTGTTTGGCCCAGCCAGTGTGGCTCTGTGGTTGAGCATCGACCCATGAACCAAGATGTCACCGGCACATGCCTGGGTTGTAGGCACAATCCCCCAGTAGGGGACATGCAAAAGGCAGCCTACTGAGGATGTTTCATTGATGTTTCTATTTCTCTACCCTTCTCCCTCTCTCTCTCTAAATCAATAAAAAAAAATACTAAAAAAAACTATAAAGTTTGTCTATCAGTTAACACAAAAAAGACTAGATGAATTTTCACTATAAATGGAGAATATGCAAGGAATGGGATGACTTAAAATATAAGCTTTCACCCTTGCCATTGTGGTTCAGCTGGTTGGAGCAGTGTCCCGTATTCTGAAAGGTTGCAGGTTTGATTCCTGATGAAGGCACATACCCAGGTTACAGGTTCTGTCCCTGGTCCGGGTGCCAATGAAGGCAACCAACCAATGTTCTCTCCCACACCAATGTTCCTCTCTCCCTCTCTCTCTCCCTTTCCCTCCCCTCTCTCTAAAATATGTGTATATTGTGTGTGCACTTCCAATTTATAATATTCCTGCTATAGAAAACACCTGAAAGAACAACTGAAATTTGTTGGTAATGGGGATTTAATAGCTTCACATCCTATTCACAGGCTCCTTCTTACTCCAAACTAAGCTAGTTAAATTCTCAACATTTAATTTTTTCATCCATAATTCTCAGAATATTTTCAGTAGCATCAAGTTATATTACTTTAACCCAAAACTTTGAACTACAAACTCTATTTACTAGGTAGTAAATTATACAGCTAATATACAATACATAATTTGAATATGAACTACAGTGAGGAAGGGAGGGACTCAAAAGCTGTGAAGGGAAAAATACATTTGGGGGGATAATATGGTTGTTTCTGCCTTTCCTTCAACTCTTAGTTTATTTAAGCTAATTCCTAACAAATGATCAACTTTTATTTTGGTTATATAATGAATCCTTTAAACTTTGCTCAATTTGGTCATTTGACTTGTCCAAATAATCACTACAGCATGATTTCCACACATTTACTAATACTACAGCTTATATTCATCAGCTTAAAATAGAAAAGGCTAAATAATCACAAAATGTATTGAGATCAGGGTCTTCCTCACTCTACTGACCCCACAATATCTTGTCAGAAATTGATTAAAGAGATATGCATCCCTAGTGTACAATTCAACAAAACATCATCTGTATACTGCATCATGCAACTACTGCCCAAAGTAAAGTCTCTTTCCATTCCTATTTATCCTCCTTTGCCCTCTTCCACCTCTGTCCCTTTCCCTCTGGCTATCACCATACTATTGTCTGTGTCTATGTGAGAAATACACACACACACACACACACACACTCACACATATTTTAATCCCTTCACCTTCTTTCACCCAGCTCCCAAATCCCCTCTCCTGACAGCTGTCAGTTTAGTCTGTTCCATATATCCATGCTTCTGTTCTAGTTTGTTAAATTATTTTGCTGATTAGATTCCCCACATATAAGTGAGTTCATATGGCATTTGTCTTTGGCTTATTTCATTTAACATAATATTCTCCAGGTCCATTTAGGCTGTTAAAAAGGTAATATTTCCTTATTTTATATGGCCAAGTAGTATTCCACTGTGTAAATGCACCACAGCTGTTTTAGCCACTCATCTACTGATGGGCACTTGGGCTGTTTCCAAATCTTGGCTATTATAAATAATGCTGCAATGAACCTAGGGGTGCATATATTCTTTTGAATTAGTGTCATTTAGGTACCTGCTGAAGGTGCATCATACTACCAGGTGCACCCTATAAAACAACTTGATTTTAACTTAAGATTTGGTGATTTTCATAACTGCTGCTTTTCATAATTTATAAATTCATTTACCTTACAGTAAAAGTTACAGATATACTTTCAAATAAAATAGGCACTAAAAACTAGGCATCATGTAGTTGCTAAAAATTATTGTGTTTTGAGCAGTTACTAAATGTGTTCTTTCTGAATCTAAGTCAATCAAAGTAGACAAATTTTTTTTTCTTGAAAACACTAAGTTTATTGCCAAACAAATGGCATTACTTTTACAATCTGATCAAACTATGTGCAATTCTCCGAGAATTTAAATAAATTTTCAAATACCTTGGAAATAATTTCTTCAACCTCTCAAACCTCTCATTCTCAATATATGAATTAACCATAGAAAACTACAATAAGTTACCATATGAAAAAAAAACCAATACTAAGTACTACACCAGCTATAGCATGTCCCACTGATGACTAAGACATTTGGTTCATATATGTGTATATTGGCCTTTAATCTCCCAATTATAACAACATATATAAATTAGCCTAATGGAAGCCTATAAAGAGTAAGAATTTAACATAGGTCTTGTAACTACAATTCATCTCTTACGACATGCCATAATAAAAAAGGTGACAGTACTATGAGTACTGCTGATGAAAGCTTATATTATAATAAAACTCAAATAGTGAGTAGACTTTCAGATTTCTAAAGAAGAAACAGTGGATATTTTAGATCTAAACACAGTACTTATGAACTGAGTATATGAGTATGTTTCACGAAAGCAAAAACAAAACTGTAAATACCAACACTACTTCTGAATAAACTCTCAAAAACACATCAGCAAAACTTTTATCTTTTTTTGAGAAAGTGGTAATTATTTTTTTTAGTCTATGAATTGGCTAAAGCACCATGGAAGAAGAAAACTTATGAGGTGTATTGAACCAAGAATCATTTAAAAGGAAATCTTATACTATGAATAAATTTAAGATTAGGAGTCAAAATGTCTAAGAAAAATTTCATGATAAAATATTTTCATAATAACTGCCTTTGATAAGATTATATAATAATCAATTCCATAAATTTACCTATTTACTTTATAAACAGTCCTTTTCTGTCAGAAAATACTTGACATTCAGTATCTATCAGCCTCAAAACAAAGGGAGGAATAAGCCCAACAACAAACAATTTATCAAATAGTCTATAATTATAAAGTATCATTATCAAAAGTGTAACTTTAAAAGATACTTTACAAACTCAAATTTATATTCATTTTCAAACTATTCATCTAAAGCTTACTGATGCTTAATATTTTAAAACTTAGTCAATATAGATTTTTCTTTATAAAAATAGATTTCACATTGATGTGACTTCTGATACAGACACACTCCACCTTCACACATGCAGTACTCGTTAGAGTAGAGGAGGATGCACGACCACTTCACCGTATACACTGAGGCATGCATGAAGTACCACTCCAGGCATGCTTTAAACCCACAAAGAGCAGCTCAGCCACTTACAGCAGTGCCAAGTCCATGCTTGAAAGTGCTCTATATAGTCAATTGTAGACAAAAATATTTTACAATTAAAGTAACTAGCCACAAAGTATCAAAAAAGTATATACTTGTGTTTATTAAATACAAGTTTTAAGCATTTATGTAAAACTGTACACTCTAATAAATGGAATATTTTTAGTATTATGAGCCAAAGGGGGGGAAATGTAATAATATTTTATTTGTGAATTACACATAAACTTGAGGGCGTAGATCATCTTTTTTTTTTTTTTAATGGCCTTGAAAGTAAACCTTGAGGATATAATGTACTGTTTCATTACACTGATAAAAGAAAAAATGTTAAGTTTTTAATACAAACATACCTTATCTACAATCAGATTCATGAAACTTTCCCTTTGGAACAAATTATATTTAATGTTACTTCTACCTATTAGTGTAATTTAACTCACTGATACTCAACTGAGGGAGGTGTTATTGTCTCAGGCAATTTTAGTTATTCATAATGTCTGGGTGTGGGGAGAGGGAAGTGTCACAAATAAGGCAGGATGCTAAACATCCTGCAACACACAAGCAGTCCTACACAACAAAGAATTATTCTGCCCAAAACGCTACTAGCACCCCATTGAGAAAAATTAAATGTGTCACTAAATAGCTTTATTAGTAGTAATTTTTTTGCCCTCAAAAACGGATAAAAGAAAATATGGGCAGACTTTTCAGTAATTCAACACATCTAAGGCAAATAAAGATGGGGAGGTATTTTAACTCACCACAGACACACTCTTAAAATGTAGTTTGATGATAAAGAGGACAAATATATCTAAATCATCAATTATTAAAGTCCCTTTTAGGGCAGAAAATGGGAAAAAGTTAACCAATTCATATAAGTGTAAACACATATAAATGGACAAAAGTGGAGCTATGATAAGTAACACCTGAGAACTCTCAAAAGATGATTGTTCATAATTAGAAGAACAGAATTCTTTAAATCGATGGTTCAAATTTGATAAGGTTTCACTATCTTTCTATTGAATGTACTCATATCAGAGTTGAAGGTTTTACAAGTATGTTTTAATGAGTTTGCTTATTTTGTCTGATATGGCTTTGTAACATGTGAATACCTCTATTTAAGTACGTTAATATTTCATTTGTTTAAGGAAGATTAAAAAGTACAATTAAATATGATGTCACCATTTTTTAAACTTGCCATAGTGGGCTACAACATAAATAAATACTACTTTTAACTTAAATGGTAAGGTGACAAGTCAGAACATATCAAATGCTGGGAAGAATATCTTAAGTTATATTTTCAGTGGCACTTTCTCAAGGATATTGGATCCAAATTAAATGTTTTAGGTTTAATCTTTCCAAAGGATACTATTAACTCCACCTTCCTCAATAAGGGCCTGCAGGTCAAGACTGATTATGAAAAATATAATTGTATATAAGTTTACTAGATATTAATAACTATCTATGATAAATCTTTCTATATCATATATCTAAATTCAGAAGCTTCTGTATATGAAAAATATCTTTCTTAAAAAGAAATAAAAATAAAAATTTAAGTAACTTAGCAATACCTTTTGGACTTACATTGGTGATGATTCGATGAAGCGAATTTACCAGCACATAGTGAAACGTAGAAGGGGAATTCTGAGCCAGGCAGATCTATAGAGGGCGGAAAAAAATAGGAGATTATTTCTGTGGAAAAAAAAATATTCAAATGAGAGCAAAAGGAAAAACAAAACAAACAAAAAGTTTTTAAAAATAGAATAAATTTTTAAGGTCTTAAAAATTAATACTGATATATAATATTGAGCAATACCAGTATGGGTGTAACCTTTTCATCTTTCTAGTCTTTTCACATTTATAAAGGATCAATAGCATCAGTGAATATAACTGGATAAAAACCAATGCTCTCACCTTAAAGTGTTGGTTGTTGTGAGGGCTTATACGAAAGCAAGAAACAAGGCAGTCAATCATTAGATCCACATCTGCAGGCTGGCTGCCTCTTGAGAATGGTTTGCTTGGATTAAAAAGCAGGTTCTATGAAAAATCCCAATAGAAAACAAAAGCCTTTAAATAATCATGCAATCTTTCTCTTACTAGCATTTAATAATACCAATATATCATCCACATAGATGGCAGTAGCATTCAGTTGTCAAAGAAGCACAAAGCACTAATATTGTGGTTCATCAGTCTGATAAAATTCTTACTATATCATATATAATCCCTTTCAGGTCCTAATATATTATTTTAAAACCAAGTCAGAATATTTATACTAATTTAAGAAAACTGATTAATTATGTGTTTTCTTCATATTCTACACCTCTTTATTTAGCCTGAGGAACAAGTAACAACAAAAGCAGATCCTATGAACTCATTATCAAAGAAGTCTCAGAACTTTAGTGTTAGCAATGATCTTTGACAATTTAGTTTAATACTTATACTTGGAGTTTACTTCCCAGTTAATTTTTTTTTTAAGTTTACAAAGAAATAATAAGGATGTTACCTTAAGATCGACCACCATAGACTGAACTAGTAGGAAAATGACGGAGTTATCTTCCCAATTGATGTAGGTACTTGCTTTACACAGTTTGACACAGGCAATTGCAGCACTTTCAGTCAGCTGCCTGCTTCCACCATGGCCAGCAAGTGCTTTACGTAGACTGTCCAGAAACAACTTCTACAGAATTCAAATACAGCAAAAAGATAATACATGAAGTTTCCCAGATTTCAGATTTATCTAATAAAGTAGCAATTTATCAGCCTCTAAAAACTACTCTAAAAATACATAATTGATATCCATGGGTTTTAATTTCTCAATGAAAGGAGTTGTCTTTTAAATATTTCTTGAAGCCAAAAAAATAGAATCTGTTCTTCACATTCTTTGTTGAATTATTAAAGAAACATAAGAAACAGTCCTGATCATATTCTTTTTTACATTATCCTTAATTCCTAAATATTAATTTGTCTTGGTTATGGTCTATATCAAACTTCATTTTTATCTAAAACTCCAGGCTATATTTAACCTTCAGTCTTCTAACTAAGGATATACCCTAAGGCTGACTTATTGCTCTAAATTCTGTTCCGCACAAGAAGTTATCCCTTCTTGTGATCTCAAGCTCTCTTTGCACTAACAAAATTCCCCGTTTAGATTTTCTCCTAAATTAAACTTACAGGTATTCTTAAATATAACATGTCAAAAGCTAGTAACTAAACAATAGAATATACATCCTTCTCAAGTACACATGAACACTGTCCAGGATAGACCACATGTTAGACAACTAAACAAGTCTTAATAAATTTTAAAAGACTGAAATCATATAAAATATCTTTTCTGATCACAATGAAATGAAACTAGAAACCTCAACAGCAACCCAGCTGGTTGAGCACTAACTCATGCAACAGTCAGGGGACATGCCCAGATTGCAGGCTTAATCCCTGATGGGGACGTGCAGGAGACAGTTGATCAATGTTTCTCCCATCAGTGTATCTCACATCAATGTTTCTCACATCAATGTTTCTCTCTCTCTCTCTCTCTCCCTCCCTAAAAATCAATAAAAACATATTTTTTTAAAAAGAAAGAAAGAAATGGTCCCCTGAAATATCATCTTTACAGAATGCTAAGCCTGAAGTAATACACCCCTTGAGTAAAATAAACTGCTTCACATCTGGACATATGGAAATAATTTTGCCCTCCTCACCTTATTCATGTTGTTTTCATCAACCACATCCCTGGATATATCCTGGATTATTTCTGGACACAAGATAAGAAGAATGATTTGTAGTGGCCAAACTGCTGCTTTACGTTTGGTGCTTTCAGCAAAACCATCCACCAAGTCAAAAAGCTTTTCTGCACACTCTATGTAAAAAATGTAAACAGTAAATGATTTTATTAGATGAGAAGAAAGTCTCTGACATTATCCAAAAATCCAAAGGCCACATGTTTAGAATATAAATGGAAGTTCACGTAAACAATTAAACAATTCATTCAGGTAACCAGACAAGCAATGTTCTAATGTCCATGTATTAGAAGAGCTATCTTGACCCATCCTAGAAAAATCCACATTTTAGAATGGCCAAGCTTGTGTTTAGTCTCAATGTGCAGGGTCTCATGTGAAGTCTGATATATCCAAGGAAGAAGGACTGGACAGCTTCAAGAATCTGTATTCTCTGCCTTGCAGTTGGGCCTGCAGAATTCTAGGTAAGAATACTACTACTTTATACACATCTCCCTAACTACAAAATGAAGTCTCAGAGCACAAATACAGTGCTTCTCTACAATGAAGAGCCATCAAATATCCCATCCACAACTCTAATGAAAGATCAGAGCTTCATTTCAAGTGTCTTTATCTATTTGCTTAAGGAAAAGAAAAAGGGTTGAGGATAATTTAGAAATATAAGAGAAGAATATTTCCTATTATACATCAGTTGATAAGATGTAAAAACACAAAAAATAACTTGGAAACTGATAGGTTTCTACTTCATAAGTAAGAGTTTAAAAGACAAAAAAACAATCTTATCCTTACCAGCCATATCTGTCTGTGGAATCTGGTATAGCTTTGTAAATTCATCTGGATAATTTTCTACCCAGTTCCAAAATGCCTACAAATAATAAAACATGTTTTTACATGAAAGCAAGGATATTTTCTTAACATAGTAAATAAAATGTCACACAGCTTCAATTACATCACAAACTACTAATATCCTTCATAAGAATATTGCAATGCACCTTCCTAAAAATTAATGTAAAATGATTATTCAAGCCATGACGTTTTAATTCAAAATCATAAAGACAGAAACATTTATAGCTAAAAGTTAACAAAATTGTAATGCCAAAGAAGTTATGACTTACTTTTTCCAGGCTATTTATAACAGCTAACTGTGCAACCTTCTTTAGGGCTTTAAATTTAAATGCTGTTTCTGGGGGGGAAAAAAAGTTTTAAAAATTAACTCTAGATTACTTAGTAAAAACAAATACAGTTCAGAGCTACTAGTAAAAATAAAAACTTTGTTCCACTATTATTTGTAAGCAATGTAAAAACAAAGACAATTAATAAAAACCAAAAACTCACTGGCTATGTCCACTAAAATCAAAACTCAACATAAAGTATACATGGCCGGTCACAATGTGGGGCAGCCAGGGGTGAAGCACCTAGCTCACTGCAACAAGTGAGTTTGACTCACCAGAGGAAGAGCCTACTGAAGATGAACAGACTCCAATTCAGATATCATGGCCACCCCTGTCACAAGTGAATTGTTCTCAGTTTCTTGGTTCATGTGTTCTTCCAAGTTGTAAATTTAAAAATATTAGAAGAAATATCCAAAAATATACCAAAGAACTAAAGAGCTATGGTATACAAAACATATTGTTTTCTGCACCAGAAGGGAACTATCAAAATATAGAGTCCCAAACCTCTTGGACCTCTACCAGCACTATGGAATAATCACTCAGCATCAACCAATCCCAGTTGGAAGGACTCCTGACATGGCCAGTTGCTGTGAAATGGAGGGCCTTAAAATCTCCCTTAAAAATAAAATTCTTAATACACTGTTAGAGAGGATTTGGGAGATCTTGTTTTCTAGCCATTCTCTTGTCTCCTACTATACCTGTCTGACAGTATTACCACAGCAAGCCATAGAGAGCCTGAGAGACCTATGAGGATCTGGAGCAATACAGACCATAAAGCAATATAATTATCTTCACAAGTTCCAGGACAAACTAGCTATACATCTATCATCAACAGATTCACTATCAAGGTCTGTATCTGGGGGGGGAGGGGGGTTAGGGGGGAGGGGTGGAGAATATTGAACAGCATGTATATATGACCATGCACCTTCCTAAAAATTAATGTAAAATAAAATTTAAAAGTTCTCTATCATAATTTGTATTGATGTTAAACTACTGTTATCAACTTGAGTGTAAATGTATATATGCAGATATTCATAAAGCTTTTATTGATAAAAAAGTAAATATGCTTTGAACTTCAAAGGTTGTGTTTTTTCACTGTTTTGTTTATAAAGTTACTTTTTAAAAAAATATTAAACAACTTTTAAAAAAATGGTACACATAGTCATTGTAGAAAAATTTTTAAATACACAAAATTCTAAGGGAAATTTTAAACATCATCCACGATTCTACCATTTGGAGACAATCACAGTTAACAGTTTGATGAATTTTCTTCCATCCACTTTCCTATATACATATCAAGACAAATAAATATATTTATCATAACTGAGATCATGTAGGCTAGATATAATCTATTCTTTTCATTTCACATAGTATCCTAAATTTTTCCATGTCATTAAAAATTCTTCATATATATATTTGACGGCTCTATATACAATAGTACTATTACTTAACAATTATAACATATCAGGTACTTTCAATCTAATATATTTCTTTCAAAATCTTAATGCTTTCAGATATTACAGATGAGCAAACTGTCTCTGAGGTTACAGATCTAATAAATGATTACATTGGACTTCAAAGCCATGGTCTTTTCAATATGCTTTGATATCCTTTCAGAATATTTAAGTCAATATATTAAGTTGCCGGTTATTTAAACATTTTCCAATTGTTATATATTAAGAAGATATGTCCAATATCTCACTATCTTATCTAATAAAGAGGTAATATGCAAATTGACCATCACACCCTCACAAGATGGCCGCCTACAACCAGAGCAGCAGGGGGGTTAGTGAGGGATGACCAAATGACTGAACAAGCAGGCTGCGTGGGGCGACCAGGCCAGCAGGGGGGTTAGTGAGGGACGACCAAATGACTGGACAAACAGGCTGCGGGCAACTAGGCCGGCAGGGGATTAGTGAGGGGTACCCAGGCTGGCAAGGGGGGCAGTTGGGGGCGACCAGGCCAGCAGGGGGAGCAGTTGGGGACAACCAGGCTGGCAGAGAGGGCAGTTAGGGGCAACCAGACTGGTTGGTGGGGGGGCAGTTGGAGGCCATCAGGCTGACGGGGGGCAGTGAGGGGCAACCAGGCAGGCAGGCAGGTGAGCCATTAGGAGCCAGCAGTCCAGGATTGTGAGAGGGATCGGGCCTAAACCGGCAGTCGGGGGGTTCTGGATTGGAGAGGGTGCAGGCTAGGCTGAGGGGACCCCTCCCCATGCACGAATTTCGTGCACCGGGCCTCTAGTTATAAATAACACTAACAAATACTTTTAAATCCAAATTCCTCCTACATTACTGATTATTTCTTTTTCTTAACGTTAAGTAAATGTCAATTTTTTTTTCTGGCCTTGCAAATAACTTGCTCTCCAGGTTCCTTCAGCTTTTGAAATAAAACTTTGTTATCCTGCTAAACTATCTGCTTTAAGCTCTACAAAAGCTATACAGTAAATTCTGAAACCTATAGCTATCCTTAAGAGATAAAATTCTAAAAATATTAAATAAAAGCACCTTTATATATTCTTTATTAAAAGCAAAAATTGTAGTTAAACAAATCTTTCCATTGCCAAGATTTAAGATATTAATTTTCTCTATTGTATGGTTTTCAAAGTTTCAAAAATTACTGAACCATAAGTATCATTATCCGTTTCTCAGGGACATTTGCATTATAAAATCCACTTTGATGTTCTAGCTCAACACAACTAATACATTCAAAATACTGATTTTTCATCCACAGTGATTAATCGCAGCTATATCATACATTTAAACTTACCCTTCAGGAGTCGTTTTAATTTCGTACAATCCACATTGATATACTGTAACAATTCTATATCATGAACATCAACATTGTCTTCCGAACAAACAGTCAATTCCTGTAACCTGAAAGTAAAAGCCAAAAATAAGTTATCAATTTAAGTCTTACAATAGTCAAAATTCTGAATTCAACAGATTTTTCTCACCCCAATGATGAGTTATAAGAGAAAATACAAATATAAGAAATCAGAGAATAAATATTTATGAAAATCTAAAGAAAGATAATTTAGGTGATAGGATAAAAGAAACCATGATAATCCAGAAAACTTCACTTTGTATATATATGTTTATCAAAAGATACTTTAAATATGTACAATTTTTATTTTTTTTTAAATCATAACATACTGATAACTGTTGAAGCACAGTAAGAGATACATGGGTATTTAAAATACTCTTCTCTCACTCTAGCTGGTTTGGCTCAGTGGACGAGCATTGGCCCGGAAACTGACGGGTCCCAGGTTTAATTCCTGGTCAGGGCACCCAAAAAAATAAAAACAAAATACACTTCTTTCTGCTATGTGTATTTTTAATTTCGTTCTATAATAAAAAGTTTTTAAATTTCAAATTATAAGTAAAATACGAATAAATTTTATTAATGTCTATTCAGAAGCATGAGTGGTACAGTAGTCCCCCCTTATCAGAAGTTTCACTTTCTGGGGTTTCAGTTACCATACTCCAAAAATATTAAATAAAAAAATTCCAGAAATGAACAATTCATAAGTATTAAAGTGCATAATGTTCTGTGAAGCATGATGAAATCTCATGCTGTCGGTCCCTGTCCCATCTGCTCTGTGCCATCTTTGAAAACTCTAGAAATTTTTTAGTCATCAGAGGTTTTGTTTTATAGGATTTTGTTGCATTTGCACATGTAAAAATAGACAACTTTTGTGTATTTCCTGAATCTAGTTCACTGTTTCCATAATAGAAGTGTCTCCAGAATACGCCAGTTTCTTATCTTTCAGGGGACAGAGTGCTCTGGGATCTATGAAATACATGTTTCAGACAACCGCATTTGCTATTTCATTTAGCTTGTGCCAGAAATAGAAGCTGATGATCACTCACCTAAAATACCATTCTGATAGTTTAATTTACAGATATCTTATGACATTGCTGCATAGCAATAGGTGACTAAAATATGCAAGTATCTAGAATGGCAGTTCTTTCTAAAGATTCATTTTATATCTCATGTATAATAGATGAATCAACATCATGAAAATTGGTTGTGTTGGACCATTCTACCTGTGTACAGATGCTTTTCTTTTAGAATTAACATTAGCTCGCTTTTGATATTCCTGATCTTTGCTTTTCTTGAAAGGAATATGAGCTACAGATCTTAAGATAACTTCTTTATTCTGCTGAAATATGCCATATGCTATGGCTTATAGAACTCTCTTATGTAAAGGATTAGCTGCTTTTTCCACAGAATAACTGTACATCTCCACTCGACCTAATTGTTTTTTTAATGGGAGGGCCCCTGTGGAATATCTAATTTGACATACCAACATTAGCAAAGGCTCAATGACTTTAAAAGTTTTATTAGATTTTTTTTTTTTTTTTTACAAATCTGCTGGGGGGTTTTATGGCTTCTTATTCTTTTTAATAGTTTTAAATTTCTTCTTATATGTCTCCAATAATCTAAAACATTACTTTATATTCTAAGATTATTAAATGATCTCATATATTTGTATATGTCAACTCTTATTCATAGTGAATTGTTAACTCTCTGTTTTGAAAACTTTGCAAATATATCTCTAGTGCAGTATTTTCTTTGGGGATCTCTTAAAGCTTGGGGCTGTGGGAGTGTTCTAGTGATCGTTTTGCATTTGCTTTTGCCAGGGGCTCAGCTCTGGACATGTATTTTTTTTTATAACTTCTCAGACCCAGATTGTCTGGGTAGTATAAATGTGGACCTCAAACTCATAAGGTAAAGCCCTGGGCAACTTTTCCCCTACCTTAAGCTTAGGCAGAGCAAACAAACTTCTTGTGCTGGTAGTTCTTTTTCCCCTTCCTCCCTCCATTCCTTCCCCTCTTTCTCCTTCCCTACCTTTCTCTCTCCTTCTTTTCCTTCTTTCCTCCTTCCCTCTCACCCTCCCTTCATTCCTTGTTCTCTTGCTCTCTTTTTTGAAGGAGTGCATAGCTCTGTTTAGTCATGTTTTATACAAGACCCCAGTTCTACTCCCTGCATTATTAGGTTACAGGCTTTGTACCCAGTATCCTTTGGATATTAGCCCCAAATCCCTGGGTTAAGGAGAGAATAAAAACCTAACCATCTTCACCCTTCTTTTGTTGCAAAGCCAGGTCATGCCTTCAAAACCATCTCTGGTTTTCATTTCGTCTTCATTTCTGGACCTGGTGGATGGGGTTGGTGGGTGGTGTTTGTTTTACTTTATTACTATACTAGAGGCCCGGTGCACGAAATTTGTGCAGGGGGTGGGAGGAGGGTGTCCCTCAGCCCGGCCTGCACCCTCGAAAATCTGGGACCCCTCGAAGGATGTCCTACTGCTGGTTTACAGGGATTGGGCCTAAAACGGCAGTCAGACATCCCTCTCACAATCCAGAACTGCTGGCTCCTAACCACTCAACTGCCTGCCTGCCTGCCTGATTGCCCCTAACCACTCTGCCTGCCAGCCTGGTCACCCCCAACTGCCTCCTGCTGCTGGCCTGCTCGCCCCCAAATGCCCCCCACCAGCTTGATCACCCCCAGTTCCCCCCCGTGCCAGTGTGCTCACACCCAACTGCCCCCCCTGCTGGCCTACTCACCCCCAACTGCCCCCCCTGCTGGCCTAGTTGCCCCCACCTCCCCTCCCCACTGGCCTGCTCACCTCCAACTGTCACCCTGCTGGCCTGCTCACTCTAAACTGACCCCCGCTGTCCTGATCACCTCCAACTGACCCCCACTGATGGCCTGCTCACTCCCACTGGCCCCCCTGCTGGTCTGCTTACCCCCAACGACCCTGCCCCCCACCAGCCTGATCACCCACAACTGCCACCCCTCTTGGCCTTCAACTGCCTCTACCTCGGCCCTGCCACCATGGTTTTGTCCAGAAGAACGTCCAGAAGGTCTCCTGAAAGATCTCCCAGTCTAATTAGCATGTTACCCTTTTATTAATATAAATGGAGGCCTGGTGCATGGGTAGGGGCCAGCTGGTTTGCCCTGAAGGGTGTCCCAGATCAGGGTGGGGGTTCCCTTGGGGCATGGGGCAGCCTGGGCGAGGGGCCTGTGGTGGTCTGAAGGCCAGCCATGCCCCCATGGGGTGAGGGTCCCCACTGGGGGTGTGTGTGTGGCCAGCTTGGGTGAAGGGCTGAGGGCTGTTTACAAGCTGGCCACAGCCCCTTCAGGGTAGGGGGTCCCACTGAGGTGCCTGGCCAGCCTGGGTGAAGGGCTGAGGGCCGTTTTCAGGATGGCCACACCCCCTTCAGGGTGGGGGTCCCCACTGGGGTGCCTGGCCAGCCTGGGTGAGGGGCTGATGGCTGTTTGCAGGCTGGTCAAGCCCCCCAGTGGGGACCCTCAACCCATGGGAGTGTGGCCAGCCTGGGTGAGGAGCTGAGGGCTGTCTTCAGGCTGGCCATGCTCCCTGGCAATCCAGGCTCCCAGCCCCTCCTTTTTTTTATTTTTATTTTTTTTCAATGCCTCCTTGAGCAGAGGCCAGGGCCAGTTGGAAGCAGGTATCTAGGATTTATTTATCTTCTATAATTGAAACTTTGTAGCCTTGAGTTTGCTCTCCATGTCTTTGCCAGTGTTAAGTCTTAGATCAGCCTGGTGGAGTTTGTTTTGCTTTGTACTATTAGACTCCTGGTTATGTTTCCTTTAGGGTATCAGAAAGTTTCCAGACAATTTCTAAAGAATGAGTGGTTGTAATTGTAAGGGGAAAAAAAGCCTCTTACTTCAGGGACTCTGGCTTGGAAAGTGGTTGAGGGATTTGGGGGACAGAGCCATAGACTTAGAAAGGCAGACCTGGGTCTGATTCTAACTCCTGCCTTTTACCTGCTGTGTAATCTCAGAAAAACTACTTAACCTCTCTGAGCCTTGCTTTCCTGAGTTGGGAAAGGGGATGATAGCACCTACCTTCAAAGACTGCAGAGGCCAGGGCAGGCCAGGAAGCTTGGCTTCCTCCATCGCCGGGGGCAACCCAAACCTCCTGCTCCCTCCAGCTCTATGGCTATCGCCATCTTTGTTGGGTTAATTTGCATGCTCGCTCCTGATTGGCTGGTGGGCGTAGCAGAGTGATGGTCAATTTGCATGTTTCTCTTTTATTAGTGTAGGTATTTTAAATACCATTCTGTTGTTGTTCAGTTTACCTGGGCTTTCTAGATGTTGTATGACAGGTTTTTCTACATTTCTTTTGCTCAAACTACTCTTTATTCGATTTATCTGCTTCAGAAATGATGTTTAAACTCACAAAGTATCCCTTCCTATGGAAATAACTGACTATAAAAGGAGTTAAATTTTTCTTCCATTTTTCACAACCACAAGAGCCAACTTTTCAAATTTATTTAGTTGTGTTTTCTAAGGAGTCACATTCCATATTTCTAGGCTCTTTGCATCAGCTGTGGAATTTTTAGCATTTTAATCAGTAATGAGGACCTTCTGATTCCCAGTGTGATGAACTGCTCAGGTTTTCTTACCCTGATGAGATGAAGAGCTTTAGTGTAAGTGCATAGAGTAATTTTAATGTTAGCTATACATCTATAGGCTAAAGCAATGAAAGGATTTGAGAAGGAAGAAGTGAGATTAATTTCATTTTCAACTAAGGTTTAGTGTGATGATTAATATCAGTTTTAAACTAAATGGTTACAATTTGAGTTAATATTATGAATAATATCATGCAGTATTTGTGCTTCTTTACCATCTCTCTCTCCGCAGATATAAAAATTAGTAATTCCATTCTACTGCTTACACTTTTTATATTAATTGAAATAATGACTATGCCTCATTAGAAAGCACAATTCAATAGATTAGCAATACCATCTTTTCAAAAGCTGATGTCTGTAATTGTTAATGAAAAAAGAAAACCTGAACCTCTTTTATTTAGACTTAAGTGAATTTTACATCAGTGTAAAAATCTATACTTTTGTTGTTTTAGAAACAAATCATGCTTGGATAGACAAAAAACATTGTATTCTTTTGATCATTTTCTACTTTCAATGTAAGATTACTTCATATAGTAAGGCTGGTCTAATAGTTACCTAAGCAAAGAAGGAGTTTTGTTTTGTTTTATTTTTGCACCTCTGATTCCGTAGGTGTTTTGTTACCTTGCTGCTTCAACCAGTGTATGATTCCCCAGAATATGAAAATGTTATCACTCAAAAGATTTCATAAAGACATTGTATATTATATAAACACTTGAAATTTGTGCACTGTGGGAGGGTTGGGGGGGGTGGTCCCTCAGCCCAACCTGCACCCTCTCCAATCTGGGACCCATCGGGGGATGTCTGACTGTCAATTTAGACCCAATCCCTCTCACAATCCGGGACTGCTGGCTCCCAACTGCTCGCCTGCCTGCCTACCTGATTGCCCCTAACCACTTCTGCCTGCCAGCCTGATCACCCCCTAACCATTCCCCTGCCAGCCTGATCGATGCCTAACTGCTCCCCTGCTGGCCCGATCACCCCCAACTGCCCTCCCCTGCTGGCCCAATCATCCCCAACTGCCCTCGCCTGCCAACCCGGTCCCCCCACAACTGCCCTCCCCTGCAGGCCCCATCACCCCCAACTGCCCTCCCCTCCCAGCCCAGTCGCCCCCAACTGCCCTCCCCTGCCGGCCCAGACACCCCCAACTGCCCTCCCCTGCAGGCCTGGTCCCCCCCAATTGCCCTCGCTCCCCTGCAGGCCCGGTTGCCACCAACTGCCCTCCCCTGCCGGCCATCGTGTGGCCACATAGGGGTGGCCATCTTATGACCACATGGGGGTGGCCATCTTGTGCGAATGGTCAATTTGCATATTACCTCTTTATTATATAGGATTACCAAACATCATCAATTACGCTGTACCATTAAATAACATTTTAAGTTTCTCTGCACTGGGAATTCTGTGAGCAGATAAAAAAATATTGTCTAGCATCATGATTATAGAAATGCCATTTTTTATTTAAAAGACTACAAGTTTTTGAAGTTAGCCAATTCCCCCAAAGTACCATGGCACAAATTCTCAATTATGATACATGTTCTCATTCACACCTATTAGAAAACTACAGAAGAATAAATATCTCTGACTGATAGAAGTCCACTATTCACACAACATAGACATGTCAAAAGATGCACGGAGCAATAAGCAAAGAGGATTGTTTTCTCTATTCAGTATTATTCTTTGATACTTCCTGCTGGGTCATAATTAAGGATCCATTCGACTCCATTTGCATGAGAAAGACAAATCATATGCATGAAAGCAAGTTCCAGAGTTATTGGCTACTGTCAATTATAATTCGATTCCATTTTGCACCATGTATACCAATTTCTCCATCTGCAGGATATAACAACTAATGATCACATGATGATTTTATCATACAATTTTAAAGCATAGCAATATATATTACAAAAGAAATGTCATCAAAATGTGGTTAAAACAGAAGTAGAGGGAAGTAGCGAACCTGATATAATAACACTAATAGACTCTGACGCCAGTCCGTCTTAGAAATTATGGGTCCTCCATTTTGGCAAACTGTCTTGATAACTTCTTTGAGTAATAGTTTGCTTGCCTGTAAATTGGGGAGTTATCACATACATTTCAAAGATACTATGAGACTAAAACAGCACTCTGCAAATGCTCAACAAATGGGAGTTTCTGCAGTTTGTAAACTTATAACACAGACCACTTTCTGGAGGTGTCTACTTGACAATTATTCTCTTCCTTGTGCTTTTATATTTCTGGGATATTTTGGTTTGGGGATTTGTTTATTTGTTTGTTTTATAACTTAGGCTTTTGTGATAAGGAGTAGAGCTGTGAGATCATTAGAGTTCTGACTACTCATCAATTATTCTGATTGGTTAATTTCATTTAAAGAAATAATATGTTAAAAAGTTAAAAATTCATTCCTAGTGTTTAAAGGGGGAAAAAGCCTGGTCCTGGGTAACATTTCCTAAAATTTAGACTTTTGATTTTTGTAACAGTACTCATATTTAATTATACACACCACTATCACAGTAATAAAAATTTCAAAGAAATCAATACGTAAAATTTCTACAAAAGCCGAGGTCAAACTCATTTCTGTCAACTTTTAATTTTTATGCAGATGATAAGAAAAAATTCTTAAAATGTGTACTATTTACAATAGTCCTGTGTAGATTTATACACTAACCTGGTAGAAATGCGACTAAAGACTGCATTGAAGTTGTTGCAGCTGAGAGAAAATAAAACTCCAGAGGCAGAATTCCGAAGCTCAGCTGCATGTTGGTTTCCTTCGCGACAGGTGTGAAGAAAATGGCAGATTTCTGGCAGCAACTGTTTGACCAGCATTGTTTCATCTAATCTCATCGTGTCCTTTGGTTGCTGAAATAGAAATAATCACAATTCTAAAACTCCCTTAAATTCACATGTAAATATTTTGTATTATGAACATTTTCAAATACACATGAGTTGAAATGGAATAACAAACACCCATATATACTCATCACCTAATTAGATTCAGTAATTGTTAATACTTCATCATGTTTGCTATATATACAGTCAGTCTAATAAAAAGGATGGTTCCATCTTTCGCCTCTTTAATCACAATAAAAGTCCAGCCCCCATCCATCCATCTTCCTTAGCCCCCCACACTCACTCCTGCCTGTCCTCTGTTTATCAAATCCTCTGCCTCTTGGGAATCCCCAGTTTGTTGAGTTCTAAATAAACATTACTCATATTCCTTAGTGAGTGAATTGTGTCATCTGTCTCAACATCCAAATAATTTCCCGGATGGGCCATCACACCTGCCTTTGAGTAGACTGACCAAAACAGATAAATATTATTTATTATTTATCAGATAAATATTATTTATCTGTTTTGGTTAATCCATTTCAAAGTTACAAACATAATACTTCAGCCCTGCATACTCCAGCATCTCTTAAAAATAAGGACATTCTCCAATATAACTTCGATCAATCATAACATCAATGGAAAATAAACAATTCCCTTGTATCAGCTAATACCCAATCTGTGCTCAAATTTCCCTAACAAACCCCCAAATGACTTTTCATTGCTTCAAAAGAGGTTCATAGATTGCAACATGATTATGTTCCTTTAGTTTCTTTATTCTAAAGCTATCTCCCTCCATATACATCATCTTTATTTTCTATAACATTGACTTTTAAAAAAATATATATATATATAGCCCAGTTGCCTTACCAAATGTGACAATTTGTTATTCTAGTTAATGTATTTTCTGTAAGGTGGAACCTAAACCTAGGTCTGATATCATTCAGGTTAAACACTTTAGTACTTCAGTACAGTTCAAATTACATCACATTAGGAGTACATAATGCCAGGTGATTACACTGTAAATGACACCAAGTTTGTTAACTTTGGTGTTAACACCAAAATCTTTACTTTGTAAAATAAATCTCTCCTCTACAATTAACAAATCAATCAATGGATAAGCTATCCTGCAGATATACTGGTCCACATCGATTTTCACCTAACAGCTTTAGTATCCATATATCAATGACAATTTTGATAATACCAAGCATGATGACAGAACAAAAGTTTGTATAATTGTGTGCTATGCTCAATTCTGTAATTACAATCCAAGTGCTTTCAGATTCAAATACACTGAAATATATAGATAGTAAATAAATACATATCCCAAAATATATAAAATTTGAGTTACAATGTCTATTTCTCATTTATAGGCTAACCAAATAATACAGATGTTGAAAATAACTCCAATTATATACAAATAAAAATTGTGTATGTGTTCAATCTTTGGAATAATGATCATAGATACAGGAACAAAATTATTTAAGATTCCTCAAATTCTATAAAATCTTACTTATAAGATATTGGTATGTATTTGTTCACTTTCACTAGATGTTTCAACTACTTATGAGGTAAATACGTACTTGAAGGCTCAGTTCATCTCAAACTTCCTCAACTTACTTTGATTTAAAAAAATGAAAATCAAGAGACAACCATAAAATCATTGATAGCAATCTAAAAAAACACAATTGTTCAATAATGTAAAATGTATTGTTTTTAATTATAAATTTACTAGAGGCCCGTTGCATGATATTTGTGCAAGAATAGGCCATCTTTCCCCTGGCTTCACTCCCAGCCGCTCGGGAGCTGGCATGTCCCGGCTCCTGGCCCGCCCAGAGCCAGCAAGTCCAGGGGATCCAGCAAGTCCTCACTTCTGTCTGGAGCATGGCTCCAGTAGTTTCCTCCACCACCCCCATTCCCCTCATAGCAGGCGTCACGCCCTCCCGGCTGTTCCGCACCTACATATGCAAAATTAACCTCCATCTTTGTTTGGTTAATTTGCATACTCACTCTGATTGGCTGAGGGCGTAGTGGAGTGATGGTTAATTTGCATGTTTCTCTTTTATTAGGTAAGATTTTTAAAATCTTACACATTTTCAATTGTAGAGCAGAGCAAAATAAGATATATTTTGTGCATTATGTAAGTTTTACCATGCCCACTTATTAGAGTTTCAATTAGGCTATCTCCAAAGAGTACCAAATTAGCAGGCCAGTAACATCATTCTCCAAAACACACTTACCATTAACTCTCAATTACAAACATTAATAGAGAAAAGCTGTAGAACTAAGAGAGACAATAAACCACCCTACTCAAACATGAGAGTGGCTAATACAATGGTATATACAATCAAAACAATAAGACTACTACAAAGAATGATTCCAATTTTTAAAACTGTCCACCTCCACAAGGCCACCATCCTGTTTAATAGCCCTTTCATTTTATAAACTAGAGGCCTGGTACACAAATTCGTGAACAGGTGGGGTCTGGCTGGCCCTGCCATCAGGGCCAATCAGGCAGGGCCGGCAGGGGGGAGGGGCTGCAGGCAGTTGGTGGACCAGCCCGGTCCCCTGATCAGGGTACGGGGGTGATCAGGGGCGGAGCTGGCCAGGGGGAGGGGCTGCTGGCAGTTGGCCAGCTGGCCCCACCCCCTGGTCAAACTTGTGGTCGAGGAGACAATTTGCATATTAGCCTTTTATTATATAGGATGAACAATAGCATATCATAAATTAACAAAAAATACCAAGCTAAAACAGAACTAGCTCACCCTCAATTTAACTGGAAAACTTAAAAACACTCTCACAATTTTGGAATATGGCCAAGGATCAATAAAAGAGGTTTTGGGGTTTTTTTTAATGATAATTGTTCCTTAATTTTATTTATTTTTTATCCTCACCTGAGGATATTTTTCCATTGCCTTTTTTTTAGAGAGAGTGGAAGAGAGAGGGAAAGACAGAGAGAAACATCAATGTGAGAGAAACACATTGATTGGTTGCCTCTTGCACGAGCCCTGACCAGGGCCTGGGCCAGGAAGGAGCCTGCAACCAAGAGGTACGTGCCCTTGACCGGAATTGAACCTGGGACCCTCTGGTCCACAGGCCAACACTCTATCCACTGAGCCAAACTGGCTAGGGCAATAAAAAGAGTTTTAAAACATTATCCTTAGGGTTTTGTGGCCTATAATCTTAAATACTTCTCTTCCCTAAGGATACTGTGTGTGTGAATGCAATTATGTTTTCCAACACTCTACTGTATCCCTTCCCCAAACACTTCTGACTATTCCCTATCTTTTCAACCACACATAGCCAAGTCCCTTCCTTCTAGGTTAATTATAAAGAATAACTATAATATATGTGGAAAAGAAGCAATTCTGAATAAAAGCAAATGATGTGCCAAAGGAAGACAGGATATAAGAAATAAGTTAATTCTAATACATATTGAATAGCCAGATCTTTAAAATGGAAGTATTAAATTTATTTATATGAACTTCTACCATGTTCCAGGAAGAATTAAGGCTACTAAAGTATAGAAATACTTTGTTTATACAACAGAAACATTCTTGAAAAAATCCCAATTAAGTCATGGTTGAAATACACTGAGATAACTATTTAAGGAAACCTGAGAAAGAACTGTCTTGTACTCAACTAATCCTCCACATATCTCTATTTTATATGTTCATATCTATTTATCTATATATATCTCTCTATATATAGATATATTTTTATATATATAGATATATATTTATATAGATATAGATATATTTATATACCTATATCTATATCTATATCTATAGATATAGATATATATAAAAAAAAGAGGTAATATGCAAATTGTCTGGGACACCGAAACATCACGACTGCTCAGGAGGAGGCTGCACACACAGGTGGACAGGAGGGGACTGTGTGCACAGTGAGGCAAACCACTTGCTCACTGGCTAAGCTCCCCATATGCCACTCGCAGTGTTTTTGGTAACTTGAGTAATAAGAATCCAAGAAGGTGATCAAGGGTTTATCCACCTCATTCCTGGAGGGAAAAAACAAAGGTCAGCTGCTGGAGGAGCTAAGAAATGTCATATCCTGCCCTAGCCAGTTTGCTTCAGTGGATAGAGCCTTGGCCTGCTGACCGTAGGGTCTGGGTTCGATTCTGATCAAGGGCATGTACCTATGTTGTAGGCTCCTCCCTGGCTGGGGCCCAGGTCATGGCTAATGCAGGAGGCAACCAATTGAAGTGTCACTCTCACATTGATGTTTCTCTGTCTTTCCCTCTCTCTTCTACGCTCTCTAAAAATCAATGGAAAAATATCCTCAGGTGAGGATTAAAAAAAAGAAAGAAAGGAATGTCATATCCTATGAAAAAGACATCTTGAAAATGCCTAAAGAAAGTTGTCATTTTTTTGTGGTGAAGGGACTGGAGTCCGTGTTGATGAAAACAACTTGGCAGCTGCAGCGGCCGACAGTGGCAGCAGCAGCAGGGTGATGGAGGCAGTACCTTCTCCTGATCAGCCTGGTCACCTCCTGCAGAGGGAGGCCATACTGCAACTTAGGCCTGCTCCCCACTGGAAGTGGCCCTAAGCCATCAGTAGGACATCCCCTGAGGGCTCCCAGATTGGAAAGGGTGCAGGTCGGGCTGAGGCCCCCTCCCCCATGCACGATTTTCATGCACCAGGCCTCTAGTTTATAACTAAAAAGTGTTCTTCAGGTAGGATCTATCATAATAGTTTCAATTTTTTAAGCTCATTTTTATATAGATTTGAAAAAACATTAAAATCAGATTCATATGGGGGAAACAAGACTACTTTTGGCCTTTTGCATCACATCCTTTCAAAACTAAACAATGCTATAGGCCTAACAATATCTGAACAACTAATTAAATCAAATAGTGGCGCTTTTTTTTTCATAAAATGTTTTCTTTAAAGCCCGAGATATATATGGCTCAAGTTTAATACTTTATAAGTAAACTTAATATTTAATTTATAAAAGATGAGAAAATGTCCAGCCAGTGTGGCTCAGTGGTTGAGTGTTGACCTATGAACCAGGAGGTCAGGGTTTGATTCCCTATCAGGGCACATGCCCAAACTGCAGGCTCGATCCCCAGTGAGGGCGTGCAGAAGGCAGCTGATCAATGATTCTCTCATCATTGATGTTTCTATCTCTATCTCTCCCTTCCTCTCTGAAATCAATAAAAATATATTTTTTTAAAAAGATGAAAAAATGATTTTATCTTGAAAATTTGTTTATGCCACCTAGTCAGCGGTTTTAAAAATTCATATGCATGTCTTAGACAAAAAGCCCATATGAGTCCAAAAAGTTCTCCTTGTCAACACCTATACTTTGATACATCAGATAAACTCAAAATTAAATTCACAAAACCTGCCTACTGAAGAACAGATTTACTTACCCCAGCAAGACATTTTTCCAGTGTATCCAATATAATCAACTGAGAGAGATATAAATTTTTTTCAGCAGCTTCTCCAAATATTCTCTAAGAGAAAAGATATTCAGAACACTAAAAGTTGGTTATTACTCTCCACTACAAATCAGCACACATCTGAAGAGTCAGAGGCTAAGGATCACGAAAATCCAAAGTCTTCCATTTTATCTCCCAAATTATACTATATTTAATCTATTATTTCTAATTTTATCCTAATGCTCACACAAAATAAATTATCAAGCAAACAAAACTGCTGGTATTCATTACAGTCTGCCATTAGCCTTATTACAGTAAAAGAAGATACAATGGTTTATATACTTTAAAAATATATGGGATTTAGATACACACCCTGATCTTTAACAGAATCTTGAGTGGAGCATTTAACCACACTCTGATGACACAAAATAATTAAGGTCTAAATTCTTAAAGCAAAAAAAAGACTATAACACCAATTACAAATAATTTTAAGCATTCACTATTCTTAAATTGAATACTACACTATTTACCAATAAGAACTAAATGAATCTCAGTATCATAATATTGGGTTTTTTTTTGTTTTTAAAAGAAAGTTTCTAGTATTAAAATATTTTCAGTCTAAATGGGAGTGTGGTCACTTATTTTATAAGTAAAATCCTATCATTGTGCCCCACACACTGCAACAGAAGAGCTCTGCAAAATCTTAAATAAATTTCTGTAAATCACTTTACATATTTATTAAAAGCTCTGTTTTTTCAAAAAATATTTTCTTCCATAGAGAAAGGCAAATGATTTTCCACACCTCCAGTTTATCAATTTTGTAATCAGTATTGTCTAATCAGCTTTTTTTAAAACACACACACACACACAAACACACCCCAAAGATGATGTGACTATAAAAATGTGACTAATTTTCACAATCTACAACTGGAAGTCATTTTCAGAGTTCAAAACAAACAATACAAATCGTGGTTGTAAGTGCTAAAGACAATTAGAGCAATTACAATTTAGTTAAGAAATATCTGAATCAGTTGATTTGAACTGAATATGAAGGAAATTTTAGTTAGGAATTGACAGAATGGAAGGAATCACCTGAGACAGCAGAAATATGTTCAAAGGTACAGAGAGAGAACAGCTGGAGTACCCTGAAGTCTATGGAATGTAAACAGATTTTATAAAATGGGGGGGGGGGGGGGGAGAAGCTTTTGGAGTAATTTGAGTTTATTGATATTTGGGAGCACTTCAAAAATGGGTTCTCTACCTACTGCAGAATCTGTCACAAGTTCCAGGATGAAGGAAATAAAATAACATTTTCATAAAAACAATCTTATATTTTAGTACTATAAGGTCATTTTTTTCTTTTAATCCTCACCCGAGGATATTTTTTCCCATTTATTTTTAGAGAGAGTGGAAGGGAGGGGGAGAGACACAGAGAGAGAAACATCAACGTAAGAGACACATCAACCTGCGAGCCAGCACCTCATATACTTGCCCCTGACTGAAATCAAACCCACAACCTTTCAGTCTGTGGGCTGACGTTCTATCTACTAAGCCAAACCGGTAGGATAGTATAAGGTCATATTTAATTTATCATCTACATAGGACTGGGACAATTTTATATGTAAATATTCAAATAAGGAGATAAGGAGAATAACTAAATAGGTTACTATGGTCAATTCGTATATGACATAAAATCTATATGCAATCCTGATTTCAGAATAATAATAAAAAGGAAAGTCACAAATAAGAGAAGTATCTAAGGGAAAGAATAAAAAACTAAAATAAAAGTTAAAAGGTTAATCTGTGCTTATCCACAAAATAAAATGTTTACAAAAAATTACTTTTCATACTTCAAAATATGCTGCTCCAAATTTAAAAAAAACAAAAACGCAAACCAAAGTAAACTATCCAAAGGGACAGTAACCCAATTACTCACCATATTGTTAACATTCTTTAAAATAGTAGTGAGGCCACTTATAACCAAAGAAAACTTGTATTTGGAAATATTGATAAGACATTCCTTGTTGTGTTCAGTACTGACTTTGGTATGTGTGTTCTGCTGTCCTGTTTTTATTGGAAGCTTAAAAAAAAGAAAGAAAACACATGTTAGCTTACACTTGAAAATGACTAAAAAGAACTCTATTCCTCATTGAAAATCATGAGATTTTAGGAAAATCTTAATCAACCAATTAACTATATTGGTATCTTAAGCTCCAATTTTCTATATATAATAGCATTTATAGCAAATCTAAAATTCTTTGGAAATTTCAATTTCTGCAACTCTCCTTCTGGAAGTCATAAACTCTATCTACGAAATTAAATCCTTACCCAGCTCTACATAAAAAAGAATGATGACTCACAGAAATAGAGCTATTTCCTTGTAGCTAAAAATTATTTCAGAGAATTGTCTGCAATAAAATGCATACAATCCTTTCTCTTAGACATTGAAATCAAGCACTAACAGAACATGAGACCAAAAAAAAAATCTATGTCCCATACCTCTAGTTAATAATAGCAAATTGCAAATTGTTAAAAAATTAGAACAAACTGTGTAACCTGGAATAAACAGAGTAAAAGGCTGGCTCAGGTAAGATAACCTCTCTCAGGTACACAGTTGAGGAAGTAATGATACAACAAACAGATAAATCTCAAGAAAAATATATCCTTTAAGGGGACCACATTTACATTTGTCTGAGAATGAGTTAAGTTGTATTACCAAGAAGTTCACGTCTATTCTGTTCCAAAGTAGCATTTGGTATTGAAAGCACCATGAGCATACTTATTATTTAATTATTAGATCCCGCCAATGCTAATCAAGAACACTGGTAAGGTTCCACTGTGAAAAACAAAACTCGGTCCATTTTTCTCATTTCTAACTGGTGCAAATAAAGGTAAAAAGAGACTGAGTTTCCTTAGTTAATAATAAGTGACTAATTCGAGAGTAAAGAAGTACTCAATAAAAGAGGGAAAGCATTTTTAGACTTTGGAGGAAGGGGCAGAACAGAAGCTATAGAATTGTATAATGTTAAGTATAAAGATTACAAAGGGGAAAAAATCTGAAAGATCAAAGGGGAGGGGGCATTTTAGAAGCCATCAGTGGCTGTAATGTAGCTTGTGAATCTCCCCAAATCCCTCTGTGATGGTTAATTTTATGTGTAAAATTGATTGGATAACAAGGTTCACAGGTATTTGGCTTAACATTATTCATTATTTCCATGTGTGTCTCTGAGAGTGTGTCTGGATTATAAAAGCATTTGCATAGATACACCTAGTAAGCCAGTTTTCCTCGCCCTATTGTGGGTGGGCATCATCCAATCCATTGAGGGCCTAAATACAACAAAAAGGCAGAGAGGAAGGAAGAATTAGTCCCTTCCACCAGGCTGTTTGAGGTAGGACATTGACCTTCTGCCCTGGCAATCCTGGTTCCCAGGTCTTCAGATTCAGACTACCCAGACTAGAATCTACATTATCAGCTCCCCAGGTTCTCAGGCCTTTGGACTCATAGTGATGAATTACATCACCAACCTTCCTGGGTCTCCAGCTTGCAGATAGCAGATAATGGGATTTCTCAGCCTCCATAATGACATAAGCCAGGTCCTCATCTCTCTCTCTCCCTCCCTCTCTCTCTCTCTCTACATACACACACACACACACACACACTGTATGGCAAAAGGGACTTCATAAATGCAATTAAGGTCCCTAATCAGTTCACTATGAGTTAATCAAAAGGAAGATTACTTGAATGAGCCTGTCCCAACCAGCTGAATCAATAAGAGATTCAAAGCCACAAAAAGGCTTTCTGCTGGCCTTGAAGAAGCAAACTACCTTACTGTGGGGAAGGTCACATGGCAGGAAAGAGCAAGTGGCCTCTCCAAGCTGAGGGCCTCAGTTCTGCAACTGAAAGAGTCTAAATTCTACCAGCCAATGAGAATGGGTGGAACTCAAGCTTCAAATAAACTCACAGACCCGACCAACACCCTGAGTTCAATCTAGTAAGAGCCTGAGCAGAGAACCAGCTAACCAATGCCCAGATCCCTGACCCACAAAAACTATTAGGTAATTTTGTGGGCTTTTATTAAACCATTATATTTATAGTTTGTTACAGGCAACAGGAAACTAATAGAACTACTAAATCTGTATCTTCAAATGCATTATCCAAATGCCTACTTGGAATCTCCACACAGGTATCTTTTAGGCACTTCAAACTCAAGTGTTCCTAAAATTTAATTTATAATCTTCCTGCTATGTTTTCTTTTTTAGTAAATAGTACCTTGATCTACCTGTTTCTCACTTCCTTTATTCTCTTCCTTTCACGCCCCCGCCCCTTTTTTTTTTTTAATTTTTATTGATTTCAGAGAGGAAGGGAGAGGGAAAGAAATAGAAATATCAATGATGAGAGAGAATCATTGATCGGCTGCCTCCTGCACACCCCCAACTGAGGATTGAGCCCGCAACCCAGGCATGTGCCCAGGAATCAAACCTGGGACCCTTTGGTCCGCAGTCTGACGCTCTATCCACTGAGCCAAACCAGCTAGAGCCACCACCCCCCTCCCCTTTAGTTAGTCAGATAAGATAAAAAACGAGACAAATAACTGGGCATGCACAACTCAGCTCTACCCTCTTCTCTTGGGATCAGGCTTGCTGCAGAGTACAAGAATGTTCCCCTATGTCAGTGGTAGGCAAACTCATTAGTCAACAGAGCCAAATATCAACAGCACGACTGAAATTTCTTTTGAGGGCCAAAAACCGACTTCTGCGGATGGGCTACGAAGTTTCAATCGCATTGTACGTGTGCGCCCGCACGTGGTATTTTGTGGAAGAGCCACACTCAAGGGGCCAAAGAGCCGCATGTGGCTTGTGAGCCACAGTTTGCCGACCATTGCCCTATGTCAACATGCCAAGAGTTGATCGGGGCCTAGTACTGCAGAGGAGAGTGAGCAACACTGCTTGGGAATGGATGGGTAAGTCTGACTAATTCTGAGATGTACTTAGGCTCATTTGGGTCTCCAACATCATCACAATGACCAGTAAAACTTTTATTTCATGTATGTTTTGGCCTCCATCTTACTCTTCTACTTCTCAACTTATTCAGAAGCCAGGCATGTATTCAGGGCCCCCAGGCTCCCATAAACAGCACAAAAATCTATGCAGAGGGAGTAGTAAATGACCAAGATTTTGTCAGAGAAGATGGTCAGGGAAAGCTTCCTGGACACCTAAATAAAGTAAGGGAATGGGAAGACCCATGCAAAGATCTGAAGAAGATGGCAGGTAAAAAAGAAAAAGAAAAAAAAAAAAAATAGAGCTGATGTTGGGGTGAGTGTGGCATATTCAAAGCCTAGCTAAGAGGCCACTGTGGCTAAACCAAAGGTAACAAATGAAGAAAGCTTAGGACAAAAGCAGGCGTGAATCAGATCATGGAAAGCCATTCAAAGCATGTTAAGAGCTTTGAATATATTCTGAATTTGATGATGTGGCAGTATGGTCACAGTATCTCTCATCCCACATGCTCTCCTGCAATAAGACCTTGCCATTCCCACATCAAGAAGTAGTCTACTTTCCATTTTCCTTTTCCCTCCTCTCCCCATCTAGGCAGATCTTGTGACTGTTCTAACCAACAAAATATGGCAGAAGGGACACTGTGCCAGGAACAGCACTTAATTGGTTTGATCATTTTTCTTTCCCTCCTCCGGGAAGCCAACCTGTAAAAAATGTGATTACTTTGAGACCATGGTGTAGGAAGCCCAGTCCACATAAAGAAATTCTAAAGAATGACATGCCATGTAGAGAGAAAGGCAAAAGGCACTGAGGTACTGAAGAAGTCATAGGAAGGGAGGGGTTCCCCAGCCCCTTTCATCCCACCCATGGAGCATGCAACTACCCAGCTGAACTGGTCATGAATTTCTGACTCGCAAAATTGTGAGCAAAACAGATTGTTTTAAGCTTTAGAGTAGTCAGCAATAGATAATGAAAGGAGAAGAAAAAACTGAGGGATGTAAATAAGGAAGTAACATGAACTGATTTATGTTTTAAAAAGAGCCTTCTTGCTGCTGTATATCAGAAGATAGTTTAGGCAAGAGAAAGTGGTAGCTCAAGTTAAGCTAATAAGAGTAGAGGAAAAATAGTGAGATGTTATAATAGAGTTGAAAGATGGGGAGGCAGTTATTTAAAATGGCAAGCTGATTCTGAAGTTCACTAAAAATAAATCTGTGCAAATACCAAAGAAATTTTTGAAAAACAAGAACAAGAGAAGATATATTATCAGGTACTGAAATATTCTATTGATCTCTTATAACAAAACCAGTACATAATAAGCATAACTAATTAAAGACATAAAGCAGTTATTAGTATGTACATGGAAATTTAATATGATAAAGGTACAAGAATGGATTTGTCAATAAAATACTACCAGATCAACTAGCTATCCTCTGGAAAAATAACATACCAAATTTTAAAATGTGGGAGGTGGGAAGGGCTACTATGAAAAAAACAAAAAACAAAGCCATAAAACTATTAGGGAAAATACCAAAGAATAACTTCATTATATTGAGGTAAGGCAGATTTTCCTAAGCAAGACAAAATCCAGAAACCAGAAAGAAAAAAAACATACACGTATATTTGCCTACATAAAAATGTTTAAGTTCTGTTAAAAAAAAAAAAAAAAAGAGGGTGGAGGGCATTATATTACAGCACTGACAAATAAAAAGACAAGTAACAGACAAGAAGTAAAAGAATGCACAGCCCAGGCCAGTGTGGCTCATCCCATACACTGAAAGGGTTCTGGGTTCAATTCCCGGTCAGGGCACATCCCAGGTTGCAGGCTTGATCCCCAGTAGGGGTACACAGGAGACAGCCAATCGATATATATCTCTCTCTCCTCCTTTCCCTTTCTTTCTCTCTAAAATTCAATTTTATTTTATTATTTTATTGTCTAAAGTTTTACATATGTCTCCTTTTTCCCCACTTGACCCCCTCCTCCATCCTTTCCCAGCCCAGGCAAGCCCCCACCACTCCAGTGTCTGTGTCCATTGGTTATGCATGCATATAAGTCCTTTGGTTGCTCTCTAATCCCCCTCCCCTACCATTTGTATCTAGATCAATCTATTCTTGTTCATCAAATTATGTTGATCATTATATCCCAAATATGAGTGAGATCATGTGATATTTATCTTTCTCCCACTGGCTTATTCATTTAGCATAATGCTCTCCAGTTCCATCCATGCTGTTGCAAATGGTAAAAGTTCCTTCTTTTTAATAGCAGCATAGTATTCCATTGTGTAGATGTACCAGTTTTCTAATCCACTAGTCTGCTGATGGGCACTTAGGCTGTTTCCAAATCTTAGCTATTGCAAATTGTGCTGCAATGAACATAGGAGTGCATATATCCTTTCTGATTGGTGTTTCTGTTTTCTTGGGATATATTCCTAGAAGTGGGATCACTAGTTCAAATAGGAGTTCCATTTTTAACTTTTTCAGGAAATTCTATACTGTTCTCCACAGTGGCTACACCAGTCTGAGTCTGCATTCCCATCAACAGTGAAGGAGGGTTCCTTTTTTTCCACATCCTCACCAGCACTTGTCATTTGTTGATGATAACCATTCTGACAGGTGTGAGATGGTATTTCATTGTTGTTTTGATTTGCATCTCTCGGATGATTAGTGACTTTGAGCATATTTTCATATGCCTCTTGGCCTTCCTTCTGTCTTCTTTCGAAAAGTATCTATTTAGGTCCGTTGACCATTTTTTGATTGGGTTGTTTATCTTCCTTTTGTTGAGTTGTATAAATTCCCTATAGATGTTGGAGATTAAGCCCTTATTGGTGTATCATTGGCAAATATGTTCTCCCATGCAGTGGGCTTTCTTGTTTTGTTGATGGTTTCTTTTGCTGTGCAGAAGTTTTTATTTTGATGTAGTCCCATTAGTTTATCTTCGCCTTAGTCTCCATTGCCCTAGGGGCTGTGTCTGTAAAGTTATTGCTATGACATATGTCTGCTATTTTGCTGCCTATGGAGTCTTGTAGGATTTTTATGGTTTCCCATCTTACACTCAAGTCCTTTAGTCATTTTGAGTTTGTTTTTGTGTATGGTGAAAGTTGGTGGTCTAGTTTCATTTTTTTGCATGTATCTGTCCAAATTTCCCAGCACCATTTATTAAAGAGACTATTTTGACTCCATTGTATGCTCTACAGTTCAGTTTTTTAAAGAAGTCTTTAGCCCTAGTCAATTCAGCTCAGTGGATAAAGGGTTGGCCTGTGAACCAAAGAGACCCAGGTTCAATTCCATTTGAGGGCAGGTAAAGTGGTTGCAGGCTTCTCCCCAGGAGGAGGGGGCCCTGGTTGGGGCTCATGCAGGAAGCAACCAATCGATGTGTTTCTCTCACACCGATGTTTCTCTCTGTCTTTCCCTCTCTCTTCCACTCTCCCTAAAAATCAATGGAAAAATATCCTCAGGTGAGGATTAACAACAAAAAATAAAATTAAAAAGTCTTTCAAAACATAATGTAAAAAAACCATCAGCCAAAAGGTTTACATAACTAACACATAAGGTTGTATTATATATTAATCAGACTATCCAGTGGAAAAACTGTTGAAGAAACATGAAACAATTCACAGAAGATGAGTAGCTAGTAAATATATGAAAACATGTTCAATTTCCCTAATAACTCTAAAAGTACAAAATAATTTTAGACCATTTTTGTTAACTCTACATTTTTTCAAAATAAAATTAAGTACTATTAGAAAAAAATAATGCATAAGGAAATGGCTATGCCTGGAGTGGATATTTTTAAAAAATAAAATAAAAAATAAAAGGAACAAAATTTTTAAAAGATAGGGTAATTGTAATTGAGAAAACTGTGAGGGTTTTTTCTTTTTCTTTACTTTTATGAATTTCTCTTATTTTCAATTGGCATGTATTACTTTCCCAACTGGGGAAAAAAGGTAAATTAAGCTCTTCTTTAAACATTTCATGCTACCGTACATAAATCTTTGTATATTATGGCAGAAATGTAAATGATCTAAACTACATAAAGAAAAATAATCTCCTTTTAACAAGAATCTATATTAATAAACTGTTAGCTACTTAAGATACAAGATTTCAACAAATAAGAGGATTTAGCAAGAGAAAGCCTAACATTAAGCAAAGCACAGTGAACAATGGGTAATTTGTTTCTAGTTGCACTCAGAAAATTCTTCAAAAGGTCACAAGCTAAAATCTTTGCTCTGTGTACATCTTAACCAGTTTCTAAAAGGCCCTTCGTACCATGATGGGGGGTAGGGGTGACATTAAAATTCACTAAACATAAATTTTCATCTAATGAGAGAAAAGGCTAAGAAAAAATCATATTGGGGGGAAAACACATAGAAAAAAAATCATACTAGGAAAAAAGACACATAAGCTGTAGCTACCAAACATAAATCGGAAAAAGGTATCAAATGTTCATATTGGTTATTAGTAACACATTTCCCAAGGTGGACTCTGCACCACTGTAATATGACTTTATATGGCATCTAATGTGTGGGTGTGGGTATGTGTTTGGGCTAGAAATGGGATGTAGGATATTAGCAGGATGAGTAAGGCATTCATGTGGACAAAATGGAACATGAGGAGGGTATCCACATATAGAAGGCAGCCCAGCAAAGAATGTTAGCACATGAATGTGGTAAGGAGTGAATCCCATAGAGAGGGAAGCCAGGCATAAGATATTAGAAATCCATGAAGGGTGCCCAGCTGGCGTGGCTCAGTGGTTGTGCTGCGATGTATGAACTAGGAGGTCATTGTTTGATTCCCAGTAAGGGCATATGCCCGGGTTGCAGGCTCAATCCCCAATAGGGGGGTGCAGGAAGCAGCCAATCAATGATTCTCTCTCATCATTGATGTTTCTATCTCTCTATCCCTCTCCCTTCCTCTCTGATAACAATTTTAAAAAATCTTATTAAAAAACAATTATGCTAAGTGAAATAAGCCAGCCAGAGAAAGATAAATATCACATGATCTCACTCATTTATGGAATATAATGAACAACATAAACTCATGAACAAAAACAGATCCACAGAGAAAAATTGATCAGTGGTTCTCAACCTTTCTAATGCCGCAACCCTTTAATACAGTTCCTCATGTTGTGGTGACCCCCAACCATAAAATTATTTTCGTTGCTACTTCATAACTGTAATTTTGCTACTGTTATGAATCGTAATGTAAATATCTGTGTTTTCCAATGGTCTCAGGCGACCCTGCTAGTGGTTCTCAACCTGTGAGCCTAAGACCATCGGAAAACACAGATATTTACATTACTCTTCATTAACAGTAGCAAAATTACAGTTATGAAGTAGCAACGAAAGTATTTTTATGATTGGGGGTCACCACAACATGAGGAACTGTATTAAAGGGTTGCGGCATTAGAAAGGTTGAGAACCACTGCCTTAGAGGGAAGGTAGGGGAGAGTGGGGGGGTAAGGGAGAGAGATCAACTAAAGGACTTATAGGAATGCATATAAGCCTAACCAATGGACACAGACAACAGGGGGGTGAGGGCATGAGTGGGGGAGTGGGGGGGAATGGGAGGATAAGAAGACATATGTAATACCTTAATCAATAAAGAAATTAAAAGAAAGAAATCCATGCAGAGTAAGAGAGGTATCTACATGGGAGAGCAGGCCACAAAGGATGTCAGAGCCTAAATGGGATAGGGAAGGTGTCAAAGCATGAGTGGGATGAAAAGATAAGACACTGGGGCCCAGTAAGGGGTGCTGGACTTTGCTGTGCTTCTGCATGGTAGGAAGAGGGAAGTTCTAGCACAAAGTATGAGCAGGATGAAGAGCATGTTCACACAGGGAGACAGCACAGGATATGAGCCTGAGCAAGGTAAGAAGAACATCCACTAGGGTTGAAAATGGGGGCTCAGGGATAGCAAGGGGTATTGGAGCCCAAGCACAGTGAGTAGGGCATTTGTGCTTAGGAGTAGGTGGTGATGGGGAAATGACAGTGATGGCAGGTTGGTTACATAAAAGGGGACTGATCAAATAAGTAAATATATTAATAACAAAAGCCAGGTTTCTTACTGCTGAAGAAAGAAGTTACAAATAGTGCACAGCGGCTTCTGCATATGAATGGCCTGCCCTATCGCAGCTTAACCTAACAAACTGCAGCTGGGTCAGCTCCAAAACTTCCAAACCCCATGCAAAGAGGAGAAATCTGCAGATCTTGCTGTAGCTCCTGCTGGGTGGCCTCAGACAGTAGCTGACTTGCACCTCCTTGAAGATCCAGGAGCCAGTGTACCAAGTGGTCAGTGTGAGATGACACCAAATTTCAACTCTTCACATTCATAAGCAACACACTCAAGAGGCAGACTCAGTGAGCACCAAAGCCCCACTGAAGCAAGTCCTGCCCCATCAGGGTATCTCCAGCACAGCAGTTATTCCATTATAGACACAGCTGATCCTCACAGCCAACTGGCCTGAAGGTCAGTTCCTCCCAGTGTACCAACAGCAATCAAGGCTTAATTAACTACAACAAGACTGTGCACCCAGCCCACAAAGGGGTGCACCAAGAATGTCGAACTCAGGTGATTGGGGAGGCTGAGCCACTGGCTCCTATAGGTCACCTACCACACAAAGCCACTCCATCAACACAGGCCAAAATGTGGAGACAAAGAAACATGTCACGAATGAAAGAAATGGAGGAAAGCAAACTACTGGATATAGAGTTCAAAACCACATTTATAAGATTACTCAAGAATCTTCTAGAAACCGCCAAGAGACTTAGTGAGACCTCCGAGGAACTTAGTGAGACCTTCAAGGATCTTAATGAGAATGCCAAAAAAAATGAAAAAGGACCAGTCAGAAATGAAGCATACACTGTTTGAAATAAAGAATAATATACAGAAACCCAACAGTAGACTAGAGGACCCCAAGAATTAAACCAAAGATTTGAAATATGAGGAAGCAAAAAACACCCAACCAGAAAAAAAAAAAAAAAAGAATAAAAAAATATGAAGATAGTGTAAGGAGCCTCTGGGACAACTTCAAGCGTACCAACATCCAAATTATGGAGGTGCCAGAAGAAGAGAGAGAGCAAGATATTGAAAACCTGTTAGAAGAAATAATTACAGAAAACATTCCCTACCTGGTGAAAGAAATAGACTTACAAGTCCAAGAAGTGCACAGAACCCCAAACAAAAGGAATCCAAAGAGGACCACACCAAGACACATCATAATTAAAATGCCAAGGGCAAAAGACAAAGAGAGAATCTTGAAAGCAGCAAGAGAAAAACGGTTACCTACAAGGGAGTATTCATACGACTGTCAGCTGATTTCTCAACAGAAACTATGCAGGCCAGACGGGAGTGGCAAGAAATATTCAAAGTGATAAACAGCAAGAACCTACAACCAAAATTACTCTACCCAGCAAAGTTATCATTCAGAACTGAAGGTCAGATAAAGAGCTTCACAGATAAGAAAAAGCTAAAGGAGTTCATCACCACCAAACCAGTATTATATGAAATGCTGAAGGGTATTCTTTAAGAAGAGGAAGAAGAAAAAGGTAAAGATAAAAATTATGAACAACAAATACATATCTATCAACAAGTGAATCTAGAAAATCAAGTCAATAAAAAAATCTGATGAACAGAATAAACTGGTGAATATAATAGAATCAGGGGCATAGAAAGGGAGTGGACTGACAATTCTCAGGGGGAAGGGAGCATGAGGGGTGCAGGAAGAGATTGGACAAAAATCTTATACCTATGGAATGAGGACAATGGTGGGGGGTGAGGACATGGGGAGCAGGAATCAGGTGGAGGGGAGCTATGGGGGGAAAAAAGAGGAACATCTGTAATAATCTGAACAATAAAGATTTATTTTTTAAAAAAGAAGTTACAAATAAAAAAGGGGGAAAATTACAAAGACTCCCCTAGTGTTGAACTAAAATTAGAAATGGTATAAACATACAGTTTTCAATAGAGATGTAAAATTAAATATTAATATAAACATGTACACGCAGATAAATATGAATACATACGTTCCCTCGTTCTGTCCATTGAGAAGACTTAGAAACAATGACAACTCAGTAGTAATGAGTGCATCTAGCCCCCAGATCTTGGTTTCTAAATACCATTCTCCAATAAAAAGAACCAGGGCTTTTTAGAAAAATAATTTGTTCCAGCCCTGACAAAACAAAAGTTCTGAGAAGCCTGGAATATTTTCTTGTTCCAAAAAGAAGGGAAATGCTCAAAGAATGATAAAGCCATGTCAAAAGGACACAGAAGCCAGATGGAAGGGGCTCTCACTGGCCAAATCTAAAATAATTTGAACATGAAAACAAATAATGATTAAACAGATTATTATTCACTGAATAACAGAAAACCTTTAGTCTGTACTCATCGAAATAAATACTTAAACTGAAAGCCTGATGGGAATGGAATACTTAGTGTCTAAGAACCCCCATACAATGTGTGTGTTTACAAGGGAAAAAGAGTTAACTTCACTAAGAAGCTTGTCTTACCACCTTAATCAAGTGATCAAAGTTAGCATCCTCAATAATGGGATGATCTAAACTGTGCCATCTGATAGGATAAAATGAAAGAAAAAAAAGGCATTGTATCTGAGATATTCCTATAAAAAATGTATATGGTAAGCCCAAAATGAGGAATAACTTACAAAATAAGTAAGTGATCTGCAGTCTTCAAAAGCATTTGGAGTTGATCCTTTTGATACAAAGGACATTGTTAGGACAAATGGCCAAACTTTAATGGGGCCTGAGAATTAGATAGTAGCAGTAATATATCATTGTAATTTCCTGATTTTCCTAAGTGTATGTAATGTAGTAGCATGTTTTAATTTGTGGGAAAGGTAATAAAGTATTCAGGGGTGATAGGGCATCATATTAAGCAACTTATACTCAAATGGTATGGGAAAATGTAGTTTGTGCTTGTAGCTTTTCTAAAAGTTTATTATTGCTTCAAAATTTTTAAAGATTAAAAAGTTCTGATTCAGTTCTAATTCCATATAGGTTAAACAGATTTTGGAGGGATTTACATCAGCATTTCTATGGAGAAATAGCGGCTGAGCTGCACATAAACTTATAAGTGAAGTGGCAGCATATATCCTATTCACAGGTTGAAAGTTATACTGCCCTTAGGAATGGCAGCTTTCCAAAATCTGATGCTCAAACTCAGGATTCAGGAAGAAAAAGTACCTCCAAAAGCTACAAAATAATTTTGTTCCTAAACTCAAATAAAAGTCTCCTGGTTCTTAATTTAATTTATAGATAAGTCCCTTGTTCTCTACCCGTAAGTACTAACATCTAGCAATGGTTTATTTTTGTAATACAACTGGGCTAGAAGAAGTTGATCCACTGATGGTGTGTGGTACAGTCATTCTCCAAGATGACTCCCCACGAGCCACACCTGATATTCACACCTCCCACATTGTAACAGGGTTGGTCACTCTTAACTACTAGAATACCACAGAAGTGATGATGTATCCCCTCCAAGGTTAGGTTATCAAAGGCAAAAAGGCTTTCATCTTGAACTGCCTTGTCTTCTCTCCCTCTCTCCCTCCCTTATTCACTGCCTCCCAATATCTATCTCTCTCTTCCTCTCCCTCCTTAATCCCCCCTCCCAATATCTATCTCTCTCCTCCCCTCCCTCCCAATATCTCCCTCTCTAGTTTTGTGACTTCTCTTCACCTGCTCTAGAGAAAACCAAGAACCATGTTTTGAGGACACTGAGGTGGTCTTTGGAGAGGTTCACATGGCAAAGAACTAAGGTCTTTTGCCAACAATCAGGCAATTGAACTTAGATGTGCATCCTTCCCCCAGTCAAGCTTTCAGATGCCTGCAACCCCAGCCAACAGCTTTACTTTAACCTCAAGAGAGACCTTGAACCAGAGGCACCCAGCTAAGCCACTCTCACATTTCCTGACCCACAGAAACTGTGAGATAATAAATGTCAGTTGTTTAAGCTGCTAAATTGTGAGGTATTGTTTTGCTGCAATAGATAACTAGTACATTGTGAGTCAAAGTGCTGAAAAGGCTAGAGGACACCAATCACAGACCCCACCCCACCCCAAGAAGAAAAGTAAGATTTTTGTCCCAACAGATCCCTGCTGGCTACATGATGGATAAAAGATAATGTTTAAATTCTGATCAGAAGACTATCATTCTAGTGAAAAAACACCACCAAACAAACGTCTTAGTTGTAAGAAAAAAAGTAGAGTATTTCCTGATTCTGAAATTGCAAATCCATCCTAGCCTCTACGTTGCCCAGAATTTCTAGTATTCTTTCAGATTTTGGGGTTTTGTTTTTTTTGTTTTTTTGAAGACTGAGAATGTTCTGTGTCAGGTACTATGCTGGGTGCTGCAGATGTAATTATGAAGAAGAATGATCTCTTAAAAAAAAGGAATACTTTTCAAACACCAAAATTTCTATACCATTAAGAATTTTTTTTGTGTGGTGATTCCATGGATATATTTTTGTTGTACTATTAACACAAAACTTTTATTTTTATAAATTAAATGCTACAGGTCTTCTGTTTGATCATCCAGTACGATAATACTAGAGGCCCGGTGCACGAATTCATGCACCAGTAGGGTCCCTCAGCCTGGCCTGCAGGATCGAGCCGAAACCAGCTCTCTGATATCCCCTGAGGGGTCCCAGATTGCGAGCGGGTGCAGGCCAGGCCAAGGGACCCCACTGGTTTACAATTGGGACCGGGGAGAAATGCAGGAGGTTGGCCAGCCAGGGAGAGACCACAGGAGGGCTCCAGGGTGTATCCGGCCTGTCTTGCTCAGTCCCGATTGGCTGGACCCCAGCAGCAAGCTAACCTACCGGCTGGAGCATCTGGCCCCTGGTGGTCAGTGCACATCATAGCAAGCGGTTGAGCGGGGCCTTAGCATATCATTAGCATATTATTCTTTGATTGGTTGTACAGTCAACTGGTTGACTGGACATGTAGCATATTAGGCTTTTATTACATAGGATTCCTGTAAAATAATTATTAGTTAATACTTATTGAGCACAAGTATCAAGCACTAACCACATTCTATACTTTATTTAATCTCACAATTATCATTATCCCAATTAATCTCTTAGTCTCATTTTCTGCACTCTCATCTTCCCAGTCTTATTCATATTTTCAGAGATGCCATTCTTTTTCTTTTTAGAGAGAAAGTGGAAGCTAGGGCGGGAGAGAGAAACATACATCGATTGCTTGCCTCCTACATGGAGAATAAACCTGCAACCCAGGTACATGCCCCTGACTGGGATCAAGCTCGAGACCCTTCAGTGTGCAGGATGAGGCTCTACCACTGAGCCACACACGCCAGGGCCAAAGATGCCATTCTTGAACCCTAGAGCAGGTCTCCCATATATGCTCTTTGAGCCTCCTTGACTTCTATATAGTTCTTAAAATAACTGTAATTAAATAACCAGATGATAAGTTGTTTAATATTCATCACTCATGCAAAAATACAAGTTCCATAGGAGCAGATAAGGTATCTTTTTTGTAACCTATTTTAACCGTGGGGTTAAGTCTAAAAAGGGAACCAATAAATGCTTGCTCAATAAAAGAAGGAACTACAGTCCCGCATCACTCAATAAGGGAGATACCTTCTGGGAAATGCACCAATAGATAATTTCATCGTTGTGGGAACATCATAGAGTGCACTTATACAACCCTAGATGGTATAGACTACTACATACTTAGGCTATCTGGTATTGCTCCTAAGCTACAAATCTATGCAGCAAGTTACTGTACTGAATACTATAGGTATTGGTAACACAATGGTATTTGTGTATTTAAACACAACTAAATATAGAAAAGGTACAGTAAAATACAGTATAAGAGATAAAAAATGGCAAGCCTATATAAGGCACTTATCATGAATGGAGCTTACAGAACTGGAAGTTGAGTAAGTGGTGAGTGAATGTGAAGGTCCAGGACATAACTGTACACTACTGCTGACTTTAAAAACACTGTCCCACAGTTCTCCCCTGCTTCCTGTCTATAACTTCAAAACTGTCAGAGCTGCTCCACGAACAGGGATATAGACTGCACTGACTGGAAATACTGAGGGGAAACTTGGTAAAGCACAGATAAGCGTAATGGTGACTCTCAAGAGGGAGTGAAAGGTGGCCTGAAGATCAGTAAGAAACAGAAGTCCAGATGGAGAAATAAAGGCACATAGGGGATTCTCATGGCACTGTGGTTTTGGTTGTTGTATGTTGGAGCAGTGGTCAGATTAAGAAACTTTGTGGTATTCATGGAAAAAAAAAAAGAGGGTGTTTAACATGGAGAAGATACAGAACTGAGACTGAGGATTCAATATCTTTTTAAACTATTATGGATATTGTTACATTTCCTACTATTTTAATGCAAATATTTTCCCCTAATCCCCCATCCTCCTGCCCTTTGGTAACCATCAACTTGTTTTCTGCATCTATGGATCTGTTAGAATTCAATATTTTGATGTTGGAAACTGGTTTTAGTTCCACTGACACTCTCTAGCATTGATGTGATGGAAAAAATAAAACTTATCTTTATTGGTACTTTACATCATTACAACCTGAAAGTATTTCCAAAGTACAGAGACAGGTAGTATGCACTTCCATACTACCATAGAAAGCTTTTACTAAAGTGGCAGTGGCACTTACTACTTGTTAAGGTAGCTCTTGTGAAGCTGTGTCCTTATACAGGATCTTAGGTTCTCAACAAAGAATTTACAGCAATGTACGCTGAAGAGCTAGATGGAGGGCGGGGGAGTGGGAGGGTTGGAACCCTCTATGCTGAAACAGATTAGTATTCTGTGCACTCAAAATTGAGGTGTGGTGAGTGAGAATCTATTGTCAAGCCCCACATGAGAAAAATTTCTCCTGAGCCACATACATCTTCTTCCATTTCTTATATGCCATTCTGCTCCATTATATCTGGGGCCAATGTTGTATATGTGGTCTGATGCTGAACAAAATGTCGTTATGTAGTGCATGACTATAGTGTGTTACACTATCTCCTTTAAAAACAACATCTTTATTATCTTTGGTTTCTGCTAGACTATGATCTAGTCTATAGATAATTTGGTGATTTCAGAGGAAAAATCAAACAACTATTTCCTTCATTTACATCTTATAAACTTGAACCACAAAATAGTATTTGCACAATAATCCTATTACTTCCTAATTGAGTGAAAATCCCCATACCATAAACCACCAGCCTCTTCCCTCCCTCTAGTTCTTAGAATCCTGGAACCAAACATATATCTTACCAAGTAAGCAACTGAGCAGCACTTTCCCAGAGAAACTGAATGCCCAAAGAAAGACCTGCATTTGGAGATATTTCAACAATAAAGCTACCTTATCACAAACTCATCTATAATAATAAAAGCGTAATATGCTAATTAGACCAAACAGCCTAACAACCTTCCGGACATCATTGTGGACAAAGCCGTGGCAGCGGGAGCCAAGGCAGAGGTGGTTAGGGGTGATCAGGCAAGCAGTTAAGGGTGATCAAACAGGCAGACAGAGTGGTTAGGGGCAATCAGGCAGGCAGAAGAGTAGTTAGGGGCGATCAGGCAGGCAGACAGGCGAGCAATTAGGAGCCAGTGGTCCCGGATTATGAGAGGGATGTCTAACTGCCAGTTTAGGCCCAGTCCCACATGGATCCCTAGAGGACTGGGCCTAAACTGGCAGTCAGACATCCCCCGAGGGGTCCCAGATTGCAAGAAGGTGCAGGCTAGGCTGAGGAGACACCCCACAACCACTCCCAACCCCCATGCACAAATTTCGTGCACCAGGCCTCTAGTCTACAATAAAGTTCATGTTCATAAGCTTCCAATTCTCTCATATTTAAAGGTAAATATTTAAAGTGAGATCAGAAAGCCAAGCCTAAGGAAGGCTCATTAGCATGAAAGAAAGGGAACCAAGTAATATGCACACATTAATTTTGAGAGAGAAAAAATGACAATGCAGGCATTGATGAGAAGAAAACTTCACACTCACATAATTATATACATCCTGAAAGACATTAGGAAAAATTTTAAAGAATGCTATTTTAAAAAGAGAGAAGTGAGAATAAAGACCAGTAAAGAACATTCAAAAAACTAAAAATGTCATGAGTCCCTGAGACCACTCCTAGGTTCACTGGTTTGCTAGAAGGACTCACAGGACTCAACATATAGTCACATTTACAGCTATGAGTTAATACAGCAAAAGGATACAAAGCAAAGTAAGTAAAAGGAAAAGATGCGAGATCCAGAGTAAACAAGATATAAGCTTCCAAGAGTCTCCTCCTAGTGGAATAAGACCGGATATGCTAAATTCCTCCAGCAATGAATTATGACAATACATGTGAAATATTGTCTACCAGGTAAGTTCACTGGAGACTCAGTGCTCAGGGTTTTTATTGGGGTGCCCTCTGCCTAGCACACACCAAAGTTCCAGGCACCCAGATCAAAATCAGGTGCTCAGCATAAATCATATTGGCATAGTTTAAGCACGGAGTGCCATTTTTATCAAGGTCTGCTAGGAACCCTTCCAAAATCCAAGTTCCCAGACACCAGCCAAGAGACAACCTAGCAAGTAGAACTTCCTGAGGATAACAGTCTCAGGCCTGCAATGTTAACTTTCCACGGAGTGATAAAACATTACAGAGTTGTAAGATAAAGTCAAGACTCTCTCCAGGAAAAACAAACAAAAGAAATCACTATGAGAGAAAAGTCTCTAAAATTACATGATCAATCAATTTCAATATATGAAAAAGAAGAAAAAAAATTAACAAAGAATTAATATAAGAAACTTCCCAGAAACTCATAGATACAAAAAATAGACTGCCAGCTGTTAGAATGGAAGGGCTTGAAGGTCTGGGTGAAAAGGTAAAGGGATTAAGCAAATAAATAACATCATAGACACAAACAGTATGGTGACTGCTAGAGGAAAAGGGGTTGGAGGAGGTAGAAGAGAGTAAAGGGGGGATAAATGGTGAATAAGGAGTCTTGACTTTGGGTGATAACACACAATATACAGATAATGTACCATAGAATTGTACACCTGAACTTATATAATTTTACTAACCAATGTAACCCCAATAAATTCAATAAAAATTAAAATTATACTAATTGAATTAAAAAATAAAATTGGCAATCAAAAAAGAAGAAAGACATTTCCTATGCCTGAAGAACATGAGTCTCCAAACTGAAAAAGATCCATTAGTTATCCAAGCATGTTATACTGAACTGAAGAATAGCAAAGACAACGAAAATATCCAAGGACTTCTAAAAATGAAAAAAATAAGAAAATAAGTTTGCTTACAAATTATAGGAACTGGAATGGCATTAAATTTAGCAATAATCTTAGCGATAAACTGAAAGGCAATGGTGAAATGCTTTCAAAATTCTGATATTTTATTTTCATTTTAGAATTTAATACACAAATTATCAAATGAGGAAAATGTAGAATAAAGGTATTCTCAAACATGGAAAGTCTCAAAATTTATTGCTTCTGGATTTTTTATTCAGCAAACTGTGGAGGATGTGCTCCAAACTAACGGGATCCATGGAACAGAGAAATCAACACAGGAGAGAAGCAATGGGAATTTCCAAAATGATGATGTAGGGAGAACCCAGACTGACAGCTGCACACCTGGCCTAGTAAGCAGCTAACCCTAAACCAAGGAATGGGGTGAAGTCCTGAGGGAAAACTATTTCAGTGAATAGATAGATTAACATGTTTGACCTTGTGTTAAAAGCAATACTAAGAGCATGTTAATGGTATAAAGAATTAACAGGTATTAAAAACAAAGTAAATGAAAAAAGTGAAGCAGTTACCAACTTGAGGCACAAAACCCTGTACAAGAAAATAAAGTTACTCACTATACACTATTTGACTCAGCCTCAAACAATATTATATATACATCAAATTACAGTCCCAGAGGAGATTACTGTATTATTAATAAGAGGCAATATCTGAAAGGGTAATGGCATACCGGTTGATCCAGCAATCGTGCTCCTGGGGATTTACCCAAAAGAGTTGAAAACATGTTCACACAAAAACCTGTACATGAAGTTTATAGCAGCTTTACTCATAATTGCCAAAACATGGAAATAACCAAGATGTCCTTCAGTAGGTGAATGAACAAATAAAACTGGTACCACCAAACAATAAAATATTAATCAACACTAAAAAGAAATGAGCCATCAAGTCATCAAGCCGTGAAAAGACTTATATGAACCTTAATGCATACTATGTAAAAGAAACCAATTTGGAAAGGCTACATACTGTATGATTCCAACAGTACGATATTATATGAAACTATAAAAACAGTAAAAAAAAAAAAAAGATCAGGGCTGGGGGTGGGATGATACACAGGAAAAGCACACAAGATTTTTAGAACAGTAAAAATACTCTGGCCCTAGCTGAGGTGCTCAGTTGATTGGAGAGTCACCCCATACACCTAAAGGTTGTGGGTTCGACTCTTGATCAGGGCACATATTTAGGTTGTGGGTTGGATCCCCAGTTGGGACACATACTGGAGGCAACTGATGGACGTTTCTCTCTCATGTCGATGTGTCTCTCTCTCTCTCCCCCTTCCTTTCTCTCTAAAATCAATAAAACATATCCTCAGGTGAGGATTTAAAAAAAATACTTGACCCAGCTAGTATGGCTCAGTGTTGAACACCGACCTATCAACCAGGAGGTCAATTCCTGGTCAGGACACATGCCCTGGTTGCAAGCTCAATCCCCAGTGGAGGGCATGCAGGAGGCAGCTGATCAATGATTCTCTCTCATCATTGATGTTTCTAGCTCTATCTCCCTCTCCCTCCCACTCTGAAATCAATAAAAATATTTTTTAAAATAAACAAAAAAACTCTATGATATTATAATAATGGGTATATGTCATTTATACATTTTTCCAAACCCATAGCATGTACACCAACAAGAGTGAACTTTAAGGTTAACTATGAACTTGGGGGTGATTATGATGGATAATGGATTACGATGTGTAGGTTCATTCTTGGTAAAAAGAAAAAAAGAAATGTGTTTTGTGTCTGTGTGTGTACCATTCTGGTGCATGAACCAATGCATGGGGGCAGAAAGTATAAGGGAAATCTCTTATCTCCCTCTCAATTTTGTTACAAACCTGAAACTGCTATAAAAATTAAAATCCTAAAAAAGCCAAGGTCAACTGTAAAAAAAATAATAATAATAACATTTTTCAGAACTGTTAGACAATAACAATCCTCAGCTCCAATAAGTCCAAAAATCCAAAGCAGAATAAAAAGAAATCCATACACCTACAAATATTTCAGTGAAACTGTAGAACAACAAAGAACAAAGAAAAGAACTAAAACAGAGAGAAAATATCACTTATAAAGTAATGGTAATTAATGACAACTAAATTCGCAACAGCAATGAGAGAGCTCAGAAAGATAGTTAACTGATTATCTTTTACATAGAAAGAAAAATAAGAATAATTACCACAACAAATCCTCATTAAAGGAAATTCTAAAGAAAATGCATCAAGCAGAAGAATAATGAACCCAGAAAGAAAGTCTAGTCTGAGATTCAAGGGAAAAAAATTTTTATGTTGGACAAATAAAAGGTGCATAATAAAATGGCATAAGTGAATCCAAGTATATCAGTAATCACAATGAATATAATGGGCTAAACTCTCCACTTAGAAGAAAAAAATTCAGACTGGTCACATATGTGCTATCTACTAGATAGACTAACAAGGGCAAAAAGACTGAGGGCCAAAAAATGGGAAAAGATCTACCAAGCTATTATGAAACAAAAGTAAAGTGGAACCAACTTAGGCAAAAAAAAAAAAATAAAAAACACAGTAGAAATAAAGAGGATCACTAGAAAATAACATAAGAATCCAATTACCTGAAAGATACCATTTTAAACCTCTATGTGCCTAATACAACACATTCACACATCCCAAAATTGACATATCTACAAGAAAAAGTTACAAAGCTACCAATACAGTGAAAGATTTTTTAATATAGATATCTCAATAATAACATGTAGAAAAAAAAACAATCAGAATATAGAAGAGTTGACCTGCTTAATAAACTTGATCAAAATGGTATTTTGTAAAACTCATACCCAAGAACTAGGAACTACACATTATTTTTAAGAACACATGGAATCTTCATAAAAATGAGACTATGCATTTGTGTAATCAGATTCCAAGGTGGTCCCCCATTATCCTTGAATTTTATTATCTAGGCCTTTATAAAACCTCTTCCAACTTGTGTATCAGGGTTGTTCTGCATGACCAATCTATACTAAATAAAAGGGTAATATGCTAATTAGACCAGGAGACCTTCCAGACAAAGGCATGCTATGGTGGGGCTGAGGCAGAGGTGGTTAGAGGCGATCAGACCAGGAGGGGAGGACAGTTGGGGGTGATCAGGCCAGCACAGGGGGAGCAGTTGGGGGCGAGCAGGCTGGCAGAGGGGAGCAGGTGAGGGTGAGCAGGCCGGCGGGGGGCAGTTAGGGGCAAGCAGGCCAGCGGAGGGGGGGGGGGATGTTGGGGGCAACTAGGCCAACAGGGGGGCAGTTGGGAGTGATCAGGCCAGCAGGGGGGTAAGTCAGGGGCGATCAAGCCGGCCGGGGGGTCAGTTGGGGGCAAGCAGGCCAGCAGTTGTGGTCAAGCAGGCTGGGGGGGGTGGGGGGAGAGGCAGTTGTAGGCGAGCAGGCTGGCGGGGGAGGGGGGCATCCCTGGGGGATCAGCCCTAAACCAGCAGTCGGACATCCCCCAAGGGGTCCTAGATTGTAGAGGGTGCAGACCAGGCCGAGGGACACCTCCCTCCCTTCCTCCCATGCACATATTACGTGCACCAGGCCACTAGTATAATATGGCAGAAGAAAAGGCATGTCCCTTCCAAAGGTCATAGAAAACTGTGGCTTCTGCTTCTCTCAGATCACTAACTCTGGCAGATACCAGCTACCATGTCACAAGCAGCCCTACGGAGACATCCATGTGGAAAGTAACAGAGAGACCTTTTGCAAACAGCTAGCAAAGAACTGAGGCCTCCCGCTAATAGCTGTGTAAATGATTAGCTCATAAGTGAATCCTCAAAACCCAATCAAGAGCTTGACTGCTACCTCATGAAAAATTCTGATCCAGAAATACCTAGCTAAATTACTACTGGATTTCCAACACTCAGAAATTTTACTGATAATAAATGTTTGCTGCCCCAAACTGCTGCATTTGGGGAAATTTGTTGCATAGCAATAAATAACCAACACAATGCTCAAGCCAATAAAGCTAACTTCAAATCTGAAATTACAAACCATATTCACTGGCCACAGTACAATTAAGATAGAAATTAATAACCAAAAGAAAATGAGGAAAACTGAAAATCAAGAAACACTCTGGAAGAAATGACAAACCATAATGGAAACAGAAAATACCTAGAATCAAAATATAATAAAAAGCCAATTTGTGAGATACAAGTAAGCAGCATTTAATAAATGTTATAGTTTTGAATTACATTCAAAATTAATGAACTTAAATCCAACTTTGAAAGTCAGAAAACCACCTCACAACCATTAGGATGGCTGCTATAAAAATAAATAAATAAATAAAAATTGGCAAGGATGTTAGAGGAATTGGAACTCTTATGCACTATTCGTGGTAATGCAAATGGTACAGCTGCTGTGGAAAACAGTATGGTGGTTCCTCAAAAAATTAAAATAGAATTCCCATGTGATCCAGCAATTCCAGTTATGGATATATACCCAAAATAATTGAAAGCAGGGTCTTGAAGAGATATCTGCATACCATGTTCACAGTAGCATTATTCTGAATAGCCAAAAGGTGGAAGCAATCCAAGTGTCCATCAAAGTATGACAAGATAGAGAAAAGGTGGCATATACATACAATGTAATATTCAGCCTTTAAAAAGAAGAAAATTCTGACACATGTTACAACATGGATGAACTCTGAGGACATTATGCTAAGTGAAATAAGTCAGCCATAAAAAGACAAATACTGTATGATTCTACTAATATGAGGTACTTAGAATATTCAAATTCAGACACACAGAAAATAGGAACTGGGGGAGGGAGGAATGAGGGGTAGGTAGTTATTTCATGGTTACAGTTTCTGTTTTATAAAATAAAAAAAATCCAGAGATTCTTTGCACAACAATAAAGCTTATGTTATGTATATTTTACCACAATTAAAAATAAAATTAAAAAGTCAAGAAAAAAACAACAGAATAAACCCAAGAAAGAAAAATAAGAGCAAAATAGACAATAAAATTAACAAAGGTAAGAACTGTCTTTGAAAACACAAATGAAATATACAAACAGAAAAAAGCAATCAAAAAATAAAGGAACAAGTAAACATTAGGAGTGTAAAACAGAATATAACTTCAGTTCCCAGAGATTAAACAAGTCATAAAAAAGTATCATGGCCTACTGGTTTGGCTCAGTGGATAGAGCATCGGCCTGCGGACTCAAGGGTCCCAGGTTTGATTCCAGTCAAGGGCTTAAGAAAAAAAAAAAAGTATCATGAATAACAAGCTAAAATGGACAGTTTTAGAAAAATGTAATTTATCAAAACTGATTTAAGAAAAAAGAATAAAAATAGTCTCACAATAATTTAAAAAATGAATTCAGTGGTTTAAAATTTCCCCTCAAAGAAAGCACTGAACCCAGGTGGTTTTATTGGAGTCCCAACTTTGAATCAATATATAATACCAATACTATATAAACAATGCAGAGTACATAAAAAGATAAGCTCCCTAATTAATTTTATACAGGTAGAATAATCTTGATATGAAAACCAAGCAAGCATATATGAGAAAGGAAAATTACAAATTGACCTTACTAAACATAGATTCAAACATCCTAAACAAAAATGCCAGCAAATTTAATCCAGCAATCAATTTTGACAACAGTATGGTCATGACTATAGAGAAAGGGGGGTGGGGAGTGCTGAAGAGGGTAAAAGGGGGGGATAAATGGTGATGGAAAGAGACACACAATCCAACATACAGATGATATATTATAGAATTGTACACCTCAAACCTATATAATTTTATTAACCAATGTAACCCCAATAAATTCAATTTAAATAAATAAATTATACATTTCAACCAAGAACAGCCTCAGAAATGGAAAGCTAATTTAATTACTAGGAATCAGAAAATAATGATAAATAGTATAAACAGACTAAAGAAAGAAAAATTATACAATAACCTCAAAGGAGATGGAATAAGCATTTAATAATACTCAACATCCATTTAAGAATTTTTAAAATTAATAATCTAGAAGTTAGCTTCCTTAATTTAATACAAATATTTATTTTTAAAACTTACCAACACTATATGTAATAGCGAAATAAAACAAAAATCTTTCCTTTTAAGATCAAAAACAAGACAGAGGTGGCCAACACCATTACTCCTATTCAAAACTGAAAAACCTCAGTGGGTTCACAGAGAAAAAGAAAATAGCTATAGAATAGATTGAAAATTAAGAAATAAAACTGCAACTATTTACAGATGATAGACGATCAATACAGAAAATCCAAAAGAATCTAGAGATAAGTCATAAAAGTGATGAGCTGCTAGACACAAAGACAAAATACAAAAGACAGTTACATTGCTATATAAAACAATCAGAAAATGCAATTTTAAAAAATACCAAGTACAAAGAGCAACAAAAAATTCTAGGAAAAAATCTGACAGTTGACGTGTAACTTATTTATATAATGCTAAAATTATAAAATGTAATTGAAATGAATTTTTAAAAGATAAAATAGAAAGCCATATTATATTTTTAAACAGGAAGCTTCAATATCAAAATTATGTCAATCAATTCTCCCCAACTTGATTCAAAGACTCAATGCAATACTATTCAAAATCTCATCACCATTTCTCAGAAAATCAAAAGCTGATTCTAAAACCAATATGAAAAAGCACTGCCATGACTTTTCCTGAAGAAAAAGGTTGAGGACTTTACCACACTTGATATTGACTTGCTACAAGCTATAATAATTAGAATAAATAATCCAGTGGGTTACTGGGACCAGGACAAATAGCAAAATATAGAGCCCAGAAACTAATCCCATGCATATAAGGAAACTTAATTTTCAACTGAGCAAGCACTGCAGATCACAGGGAGAAGAATGGACTACTCAATAAACAGACTGGAACAATCAGTTACTTGTTATCACATGGAAAAAAATAAAAGTGGATCCTTACACAAAAGAAGTTCATGTGTATTAGAGACTTCAGTGTAAAAGTGAAAGCTTAAAAAAAAAATCTTTTCGAAAATCATAGGGAAATATTTTAATGACATCAAAGGAAGGAAATGACAAACACCAAAACTAAAAAAAAAACCCACAAATACTAAAATTCTGATAATTCAGCAACATTAAAATTAAGAACTTTAATCACTAAAAGATACATAAGAGTCAAAAATCCAATCAAATGGAAAGGATATTTGCAACACATGCAAATATCAACAATAAAACATAAACCATATAGAAATTACTATGAATCAATCAGAAAAAGTTAAACAAGCCAAGTAGAAAAATGAGCAAATACATATATAGCGATAGAGAAATAGACAGAGATATAGATATATATATAGATATTTCACAGAATAGGAAACAAAACAGTTCATGACTATCTGAAAAGAAGCTGAACCTCATTGGTAGCCAAAGAAATACAGATTCAAATTACAATGATATACCATTTCTTACACACCAGATAGCTAAAAATTAAAAAGATAGACAATACCAAGCATTGGCAAGGACACAGAGCAACAGAAACATTTATACATTGCTGGTGGGAGTGTCAACTGGTATGATCACTTTAAAAAACAAAACAATTTGGCATTACCTAATAAAGCTGAAAAAGCCCATATCCTTCTTCTTCTCCAGGATATATACTCTAAAGTCCTGCACATGCACAAGAGACATGTATAAGAATGTTCATAAGCAGCATTGTTAGTAACAGCAAAAAACTAGAAACAGTCCAACTGCCCATCATTCATAACATGTACAAATAAACTGGTATATTCATATAACGAAATACTATGTAGCAATAAAGTTGAATAAACTATATACAACATCATGGATGACATAAAAAAAACAAAGCCTGATGTTTATAAAATAAATCAGAAAAATATTTTCAGTATTATTCCATTATATAAAGGTAAAAAACAGGCAAACAAAACCATACATTTTTTATTTGTTTGTTTGTAGAGAGATACTATAAAGAAATAAAAAGAGAAATTTTTAAATACAATTCAGGGTAGTGGTGAGGCAATAATAAGAAAAGGAATGTGATTTGAACCATACAGGGGTTTCCAAGGAATGGGTAACATTTTACTTCTTAATCTCAATTTGGATTGATAAGTGTTCAAAGTATTATTTTTAAACTATAAGCTGTACAAACATGTTTTATATATTTTGTATGTTTAAGTTTTAAAACACATTGTAAGTCATACATAAAAACTACTAGAGAATACATGCAAATGTATGGTTCCTGACACACTATAAAAAATAGGGGAGGGGTGGAAAATAAGCAAACCAGAAACTAAGTGTTCTTCTACAGTAGAAATAGATAAACTGACATTTATACAATGGAGTATTATACATGGAGTTAAACTGAATCAATTAAGTGCGCATGTATAAACAGGGATCAAATCTAAAAATGTGATAGGTTTTAAAAAGCAAGTATAGAGAATATTTACAGTATACTTTTTATGTGAAAGGTTAAACTATAATTATTTTATGGACACATACATGTATAATAAAAGTATAAAACAGGGCAGAAAGTATAAAACAGGGCAGGACACATTATGTGTCCATAAAATAAGCACCAGACAAGAGAGAATTGGATCAGGGAAGAGAACAAAGAGAGCTTCAACTATCACTATAACCTTTTGCAAATTAGAAGATTTATAATTGAAAAATATATATCCTCTCCCAAAAGGAATATATGGAAATATTCTCCCTCTTTCCCTCCCTAACATATACCCACAGAGAGAGAAAGAGAGCAAATTTTGGAAGAGCAAAGAAAAACCTTGCCACTTGGTATTTGCCACTATCTCTCAAGCTGGTACATTCAATCTTCCAGCTCTTGCTTTTAAAATATACATCAATTTAACATCTGACAAGGCATTAAAAGTGGTTGCCAGTGAAAAATATCTCCATAATATTTCAGTTCACACTCAATACAAATATCCAAAGCTGTTAAATACTTCCTGCTATTCCTGACAATCAATAATCACAAGTTATGATTTTCTAATTTAATAGAAATAAAAATGTATCTACAGAAGTTGATCTATACTAAACCAAGCTGGACAAAGATACTTTGATGAAATATTGCATATAGTATCATTCCTCTCACCAATATAAACATAATTACAATTCTTTATTTTTATTTTAAAACTGTGATTTTCCCTAAAACTCTTGATCCAAGAACTTCAACATTAATATTTAAAAAAAAACACACAGCCAAATGCCTAGATTTCACCTAATGTAAAAGGTATTTCCCCTATCTTAAGGCAATTTGGTCTGATTCTGACTCTCAATTATTGACAAATAAATGACTTCTTTAAGTCTCATGTTTTTTTTATCTTCAAAAGAGATGCAAATTTTGCATTCTATTGCATAATACAGCCATATTCGTTTAAATTTGAAAAATCTTTTTCTAAAATAAATTCAAGCACATCATGTTCCAAAAAGACTGCCCAAAATATGCTTAAGTGTTGGAGCCTCGCACACCAACTCAGACTTCAGATACCTAAGTATGAGAAACATAGTATGTAATTTACATAGAGTTTACAATGTTGAATACTGGTTCACTTCCACATATGAAACCCAAAGGAGAAAAAAATAGTTAAAAAGTGCCGCTTCAAAAATCACCATTGAAATAAAACACAGGAAGTGGGTAAAAAACAAAATAGATTTTTAAAGTATGTGAACTATTTCAATAATGATACTGATGAACTCTGAATATGGACCATGTATTTAAAAAAATAGTATTGTTCCATATTAAATACCCTGACTTTAATAATTGTACTCTAGTTAAGTAAGGGAGGTCCTTCTTTAATCCTAAAGTATGCTGACGTATTTAGGAGTGAAGAAACATGATGCCTACAACTTACTGTCAAAAACCTCCTCCAGGGGGTGGGAGTGGCCAGGGACAGGTCAATGAGGGGGAAAGGAGATATATGTAATACTTTAAACAATAAAGAATTAAAAAAAAAAAAACTCCTCCATGTACAAACACATGTGGGGGTAAGGAGAAAGGGACGTAAAGAGAAAGGGACGTAAAGAGAAAGGAAGAAAGGGAGATGAAGGGAGAGAGAGAGAACAAATAATAAAACATCGAATAAATGGAGCAAAATATAAATAATTAGTAACTGGATAAAGAATGTGAGGGGCTGCCATAGCTGGGTGGCTCAGTTGGTTGGAGCATCATCCTGCACATCAAAAGGTAGCAGGTTCGATTCTCAATTCTCAGCAGGGCACATAACTAGGTTGCAGGTTTGATCCCGTTGGGGCGTGTATGGAAGGCAATGAATTGCTGCTTCTCTCTCTCTCTCTCTCTCCGCCACTTCATGCCCCCCCTCTCCAATCCAGGACTGCTGGCTCCCAATTGCTCACCTGCCTACCTTCCTGATTGCCCCTAACCATTTCTGCCTGCCAGCCTGATCACCTCCTAACCACTCCCCTGCCAGCCTGATTGATGCCTAACTGCTCCCCGCCAGCCTGATTGCCCTGCAACTGCCCTCCCCTGCAGGCCTGGTCCCCCACAACTGCCCTTCCCTGCAGGCCTGGGTCCCCCCCAACTGCCCTTCTCTGTAGGCCCAGTCACCCCCAACTGCCCTCCTCTGCCGGCCTGGTCACCTCTAACTGCCCTCCCTTGCAGGCTTGATCGCCCCCAACTGCCCTCCCTTGCAGGCCTGGTCCCTCCCAACTGCCCTCCCCTGCTGGCCATCTCGTGTCCACATGGGGACAGCCATCTTGTGTATTGGAGTGGTGGTCAATTTGCATATTACTCTTTTATTAAATAGAGGTCTGGTGCATGGGTGGGGGCCAGCTGGTTTGCCCTGAAGGGTGTCCTGGATCAGGGTGGGGGTTCCCTTGGGGCATGGGGCAGCCTAGGCAAGGGGCCTGTGGCGGTTTGCAGGCCAACCACGCCCCCCGGCGACCCAAGCGGAGGCCCTGGTATCTGGGATTTATTTATCTTCTATAATTGAAACTTTGTAGACTTGAGCAGAGGCCAAGGCAGGCCAGGGTGAGTGGGAAGCTTTGCTTCCTCCATAGCCAGGGGCAACCCAAGCCTCCTGCTCTCTCCAGCTCCATGGCTGCCGCCATTTTTGTTGGGATTTACTTATCTTCTATAATTGAAACTTTGTAGACTTGAGCGGAGGCCAAGGCAGGCCAGGGTGGGTGGGAAGCTTGGCTTCCTCCATCGCGGGGAGCAACCCAAGCCTCCAGCTGGCTCCAGCTCCGTGGCTGCCACCATATTTGTTGGTTAATTTGCATACTCACTCCTGATTGGCTGGTGGCCATGGCTTGTGGGCATAGCGGAGGTACAGTCAATTTGCTTGTTTCTCTTTTATTAGATAGGATTGCAAGTTTTCTGTCAGTTTTAAATTATTCAAAACTTTAAAAGTACATAAGTGACACTGGCAGCCCTAGAACTCCAAGGTAGTGTTTACCTACCAAAACAATTTGCCCCCATTTTAGGTGGTCATCATTTTAGCTAATATTTTAAATCACATTCAATTGTGAAAATTATTTTCCTAACACAATTTAAAAAAAAAAAAATCAATCAAATTTCTAAATCACCCTTTTCTAGTTACATGAAAAAAATAATGCAGGTGATGTTAAAAATGAAAACAGATATCCAAATAGTAGAGTCCAAAGAGCCAAAGCTGCATGTCTGCTGTTTACCTCTGAGATTCAAATTTTTAAGAACATATTAACAATTAAATATTCTAGCACAATTCACAAATTGTAAATCTTAATTAAAAACTGCAGAAGTCAGCATAATTAGTGAAGATCCCAATCCAGGCTTACCTTCTTCATGAGGCTGAGAAAACAGTTTGTGAATGGCAAAGATTCTATGTACTAGTTGTAGCATGATATTTAAAACAATCCCAAACTTATCACAGGGAAGGAAGAGGCCTTTCATGTAACACAGTTCAAGCACCTACCACTGTGCTTAGTTTGCAACTAAGCCTTAGCTACTTGGTCATGTACTAATGGCCATTTGTTACAAGAGGCTGAATGAAAGAATTTCATTCATTAAAAAAAAGAAAGATACAGCTCAAACTAAACTTGGACTCATCACAAAGATAAAGCCTACAGAAATTTAGCTCTAGTGTTGAGTCCTATAGAGTTCATATTGAGATGACCCACTATTGTCTACTTTTAACCATTTCCTCCCTATGTAAAAATGATTCCCTTATAGTCATTCAGGAAAAAAAAGTTGATGTTACGAAATACACATTTTACATAATACATTAATCTTCAACTTATCTGAAAACTAATATGCAAATGAAATTATAAGAGGTGGAAATGTTCTTCGGTCCATAAGCAACAATTTAAGAACATAAGGAAGCCTGGCCGGTATGGCTCAGTGGTTGAGCAACAACCCATGAAACAGGAGGTTATGGTTCGGTTCCCAGTCAGGGCACATGCCTGGGTTGCAGGCTCCAAGCCCAGTAGGGGGCTGCAGGAGACAGCCAATCAATAATTCTCTCTCATCACTGATGTTTCTATCTCTCTCTCCCTCTCCCTTCCTCTCTCTAAAATCAATAAAAACATATTTTTAAAATTTTTTTAAAAATAACCTAAGGTAAAATTAGATATTTGAGCCAACAGTCCTCCTTCAAGCAAAATTTTTTTAAAAACTCATTTCACAGCAAAAGAAGTGCAGGAATGGACTACGGAACCTTGGAATTCACTGATCTTACCACATATCTTATCATCTGGAGGCAGCTAATCTAATAGAATAATAGAATGGCCTGCTTAAAACTTGGTTACAATGCTACTAGAGACCAAATCGTCAAGTATATCCTTTGAATCAATAACCAGTATACATTGTTTTCTCCAAAGCCAGAATACATGTGTCTGAGAATCAAGTGGTGTAAATAGAAGTGGTTTCTCTCCTTATTAATCCCTAAAAAAACCCATTAGCACAATTTTTGCTTCCAGTGCCCTACAGCTTTGCTATCTGTTGGTTTTGAGGTCTTGGTTCCCAATGAAAGAATGATTTCACCAGAGTCCATTAAATTAGAAGTTGATACTGTTTCATGATCACTGTACCATGAAATTAAGATTTTAAACCTCAGCACTACTGACATTTTGAACTGGATAATTCTTTGCTATTGGGGGCTGTTCTGTGCATTACAGGATGCTGCCCTCTACCTAAAATACTTCTGGACATTTCCATGTTCCCTGGGAGGCAAAACTACTCTCAGTTGCAAACCACTGTAACAAATCGACAGGCAAAGAAGGGGGTCATTTGACTATCTGATATAATTCATATGGGTAACTTACATAGGAGATACCAGATACTGCTACATAAGGAGGACAGGGAAGATCCTACCTATAACCCTGAGGATTATCTGAAATATCTCTTATACATGTGTAATAGTAAAAGTTAACAGAAAGAAAAGCACAAAGCAGGACCACTTAAGATTCATATTCTTCAGTAATAAAGGTTTGGGTTACCCCCACCAGCTAAGGTTCTGATGAGGGTAAAAGAGAACATGGAATGGGCAGAAGAATCCTAATATATAAAAACCCAGGGTCCGTTACGACCAGCCGAAAGCTCAACCCAACACCGAAAGTCAGTCCTGCAGTCAGTGCTGGGTTGCCGTGGCGACCCAGCACTGACTGCCGAGGGGGCTGTGGATCAGGCCCAGAGAGAGAGGCAGGGTCTGACCCACAGCCTCCATGGCAGCTGTTGATCAGTCATTGCCTCTTTCTCTCTCTCTGGGCTTCGCCAGCGGCTGCGCCTCTGTTTCTCTCTGGGCCTCCCCCGGGGCTGATCAGCCCTGCCTCTTTGATCAGGCCTAGAGATAGGCCCGGAGATGCTGATTGGCATAGAAACCAATCAATCAGTACCAAATGTGGGTGAACTGTGAGGAGCCAATGGATGCCTAGGAGGCGGAGCTTTTGATGCTGACTGGCATAGAAACCGACCAATAGAACGAAATCTGGATGAACTGTGAGAAGCCAATGGCTGCCTAAGAGGTGGAGCTTTTGACACTGACTGGCATAGAAATTGACCAATCAGAACCAAATTGGCCAGCAGGAGAGGAGAGTTGGGGGCAAGATCAGGCCTGCAGGGGAGGACAATTGGGGGCAAGGTCAGGCCGGCAGGGGAGGGCAGTTAGGGGTGATCAGGCAGGCAGAGGCAATTAGGGCAATCAGGCCGGCAGGGGAGAGCAGTTGGGGGCAAGATCAGGCTGGCAGGGGATGGCAGTTGGGGGTGAGATCAGGCCAGCAGGGGATGGCAGTTGGGGGCGAGATCAGGCCGGCAAGGGATGGCAGTTGGGGGCGAGATCAGGCCAGCAGGGGAGGGCAGTAAGAGGCAATCAGGTAGGCAGACAGAGGCAGTTAGGGGCAATCAGGCAGACAGGCAGAGAGATTAGGGGTGATCAGGCAGGCAGGCAGGCAGAGGCAGTTAGGGGCGATCAGGCAGGCAGGCAGGCAGGCAGATGAGTGGTTAGGTGCCAGCGGTCCCAGATTTCGAGAGGAATGTCCCTGATTGGATAGAGTGCAGGCTGGGCTGAGGGAACCCCTCCCCCTCCATGCACGAATTCGTGCACCAGGCCACTAGCATAGTTACAAAGATGAACTACAATCTTTCAACTAGTTAACTGAAGCAAGGTCTATAGCAGTTATACATATTTTCTTCTTTGCTTACTACAGAATATTGTATGTGAGTGTACAAACCAATTTCTTCTATCTTCTCAATATATTATACACATTTTATTAGTAAAGGTTAACTCTGTAACTAAGTCTTTAGGTAGCAAGATATTCAGATGGGACTATGAATTTGAGGCATAATTAGCACAGCCTAAAAATGGATGTGTGACTGTCACCCAGAGATGGATACAATGAATACTGGACCTTGGCTCTTCATTTTGGGAAGAGACTAAGGACATCCTCATTTTTACAAAAAGACTTCCATTTTCTTAGATAAAAGTATAGAGTGTTTGCAGTTTGTACACAAGATCAAATATCTGTATAAAGACATGTATGGCTGCTAGTAGCCAAAGGGGTGGACTATGCCAACTGCTAAGTTGCTGTCTCTCATCTCCACATCTATCCTTCTGTACTTTGTTTTCTAGTGGTGGGGCTACGGTGCAAACTACATTTCTCCTTTGCCAGCAGGCTCCTTGTTATTAAGACTCTGCCGAGGGCACACCAAGGTACTGTAAGACTGGAGAAGGGACAAAGGACATGATTTTTCCTGTTTGCTTCTTGTTCCCATCAGCGTCACCCCAGCTGAATTTTTCTTTACAATCTAATAACAGAAAGAACCCTTACATGTATTCTAGTTTCTAGAAGTCAAGCAGAGAACTAGACTGTCAAATGTTAGCTGACTTCTGTAATATACAATCAAAATTATGTTAAAAACAAACAACAATCCCTGGCTGGTTTGGCTTAGTGGATAGAGCGTCAGCCTGCAGACTGAGTGGTCCCAGGTTCATTTCCAGTCAAGGGCACATGCCTGGGTTGCGGGCTCGATCCCCTGTTGAGGGTGTGCAGGAGGCAGCAGATCAGTGATTCTCTTCTCATCACTGATGTTTGCATCTCTCTCTTCCCTCTCCCTTCCTCTCTGAAATCAATAAAAATATAAACAAAACAAAAACCTTATGGCCTCATTAAAAGCAAACAAGATCGATAAGCAAAAATCAATGTATTTCTATATATTAGCAATAATCAGAAACTAAAATTAAAAAATAATACCTGTTAAAGTGATAATCCTCCCAAAACTAATCTCGGGTTTAATACAACCCCTCACAAAATAGGCTTTTTTACTGAAATAGAAATAGACAAACTGATTCCAAATTATACATGGATATGCAAAGGATCTACACTAACTAAAATAATCTTGAGAAAGAACAAAGTTGGAGAATTTACAATATCTGATTTCAGATTTACTATAAAGCTATAATAATAATCAAGGCTATGTGCACGGCAAAAAATGATAAATACAGAATCTCACCAGATACAAAAATTAACTAAAAATTAGTCATAGACTTAAGTTGTAAAAACTAAAATAAAATTTCTAGAAAAAAACATGAGAAAAATCCTGTGGTTTTGTGTTAGACAATGGTTTCTTAGATATAATATCAACATTATCTTTTTTTAAAGAAAAACTGATAAAGTGGCCTTTAGCAAAATTAAGAACAACTGCTTTCAAAAGACTTTGAGAATAAAAAAGCTAGAAACTGGGAGAAAATATTTGAAATCACATCTCATAAAAGACTTGTATTCAGCATATATTGTAAATTCTCAAAACTTAACAGTAAAAATAAATTTAAAAATTTTATGGGCAAAGATTTGAATAGACACTTCACCAAAGAAAATATTCAGATGGTAGATAAGCACATGGAAAGACGCTCAATATTATTCGTTATTAGGGAAATGCAAATCAAAACCATAATGATATACCACTTCATACCCACTAGGATGGCTATAATTAAAATTTTTTTCAAGAAAAATAAGTGTTGGCAAAGATGTGAAGCAACTAGAATGCTCATATACTACTGTAAAATGTTATAATCACTTGGAAAACAATGATTGCAGCTTCTTAATAAGTTAAAACAGGGAGCCTTTGCAGGGACTTTGGGAGCCTAATGAGCACAGATCTACGTTCTTGACTCCCCTGGAGAAATGAGGACTTGACTCATCCCCATCATGGACCCTAAATTACTCCTTATTGTCTAGGACAGTGGGGTCCTGTCCTCAGGAGCTGGGAACTTTTTGTTGCTCCTTCACTTCCCAAAGCCCTAAAGAGAAGTTGCACTGGGCAGGCTATTTGTGGGATTGGGGGAGGGAGGTGTCCCAGGGGAGGGAAGTGTCCCAGAGGAGGGAGGCCAAAATCCTGGTCTTAGCTCTGCCCTGAGGGGCCTTGGACAAATCCCTTGCCCCCTCTCTGGGCACCCTTCTGCCTGTGTCAGGTTCTAATGTGGAGTCTGAGAGCTTTCCTCACCTCTCCCAACTGACCACCTTAGGTCTGTCCTCCCTAAGATGACCCCTCCAGTCACCACCCTTCACTGAAGGACTCAGTTCCCTGGGGGTCTGGTGTTCACTTTCCCACCTCCTCCTAGAAACTTGAGGGTTACTTTTGTACAAACTCTCCCAAGTCTGGGGGCCTCTGATAGCAACAGGACGCATTGGGTCGTCCCCTCACTCCACATTAGGCACTTTATTGGGTTTTAGTGAGATGAGTTTAACCCCTGCTCTTCCGGAGCCTGTAAGGGAAGATTAAAGAGCTTCCTGGAAAGGGCTGTGGAGTGAGAGGGGTCAGGTAGAGGAGGAGGAGGCCAGAAGTACATTAGGGTAGGGGTTTGGGGCCAATGACTACCCCAGACTTGGTTTTGTAATGATTTGTATAGGAATAAATGCACCTAAGTTCCAATTAAAAAAAAAAAGTTAAACATACATCCACCATATGACCCGGTCATTCCATTCCTTCGTATTTACTTCAGAGAAAGTATATATCCACACAGTCATGTACATGAATCTTCACAACAGATTTATTTGTAATAGCTAAAAACTTGGAGCAACCCAAATATCTATCAACAGGTAAATGAGAGAAACAAATTGTGATATACAGACTGAGCAAAACAGCTCCTAGGGATGGGATAAATATAGGAATGAATTATGGGAGCTGGAGGAAATGTTTTTGGGTGGTAAGTTCATTATCTTAATTGTGGTGATGTTATCACAGGCTTGTAAGTATATAAAAACTCATCAAATTGTCAATTTTAAATGTGTGCAGTTTATTTATTGTATGACAAGTTTACCTTAATAAAGCTGTAGAAATTCTATTATTCTAGAATGAAAAATAAAATTCCTAAAATAAAGTTCTAATAAAATTCCTGAGAGCAGGGAGGAAAAAGAGGCAATGTTTTTGTATAATTATTCATCTTGGGTGTACATTTATTCATACCCAATTGTGTGTTCTTCATTTTTGCCTTTAATTTTACCCTTCCACTTGAGACATTTCCCTTCTGTCTAAAGAATTCCCTTTGGACATTCTTTTAGAGCAGGCCTGATGATTAACTCTCTCAGCTTTTGTCTAAAAATGTCTTTATTTCTGAAGGATATTTCTACTGGAAACAGAATTTTAACGTGGCAGTTTTTTCTTTCAACACTTTAAAATGTCTTTCCATTATTTCCTAGTTTCCACCATTGTGTTCAAAAGTCAGTCATCAGTTATATTGTTGTTACTTTTAAAATAATGCATCTTTTGTTTCCTTCTGTTGCTTTTCAGAGTTTCTCTTTGTCTCTAGTTTCAAAAGTTAACATAGCATAAGTGTACTTTTCTTTGTATTTATCCTGCTTACGTTTTGCTAAACTACTTGAATCTGTGGGTTAATGTCTTTCATCAGTTTGGGAAAACATCTTAACACTATTACTTCAAATATTTTCTTCCACACTAATCTCTCTTCTATACTTCTGAGTCTCCAATTATCCATTATTTAACTTTTTGGTGTTCTACATATCTCTTAGGTTCTCTTGCACCTTTTCCATTCTTTTCTTACTGTGCTGCAAACTGGGTATTTTTTATTGACTTATCTACTAATTATTTAATCTTGACTTCTGTTGTGTATAATCTGCTATTAAATCCATCCAATATATAATTAATCTCAGATACTGTGTGTATTTGCTGTTGTAGGTTTGTTGTTTTTAATGTCAGGCACTGTACTGAGCCCTAAGAATAAAGCAGTGAACAAGACTGACATAATCCTGTGCTCATGGAATTTAAATAGTGTACATTCAATTGACCTGTTTTCCCACTTTTTTTTTTAGACAACGAAGAACAGTGCAAGAAGTGAAATGAGGTCCTGCTAATTAACATATAAGTAAAAGACCATAAGCAATCAAGGTTGTGTTTTTTATTCCTTTCTATGGATTTCAATTCTGTATAGAAATTCTTCAATTTTTCATCCATTTTGTCCATCATTTCATATTTCTCCTTTAGCATATTAAAGTCTTTGTCTGCTAACTTCAATTTATCTGTGGGTCTACTTCTATAGTTTATGTTTATTCTTGATTATGGGTCACAGTTTTTCATTTTTTCAAATTTTCAGAAATTGTTCCTTGTATTCTAGATATTATACATGAAAGAACTTCAGAAACGGCAGAATATGTCTTCCCAGCGAGAGTTCTCCATTTATTCTATTAGACAGAGATGAGAGAGTTTGATCATTTCAATCCACTCAGGAATTGAACTGTGTGGGAGCTATAATGCAGTTTTAGTAAGACTCAGTTCACCTCTGGTTCATCCTTTTTCTTTAGTCATCAACAAATGTCAGCAATCTGCTTCTCTCCTAACAAAGGGCTCTTCTATCCCTGGAATTTTAATTCATCTAGTCCTCATTATTTCTACAGTCCTCCAATATTTTTTTAAAATATGGTCTTAAAAGTTCATCCAGTTTTTTCTATTTGTTATAGTAGTATTCTCTACTAACAAAGGGCTCTTCTATCTCTGAAATTTTAATTCATCTAGTCCTCATTATTTCTACAGTCCTCCAATATTTTTTTAAAATATGGTCTTAAAAGTTCATCCAGTTTTTTCTATTTGTCATAGTATAGATGACTGTGCTGTGACCTACTAAATACTACCCAGAAACTAAAGTCTCCCTGCATGTCATACAGCAGTGATTCACAAACCCAACTTTCTATCAAAACTAGAGGACCGGTGCATGAAATTTGTGCACGAGTAGAGTCCCTAGGCCTGGCTGGCAATCAGGGCTGATCGGGGCCTTCCAGCTGCCAGCCAGGGCCTCCCTTCCCTGGCTGGCAGCTGGCAACCGGGGTCTCCCTTCCCTGCCTGCTGTCCAGGGCCTCCCTTCATGCCACACCGCCCCCTGGTGGTCAGCGCACATCATAGTGAGCAATCGAACTCCCAGTCTCCCAGTTGAACTCCCAAGGGGACACTTTGCATATTAGCCTTTTATATATAGAGATGATCTGGAGAGATTTTTAAAACTACAACCCATTTTCCATACCTTTAGAATACATAGATGTTTTGTGGGTCCAGGAAATCTGTACTAAAAATCTTAAGTGATCTGGTAAAGCTGACATATCTAAAGAAACTAATGAGCCTGTACCAGTTGTTCCTCCTCTCCCTCCCCCAGAGATCAGTACATATAAGGACATTTAAAACAGAACATACACTATATACAATGGACAAATTGAAAGAAGAGTATAAAAATAGTTAAGAGTTCAGAATAACTAAAAACATTAAAGATAATATGTTAAAATAAATATTTAAAGGCTTTTAAAATCTTATTAAGAAGAAGAGAAAGGTTACAAACCACTAGTTAGAGTATATGGTATAATACCAATAGGAGATTAAAAGCAGAATTACTTGATTCAATTTTATTTCTAATTGTTTTAGCAGAAGACAAAATAATCTTCAGATTTGAAAAGAACACTGCTGAGAGCCATCCGAACCCTTAAATAAAGCTTAAAGCTCCCGCCTGCTTTATCTGAATTCAAGTCTACATGAACTACTCCAAAGGTACAGATGAAAATTTAGACATGTGATACGAGAAATGCTGTCAGTGAACTTTGAGAAGTCATGGAAAATAGAAAGATGCCACAGCAGGCATGATAAAATGTTGCCCCAATAGTCAAAACACAGGGTAGGTAAAGGGGAAAGGTGATTTAAGGACTATGGACTTAATTTAATGTCAACATCCAGATAATTTTAAGACTGGTTACTATGCAGATGACTTTTAAGTACTTATGAAAGGAGCATCTACTAACAATGATGAAATCTTACCTGTGTAAAATGCTTTCGCTTTAAGCTTAGAGTTTACATAAAGTACCTTCACATATATTACCTATCTTTGACTCACACAAGCCCTATGAAAAAGAGCAGATAGTGTTATGTCCCCTTCCAACCACCACACAAACTCTTCAAAATATTAGGAATCTAAGGCTCAGATAGCTGGCCTTGACCAGGTTAACTCGTTCTTTTTCTTTCAGAAAATTAGGACTCAAACTCAAGTCTTCTGATTCCTAATTGAGTATTGTTTTCATATCACTCATGTCTTAAAGTCAGCATGAGTTAAGAATAAGTCATGCTGTGGATGGACCTAGAGGGCATTTTGCTAAGTGTTAAATAAGTTAGAAAGAGAAAGACAAATACTATATGATTTCACTTATATGTGGAATCTAATGAACAAAACAGAAACAAACTCATAGATTTAAAGAACAGACAGACAGGAGTCGGGGGGCGAGGGGAGGGGTTTGGGATGCTGGGTGAAAAAGGTGAATTAAGCAGTTACAGAATAATCACAGAGATATAGATTACAGCATAGGGAATATAGTCAACAATATTGTTATAACTATGTATGGGGCCAGGTGGGTACCTGAAGCAGCAGGAGACCACTCTGTAAAGTACATGATTTTCTAACTTTGCTATACATCTGACACTAAAACAAAATAATATTGAATGTAAACTATGATTGGAAAAAAATTTTTTAATCAAAAAAGAGCCCTAACTAGTTTGGTTCAGTGTATAGAGTGTCATCCTGCGGACTGAAGGGTCCTGTGTTTGATTCAAGTCAAGGCACATGCCTGGGTTGCAGCCTCAATCCCCAGTAGGAGTTGTGCAATGATTCTCTCTCATCATTGATGTTTCTATCTCTCTCTCCCTCTTTCCCTTCCTCTCTGAAATCAATAAAAGTATATTTTTAAAATTTTAAAAAGAAAATGGATAGGAAAAAAGTCATGCTGAAATGAAATGATAACTGGAACTGCTTCACAATAATGGAGAGGTGCAGGGCAGAAAATGGGTAGGAGTACAGATGAAATAAAGCTGAGTAGAAGCTGGATAATACGTACATGGAGATTCATTTACAATCAACTCTCTACTTTTGCATATGTTTGAATTTTTTAATAATAAAACTTTTTTTTAAAAAGCACATATATGCTAATTAATATTATTTGATTAGTTTACTGTACTGGTAATCAGATGAACACCAAAAATACAGTGCATCTGAAACTCAGCATTTTTAAACCTTTTTTTCAAGTGTCACATAACACCCTCATATCAAAAATATTGAGAGAGAAAATGAAAAACGGTATGCCTGAGTACTGATCACCATTGCACCAAGAGGCAAACAACCAGAATGGTGAAATGTCTTGAAATTATGTGCTATAAGAAATGGTCGAATGTATGACATTTTTCAGGGGGGGAGGGAGGAACAACCTATGCGGTACTTAAGATTTGTCTTCAGTATTTTTAAATATATTTTATTGATTTTTTACAGAGAGGAAGAGAGAGGGATAGAAACATCGATGAGAGAGAAACATCGATCAGCTGCCTCCTGCACACCTCCTACTGGGGATGTGCCTACAACATGCTCTTGACAGGAATCAAACCTGGGACCCTTCAGTCCGAAGGCTGATGCTCTATCCACTGAGCCCAAACAGGCTACGGCTTGTCTTCAATTTTAAAATATATATTTTTATTGGGGTTTAGAGAGAAAAAGAGAGGGAGAAAGAGAAACATTGATGTGAGAGCACAACATTGATCAGCTGTCTCCTGCAAGCCCCCACCAGGGATAGAGTCTTCAACCCAGACATGTGTCCTGAGCAGGAATTGAACAGACACCCTTTTGGTGCACGGGATGATGCTCAACCAATTGAGCCACACTGGTGAAGGCTGTCTTCAAATATTTTTAAAGTAAAAGGACAAACTTATTCCGAAGAGTTATAGAGGACAGAATTAGGAACAATGAATAAGAGACTCAAGGAGACCAAATCCCACTTTTCACTCTTCCTCCTCTTCCTTAAGGATCACGACTCATGCGGTGCTACTAACTAACAAACCTTGTCATAGTCACCTACCAACTTTCTAGATATTTTCCCCCATCATCTAAATAATTTGTCTCTTGGCTCAGTTTCTCCTCTACCTCACCATCTACCACCATATGGGTATCATCTAGGTCAGTGGTCAGCAAAGTCATTAGTCAACAGAGCCAAATATCAACAGTACAACGATTGAAATTTCTTTTGAGAGCCAAATTTTTTAAACTTAAACTTTTTATAACGCCACTTCTTCAAAATAGACTTGCCCAGACCGTGGTATTTTGTGGAAGAGCCACACTCAAGGGGCCAAAGAGCCGCATGTGGCTCACGAGCCACAGTTTGCCGACCACGGATTTAGGTTAATGTCGCCTGATAAAATACATTAACTCCCAATTAAATCAAACATGAGTAATTTTTTTAGTGTAAGATATCCCATGCAATATTTGGGAAATACACTAAATATTTATTCATTGTTTATCTAAAATTCATATTTAACAGGGCATCCTGTATTTCTATTTGCTAAACCTAGCAAACCTAATCTAGGTGATTTCAATGTCAAGGTGGAGCACCTATCCAAACCCTGGTTCTCAACCTTCTTTGATCTCCTCAATTCTAGTGACTTTGATCATAACAAAGGTATGGTCTCCAAATTCAGATGTGTCTTTAACACTGCTCAATACTCCTAAGTGTCCTTAAACGGCCCACTCTCTCTTATTTACTCCAACAGCTATTATGAATCAAATCCCTTCTTTCTTGCCCTAGCTGGTTTGGCTCAGTGGATAGAGTTTCAGCCTGCGGAAGGGTCTCGGGTTCGATTCCAGTCAAGGGCACATGCCCAGGTTTCGGGCTTGATCTCCACTAGGGAGCATGCAGGAGGTAGCTGATCAATGATTCTCTCTCATCATTGCGGTTTCTATCTACCTCTTTCTCTCCCGTCCTCTCGGAAATCAATAAAAATATATTAATAAATAAATATATATAAATAAATAAAATAAAAATCTATTCATTATAAGACTCATAAAAGTTTTCGACTGTCAGATCATATTTCTCTTGTTTTATAGATAAGGAAATAACTCAAAATTTAAGAGATTTACTTAACATTGCAAAGGTAGTTTATGTCAAGGTAGTAACCAGAGCACAGATCTTCATTGATCTCTGTTGCCAAAAGTTGACCAAAACAAAATCTATCTCTTCCATTCCCGACTGAAAATTCAGTTATTAAAAGCCAAAAACTGAAACATAACAGGAAATACAAAAATGCTTTCTCTCCACCACCCCCCTCCCCCAGTCCAAAAGGAAGGAGACCTGCCTGGAGTATAAAGACAAAACATTTCCCAGGCCTGATCTGGGACAGAAGTAAAAGGCACTGGTAAAGACGGGAGAGTTGGGGAGATACTCCAAAATTCTAGATGAATGATTTGGAAGGAAAAGAAAAACAAATGCCCAGGAATCCAACAGGACAAGGCACTGAGTACTACCAAAACTTTAAAAGTTGCCTCAAATTTAATCCAATCCTAAGTGGAATGTTCTTGGAGTATGAAAACCAACTTTACAACAGTGGACTCTGGAATACCAAGATAAAATAATGAAATAAATACATAATCTCATATTTATAATTGTACATTCCTACTGGTGTTCTCAAGATTTTATTGCCTCACCTTCAGGATTCAACTCTCCTCACCTAAAAATCTGCAGTGAGTATAATGTAATGTTATAAAACTAAATAAAAGGGGAACAATGTTACAACTTCCTCTAATAATCCAAGAAGCTTTGATAAGGTGAAAAGAATGATAAATAATGAAATCAAAGATATAATGTTCAAAACACATTTCTATGTCTAACACATGACCAAATCAAAAAACATTTCCAGATACTCTCATCTCATCTTTCAGTGAAGAATCAAAAATATATTCCTCAATTTATATATTTATACTGTCAGAAAATTTAATTTCTTTGTAAAGCTCTATTAAAAAGTTACTGCTCTAAGGACTGACACCCACGTTCTAGTTTAAACTTAATTACTTACATGTCATATGACTGTAAACAAATTATTTTGCCTCTCCTGTTTTTTCTCATGCAGAGTAGAAATAATAGCAATCAAAAGAAAAAATACTGCACAGGATGATAATCATGGTAATAATTTTTATGACTAATTTGACAGCTTCCTTTCATGTAAAAGATTCGTACCTAAGACACTAAATAAGCCCATGATGTGAGTAGGGCAGGAATTACCCCCATTTTACAGATGAAGACATAGAAAACTGAAGTTCAGAGCGGTTAACTGATTTGTCCAAGACCACACTGAATGGTGCACAGTCAAAAGCTCTTTACTATCCAGTATACTGCCATCACAAATCTAGGTGGGAAGAGCTATTCTGTCATGCCCTCACTTAAGACTGTTATGAGCCACAATTACCCACAAGGTCATTATCTGGGTATAAAACTATGGTTAATAATAAGCTAAATAAAAGTCCTTTAGATAAATTTCTAAAAGTTCCTCTATGTATTAAATTAACTTCATGTCTCTTGCACTAGATACAGCAGCCTGCTGGGGGATGTGAAGTAGAGGGAGGGGAGAATTTCATTTTTAAAAAAAAGTTCTCTGAAATTCAATAGCTATAAAATATACGTAAGGGTAAGCAACAGCTTATAGGCTGTAGTGACAACACTAAGCCAAACCCAAAAGACTGCCAGGCTGTGGTTTAAAGAAAATATGCAATCTGGAAGTTTGCACCTCAAGTTACTGCTACTGCAAAGTAATTAGTACTGTTTATAGTAAGAATATGTAAAATTTTAGAGGATAATTCCAATTCTTCATTATAATTGGATGGGATTCCATATTAGCATGGGGCTTTCTTGTCTCAACAGAAGCTCAAAGCTCAAAAGCCATACTCAGAGAACCAAAGAATATAACTATGTATCACAGGCATATTAATTACACTTGAAGTGGTCAAATATGCATTCACCTAAAGAAAATTTAATGACTGCACAATCAATTTCAGTTATTTATATTCCACAACCTGAGAGTGCTCTGTTTACTGAAGGTTCTAACATAAAGTATGACAGAGTAATGTACAAGTTACTGAAACCTTAAACTTAATTAACAGTCACTACAATATAAAACACTTTAACTTTTCTATTCTTCAAGGTCAAAACAAACTTTGTCTCATCTTTCTCTCTCCACCCCCAAGAAAATGGGGTATTCTAAAAGATGTCAGATGAAATAGCCAATGCTTTTATAAATACAAGTCAATTATCTGCAAAGAAAGACCTTAAGATGCCCATATTCTACTTCAATATTGATTCTAAGCCTTTTAACAGTTTAAGCTGACCACAAACCTCCCCTTCTACATCTTCTATACAATGCTTTCCTCCTTAAACTTCCTTTAAAAAAAGGAAGCCTTCCTATAGTTCTTGTCCCTTGTCTTATACACACAGAACCCCCAATGAAGAACAGATTGAGGCCTAAAGAACACATGTGCAAAACACATTTTTAATAAATACACTGCTCACCCTTAAAAGCATGTTGTTATAATGCAACAATAGAGTCTATATAGAACCTCATAACACCAAATTTGAAAGGCTAAAACAAAAAAACCCCATAGTAATCTGAGTAATTTAAAGAACAAAGAAGCAAAAATAAGGCATGATTACTTATTATATCACTAACCTGTCCTGTAAGGACAAAATTATCATGCTAAACACAATAATAATAATAATGTAGATTTCAGAATCTAATTTCTTATTGGTCAAAAAGTCAAATAAAAAGTGTAGGCATATTTAAAATCTAATATAACAACTGCTGGCCCAATTCACAGAGCACCTTAAGACAATTTCTATTACACTTCCCAAGCTTAAAGACCCATATTATATAATACATATGTCACAAATTAAATGAAAACAGATAGATTATGGACATCCACAATATGTTACATAAGGATCTGTTACCATGATATGTTACCCAAGTATGTCAGTGAATGCTAAAGTATGTATCAGCCAAGGTACATAACAGGGGAATATCCAGAGATAGTCTCTCTTACTTAGTTTTTAAAAAAAAGTATAAATCTTACATTGAGTAATTTAAAATTTTTCAAAGTATTTCACTTTCATTATCCTATCAGACCATTGTAAAAAATATCCTTATGTAGAGACTTATCACTAAAAATAAGTGACAAACCCAAGATCTCAAAGATAATCAGACTGAAACTTCATTCAAAAAACATGTTAGCTCTGGGGGAGGACACATAAATATGTGTAAGTTCCTCCTTAGAGATAAAATACCACTTAACTTATAAGACTTAGGCCATTATAAAAACTAAATTAAAATCTGGTTATTTAATAAATATAACAAAGCCAAAATTACTTATTTTAGCCAGTCTACCTTTCAACCAGGAATCGTATGAAAAACACTGCATCAATGAATGACTCACTGTATGCTCATAAGTGTGCTGGGGACTGGAGAGACTATAAGAGAGTTCTAATAGAGGCTTCTTGCTTTTCAGAAAGTTTACACTCTATTTGATAAAAAGATAAGAGAAAAGAAAACGATGCTAACCTGTGTTCAACCAACCCTCCTGAGGGAAGAAACCTTACCCGGTGGTTCTGCAGAACCCCAGGTGACAAGCACTCCAAGAAGTGAGATTGCAGTGAGTTTAGTGCAAGAAGACTTCTTGGGAAAAATGAAGTTTGAACTGCCCACTGAAGGATAGACAGGAAATAGAAAATCACAAAGGAGGAATGAAAAGCATTCAGGGGTCAGCATAAATGAAGGCTGAGAAGCAGAAATAAGCAGAAGAGACTGAGCCAGCCTGCCTGGAACACAGGTGCATGCTGAAGCATAATGAGAAATAGCTTGGTAAATTAAGTGGGGTCAGCTCCCAACAGACTGATGTGGCTCAGGGAGATGCTGTTAAAATATTAACAATCATTGAATATTTAAACTAGAAAGAAAACCTTAGAGATTTTTCTAGACAATTCTTTTCCAACCGATGAGGACATTTAGGATCCAGAGACTTAGGACAGAGGCAAGCAGAGCAAAACTCACTCGCGCTTAGAAACCCCCGTTCAGTGATAGGCAACATAATATGACAGAGAAAACACATCTGCCCAAGAATCAATGAGAACATCGATATATGAAGATCTGCAAGCCACATACAAGACAGTATTGTCTTGGGAATTAGGGGAAATTGGTTTCCAGGCGTAATGGAACACTACAGTGGCATTACAATTCAGCAAAAACCACAGTTTGCCAGAAGGAATCAATTTCAAGAAAACAGCAATCCAGAAGAAAAGCAGAGGGAGAAACTAGTTTTCAGAGAGTTATAAAGGAAACTAGAGGCCCGATGCACGAAATTCGTGCATGGGGCGGGGGGGGGGGGGGTCCCTCAGCCCAGCCTGCACCCTCTCCTATATGGGACCCCATGAGGGATGTCCGACTGCCCATTTAAACGGGCAGTCGGACATCCCTCTCGCAATCCAGGACTGCTGATTCCCAACTGCTCACCTGCTTGCCTTCCTGATTGCCCCTAACCACTTCTGCCTGCCAGCCTGATCACCCCCTAACCACTCCCCTGCCAGCCTGATTGATGCCTAACTGCTCCCCTGCCAGCCTGTTTGCCCCTAACTGCCTTCCCCTGCAGGCCTGGTCACCCCTAACTGTCCTCCCCTGTAGGTCTGGTACCCCCCCAACTGCTCTCCCCTGCAGGCCTGGGTGCCCCCTCAACTGCCCTTCCCTGCAGACCCAGTCACCCTCAACTTCCCTCCTCTGCTGGCCAGGTCACCCTTAACTGCCCTCCCCAGTAGGCTTGATGGCACCCAACTGCCCTCCCTTGCAGGCCTGGTCCCTCCCAATTGCCCTCCCCTGCTGGCCTGATCGCCCACAACTGCCCTCCCTTGCAGGCCTGGTTCCTCCCAACTGCCCTCCCCTGTTGGCCATCTTGTGTCCACATGGGGGCAGGATCTTTGACCACAGGGGGGCAGCCATCTTGTGCGTTGGAGTGATGGTCAATCTGCATATTACTCTTTTATTAGATAGGATAGAGGCCTGGTGCATGGGTGGGGGCCAGCTGGTTTGTCCTGAAGGGTGTCCCGGATCAGGGTGGGAGTTCCCTTGGGGTGTGGGGCGGCCTGTGCGAGGGACCTGTGGTGGTTTGCAGGCCGGCCACCACCCACCCACCCCCCCCCCCCCCCCGCCCTCCCAACCCAAGCAGAGGCCCTGGGATCTGGGATTTATGTATCTTCTACAATTGAAACTTTGTAGCCTTAAGCTTAGGCCAAAGCAGGCCAGGGCTAGAGAAGCTTGGCTTCCTCCATCGCTGCAGGTAACCCTAGCCTCCTGCTCTCTCCAGCTCGTGGCTGCCACCATTTCTGTTGGGCTTTATTTATCTTCTATAATTGAAACTTTGTAGCATTGAGTGGAGGCCTGGGCTAGCAAGGGCTGGAGGAAAGCTTGGCTTCCTCCATTGCCAGGGAAACCCAAGCCTCCCTCCGGCTCTCTGTAGCTGCTGCCATCTTGGTTGGGTTTATATGCATATTCCCTCCTGATTGGCTGGTGGGCATGGCTGGTGGGCGTGGCTTGTTGGTGTCGTGGATGTATGGTCAATTTGCATATTACTCGATTATTAGATAGGATGGGCAGATAAACAGTAGAGGCAGCAGGTATTTGGCAAGAAAAGGAAGGAAAAGATTTGAGCCAGAGTAAGTTATAGGACCAACCAAACGTTTAATTAAGACAAAAGAAATCTTAGTTAAGTTTGAAGGTGAAGAGAAAGATCACAGAGAAAGACTGAATTAGATGCTAGATAAAGGGACTGGGGAACGAGGGTGCACAGAGAACTAATTGAGGACCAGTTGGAAGAAATTTCTTTTTAAAGATGAGTTCCAGAATAAAGAATAAGCATTTTTTCTTACTCACCATATAATACCCTTTGCCAAAAGCGTATTCATTTTCAACTACTTTATAAGGCCTTATATAAATGGCAGACCAGGCTTTAAGAACAAGACTAGAGATTTTTTTTTAATCCAAAACGGCTTCAAAGTTTTACAAATCTATTTGGCCAATTCACATGTGGCTTGTAACTTCCAAGACATTTGCCAATCATTTTACACCACATGTTCAAAGAACATGTTCAAAGAACATTCAGATTAGCATTCAATCTACAACTACTAATATGCTATTATAACAAATTTTAAAAAAACAGTTTATTCTCTAATATGTTATGTTTTAGATGTTCTTTATACACTGTTTTTACTTGATGTGATATGGAAAATATAAGTGCTTAAAAGAACATATTTATAACACATCATTCAGGGGTGCCTTTTTAATTTCTTAAAAACAAAACAAAACCTTAATATAACCTGTTTTCCTTTGCTCCCTTTCAGAATCAAAGCTCCACAGAGACTGGTGGGGCATCTAAGGAGGTTCTAATTGTTAAATACCCAAGCTAATGAGCCACAATTTAAAAATACATACCTAAAATTTGCCTATTTCAACTTAGAAACTTACTGTTGAATACCATGAAGACAGGTTAAGGATAAAACTGATATATTCAGCTTTCTGGCTATCCACCTTTGCAACTGCCATTTCCCTAATCAAGGAGGTAATCACTTTTAAAACTGGTTAAGAATGGTTCAACTTAGATCATAAATATTGAGTGTAGGTGCGTTCCCAGCAGGTTACAGTAATTTTATTTTACACACCTGGAAACAAGGACTTGCGCTCAAAATGTCAAGATGAGACACTACCATTTCTTTTAACTGGGTCTAATGCACCAAGTTGCTGAGCAATGCCCACCAGAATACAATAGTACAGCCTGGCCAGTGTGGCTCAATGGTTGAGCACCAACTTATGAACCAGGAGGTCATAGTTCAATCCCCAGTCAGGGACATGCAGTTCCGATTCCTGGGTTGTGGCTCAATCCCCAGTTAAGGGGCATACAGGAGGCAGCTGATCAATGATTCTCTCATCATTGATGTGTGTGTGTCTCTCTCTCCCTCTCTCTTTCAACATAAATATGTTTAAAATAATACAATAATACAGTGGCTAGGAATACATTTCTGCTTTAATCACCACCAAGTATTCCAAGGCCAACCAAAACACCAATTCAAACATAAACAGAGTTGCCATCTTTAGACCTGCACATACTCATCAGCTAAGTATATACTCTGTGTCTTCAGTTATAATAAAAGGAAGCATCTTGACTCTCTCTGAACCCAACGAAACAAAGTCTATAGAATAGATCCAAAATGTAAAACTTTTAGAAATACTTGAAACATTTAAGACTCTTATACAAATAATTCTCACTATATGCAGAGCTTTTTCCTCCCCTCAGTAAAAATGTAAACTCTTGCCCAGACCGGCATGGCTCAATGGTTGAGCGTTGACCTATGAACCAGGAGGTCATGGTCCGATTCCAGTCAGTGCACATGCCTGGGTTGGGGGTTCCATCCCCAGTGTGGGGTATACAGGAGGCAGCCGATTAATGATTCTCTCTCATCATTGATGTTTCTGTCTCTCCCTCTCCTTTCTTCTCTGAAATCAATATAAAAATAAAAAATTAATAATATTTTTAAATGTAAACTCTTCTTTCCTAACTATACTTAATGCATTATTTTTTTAATCCTATGGGGTAATTAGAAAAAATATCCCAGATTGTCCAGCATTCAATACTTTTCATATTGAGGCTCTTGTTATTAGGTCTGTTACCTGACCTTGGGAAGTCAGTCATTTAACCTCTCTCTTCCTGAGTTTTCTCACTTTCTCAACTCAAGGTAAACTCCAATTTGAATTAAATATTTATTACGTCTATAATAAATTAATGTATGTGCCTTATAGTAAAAACTGAAAACCCTTATATTTTTGCATCTCAAACTCAGTGAGCTTTAACCTTGTAAGTGAAAAATATGAGAAATAAAGTTGTCCTATGTATCTTTCTCTTAATTACAACATAATATATAAAAAATGCTTCTGTTTAAAACTATGTCCTGAATTTTTAACAGATGGTGGTGAGTTTGATTCCACAATATTCACAACAAAGCAAACAACAAAGCCTAAGGTCTTTTAACACTGGGGACAAAAAGAAGAAAACATTTTCTTGCATTACTGACCATATAATGAAAATCATTCCTCTTTTGAAATTTAGAAAACCGTATTTTTCTTACGTGACATATAAGCTTAGAGATCAACAGGTAAGAAGTGAAGAAATAAAGTTTACAAGTTGGAGACAAAATTTTAATTAAAAAAGAATTAGGAACAACTCTGGTATGAATCCTTCAAATTCCCGAATCCAGATTCTGCTGTGTACAAGGTTCAGCTTTGGGGTTCTTCAATGTGCCTTTTAAAAAATTACACAGAGAAAGTCTTTCCTATCAAGTTTTAAATCTAATGCTCTGTCAATAATATCCAATATATGCAGTAACATTTTGCTTCCTCAAAGAGACAAGCAGTGCAGTTGGTTTAGATGCTTTTTGGTCTGGAAGCAAAGGGATGGGTGAAACAATTCCTTCAAGTCTCTGACAGCTTTGTAACTATTTTATCTATGTAGTTTCTTCTCAAATTTCTTCTCAATTCCTCTGCCTATTCCCAAGTATCTTTTAGGTAGGTCAGAAACACTGAGTCCTGTAACGAAATGTTTACGGACCAAATAAAAGTGGAACCCACCATTCATTCAGCTCCCATAATCAGTTTTATGACAAAATAGACTGATTCGATCTTAAACAGTTCCCTCATCACAGAAAGCCCGCGGTAGAACTGCAGCTGCAAAAAAAATGTATCCCTTTAAACCATCCCCAACTACCTACAGCAACACCAAGTTAAACTAATCCCCATTGACAAAAGGCTACGTGGGCATTCATTCTGATCAGTCCTAGGGTTGACTGTGTGAAGCTCGGAAATAAAAAGGCACCTCCCCAAGCTATGAAATTTTTTTTTCCATCCCACATATTCTCAATGAAAGTGCTCTTGTCAACCAAGAGGTGAGAGTTAAAAACAATAACAAAACACTAGCAGAATGACGGGCTCTAGGAGCACATCCCAGCTGTCTTTGCTCTCTGTTGCCAGTGGCTCAGCGGCAGTTTCCCCGCTTTCCTTACACCCTTTTCCCCTTACTCCCCAAGAAGCTCACGCAAGAAAGCAATATTCACATCCTCAGACCGCTGGCAAAAATAAAGGGAGAGACTGCAATTACCAAGGAAGGAAAAACGGGAAAAACATTTCAGAAGCAGGAGGGATCAAGAACCATGATTTACACTGCAAACAGCAATGTACAAGCCAATCTTGTCTCAAGAGGATATGGGGGGACGCCCGTGTGGGCATCAAAAACCATGCACTGTGTGTGCACTTGGAGCTCCAGGGGCACGCTGAGACGATGGAGCAGAAAGTAAGAAAACCTGTGCTCTCCCTGCTTTTTTCCACTCTTCCCCCTCCAAGAGAGGAAGCTGAAGAAACTGGGGGAGGGGTGGAGTGTTATCGTCCTCCTATAGGGGGTACACACGCCGGGCCTTGGGGTGCCTTCAGTTGCTCACCCCCAGTTAGGAGGTCCACTGAGGGAAGAGGAAACCCCTCAATGTGACCCACCTCCGTTCAAAAAAAAAAAAAGTAAGGGGGGAATGATTAAATCCAGATAGAGAGTCCCAGAAAGCGCCCCCCGGTCACTCATCCTCATTGGCGAGCGGATGGGCTGGGATAATAGGGATGGAGGGTCCGAGGGGAGGTCAGGCGAAAGGCCCACTCCCCGACTCCGGAGGAAAGGGAGCCCAAGCTCCCAGCGGCGTCCTTCGTCCCCGCACTTCCCCCTAGGCCACCCCACGGATCCCCCTTCCTTTCCTCCGGAGCCCGAGGTGGCCGCGGGGGAGGCGGCGGCTCCTTCCTCCCCCCGCCTGCTCGGTCCCCACCCCCACCCGGCGCCCACCTCCCGCCGCCGCGGGCCCGTTACCTGCTCGTCGAAGCGGTTGACCACGGCCTGGACCCATTCCACCGGCCTGTGCGCGGCCATGTCCTCCCCGCGGCCGGGGGGCGGCGGAGGGACGGGGCGGCCGGCGCCCAGGCCCGGGAAGAGGGCGGGGAGCGGGGGCTGAGGGGAGGGGAGCGCCGAGGAGAGGGGCAGAAGAGTGCGGGCTCCGAACGTTCCCACGGGGGTGGGGATGGGGGGCCCGCGCCGAGCCGGGAGGGGGAGAGGGGTAGGGGGCGTCGGCGAGGAGGCCAGGGGGAGGGGGGTGGGGGAGGGGGGTCCGGGGAGGGGAGGGGGCCTCCTGGTCGCTCTCCCCACTAGCGCCGTCTCCCCACAACCATCACAGCCCGAGACGCCGCCATGACACCCCACCGGAAGTGGGATCCTTTCCACAGTCGGGGAGAGGGAGCAGCGGCGAGCTCGAGATTGAGAGCGCGGCTGGGAAAGGGGAGGGGGAAGCAAGAGGGAGGGGGGCCTGTCGCGCATGCGCCCGCGCCGGCCGGTTTCATTAATGAAAAAGCGAGTCCTCCTGGAGGTGACGTCACCGAACTCCTCCCGGCCCGGAGGCGCGCGTCCGCGACCGCCGCCGGGCTCACCTACACTCTAGCCCAGGGTTCAGCCGGAGAAAGTCTGAGCTGACCCGGGCGCATCCGCTTCCGTCCCCAATGCCACACCAGGCTCCCCCTCCCCCGCCGGCCTCCGGGTTTGGATTGCTCCCCGCGTTGAAAGTTAGGGCGCCCTGGGGTTAACATTTCTCCCCGTGTGCAGACAGACCCCTGCCTCTGATGTGGGGAGGCTGTGCTGAGCCCCTCTCTGCCTTAAGTTCTCACAAAAATTAAGACACAACCTCAGGTTTCCAGGTCTTTCTTAGCTACTATGAGAAACAGAAACAAGGCCCAGAGAGAATCAGTGATTTTTTTTTTTTAATGTAAATGCTAGACCCAATGGCAAAGTACTCAAACTCCAGAATCCAAATGCAAACTTCATCTGTTAGGCTGATAGGCACCCAAGTTAATAACACTTTTACATGGTTGATACTAGAAAGATTCAAGTTTCACCACCCTCAAAAAGGAGTCAAGGGCTTCAACGTACATTAATTCCATTCATCATCTCATTTAAATCTTTCAATGAGCCTTTCCAACAGATATCAACCTCCTCTAACTGACGAGGCTAGGCCACAAGAGATCCCATGATTTGCCAGAGGTCACAGAGTTGATAGGTGGCAGAGTAAGGATGCAAACCCAGGTGGTTTGACTCCAAAGACAATATAAACAGACGGTGGCTCTCCCGAAACAAAGGTGTTCCCTATGCCCCTGATACCAGAATCGAAATTGTTCCATGTGGAATTGGTCACAATGGCTTTCCAGGAAAAGGATTACATTCAAGACAATGGATGACCTATCTATATCCAACATGAACTTTGGAATGAGTTATTTTTAAGTTTATCTTCCTCTATTCTTAGGCTAATGTTAAAACGAGTTTACACATTCTTAGCACATACTAATTAGCAGCTAGTTAGGCCTTTTCACATAAGGCAGAGCAAAACTAGAATTTTAATTTGACCACAGAAAATCCACAAAGCCAACAGCTCATGTACATATAGATGTATCCATGAGAGAAGTGTCCAATCTCTGCTGGCTGGTGATTGTCCAAAATATATATTAAATTAATTAACATTTCATTCCACTAGAATAGCAATTTTCAACCTTTTTCATCTCAATATATTTTGTGCTGACCTGACAAAAAAATAAGAAGAATTTTGATTCATTCACACCGGATGGATATTGTTGTGTTGGCTGTTGTCATTTTTTTAAATTTGACAATCTAAGGGAAAAGAGGTCAGTGCCCCTGACTAAATAGGCATTGCGTGTTTTAAAAATTCTTGCAGCTCACCAGTTGAAAATTGCTGCACTAGAACAAGAGGAGAGGTTCTAAATAGTTCTTTAGTCCATTTTAAAAAGGCAACATGAAGCCTTAGCTGGTTTGGCTCACTGGATAGAGCGTGGGCCGGCGCACTGAACGGTTCCAGGTTCAATTCCATTCCAGGGCACATGCCCAGGTTACGAGCTCAATCCCCAATAGGGGCATGCAGGAGGCAGCCAACCAATGAGTTCTTATCATGGATGTTTCTATCTCTCTTTCCCCCTCTCCCTTCTTCTCTGAAATCAATAAAAATATATTTAAAAATAAATAAATAAGGCAACATGAATACTACCCTTTCTTTTTAGAGGATGTCAGAAATGATGACAATGCTGAAGACAAGAATGAGTAAGAAAGTTCATCTGTGCCTTTCCCAAATAGGACTCCTGTAAAAACTCTCTTTCCTACCCCCAGAGAGCATACCAGTGCTGTTTCTTCCCTGCTCAACTTCCAGACCCCCAATCGCCCTTTCTTTTTCTCATATTTCATCTGGAAGTCCCTAATTACTTTCCTGTTGCCATGGCTTTTGCCTATTTTCTCATCTTCTTCCCTAGACTGGATGCAGCTGCCTAAACCCTCAGCTCCTTTGACTCTAGTGGTGTTTCATGGCTGAGATCCCTCTGTGCTTCTTTTTTGTCTCCCTCTCTGGTTTCTTCCCTGATTCCTCATTCTGCTCTAACTTTAGGGTAAGACATCCTAACCTCAGGCCTCGGCCCTCTGCTCTTCTTGCTTTACTCAGGCTCCAACCAGCACATCATTAATTCATACTAATCTGCACTTGCTGTCCTCTTGTCTCCCCTGAGTGCCAAGCCTCTCATTACACTTAGAGGTCTAGACTTCATTCCAACTTCAATTAAGTTCGTTTGATTCACCCTGCTGGCATGGCTCAGTGGTTGAGCATCAACCTGTGAACCAGGAGATCACAGTTTGATTCCCAGTCAGGGCATATGCCTGGGTTGCAGGCTCAATTCCCAGTGTGGGGTGTGCAGAAGGCAGCAGATCAGTGATTCTCTCTCATCATTGATGTTTCTATTTCTTCCTCCTCTCCCTTCCTCTCTGAAATCAATAATATATTTATTTTCATTTTTATTTTTTTTAAATTGTTCAATTCCACTGAACTAATTTTGGTGCCCAAACACCTAATATATGTGTCGTGCACTGTGTTAGGCAGTGCAGAATATAGCAGGAATTCTAACCAAAAATGCTAAAGAAGGTAATACATAGAGATCCTAGTGAACTAAGGAGCACATCCTTCCATTTAAAGGGGCAACTGTCACTCAACTCCTCCATGCACTTACTGCCATGCAGGAAATATTGACACCGTTTTGCTAGATCTTCCCAGTTACTGAAGAGAAACTGGCAATCCGAATTTATATATAATCTCTTTCAATTTTTACATAGTGGCAGCAAATTCACATTTAAAAAAAACCAAAAACACTGTGCAGCCAAACAATGCATTCACTATCTGAATTTAGTCCATGAAGCACCAGTTTGACCACCTCTGATCTAGTGGAAAGACAAAGGCTTCAGAGTAAAATTGAATTGGATTTGTATCCTAACATCCCCCATTCTGTACTGTCCAACACAGAAGTATGCAGGGAAACTACTAGTGGTTGATGTAATTTTAAATGCATCTTGTTCATCCTCTCTTTTTTGGTCACACAACAGTCTCTGGCAATTTATTCTACCCATTCCCCAAGCCTCCAGCATAACAAGGAGCACTCAACTACTCAGGACTAAGGTATCCATTTCCCCAACTTCTGGAAATGTCAGTGGCCAACAGCTTTCAAATGAGTCCCTTTCTAAGAACTGTCCTCAGCAAGAGAACGACCTTGAGCTAGGTCACACTATGCTCCAGGAGCACAAGTGACTGGCAGAAGCAAGGTCCCTGAAGGGCTCTTTCTTAAGGGATCAGCTCCCAAGGGTACAGCTGAGGCCTTTGCTGTGACTGCATTTAGTCCAGCTACTCTTCCTGCTCAGTCCTCTTCCTTTCACTCCCACACACAGCATTGATCCCAAGGGTGTTACCTAATAAAGTTTCCTGCTTGCAAATATCCACCTCAGAGTTGGTTTTCCAGAGAATCTGAATTAAACCAATTAATCCCAGGAGTGTGGTCTGACCCAGTGGAGCTGAGTCACCTGCTGGCCAGCTGGTAGCGAGGCCCCAGGTGGAGCTCTGATAGGCTCTGGCATGCTGGAACAGTACAACTGTGCAAACTTCTGGCAGCAGTGATGGATGGGTGGATGGGATGGAGTACTGGTGCAAGAATGCACTGGTAGCCCTAGCCAGTTTGACTCAGTGGATAGAGCGTTGGCCTGCAAACTGAAGGGTTATGGGTTCAATTCTGGTCAAGGGTATGAACCTCAGTTGCAGGTTCGATCCCTGGCCTCAGTCTGGGTACATGCAGAAGGAAACCAATTGATGTGTCTCTCTCATATCAATGTTTTTTTTTTTCTCTCTCTCTCTCTCTCTCCCTTTCCATTCCATTCTCTCTAAAAATCAATGGGAAAATATCCTCAGTGAGGATTAACCAAAAAATTAAAATTAAAAAAAAAAAACAACAAGAATGCTCTGGTGGATGCAATCTATCAGGCATTTTTAAAATATGAGCAAAATATGATTTAAGAACTATGGGGTTGGATAGCTATTGATGGAGTAAATCTGTGCTCTGAGGAAAGACAATGAAAAGTTGAGGGTGATGAATCACCAATTAAAAGTTAGAGTGCCTCCTTAGCAGCATACATAAAAAGGGGCCAAAAAAACTGAGGATCAGGCCCAGGACTTGATTATAAGAGTAGTAGAATTCCAAAAAGGTTGAATTTTCAGTTCTGGCAAGTCTGCTATGTCAAGGTCAGGGCTGCAGTTAAAGGAAGTGAGATCCTTAAACTTTGGATGGGGCATCTGGGTTGATGCACTTAAAAACCTTAAAACAATACATCACCCAGAACATCCTGGGTTTGTTCAAGTGCCCCATGCGTCTTGCTTAAAAATGAAGTATCTACCTTGGAAGGCAATGCATACCCTCCTTAGCATCCACCTGCAGCTTTCCCCCTGTCTACCAGACACAAAATAACCCCACTGAGGAAATGCTGGACCTGCCAAAGGAAGAACGCACTATATTTTAAAGGAACTAAGGACCTAGCTAACACATATATACCTGCAGAAGCCAGAGCATAGGTATGTATGTATGGGATTGGATCCCAGAGTGCTGACTTGGGGAGGGAGAGTAGAGGAGGAAAGCATAACGCTAGACAAAACAGTTTAGTGGTATGAGCATGTGCCTGTACTACAATATTTACATCCTGGTAAGGCCCCCAGGATATAATGCTAACAGGTTGCTAGAATGGCTCTAGGAAGCTTGGAGAAAGCAAGCAAAATAGTAAGGCCAGAGTCTCATGGCAGAGAATAGAAGAGGGAAACAAAAGACTCAGAGAAGGGGGAATGCTAAAGTGGATTTACTATGTGCATCCCATCAGCTGACTACTTCCTGCCATATGTCACAAGGAATAATGAATGTGTTAGTGAAAGAGACATTAGCATCACTCAGAAGCTCAGTGGTGGCTCTCCTCTGTAGGCAAAGACTGGTGATAGAAGATGTTACAGAGCTAGGCTCCCTGATAGCCATGGGCCTGATAGAATCTTGAAAAAATAAAGACTAGGTGTGTGTGCTTCACTAGCAGAGCAAGTTTTAGCAACATTGCTGTGAGTGGCAAGAATTGAGCAGCAACCTAGAGGACATGATCCACAGAGAGTTAATAGAACACTGTGTACCTAGAGGAAACTGAGATGGACAGTCTACTAGGGCAGTGGTCAGCAAACTGCGGTTCTGTTGACTAATGAGTTTGCCGACCACTGCACTAGGGTATCATGTGTACACCTTTTAAAATTCAAAAACTGATGAGGAGGAGGCTGAAGGAACCTGCCCCTATAAAAAGTCACAATCCCTGGCCTGGCCGGTGTGGCTCAGTGGTTGAGCATCGACCTATGAACCAAGAACCCACAACTCAATTCCCAGTTAGGGCACATGCCCCAGTTGCACTTCAATCCTCAGGAGGGGGCATGCAGGAGGCAGCTGATCAATGATTCTCTCTCATCATTGATGTTTCTGTCTCTCTCTCCTCCCTTCCTCTCTGAAACCAATAAAAAATATTTTATTTATAATATATTTTATTATTTTAATATATATTTTTATTTTTAAATATATTTTTATATATTTTTATTTGGCTGGATTTATTTATTTATTTATTTATTATTTATTATTTATTTTTAGTTGGCAGAGGCTCTCTCTGTGGGGTGAGAACTGTCATAGTGGGGAAGGCAAGTGGAAGCTTCTGACTGCCCCTGCCAACCTAATAAGATTCTAAATTTTTAATAATCTGAATCCCCTGAGAGAAAAAACATCAGAGATTAGAGTGAGTGTACAGAGGAGCCACTGTCACAGTGATGGAAGCTATGCGTAGGCCCAGTAGCACTGGCTCCCACTCACCATGGCTGGTGTAGCTCCTGATGCCACCAAGTGCCCAACCTGACAGACAGCAACAGAGACCAAAAGAGAGTCCTGATATGTCACTATTATCCCTCAAGAAACAAGCCAGACAGGTCATGGCGAGTTGTCTTCTTTCACCCTGGATGGAAGAGTAATCCATCTTGATTCGCATAGGCACGCATTCTAGGTATGCGTTTGCTTTCCCTGGGTTCTTCTGGGGATGTTTGTCTGTTTGTTTTTAGCCAGCACTGCTGTCTAAGGGCCAACAGAATATTTGATCCACTGACACAGGAACCTATATAACAGCATTGGGCCAAAGAAACCTCCTTACAGCAAAAGCGCTGTGTGCAGGTGTGGGTGCATGACCATGATGTCTGTTGGTCCTAAAACACACCACAGCAGCCAGAAACTGCTGGCCCAATATGGTGATGGAATGACCTATTGAAGACACACTGAGGACCAGCTTAAAGATGATGCCCTGAGAGGAAGGGGTAACATTCTCCAGACTCAGAATGCACCCTAATCAATGACCATTATGTAGTGCTATGTCCCCACTAGGTAGAATTCATGGATTCTGGAGATGAGTGGTGGAAGGAGTGGCCCTGCTTAACATTGTCTCCAGTGATCCGCGTGGAAAAGTTGTGCTTCCCATCCCAACCCTGGACCCTGCAGGTCTAGAAATCCTGGTTCCCAAAGGACTATTCCACAATGATAGTCCCATGGACTTTAAGTATGGCTGCCTCACAGTCCCTTTGGGCTGCTTGTACCAAACCGGTTAGAGCATGGTAGCTATTTCTTAGATGGGGAAAGCTGAAAGAGAAAAAGTCCACTTTGATCTTAAAAGAAAAAAAAAAGAAGAAGAATAGCAGTGGAAAGAGAGGGCAAGCAGAGAAGAAGTTCAAGGAGCACTTTGGTGGAGAGAAATCAGTACACACTGCCAGTTGTAAAACCATCATTCTTTCCTTTCTCCCCCAATTGTGTCCTGAGGGAATATGTGACTACTTTATAAAAAAAAAAAAAGAACAAGCCCTAACTTGTTTGGCTCAGTGGATAAGAGCGTCAGCCTGAGGACTGAAGGGTCCCAGGTTCGATTCCGGTCAAGGGCATGTACCTTGGTTGTGGGCACATCCCCAGTAGGAGGTGTGCAGGAGGGAGCTGATTGATGTTTCTCTCCCATCAATGTTTCTAGCTCTGTATCCCTCTCCCTTCCTCTCTGTAAAAATCAATAAAATGTATTTTTTTTTTAAATGAACAAACAAAAATCCTTACTACTAAAGATGGCCATTCGACCCAATTCTGCCAAGGAGATATAACTAGAACTCTACTGGGTGGAGTTTCCAAAAAGTTATTATATTCCTGAATTAAAAAAAATAAAAACAAAAGCAAAACCTCCACTGGCATGCAAAAGCTTTTTTTCATTTGCTTTTCATTCTTCTTCCCACTGAAAAGACAAATTCAAAGCCATTTTGCAGAAGATGAACACTAGGGAAAGGCTGGGTTCCTGACACTTTCTCAAGCAGGGATACCTGCCCTGAACTGCCTACCTCTGGAGTTCTGGTTACAAAAGGAAAGTGAAACCTCCACTTGGTTAAGCATGTGCATACAAGTCTCAGTTATATGCAGCTGAAAGCAACCCTGACTGATACCAGTGGAGAGTAAGAAATAGAAAGAGAAAGGGGTGTAAGCAGCTGCTGAGTGGGGACCTAGGGGAATGGAAGGGGAGGTGACTTTCCAAAGTTGTTACTGTGAGTTGTAAATTGAACAATGTACATAGGAATTACCTTCATTTGGGTTGCTGTGTTCTTTCTCTGAATGCAATACAACCCCCAAACTGGGCAGGTGCGGCCTATGTGAGGCTGATGGCGTTGGCATTAGTTATTGTTAAATAAGTATGTCTTCAGGAGGAGGAGGAGTATCATTAGGACTATTACAACAAAACAGTGTAATAGGAACATGGGGGAAGGGTCACAAAGAAAAATGAGAGATAGAAATAGACTCTATCGCCCTACCCGTGGTCAGCAAACTGCGGCTCGCGAGCCACATGCGGCTCTTTGGCCCTTTGAGTGTGGCTCTTCCACAAAATACCACGGCCTGGGCGAGTCTATTTTGAAGAAGTGGCATTAGAAGAAGTTTAAATTTTAAAAATTTGGCTCTCAAAAGAAATTTCAATCATTGTACTGTTGATATTTGGCTCTGTTGACTAATGAGTTTGCCGACCACTGCCCTAGCCGGTTTTGCTCAATGGATAGAGCATTGGCCTCTGGTCAATAGCACATGCTTGGGTTGCAGGCTCGATCCCCAATAGGGGGTGTGCAGGAGGCAGCCAACCAATGATTCCCTCTCATCACTGATGTTTCTATCCCTTTCTTCCTTCCTCTTTGAAATCAATAAAAATATATTAAAAAAAAAAAAAAAGATAAAGAGTTCCAGCACTCTTTTCATCTGGGCCTGAAATAATTTACCTTCCGTTAATCCTTTAAAGCCCACCTTAGCCAGAGAAAGACAAATACGGTATGCATTACTTACATGTGAAATCTAAAAAATAAAAAGTTGAACTCATAGAAACACAGAGTAGAATGGTAACTGCCAGGGGCTGGCTGGAGAGAGGGGAAAACCAAAAAATGTTGGTCAAAGGGCACCAACTTTCACTTATAAGATGAATGAGTTCTGAGAAGCTAATGTACAGTGTAATTATTGTAGCTAATAATGTTGTATTATATACTTGAAATTTGCCAAGAGAGTAGATCTTAAGCATTCTCAACAAATATAAGTAACTGAGGTGATGGATTTGTTAATTAACTTTATTATGGTAATCATTTCACATATATATATCTCAAATCATCATGTACACTTTAAATATATATTACAATTTTATTTGTCAGGTATATCTCAAAGCTGGGATGGGAGGAAGCCCAGCTTAACCTCCCATGGCTGAACTTCCCTGGCCACTCCAGTCCTTGCTTCCCTGACCTTTAAGACACTCATAGTCATCCTGCTTCATTTCAGGTGTCCTAGGCTTCCAGCTCCTAGCAATACCAAACCGCAGGAGAACCATAATAAATTTGTTTTCAACAATTAATCTAAGAGGAGCAGCTAGAAACAATTAATTGCTGACTAATTGTTAGCACTGCCTAGGTAACAAACGCTGCTATGAGGACTCATCCTATGCAAGTGTTCTGGTCTAGTTATTAAAAGGTGAGTTACAAACTGCTGAGAAATTAATGTTTTTCCTCCAGTCTTGGGTGATATACTTAATCTCCCACTCTTTTTTTTAATTGATTGCTTTCGAGAAAGAGGGAGACATCAATTTGTTGTTTCACTTATTTATGCAGTCATTGGTTGATTCTTTTAAAAATATATATATATTTTTTATTGGTTTCAGAAAGGAAGGGAGAGGGAGAGAGAGAGACAGAAATATCAATCATGAGAGAGAATCATTGATTGGCTGCTTCCTGCACCCACCCACCCCGACTGGGGATCAAGCTTGCAACCCAGGCATATGCCCTGACCCTGATGGGGAATCGAACCATGACCTCCTGGTTCATAGATCAATGCTCAGCCACTAAGCCATACTGACTGGGTATTAGTTGATTCTTGTATGTGCCCTGACCCGGATCAAACACACAACCTGAACATATCATGACAATGCTCTAACTAACTGAGCTACTCAGCCAGGGCTTAATCTCCCACTCTTTAGCTTCAGGGAATTCTGCTTCTATCATTCATTTCCTTATTCGCTCATGAATATCTGTTGCAGCTAAATGTTAGATGGCACTTGTAATAGAAGTTTCAATCCTTGCCCTGGAGAAGTGTAGATATGAAAGATAAGACAGGTCTCTAAATAACTATCGTAGATGACAGAATACTAGAAGTTTCCTTTCAAGAAGTGCTTATGAGACGTCAGGCACTATGCTATGCACTTACATACAATATCATTTTTAAAGTTCATAAGAGCACATGAGGTAGATAGTACTAGCTCTATTTTACAGGCAAGGAGACAAAAGTTTAAAATGATTTAGTAAGACCCAGCTAGTATATGATGAAGCTGGTAGTTAAATACAGCTCTGTCTGACCGCAGGTTCACACTCTTAACCACCATTCAGCATTGTCCAGAGAAGGTTCCTTGGAACACTCATCTCTCCAGATGTTTCATGGCTAGATGAGTTTGAGAAATGCTATTCACTCTAGCTGCTTGTTGGCGACTTATAGTGTCATTTTGCTTTATAATGTATTAGTTTAGGCCGGTACCCAGACTTTTATGAAGGCCTATTTCTAACAGTATCAATAAAAAAAAAATTTTTTTTAATGGAAACCAAAAAAAAAAAAAAAAGAATTTAAGTCCCTATGCTCAGTATAGCAGTAGGTCTATTTGCTTAAACATTCTACACATAGTCTAAAATATTATGTACTTATTTAAGAATATATTGCTTTTGCCAAAACTGGTTTGGCTCAGTGGATAGAGCGTCAGCCTGCAGACTGAAAGGTCCCAGGTTCGATTCCGGTCAAGGGCATGTACCTGGGTTGCGGGCACATCCCCAGTAGGGGGCGTGCAGGAGGCAGCTGATCGATGTTTCTATCTCTCTCCCTTCCTCTCTGTAAAAAATCAATACAGTATATTTAAAAAAAAAAGAATATATTGCTTTTGTTCTCACTAAAATGTCTAATATTAATAATATTATTAATGGTATTTAATATATTATAAAACATAAAATGTTATTTACATTGTTTAGAATAATATTTTTACTAAGAGCATTGTGATTGGACTTGTTTGATTATTTTACAGCATCTTGATTTTTAGACCTTTTCAAAGTTCTGGTTCTAAAGTTCAGTTTATTTTGTTATTACTTGAATGTCAACCATACCGGAGAAGTTCCCTCTAAAAGATATGCGTGTATACACACAAATGGATGAAGTTGTCATTGGCTGTGCTTACTGTGTAATGTAGTTAGTTTTTCAGCCTTACTCACTAATTCTGCAAGCGTGTGGCTGCTTTTGAAATGCAGTTAGTGCATATCCATTTTTCCTGAGGTCAATCGGTTGTTTTTCTGAACTACCAAATGGGTTCAAGAGCCACTAAAACATTTTCTTCTAACCTTAAATGGGTTATAAATTTTAATTTCCAAGTTTTAAAAGTGTGCGGCTATCAGAGTTTTTGTAGGTGCACACTTACGCTTTTTGGCAACAAACCACGTAACTATGAAATATTTAAAGATCTATTTTCAAAATGCTCCCTCCATAGCATGTTTCTGTAGAAAGATGTTAATCACTCTCTCCATCATTATCGCATGTGTGTTTTAATATTTAGTGTACACTGACAGCTCTGGCCTTCGCAGAAAGTCTCAGCAAATGTAGTTTATTTGAATCTAGATAATATAATCTATAGATCCACTTAGGTACACATAAACTGCACAATGTGTTACAAGTGGGTAAAGTGAACAAAGGCATCTCTGACAACACTTCAAAGCTGTGGATCCCACTCTTGGAGAGATGAGAGCAGCACAAGAACTGGCATAGCAAAGAAGCGGCTCCCTCCCCTTCTTTCTGTGGCCTTATTCTCTTTCCAAGACTACTAGTACGTTGTTAACAAGCCATCAGCCAACTAGGAGCTCCTCTAAGGGTAAGAAAGACAGCAGTCATGATTAAAAGGTAACTACTGGTACTGGCATAAAGACAAACATATAGAGCATGGAATAGATCTGAGAGGCCACACTTACAGTCAGTTGGTTGTCAACAAAGATGCCAAGACAATTCACTGGGGAAAGAATAGCCCTTTCAACAAACGGTGCTGGGTATCCACATGCAAATGAGTGAAGCTGGACCTCTAATTCACACCATATATAAATGTTAACTAAACATGGATCAAAGATCTAAAGGTAAGAGCTAAAACTCCAGGACTCCTTGCCATAGCTGGTTTGGCTCAGTGGATAGAGTGGCAGCCTGTGGACTGAAGGGTCCCAGGTTCAATTCCAGTCAAGGGCACATGCCTGGGTTGCAAGTTCAATCCCCAGTGGGGGGCCTGCAGGAGGCAGCCGATTCTATCTCTCTCTCTCCCTCTCCCTTCCTCTCTGAATCAAAAAAAATAAAAAATAAAACTCTAGGACTCCTAGAATAAAACAAAGGAGTAAATCTCTATGAGCTTGAACTAGGATTTCACAGATATGACACCAAAGCAAAAATAATTAAGAACAAAACCAGAAAAAATGGATTTGATCAAAAATTTTAAATGTTTGTATTTCAAAGGATACCATCAATAAAGTGAAAAGACAACTCACAGAAAGAAAATTTTTCATTTGCAAATCATATATCTGATAAGAGATTTGTACCCAGACTATATAAAGAACTATTACAACAACAGAACAAACAACCCAATTAAAAAATGGGCGAAGGATCTGAATAGACATTTCTCTAAATATACACAAATGGTCAATAAGCACTAGAAAGGATGCTCACCACCTTTTGAACTATCAGAGAAATGCAAATCAAAACCACATGAGGTATCACTGCATACCTATTAAGATGGCTGTAATACAAAAGATAGATAAAAACTTTGGCAAGGATGTGGAGAAATCGAAACCTTTATACACTGCTGGTGGGAATGTATAATAAAGGTAGTGCAGCCACTTGAGAAAATATTTTGGCAGTTCTTCAAAAGATTAAACATAGAGCTATCATATGATCCAGCAATTCCGCTCATAGGTATATACCCAAGAGAAATGAAAAAAATATGTGCACAGAAGATTTATACATGAATATTTGTAGCATCATCCTAAGCTGGCAGTCAGACATCCCCCGAGGCCTCTCAGACTGAGAGAAGGCACCGGCCAGGCTGAGGAACGCCCCCCCCAAAGTGCATTAATTTCATGCACTGGGCCTCTAGTTATTCATAATAGCCAAAAAGTGGATTCATAAATTAATAAATGGATTTTTAAAATGTGGTATATCCATACCATGAAATATTACTCAGTCATAAAAAGGAATGAAGTACTGACACATTCTATAACATGGATGAATCTTGAAAACATTATGCTAAGTAAAAGAAGCTGGTCAAAAAATACCACATATTGTGTGATTTCATTTCTATGAAATGTCTATAAAAGGCAAATCCATAGAGAAATAAAGTAGATTAGTGGTTTCCTAAGGCTGGGGGGTTGGGAGGAAATGAAGAGTAGCCAAGAGGAATGAGTTTCATTTTGAGGTGAAAAATATGTTCTAAAATTGGATTGTGGATGGCTGCACAATCCTGAATATACTAAAAGCCATTGAATTATACAATTTAAATGGACAAATTGTGTCATTCATGAATTATATCTCAACAAAACTTCTTTTAAAAATAACTCTCCATTGTTCTAGTAGGCAAAATGAGAAAGAGACTGAACCCTACTTGCATTATAATGGAACCTAGGGACTTTAAGGGAAAGGGGAAGCACCCATTAGTGAAATTTCCTCTTTAATTAATGACTATGTTGGAAGATATTATTGCATCTGATCTAACATGTCCCAAAGTTACTGACACAGTCATGTCTGCTGCAGCTGCCATTGAAGGGAATAGGAAAAAGATAATGGGACACAGATGAGCCACACCCACCCCAGCCATAGGCCCTGGGGAGCCAGAGTCCCTCCCCAACTCCTCAGAGCTCTGCCAGGTTTGTAGATGTGGTTGTCGAAGCATGGCTGGAAGTCCTGATGAGTTCCCCAGAGTGATTGAGGAATTGTCTGGAGGGAGAAAGGGATGGTTTCCAGTGAAGTGAAGTGGTTTTCTGGAAAGTCTTGTAGTCAAGATGCTTGAGAAAGCTAGACGCAGGGCCAGACCTCAGGAGAACCCTCCATCCCACTCAGTGAAGGTCTAACCCTGTGCTACCTTCCCTAGTTATTCTGGGACAGTCAAATCCCCCACAAGCTTTAACTTCTCTTCTACTAAATTTTAATTCTCTTGGCAATTGTCCCAACATGCCAGTAAAGCAAATTGTTTCCATCTGCATAGTCTGGGGTGATTGTGGCGAAGGGGAAGGAGACCTGCCCCTTTCCCATTCCCCAGTGAGGCCTGTGAAGAGAGGACTCAACCCTTCTCCTATCAAAAGGACTCAACCAGTCCTGGAGTTGGAATTAGCAGACCTCCGTGGAGTCTGCTCACTCCATGGAGTGAGCAGAGCTGGGAGCGGTGGGAAACAAGCTCATGACTGTAAGAAGTACTCCTAACTGGACAACTCAAGATACATGAAACCAAACATTCCATTTATCTCTATGCATTAGAGGAAGCTGACCTCTGGAGGGCTGGTGAATATTTGGGTCAGAAAATGCAAAAAGCAGCCAGGAAGCCAGGTTGGCTGAAGTTTAGGCTGAATCTAGGAGGGCAGTAGAAAATAGAGCATGACCTATGAACCAGGAGGTCACGGGTTCAATTATGTTCAGTTCAGACATATGCCTGGGTGGCTGGCTCAATCCCCCTGCAGGGGGCATGCAGGAGGCAGCTGGTAGATGACTCTCTCATCATTGATGTTTCTATCTCTCCTTCTCCCTTCCTCTCTGAAATCAATAAAAATATCATATATATATATATGTCTAAGACAAAAGTTTACCTTTGGTTTCAACTATATTATTCCAAATGTGTGAATAATGTTGTGCATGTCAGGTTCTTGGTTGCACACATCAGAAACCACCTGCAGTTTACCTAAGCAGAGGGGGAGTGTACAGGAAGGATATTGGTGGTTCACAGAATAGGTGGGGAGGCTGGGTGACTGGACCCAGGAAATAGGCAGGAACCAGTGGAAGGAGTCAGCAGGAAACCCAGCCGAAGACATGACACAAGAACATTACTCACGGCTACAGCCACTGGCCAATCCACTCCACAGCCACTGCTGTAGTACTTTCTGAGGGTGCCTGTGTCTTTGCATCATCACTCCCTCCATGGCCATCATTGCCAGATGGAGCATCCCATTGGCTGAGCCAAGAGGCAGGACAGGGGATGTCTGGCCTCTTTTAGCTTCTAATGGCAGGGCCATCAAGACCTTCCAAAAGAGTGGAATTCCCACCAAACAGGTATGAGATTTAGATGCTACATAGCCCCCCCCACCCTTCCTCCCCTTCTCCCCTCCACCAAGAAAAATCAAATGTTCACAATTGGAAATATCTGGGACAGGGGAAAGAACTAATATTTCTATCTTCACCCTGTTTTAGTTCAGAGACTTGGTAGGTTTTTAAAGGACATATTTAAGATCCAGACTATTCATTTTGTCATACAGTGCTTTGGGACCAGTATAGGAAAGAGGGTTAAGTATGTGGCTTGAACTCAGGTTAGACTTTGATTTGAAGGCAGTTCTGCTAGCTGTGTGGCCATGAATAAGCAAATGAGTCTCTCTGAACCTATGCTTATCTGTAAAATGGGGTCAAGCTTTGGACTTTGAGTTTCAAGCAAGATAATGCTTGTAAAGATCTTAACAGTGCTTGGAACTACCAGCTGTTATCACTGAGTGACCTGCCCTAAGGTAGGAGAAGTGAACATGGCTACTTTGGGCATACACCTGGGGGGAATCTGACCTGCTTTCAGTCCAGGCAGCTAAAGCCACACAAGGGGAGAGAATATCCACATGTCCTCTTATAGATACTCGTGTTTCCCCCTCATTCCTCTTATTGTTTAACGCCATGGGCTTTGGTGCAAGAGATTTGAACCTAATCCAGACCCGCCAGATAATTGCCCTCAAGTAAGTTACTTGACTTTGTCTAACCTCTCATTTTTTAAATCACAAAATGGGAATGACAACATGTAGCAGTGCTGTAAGAAGTAATTAAGATAATTTATGTTAGGTGCTTAGCACATTGCTTTATATTTATTGGTTCTCATGGGGTAGGAGAGACGTAGCACCTCCTAAGATTCACCTCTTCCTATAACACTAGTACATGGAAGTTTCTCTCTTTAATGCTTAATTCATCTGGATGGGGTTTTTTGGACTTCTACTAACAAAAAACAATTTAGTGCTCCCCTCCCCCGTTTTATTATAATTGACACATAGCTCTGTATAAATTTAATGTATACCGCATTTGATTTGACATACATATATCGTGAAATGATGACCACAATTACATCCATCTCACAATTAGTTACCAAAAAAATACTTTTTCTTGCAATGAGAACGTTTAGGTTTTTAAAAATCATCTTGACAGTAAAAGTCACCCTTGTGGAAAATGCATGTGTCCACATAACAAAATAGATAAACCAGATTCCTGGCAGCATACAGGTCCAAGGGAAAAGCAGGTTTGCATTTCTCGGGGTATGTTCCATGGAGTTCTCATTCAAGTGATGATCCTCAGGAAAGGGTGCTGGGGCCAAATAAGTTTTGCATACATCATTGCACTTCCCTTTTAGGGAATTCCATTGCATATCATCAGTTTATCAAAGACTTTAAGAAGTGCTACAGCCCTAGCCAGTTTGGTTCAGTGGAGAGAGCGTTGGCCTGCAGACCAAAGGGTCCCAGGTTCGAGGCTAGTCAAGGGCACATCCCTTGGTTGCAGGCTTCTCCCTGGCCCCAGCCGTGGTCGGGACTCATGCAGGAGGCAACCAATGGATGTGTTTCTCTCACATTGATGTTTGTCTCTGTCTTTCCCACTCTTTTTCACTCTCCCTAAAAATCAATGGGAAAATATCCTTGGGTGAGGATGAACAAAACAAAACAAAACACAAAAAAAGGAAGTGCTACAACTATCCACCACCAAAAGGATGAAAAAGAACCCTACTATATTACCCTAACACAGCATGAATGAACAAAAATCTTCAGTACAAAGCATGAATGAAACACTTTGCTAAATGTTGAGGTGGTCACTTCTGAAGTAAATGGTTCCTTTTTGGTCCCCTTCACTCCTATACAGTGGAGTCTCAAAGTGGTAAGAATAAGTTCACGGTTCTCATGTATTTCTAAGCGAAGTTCTCACAGGTATGGTCACTATATTACAGAATTAAAAAGTGGTGCTATTTTAAAGTAGTTGTAGCACCTAAATTCAGGACACAGGTTTCTCCAGCACAGAACTAGGAACACAGGAGGGGTTCACTAATTGAATTGAGGTGAATTTCTTGGGAAGAATGTTTATTTTTATCCCCTTCATTTTACTTGCCTCTGGCTTACACAGTCTAAGTCGATAGGGCATGAAACTTTGTATCGTTAATTGATTAAATGAATTATTATCAAATACCTCATCATGATATAAAGAGTGACTATGAGTGATAATGATCAAAATACTAAAAAAGTGAGTAATGAAATAAATGCTCAGAGTGAGAGGAGGAAAGGTGTGAGTCATATGGAGAGAGAAAAGTTTAAACAGAGAAGGGGAAATAGGACGTGAGAAATTCTCATCACCATCAATATCATCATCCCACTTGTGTGCTGCCTGAGTAGTTTACAGGCAACATGGCAACAGCCCTGTGAACTAATTATTATTATCTCCACTTCATAGGTCAGGAGAGTAAAGATTTAAAGAGGGACAGATTCACAGTAGAAAGTTAGAACCAAGATTTGAATCAAAACACTCTAACCATAAAATATGTTTAAGTAAAATGTCATAAGATAAAAATTTCTCATTTAAATAGTATAATAATTGGAAGTAATATTCTTAACTCAGGACCATGAAGCTAGTAATTTTTTTATACAATCAACAATGTGTCCCAAAAACAGATATAGCAACTATAAACTTCTGTATCATTAAAAGGGTAAAATTATCCTCCATAACATAAGTATACAGCCAGGGGTCTTCAAAGCATTTAAAAATGCACAAGCAACATAATAAATATAGGGTGGGGCAAAAGTAGGTTCATAGTTGTCAGTGTGTGAAACAGTTTATTCTTCTATTATTATTTATTAATTATTGTATTGTTGTCCATACAAACAACTGTAAACCTACATTTTGGCCACCCTGTATAGCTCTGTTCAGAATCTACTGTATCATAAGTGTGATTAATTATGTAAGCCACACTAAACAGTTAATTAAAGGTAATTTCATTTGTCTCCTTAGATTTTAGAAAAACTTTTAAGATGTTTGAACAGGTCAGGTGTGTTTAAAAGCTGCCTCAGTCTGGCTGCTGTGGCTCAGTGGTTGAGGGTCAACCTAGGAACTAAGAGGTCACGATTTGATTCCTGGTCAGGGCACATGCCTGAGTTGCGGGCTTGATCCCATGTAGAGGGCGTGCAGGAGGAAACCAATTAATGATGTTTCTCATCGCTTTTTCTATCTATCTTTCTCCCTTCCTCTCTCTCTCTAAAAATCAATTTAAAAAATTTAAATGTTTAAAAAGCTGTCCCCAAATTTTACAACTTGCTTTCTTTTTTCCTCAGTGCCTTCTATTTTTCTCATTAAATTCAAGATTATGTCATTTGGTTCAAAATCAGACTTGACACTCTGTTGACAGCCATCAGTCCTTCCTACTCTGCTGAGAAGCTGTACAAGTAAAGGAAGCCTCAGAAATGTCTCACAGACCTGCTTAGGCAGGCAGGCAGGCAGGCAGAAGACTATACTAATTACGGTGCATCTGTGTATATTTGTGCATGCATACATGCACATGATCTATGTGGGCACATACGGTATGTGTGTACTTCTTTTCATGTGTGCACATGTGCATGTGTGTGTGCTTGCATGTGCTTAAGTGCATGTATTGGGGGATAGAGAAAAACATGCAATGCTGTTTCCTGAAAGGCAATGAGTGGGTGGGGGTGTGCAACACAAATTCTTAATCCTTGTTTAAGGAAGTCCTTACCAACTAGCCCCTAGAGAGAGGAAGAATTGCAGAATCCTTTCAAAGAAATGAAAGAGCAACATAAAGATTGGATACCATTAACTCTTAAAAAGATGAACAAGAATTAAATAAAATACTAAAGTGAGCATTAAATCCTTCAGGATGCTAAGAAGGAACTTCGTAGTATTACATTGAAAACAGGGCTAACTGTTCCTCTTAACCTTCAAGGTATGTTTCTTTTTTTTAGCTCTTTTTTGAGATTTGGTTTCCCAGAACCAAAGGAGAGGAATTGAGGTGATTTATTAAGGAAGGGCTCCCAAGAGAAATCAGTATAGGAGTGGGGGGTAAGGGCAAGGATTGGGGGGAAGGGAAGAAACCACAGAGGCTGCCATTCAGCCCTACGCTGTAGGGAACTCTGGAGTGCAGTCACACCTGAGTCTATTCCAGCTGAAGGCAGGAAATCACACTCCCCACCCATGGGCATTCGCTAAGGGCTGACCCAGGGGGATGAAACTACTAGGCACCTCCAGAACCTTGCTCTTGAAGGAAGAGTGGCTCCAGCAGCCCCTCTGGCAGGTTCCCAGAGAAGAGTCCCTGATGCAGGCCATTGTAACAAAAGCACACTTGAAACTGGAGAAATTACCAAAATGATCAAAAGATCTGAAGGATATGAGCAGAGTATCAATTCAGGCATCCTCTACACAAGACCCCTACTCTGGGGAAGATGTAGAAGGTACTACAATGAAGCAGCACAAACCAGGAGGCGATGTTGTTAAGTGGCATTGGAAAGTCCTGCAGTACCATAAACAATTAAGACAACTTTCAACTCTGGACCTCTTGTTGATTGTTATTTTTTGTTAACCCCTTCTGTTAGGAAGCGTCAGCACATGGTGGGTAAGTCATTGGAGCCAGCCAATCCTGGTTTTGAATAGAAGATCTGTCATTTATTAGTCAAGGGACCTTGTGGCAAGTTTCCGAACCCCCCTGTGCTTCAGTTTCCTCCTCTGTAAAACAGGGATAATGAAAGTACTTACCTCATAGAGTTGTAACAAGGAATCAATGAGTTTATTTCTTGTAAAGCACTTGGAGTGATTTTTGGTCCCCTCCATGGTTGCTAGTAGGGGGGAAAACACTGGAAATCTCAAAGGGGGTTCTCCACTTCCCCACCCACACCCCAGAGGTAGTAGAATGTGGGGGGGGGGGGGGGGAGAGAGATGAAAATTGTGTTCCAGTGAGTCCCAAGTCTGGGCAAAAGGAAAACAAGTGACAGCAGGAGCAGGGATGTGATTGCTGATCAGAAAGTAGGTCCCCAGAATGTGAACCAGGGACTTAGCTGGAGCACCCAGAGAGTTTTCAGAATGTGAGTAATTTCATTGCAAGGAGGCAATGAGCCCCCACACAGATAAACCTTCACAGCAAAGTCTGTACCATGAAACAGAAGCCACACTGGATGGGTCGAATCTTTGGAAATTGAGTCATGGGGGGAAGGTGACTGCCAATGTGCAGAACAGCTGCATGTGAAATCAAGACGAGCGGCACTACCTGTGTCGCTGTGTCGCTGGAGAGCTCCAACCCAGGATGCTGGGCCCTCAGACTGGGGCACCCCACTCTCCCCTGCCAGGAGGAAACACAGCAATACAAGTTAAGGGTTTGGAGTCAGACTGCCTGGATCTGTATCCTGACCATTAAAAAAACTGGATGACCTAAGGCAAGTGCACAACCTGAGCCTCAGTGTTCTTACCTAGAAAATTTAATTTATGATAAAATGTACCTCATGGTGGTGATTTGTTGTTGTCATTTTTATTTTTTCAAAGGGATATATAAGCATAGTGCCTGGTATATAGTACATGATCAAAGCATGCTATCTGTTATAATTTGGCCCCAATTCCTGAAACAAGCCTCACTCTTAGTGAGCTTATGTAAATACCATTAGCTTTTTGGTTAGTTATGGTTTATAAAAGCAAAATATAAAAATTTTATTATCCTTTCAGGCTGAGAGGAACATTTTCAGACTTTAAAAAGGTTACTAAAATCTGACCTGTGGCTCTGTTGGCTGGAGCATCGTCCTGTACACCAGAAGGTTGTGGGTTCGATTCCCAGTCAGGGCACACACCTAGGTTGTGGGTTTGATCCCCAGTCAGGGCATGTATGGGAGGCAACCAATCAATGTTTGCCTCTCATGTTGATGTTTCTCTCTCCCTCTCTCCCTCTCCCTTCTTCTCTGTCTCTCCCTTCCTCTCTCTCTAAAATCAATAAACATATCCTCGGGTGAGGATAAACAAAATCTGTTTTCAAAGCAACTTCTGTTAGAAGCTTGATATGTAAACCAATGAAGCTGCTTTGGCTGAGGCTTCATGAGGCAGCAGCCTGGACAGCTGGCTTCACCCTACCTCAGTCAGCGCCTGAGACACCTTGGGGAGCCCTGGGCTCCTGGAATAAAAACACCTGCCATGTTCCAACATTCTCCCTAGTCTCTTCTATTAATTTAGTCTGAAGTTCTCCGGGTTGGGGGTGGGGATGGGGAGCAGGTTGAAGTGACTCATTCAAGATCGCCCAGACCTTGACAATAACAGAGTAGGCACTTAACTCTGTAGTTGTTCCTTTTGACCCTTTCCTACACTTCCATCACTGGAGGACCACCTGAATAATTTTTGTTTTTGCTAAGTAGAGTCTGACTCCAAACCCTTAACTTGTATTGCTGTGTATTTTATTTATTTGTTTATTTGTTTGTTTGTTTATTTATTTATTTATTTAACAACTACTTGGTGAATATAGTTTCTTGCAGTGATTCTTCTCTCTCTCTAACTCTAAGCCTTGTTATAAGCAATTGCACATTTGAGAATATATTTTTGCCATACATTTAGACTAACAAATATAAAAATAAAAAAATATATTTGTTCACATACCATTCAAAGTTCATTTAAGTGTGTGCACATGTGTGTGCACATGCATGTGTGTGTGTGTGCATGTACGCACACACACACAAGTATTTCCATAGTTCATTTTGGAAAATGCTGCTCTGTTTGCAAAAGAGAAAATAGCTTTAAGGAAGCCAGTTCAGGACAGGAACTGTGTATAAACCAGATACCAGGAGGTCCAGGGATGTGCTGGGCCCTGTTCCCTGTGGGCCTCAGTTCAACAGGACGCCGCAAGTTTAGAATGAGATTAAAGCATGGCTAAAGTGGAGTTGGTTTGAATCTTAGTTTTTTCTTTTTTTTTAAGTTGAAACAAGAGGTGGAAGGAAGATACTGAACTACATAATACATTCACCCAAGGATATGTTTTTATTGATTTTTAAAGAGGGAGGAGGTAGAGAGAGAGAAAGAGATAGAGAGAGAAACATTGATGTTGGGGAGAAGCCTGGATCTGCTGCCTTCCGTTTGGGCCTGAACCGGGGACGGAACCCCAACAGTCTGGTGTACTGGACAACGCTCCAACCAACTGGAGCCACCCGGCCAGGGCCACATGCTCTTTTGAAACTGTTTCCCCATCCTCTAATTCAGTGTTTTACACACTATGTGATGTTTGGATTTATCACTTTTAAGAACTTTTCTGTAAATCTTTAATGTGGACACTTTCCATTAAGAAAGTGGCATTCAGTCCAACCTCTGTGTTCACAATAAGATGCTGCAGGGCTCCTGTGGTGGGGAAGTGCTTCGCACCTTGGAATGTTAATTGCACTTGCTCTTCAGCCCTGAGGCTCACTGCGCAGCAGGATCATTTCACAACAGGACACGCCCCGTCTTGTCTGGCTGGCTCTGGCTTTAGAAATTTTGAAAGTGAAAAAAGGTAAAGGATGATAAATGCGGGTGGAAGGAGACTTGACTTTGGGTGGTGAACACAATACAATATACAGACGATGTATTTTAGAATTGTGCACCTGAACTCTATATAATTTTATTAACTAATATCACCCCAAATTTTCAATTAAAAATGTTTAAGTAAATTTTTAAAAAGAAAAAGAAAAAAATCATTTAAGTTTTGCCTAGAGTTAAGGTTAGTCTTTTTAAGGGTCGCTCCTCCCCCACCCCACTTCAGATAAAGCAACCGATATAGACTGTACCAGATATGGAAATTCAATGCTTTTTCCATCCTCTTCAAAGGTAAATTCTTGCAACTAACTTTTTCCATTTGGTTCATCTCTTATCATTGGCTGGTCACCTTAGATCTGACACAAAAGTAATATAACCCAAGACAGGTCAGCTGTACTTCTCACCCTGCATTTCACATTCAGAACATATAATATTTTTTTTCCAGTTACACAAGTACCAGTGTCCCAGTGTTTACAAAAGCCTTTCAGAAACTTGGAGAACATAATAGCTAGTCAAGCTGGCCCTCACAAATGCACCAAAAAGATAACAATAATTTTAAAAAGTATCATCAATACTCTAGTTGAAAGCACAGACTTGCATTTTAGACAGACCTGAGTTTCAATCCTGACTGCACTTACCATGAGACTTGGGGCAAGTTTGTTAACTCTCTGGGCTTCAGTGTCTTCACTTATAATGCAAGGATACGAACAGTACCTCTCTCCCAGGTTTGCTTTGAGGGTTAAATGAGATCATGCACATAGAGTATTTAGCACAGTGCTGGACACATAGAAAGCCCTCCAAAAATGCTATTGTTCTCATTATGACTGTCATGATTGCCACCATTCTGTCACACAAATTACCTGTGGTAAGTAAGGTCTTTGTGACAGATTCCAGGGATTGATTGACCCATACACTATCCATTCCAACTCCTTCTAGGACCCACAGTGCCTGGACTCCTTTGTAGCTAGGAACCTGCAAAGAACGCAGGTTCTGCCAAGCAGATGCACATGTGCCCCAGAAAGGTGACAATGATTCAAATAAAGTGGCAGCTGCATGTGGGCGGGTCCATCTTTTTGCAACATGAGGGTGAGGAAGCTTTGATAGAAGTTCCAGGGTCCAACTTATAGCATCATGGGTATTGAGTAGTGAGCAGCGGCATGGGATTTCCATGAGAACAGTCCTGTGTATGGTTGGGCATTTCTCCTGGGATTGTTGTGGGTGTGAGAGCCTGGCCTGTTTCTCTGGCACTGCTGGAAAACCTCTGAGCTACCAAATACCCTGCTCCAATCCTGTTTTGTTAAAAGTAGCTACCGTGGATTCTTTTATCTGCCACTAAGAACCCAGTAATTATCAAAATGATCAATAAAGTAATTGTCAGAATAATCCTAATCACCATGTCAAAAGGTTTCTTTATTAAGTACTAGAAGCCCAGTGCACAGATTTGTGCACTGGTGGGGTCTCTCACCTGGTCTGCATGGATCAGGCCAAAACAGGCTCTCTGACATCCCCTGAGGGGTCCCAGATTGTGAGAGGGCGGTTCTTGGGTGACACACCCTGGAATCAGGCTCCCTCCTCTCTGGGTCCGGGGTGCAGGTGAAGCAGATTTGGGCCGACAGTGCCCCAGCAGCAACCTAAACCACAGCCGATTCCACGAGGAATCGGGCTCCCTCCTCTACTGGTCAGAGCATCTGCCACCTGGTGGTCATTGCACGTCATAACTACCAGGTGAACAGTGGAACGGTGGGATGGTCGCTTAGGCTTTTATATAGATAGATGGAAATTTAGGCTACTAAGGGATAAAGAACAGCATGTATAAAAACCTAATCCTTACCTTCAAAATGCATTTACCCTAAAAGATGCCACATGAAGGGAAGCTTTTTTTTAAAGGCTTAATTTTCATTGGCAGTTGAGAGCCTTTTGTGAGGAACTCGCAGAAGGAACTGATTAAACAACTTGGAGCTTTGCAGAGAAGAATTCTCACTTGGGTCTTTCTGGAAGATGACAAGTGAGCCTACCTGGCAGTGTTCTCTATGAATTATAACAGGAGGGTTGAAAGCCAGTTAATGTGTGTAAGTACTTGGCTCAGTATGTTGTATATGTTCATTAATGTACTCACTTCTAGGATGGCACCCAGGAGTGTGCTCAATTACAACCATGAGAATGCCTTGAAAAAAGTAATTAACAAGAGCACAGAGATCTAGCTCCAAGATAGATTTTGAATGAGTGAAAAATGATGGTGTGATGGGTACAGGCCTGGGTGAAGTGCAGTTTCAGTTTTACCAGGGCTCTCATCTGTCTTTGTTCATGTTGTGTGTGTTTTTTTGTTTTTTGTTTTTGTTTTGTTTTTATCAAAATGTCAAATTCTTGCTCCCTACAAATACTGCTCTTATGGCATATTCTCTGAGTGACTGTGGCCCCATTGACAACTTCCGTGTCATTTTAATTTAATATCTAATATCCCATTCCCTCCCTTTATCTCCTCCTGGCAAAATGAAATGATCTCAGAAAAGGTCAGGTAACTTCCCACAATAGTAAATGAAGAGGCAGAACTGTTAAGTGTTAAGATGCTTGTTTTCTGTCTTCCTCAAGAAAAGCACACTCTCTTATACCTTCCAGTTCTGGAGGTCAGAAATCTGAAATCAGGATTTCAGATTTCATTAGGATTTAGCCAAGTGTGCTGTCTGTAGGACTGGTTCCTTCTGCAGGCTTCAGGGTGGCATCCCATTCCCTGGCCTTTTTCAGTTTTCCAGGCCACCTGCACTCCTTGCCACCTGGCCCCTTCCTCACATCACTTCAACTTCCTATTTCCATGGTCACAACTCCTACTACTAACTCTGACCCTCCTGCTTCCTTCTAATGAGGACCCTTGAGATTACATTGGGCCCACTTAGATAATCCCATCTCTCTACCTCAAAATCTTTAATTTTTAAATTGATTTTTGAAAGAGTGAGAAACATTGATCAGTTGCCTCCCTTATATATCTGGAAAGGGGATCAAACATGCAACTTGGGTATGTGTCCTGATCAGGAATCAAACCCGAGACCTTTGGGTGTATGGGACAGTGCTTCAACCAAATGAGCCACACTGGCCAGGGCTCAACACCTTTAATTTAATCACATCTTCAAAATCCTTTTTGCCCTATAAAGTAACATTCACAGGTTCTGGGTATTAGGATATAGACATGTGGGAGGGAGGGCTTATTCAGTCTACCACGCATAGCAAGAAACAGAGTCCTAGTCATGTTTTCTCAGTCAGTGGGGCTTGCTATATGGTTACAAGGAGAAGTAAGTGAGAAAATAGGAAATTAAGAAAACCACCTGGCATTTGATATACCAGGTACAACACAGGTACCTGCTTATCTAAACGAATAGGCAGTACTGGTAAGTGTTTAAGTTACTTGTTTTCTGTTTTCCTCAATTGTCGGCTTATCTAGCTGGCCTCTCAGCAGCGGGTACCTTTTGCTTGAGACTATAGACTCCAACCTGCATCATGACTGTCCCTACTGCCTCTTTTCTCTGTTTGCCTCAGTATCTCCAGCAGTCCATCTGAGTCAGCCAGACACCGAGCTGCAGAAGGCGCTCCTTTTCTGACAAACTTGTATCAGGACATTTCATGGGCTGCTGTCTGGCCTACAGAGGATAGCTTTTGAATCAGGTATCAATCCTTGGTCCACACAGCTTTGGTTGAAACATAGGCCCAGATACAAAGAACAATAGACATGTTTCTCTGAAAGGGGATGAGATGTGGCAGGAGATTTCAGAAATTATTAGACTTCTCTCCAAAAACAATGTCAGTGACCTCAGGGTTTGGGCGATCATTTTTTGCTGCCTGATTTTAAAAACTGATATGTTTAGCCCGGCAGGTATGGCTCAGCAGTTGAGCATCAATCCATAAACCAAGAGGTCAAGGCACATGCATGGTTGCAGGCTCAATCCCCAGTAGGAGGCATGTAGGAGGCAGCCGATGGATGATGTTTCTCTCTCATTGATGTTTCTATCTCTCTATCCCTCCCCCTTCCTTTATCTCTAAAAACCAATAAAAATACTTTTTTTTAAAAAAACAAAACTGGTATGTTTATGGGTGCTTGTTCAAATGGGCTTTAGTTACCATTTACAAAGTGTTCTTAAGATGTCCTAAGAAGATAAGGAACATGCAGGAGATGACCCAGCTAGCAAGTGGCAGCCAAGATTTAAACTCAAGCCTGTCCTACTGCAAGCCTGTGCTTTCATTAACCATGTGCAGCGTATTTCAGACTGTAGTCATCTAGGTATCCCGACAACACTTGGAAATGGACGTGGGACTGTGCATTCCAAACATGTACAGTCAATGCTTGGTTGCGAGCAGCAGGAAACAACTCTGGTTATTGTAAACAGAAAGGAGATTATAAAGCTACCAAGAGTTTGGAGAATCAAACAAAATTAAGATAGGGGCCTAAGGAGAAGAACACAAGATAATCATCTTTTAGCAAAAACAATCCAATCTGGGTTCCTCAGTCAGATCCTTCCAATATACAGGGATCCTAACTTTTCTTAAAATATATTTTTATATATTTCTGAGAAGAAGGGGGAGAGAGAAAGAAACATCAATGATGAGAGAGAATCATTGATTGGCTGTCTCCTGCACGCCCCCTGCTGGGGATTGAATCTGCAACCCAGTCATGTGCCCTTGACCGGAATCGAACCTGGGACCCTTCAGTGTGCAGTCCGATGCTCTATCCACTGAGCCAAACTGACTGGGGCCAGGGATCCTAACTTTTCATTCATTTTTGCCTCATTTACTCATAATTTAAAGTCCCGAGCAAGAGCATCTGATTGGCCAGCCTAAGTCGTTGGCCTTTGTCCTAATTAGGGACATTTGCCCTTGTCCTAAGAGGTTAGTCTCTAGGTCTTCCTACTTCCCTAGTGGAAGGCAAGGCTTGCTTTGATTCACATGGTGGGAAGTTCCCCCAAATAGAGGGATGGCTTAGAAGCTAAGCAGTTGCAAACTTGACAAAAGTCCTCTACCATGGGTGAATTAATTCAAGCCTACTATAATGATTGAATCACAATTTATGTTATATGTTAGTCACCTTGCTGATATTAGAAAAACTCCAGAAATACATTTACAAGTCACTACAGTTTATACATATGATTTCATTTTATTTTGGTTTTTAGACGGTGATATTTTCTTTTCATTTTTTATTTAATTTATTGTGGTGACATTGGTTAATACAATTATATAGGTTTCAGGTATGCAATTCTATAAAACATCATCTAGAAGGTGACATTTTCTGACTGACATGGGGTCCTCCCTAGTCAAGAGCCTACAGCCTCCTGCACTTAAAGGAGCCCATTAATGAAACTGTCCAGGCTCCAAGCTGGAGAGAACCATCCCCACCTGAATGGGGGCGTCCAAATCCAGTGGTAAAGAGTTGCCTTTTGATTGTATTAGGTAAACTGTCATTATAACATAGCACAGCATGGGCTCTTCCTGCCTCTTGGGATTTCAGTGCACCTGGCCTTCCTGCTACTCACCTGCCAGATCTATGTTTACCTTCTGCCTAAATCATGTGAAGGCCAAAAGAGGCGATGTGAGTGCAGCTGGGCCAGCTGTGTCTGGGGACAATGGTAGTTCCATGTTTTGTGTCCCAGTGGAGGCTGTAGCTGCTTGAGAGGTGGGAAGGGACAGGGGACTCATTGGCTACTGCAGGCCTCCCTATGTGAACCTAGAAGTAGAAGTAGGGGATGACTAGCAGCCCATTTGATGAAAAAGGACACGGTTCCATTCCCAAAGCCTGCTCCCAATATCCTCATCGGACTCTCTGTGATTCTTTTCTTTCTTTTTTTGTTAAATAAAATGTTTTGAGGTCTCAGCAAAACTTGAAAATGGCTATAATAAGATACCAACATTACAGCTATTCCCAGCTCTCTATGACACATATGACCAAGCTTAAAAAGACACTCAAGGTCAGAAGATATCAGACTTGGCAACACCCACCACATGGCTTACCTTGCCCTCACAGTGGCTCCTTAAAAGTGACAGGGGCACTTTTCTGTAATCCTTGCCTGCAGTTTCTGAACACACTGTCATGGAACCTCTTTCTCAGAATCATGCATATCTTAAAAATCATGTCTAAAAACAGCCTCTCCACCTGAGAGAGAACCCTGAAATTTGAGTGAAGACCCCAGTTCTAGAAAAATCTGTGAAAAAAAGGAGAGAGAGACCCCATCAAATAAATGCCGTCAGGTGCTTTAAGAATCATCCAAAGTGTTCCCTGCCCTCTTCTGAGGACTGACATTAAGACAGAAACATATGGGCTGTGGCACTAGAGAATCATGACTGCTATTACACACTAGAGGCCCAGTGCACGAATTCGTGCATGGGTGGGGTCCAGCCACCCCAGCCTGATCAGGGCCTATTGGGCCAGGCCGGGAAGGGGAGGGGCCACAGGCAATTGGCTGGCCGGCCCCACCCCTGATTGGGGTGGGAGGGGCCTACCAGGGACAGGGCTGGCTGGGAGGAGGTGCGTAGGTGGTTGGCTGGCTGACCCCACCCCCTGGTTGAACTCCCGGTCAAGGGGACAATTTGCATATTAGCCTTTTATTATATAGGATAGAACTCTAGGTAACTTACTCCACATTTCTAAACCCCAGTTTCCTCATTAGCAAAGTGAAAGGTCATAATAATACCTGACATGTAAAGGTGTGAGCATTGGAGGAATCATGGTTTCCTGGCACATTGTAGGTATTCACTATGGATATGCCCAGTTCCTTGGGCTGCTCATTGTTACTGGAATTACTCCTAGAAGGAAATCAAGGTGGCATGGCTATCAAACTTATTCATTTGTCAGGTTATATCTGGTGCCTAAGCATAGGAAGCTGGTCCACCATGTGCAGAACACAGCAGTTTGGAGACCTGGGACCACTTGCATCCTGTGTAGTTGAATGTTTGTGTGGCCAACAGCTCAGAAGGGAACTGTGCAAATCCATGTCACATCCTGCGGAGCCTACCACAGCTCTGTGAGAAGGAAAAATTGGGTCTCTACAGCAAGTACAGAGCCCCAGGAACTGTCCCAGGATACCAGCAGCCAGTTCCATAAGCAATCCCAGCAGGTGCAAAGGACCTGCCCATCTTCACAGAGTTCCTTTGCCCCTGATATAGCTGCAGAGCAGAGCCAGTTCCCCAAATACAAGTTGTTTTCTCATTTTTCTGTGAGGGAGGCTTCTTCTGCCTGGATATCCTTCCTGTGCATAATGCATCATTAAGGGCAGGACATCACTGGAGTTGTGTAGTGTACAACATGCACAAACACACACAGCAGCCGTGGGTAAAAGAATAGACTCTGGAGTGTGAAAAATCTGAGTTTAAATCTCACTTCTGCCATTTATTCCCAGTCAAAACGTGAGCAAATTGACCTTTCTAAATCTCACTTTTCTCATTTGTGAGGTTGAAATAATTACAGCAGCTCTCTCTTAGTGGTGTTGTGAAGAGTCAAATAAAATAATATGTAAAGATTTTAACAGTACCTGGCACATAGAAAATGCTTAATGAAAACTATAATAATATTTAATAACGATTAATAATTATTATTATTGTTCATAGCTAATTTTTACTCTGCTTTTAAGATCAGCCCATATGCTTCCTCTCCTAGAAAACTTTTCTAATTCCTCCTCAGGCTGGGTCAAATGCCTCTTCCATGTGCTCCCATCTGCCCTTGTGCTGCCTCGAATATTGCTGAGCTTCCTCCCGAACTGTGACCTCTGGATGTCAGTGTGGGACTGTGTCTTTCACTTTAGGATCACCAGAACCTAGAACAATGCCTGGCACATACTAGGTACCAAAGGGATGAATGAATGAATGAATGAGTGAGTGAATGAGTGAATGAATGACTAAGTGCTGCCTTTACTGGAACCAAAGGGGAAGCTTGCTCTTCTTATTTTCTGTGAGAAGCTAGTGATAGAGGAAAGAGGCAGAGAAATGGCCAAGGAGAGCATGAACTGGACATTTGCCAAAGGCAGGTCAGCCCCTTCCTGTGGTCATTTTTTTGGGTAGAAGAAAAACTAAGTGAAACCTTGTACCAAGCTGGGCCTAAGAAGATAAACAAGCCAAGTGTTCCACCTAGACAATGGCCCGATTCTCCCTGACCGAGGAAGGTGGGAGCTGTGGGAAACCAGACAAACATCCCCTTCCAATTTCCTTCCGTCTGTGCTCAGCTCCTGCAGAGCATCACAGCCCACACCCGCCTCGTGGCCTTTCCTTCATAGAAGGCGTCTTCAAACCGGAGACAGCCTCCTAGATCTGTGAAGTCTGGCTGGAGCTGCAGTGAGTCTGAATCACTCCTCACCACAATGGTCTCAGAATGACAAGAGGGTTTCTGTGTCCAGGGTGTGTGCTAAAGTGCGTTTTTTTGTAGCACAGTTTCCTTCCACATAGCCCCGGCCAACCAGGAACTGAGATTAGCAGTTTGTGTAGATCAAATTATTGAACTTCAAAACACCCATGAAAATTTGTAAAAACAAAACAACAGCAGAAGTACCAAGCTGAAGGAGATGTGGTTTAACAGGAGCACGTGTGACAAGTGACTTAGCTGTCCAGGCGCCTTGTAGGCCCAGCGTGAGTCAGCCAAAGGATGTGGGTGCCAAAAAAACCTCAGGCAGGCTGGACCCAGTGGAGCTTCCAGAAAAAGAAAGGTGATGGCTGACTCTGCTCTACACCAGTTAGACCACCCTGGAAGAGGTTTGGCTCTGTCTGCACACTCCATTGTGTGAGAGGAAAGGGCGTGTCCTGAATGAAGTTACCAAGATTGGGGTGGGAGGAGGGGCAGGGGAAGGACTCAAAACTGTGTCAAGTTGGACGGGGGGGGGGGGGGGGGGGAAGAGATGAGTGGCCTGGAGAATTAAGGGCGTAGGTGGAAGGGTCCGGGGCCTGATGCCTGTGACTTCTGCTTGGAAGGCCTTCCCCTTCTGTCTGCCTAGTGAACTCCTATTCATTCCTTAGGCCTCAGTTCCTGCCACCTCTTCCAAGAAGCCTTCCTTCACCTCTCTAAGTAGAGCCAGCCATGCCTCCATTGGGACCTCCTCCTCTTGCATCTGGGAGTCAGGTCCCTTTATTTCAGCACTGCTCACATGGAGTGGCATTGGCTGGAGTCTATCCTACTTGGCAACCTGGTGCCTGCACAGTGGCTGTTCCTCAGCTAATGTCTGATTAAATACCTGCCATGAAGAATGTTGCCAACCATTTTGACCACGAGAAAGAGAGATGGTATTTTTTTCTATGTGGCTCAAAAAGACGGAACTGGAACAGGGAGTGGAAATTATGAGGTGGATTTCAGCTCAAAATTAGGAAGTGCTTTATAATAATAATGATGATGGCTTTGTTGGCCATTTTGGTCATTTGTTGCTGCATAACAAGTTACTCGGCCTAACACAATAAACATGCATTATCTCACATAGTTTACATGGGTCAGGAATTCGGGAGCAGCTTAGAGGAGTGGTCTTGGCTTGGGATCTCTCAGGAGGTTGTAGTCAAGATGTCACCTGAAGTTGCCATCATCTGAAGGAGTCCTTGGGGCTAGAGGATCACTTCAGGATGGCTCATTCACATGGCTCAGGGCAGGAGGACTCTTCAGAGGGTATTTAAGTAAGCACACAATGTGGCAGCTGGCTTCCACCAGAGCAGGTGACCTAAGAAAGAGAACAAAGAGGAGGTGCCATGTCTTCTATGACCTAGCCTCAGAAGTCACAGCCTGTTACTTCCATAATTCTCAGTGTGGGAAGAGACTACATAGAGGCATGAATACTAGGTGGTGAGAATCACTGTGGTCACCTGGGAAGTTGGCTACCAAATTGTGGACCAGGAATTGTGAGAAGTGTTTAACACCGGGTCTCTCACAACCACCTTAGGAGGATGGTGTTTTTATTATCTCCATTTTATCTTATTTACTATTACAAGAAGTGTTCTGGCTTTCAAATTATTTTAGTCTTCATCACAGAAACAATATTTGCATTAGTGTACAGATTGCCTATTGTATCTTAAAGTTTATTTCATGGACATCTGGGTGTCCATGTAAATGCTACAGTTACAGCTGATGGTATATTTTCAAACTTCCATTTTATGGATAAAGACACTGAAGCACAGAAATGTTAGTTAGCTTGTCCATGGTCACATACCTGGAAATCTCTCAGCTTTGGTTTGAACCTAAAAACCCAAAGTCATTACACTTCGTGCTATATTACACTGCACTAAGCTGCCTCTTAGATACGCACTAGGCAGGGATACTGGAGGAGTGGTACTCAATCCTGGCTGCACATCAACATCAGCTGGGCAGCTTTTGCAAATTCCTGATGCCTGAGCCCGACCCCCAGGGATTCTGATCTAATTGGTCCAGATTTTGATTCTATTTTGTAGAACATAGAGAAAGGGCCAGCACTGGTTTGGGGTCGGATCGTGCCTTCCCTGAGGTCCTTTCCAAATATTACATGTTATCACCTGGGAGAAACAAAACATAATTTATTACTATCTACGGGCTCAAAAATAACATGCTGATGAGTTCCTAATTATTATCTTTGGCCCCTTGGAGGTAATGTCGACTTGAAAGGCAAGTAGATGTTGAAGAGGCTGAGAAGGAAATCCTCAGGAGACACCTAATGCCAGGGTAAAATTTCAAGAATAGAAATGATTAATGAGAGCATTTTTACAGAAGTCTTATCTAACTCACAAGGATTTGAGGAGGAAGATCAAAATAGGGAAAGGTATGTGAAAACAACTTGCAAAGTGATATTAAAAGAAAAGCCATCATAATAATTATTTTAAAGGGAAAATTTCCAAGTGATTCCAGCACAGAATTTTTAAAAAATCTTTAAATTATTTTATTATTTTTAATGCGAAATATTTAATAAGATATAAAAAGTGTTCAGATTTGTAGGAAAAGATGAGCCCCCAAATTGTACTCTTATGTGCCATGGTTTGTGTCTATTATTTATTTATTCATATGTTAAACTTTAGAGTATGTGTAATAAACTGTCTGTGGTGCAATGCTATCGATTTCCCTGCATTAGAAGCTGAATTAAATGTGCATTACTCTGGGGTTGGTCACCACGAGGGAAGCTTAAAAAGTTTTGAGGGAAAATAAGTGAAGACCATTATGGCGCTTTAGGCCTCATCTCCTGTCGATCCCTATCACCCTGGGGAAGTTTTACTGCAATTCAGTCCCATGTATATCCTTGCCTTAATGCTTCCTCTAATGGTAGCTAATGGCAACTTGGCTACATCCCTTGCTTTATAAAGAAACAGCCGCCTTCTCCAACCACGTCTCAGACATATCCTAGAAAAGGGTGGTGTTTTCTGAGTATATTCTGTATAAAATACAAAATTCCTTGGTGAGCCTTCTATGTTTCATGTTTTCACTAGTTTATTCATTCATTCAACTAATATTTATTGACTACTTATATTGTTCTTAGCATTTTGCCAAGTTGTAATTTTTATCATCAAATTACAGTACTTGGAAGAGAATCACTATTCCCTTGTTGTCCTTGGAGAATCTTGAGATATTGGAAGAGTAAAGAGGTGGAATCTGGATTGAATTCCCATCTCCATTGCCTTCCAGCTGGGCAGCCTTGGTCAAGTTATTTTTCGGAAATATTTGGGCTTGTCTTTGTGGCCTAATATATGATCATTATTATAAATGTAATATATACACTGAGTGGCCAGATTATTATGATCTCTGAACACATAAATAATCTGGCCACTCAGTATATATCCTATATAATAAAAGGCTAATATGCAAATTGTTCCCTTGACCAGGAGTTTGACAAGCAAGCAGGCCGGCCAACCACCCATGTCCCCTCCCGCTGGCTAGGCTGGCCGGACCCCACCCATGCACAAATTCATGCACCAGGCCTCTAATACACACACACACACACACACACACACACACACACACGCACACACTGAGTGGCCAGATTATTATGCATTCAGAGATCATAATAATTTGTCCACTCAGTGTAGGTCTGAAGAAAATGACACTGTATGTAGGGTAAATATGTGGTATAGAGACATTAAATCTCTGTAATAAATTATTTATTAGAATTTTCTATATTCTTATATATTTTTCCTTTATCTTTCAAATAAAACATGTGACCAGTCTGCATTTTGGTCTTGTTTAAATTAATTTTACCTGATACTCTGTTTTACTATCTTCAGCTCTTGAATGTTTTCCTTCCTTGGTCCTCTGATTACTACTCCTATTTCATCGGTTCTGTGCCTTCCATCTGGGATTCCTATTAGAGGTCCCTTTTGTCACAATTCCAAAATTTTAAAATCTATGAAAACCAAAAATTTTCTTATAAGCTGGCAACACTTATTTGGCATGACATGATGTGAGTCTATTTATCATTGTTCTTTCTTTCAATGTTTTACTGCATAAGTGTAATATTTTTTATTTCAGAGTGCAGCCCTTAACCTTGCTTGGGGGATGTACATAATATCAGTGTATGCATCACATTCTCTCTCTAAAATCCCCCAAATGTTGCCCTGGCTGGGAAGCTCAATTGGTTAGAGCATTGTCTCAATAAGCAAAAGTTGCGGGTTTGATCCCCGGGTCAGAGAACATACAAGAACCAACCAATGAATGCATAAATAAGTGGAACAACAAGTATCTCTCTCTCTTCCTCTCTCCTTTCCTCTCTCCCTCAAATCAATAAATTAAAACATTTAAAATAAAATAAAAATCCCCCAGATGCTGAATCCTGAAGCACATCTGACTCCAAGCATTTTGTAGAAAGGATGGTTGGCCTGTATCCTGGACCTCCCGAACGGGTCCTCCACATCACTCTTCGTTTTGTTGTTTTCATATTTATCCCCTGAGTTCTAGGCGAATTTCTTAAGTTTGTCTTCTTCACTAAATTAATTTTTGGCAGCTCTGTCCCCGTTGTGGTTTTTCTTTTGGCATTTGCAGTTTCCTTCTCCATGAAAATATTTCCTGATCTTGGAGGGATCCCTTCTGATGACTTCTGGCTCTGTGTTGGCCAGCTTCAACGGGAAGCTCTGTTTGCCAGAGCCCTTTCACATGCTAGGAACAGAAACCCAGCTGGAAGTGGCTTGAGGGGAGAAAGGGCTTTATAGGAAAGACACTGACAGACTTAAGGGAGAGACTTAGGAGCTAGGACATCTTCCAGGGACCTCAGAGAGAGAGGAACCAGAAACTTCATGCTGCCAGTTCATATTCTCCCTCCCTCTCCTCCCCCTTCTCCCCCCACACCTCCCCACCCCTGCCCCTTAGCCTCACTGGCTTCATCTTCTCTATTGCAGTTAAATTTTTTTCCTCCTGGCTAGAAACATGAACACCAGTCACATCAAATTCATACCCTTTCAGCTCTGTAACCCAAGAAGTGACAGAATTTCTCTCTCTGGCTTCAGGGAAATATTTCAAGGATAAACACATTGGTCTAGCCTGGGTCTCATTCCCAGAACTGTGTCCATAGGATGAGGTCAATTATCAAAAGAGGTGAGAGCAGGATCAATGATTCTCTCTCATCCTTGATGTTTCTCTCTTTCTCTCCCTCTCCCTTCCTCTCTGAAATCAATAAAAATATTTTAAAAAAGAAGAGGTGAGGGCAGGATGCTGAGCAGAGTAAACAATACCATCCATTTCATACATTTTCTAAAATGTTGTTAAAATTTACTTCAAATTGGAGAAATCCTCCTGATTCTCTTGGGAGGTTCTCTTCTTTTGGCTTGCAGTGTCTTCTCATAGATACAGTGATGTCTGTTTGCTCATTTTAAAAAATGTCTTTTATTGATTTCAGAGAGGAAGGGAAGAGATAGAAACATCAATGATGATGTTGCCTGTGCACCCCCTACTGGGGATCGAGTCCGCAACCCAGGCATATGCCTTTGACTAAAATCGAACCCGGGACCCTTCAGCCTACGCTCTATCCACTGAGCCGAACCAGCTAGGGATCCATTGCTTTTTAGAGAGAATGGAAATGAGAGAGAGAGAGAGATCAATTGGTTGTTTACTGCATGTGCCCTGACCGGGGTCAAGGATCAAACATGCAACCCAGATACATGCCCTTGACGGGGAATCAAACCCGAGACCCACACTCTACTGAGCCACACCGGCCCGGTCTTGTTTGCTCATTTGGGAGAAGGCCCACTGGGTGGATGTCCAGGTGTATGCCAGGAGCAGCCATCTGCTCAGAGAGAAAGCCCTGCCGGTAGTGGCATCCTGCTTGCGTCTGCCCTCCCTCAGCCTCCACAACAGTAAAGAAAACAATGCTGTCAGAATTTGCCTCCCACCATCCCAAAAGCATTTCAATGGTAACCTTTACTGAGTGTCTGTTAGGTTTCTCTTTGCTACAAGAAACCAAAAGCTCACTCAAACTGGTTTTAAGAGGACTTTTTATTGTGGAGAAGGCCAACAAAATCACATATCAAACAAAAAAATATTGGAGTGGGGAATTTTTTGCCACTCTCTTTAAAGGATTTGTGAATGTATGTCTTGTTCATTTTGGGTTATTTTATTTGGTACTTAAGGGATAAAACTGAGACTCCCTTCATGATAAATAGATAAATTAGTATTTTTTATGAATAAAATAAATTAGTGTAACTTCCACCATTAAGATCCAGTATATTTAATATCATGTGAGAAACTAAACACCATCCCTCCTCCTGGCCTGTTGTACCAGGTACTGTACTAAGGATTTGTACACACAGCCTCATTTATTCTCAAACAACTCTCTGGGAAGGTATCAGTTATGATTCCTGGTTTATAGCTGAGAACACTGAGGCTCAGAGATGTTAAGTAACTTAACTAAGCTCACACAGCTAGTAAGTAGCCACTAATTATATGGCTCCAAAGCTTATGTTCTTCAGAATGGACTGGTGAATATAATAGAATCAGGGACATAGAAAGGGAGTGGACTGACAATTCTCAGGGGGAAGCGGGTGTGAGTGGTGCGGGAAGAGATTGGACAAAAATCTTACTCCTATGGATGAAGACAGTTGCAGGGGGTAAGGGCATGGGGTAGGGTAGGGTGGGGAATCAGGTGGAGGGGAGCTATAGGGGGGAAACAAAAAGAGGAACACCTGTAATCTGAACAATAAAGATTTATTTAAAAAAATAAATAAATAAAAGAAAAAAAACAAAGCTTATGTTCTTTCAAGTATGATACTCTACTAATCTAGAAAATGCTACGCATTTGGGCCTTTTAAAATGTGGGAGAAATTTACTAGATAGTTCAGTGGTTGTTGAGCTTTCTGATCTAGATATGCCTCAAAGGGGAGACCTCTGGATACCTCTCTTGGGTCCCCAATGCCTTTGCAGGAATACTAGCAGAGTTAGTCCTTAAAAGGAGCAATCCTTTTAACCCTGGGCTGAAATAGTCAGCTGAAATGTCCTCTGGGATTACAAACTAATTTTAACAAAACATAATCAGGAAGAGGAATCTGCAACTAAAAAAAGAGCTTTTGTGAAAATAAATTCTTTTCTTTGTTACTTTACATATATCATTAAACAGTGACTGAAACCCAGCCAGTGTGGCTCCACATTGACCTATGAACTGGGAGGTCATGGTTTGATTCCCAGTCCGGTCACATGCCCAGGTTGTGGGCTCAGTCCCCGTTGCGGGGTGTACAGGGAGCAGCCAATCGATGACTCTCTCTTATCATTGATGTTTCTGTCTCTCCCTCTCCCTTCCTCTCTGAAATAAATTAAAAAATACACACACACACACACACACACACACACACACACACACACACACAAACAGTGACTGAAGATAATTATGGGATTATGGGATATGGGACATGAAGATAATTATGACCTTGCTCAAATAATCCTAATTTTTCTTCTTGGTTATCACCCACTCTATCTGTTTCCATTTTTAATAACGATGGTTCTTTATAGATAATGCAAAGATTATCCATCCAATGGAGTTCATCATTGTTTGCAAATCTGTGTTTTATTGGGAAAGAATACATTTCTAGGTGCTAGAATACATTTCTAAATATGCCACTATGAACTGAGTGACCTTGGATATGTCACATAAACCCACTGGGCCTTACTTTCTTCATGTCTAAAATGAGGGATTTAGATGACACACTCTGCAAACTTCAACTCTAAAATTCTAATTTTGCTGGTTACTTTGAAGGACCTGAGGACCATGCAATCTCAAATGTCCCCAGCAGAGGTCAGAAGAAATCACTAAAAACTGAGTTTCACATTAATCCTAGTTACCCATGTAAATACAGTTTTAGGGCACGCCCTATCCTCCATGTTATTTAACTGATTGTTAACATTGGGCCAGGCGTAAAGGCAGGTATTGTTCTTGAAAATTTAAAGCATAGATGCATTGCCTGCTTTGGGCCTCTTTGCCAAGTGTAAATCATTTCCCATTTGTTAATGCCTGGTGAACAGAGGTAAATTGCTTGACAGTATGTGGTCAAAGGGTTAGGGAAGGATTTATACTTAGAGTCCATGTAAATTATAAACTTGGTACAGAAAATTCCATTTCATCAAAACTCTTTATAACAAATGAAACCTTACCTAATAAACTATTTTGAAATATATTTACCTCAGCAAACTTTTTTCTTTTTATTGTTCCCTCCCCAGCTTTATAGACATAACTGGCATATAACATTGTGTAATTTTAGGACATACACCTTAATAATATACATATGCATTGCAAAATGATTATCACAATGAGGTTATTAATATATCCATCACCTCGCATAGTTAGAATTTGAAAAATTCTTGTCACAATGGGGTTTGAACAATCTTTTTTCTCTCGCTTCTGATTTTATCAGAAAAAAAAGCATTTGGGAAATACGCCATTACAGAGATAGAAACTTCCAATAAAAATTTAAACGTGAAGTCATGTCAGAGGAATGGCAGCAGAGGGGCCTATCTTTTCTTCTCGCCCTGACATTTCAACAAGTTAACCAAACCTCCCCTGCACAGCCAAAACTTGTGTGGGCCTTCAGCACCCTGCTTAGCAGTAAACCAGCGCTCCAACTTTGGCCTATGGACCTTTATTTTTTAATCTAACACAGCACTTAACTTTTCTTTAATACGGCACGTAGTTCACTGATGGTTGTTGCCGTTTTTCCCCTGCTATGACAAGTTCCTTCAGGACAACGTCTGTGCCCATCGCTCCCACCATCATAGACTCACGACCCAGCAGGGAGGATAGACTGGGCTGTGAGGAGAGGAGAGAGCAGGGGGACCAGAAGAGATGGGAGACTGACTTGTGTCCTTCAGGAGAGAGAAGCTAGGTCATGCCATGCTTCTATATAAGCTATATACAGGGTGTCCTCCCAAAAATGTAGACACACTTTAACAGCTGATAGCTCAGTTTTGAAATGAAGTGTACTTTAAGAAACACTGCCTTTGTAATTATTCAAAGTGTGTGTACGCTTTTTTGGGGACACCCTATATATAAGCAGTGAGGCAATTAAAGGCAGGCTGTGAGGGGGAGGGTGGACTCCAGGAACGGTCAGAGGGGGGCTAGCAGAGGGGATGACTGAACAGAACACTCCAGATCAGACAAAGCATGCATGGCCTGCCGGGAATGACAATCAAGGAGGGACCGGCAGGGACAGGCAGAAGCAGGATCTGCTACAATCCGCCCACATTCCGGAGACCATTCCAAGGACCGGAGCCAGTCCCTGTGGGACCTCCCAATGACACATGTTGAAAACCAAAGATTAAAAGCGAGACAGCTGCTTCCTTATGCTGACCATAGCTCAGAACTCCCTAGAAAGTATTTAAACTCTTAGGCTATCTGTTTGCTCACATGAAAAGAAAGTGGAAGGAAGTGTTGATTCAAAGAGAAACTTTCTGCTTCTGTCTTAAGATGACCGGGTCCTGATTCTGATCCTGACTCTGGCAACTGTCTTGCCTAGACCCAGCCAGGCTCTTTGCTCCTCTGGCCTTGCTTTTGGTACCTGTATCGAAGCTCTGGAGTAATGGTGGCGAGCCACTACCTTCAGGAATGGGGAAGAAGCGACTGTAACTTTGGATTGCTGGCATATACCACAAAGACAGCACAAAGAACATACGGCGGTCATGTAATTTAAGATGTTTTTTATGAAACCAGAAAAAGACTCCTCACACCTCATAGGATGGCTACTATTAAAAAACAAAAACAAAAACAAAACCAGAAAATAAATGCTGGTGAGGATGTGGAGAAATTGGAACCCTTGTGCACTGTTGGTGGGAATATAAAAGAGTACAGCCATTGTGGAAAACAGTTAACCAAAAAATTAAAAATAGGATTGCCATATGATCCAGAAATTTCACTTGTGGATATTTACCTAGAAGAACTGAAAGCAAGGTCTTGAAGAGATATTTGCTTACCCATGTTGATAGTAGCATTATCACAACAGCCAAAAAGTGGAAGCAACCCAAGTGTCCATTGACAGATGAATAGCTAACAAAATATGGCCTATACAGACCTTGGAATATTACTCAGCCTTAAAAAGGAGGGAAATTCTGATACTTGCCACCATGTGGATGAACTTTGAGGACATTATGTTAAGTGAAATAAGCCAGCTGCAAAAAGACAAATACTGGATGATTCCACTTACATGTGGTACTTAAAATAGTCAGCTTCATAGAGATAGAAAGTAGAATGGTGGTGGCCGGGGGCTGGGAGGAGAGGAGATGTGAAGTTAGTGCTTAGGGTACAGAGTTTCCATTTTACAAGGTCAAAGGAATTATGGGGATGGATGGTGGTGAAGGTTGCACAACAGTGTGAATGTACTTAATGCCACTGAATTGCACAATTAACAATGGTTAAGATGGTAAATCTTATGTACATTTTCCCACAATAAAAAAAATTGGAAAAAATCTGGAATAGCCTGGTTGGTATGCCTCATTGGCTGAGCATGCATCTAGCTATGAACCAGGAAGTCACCATTAAATTAAGGGTTAGGGCACATGCCTGGGTTTTGGGCTCAATCCCAGTAGGGGGCATGCAGAAGATAGCCAGTCAATTATTCTTTCTCATCATTGATGTTTCTATCTCTCCCTCTCCCTTCCTCTCTCTGAAATCAACAAAAAGATTTTTTAACCTAGCATATATATTTGTTGGAAAATATTACTTTCTTTGGGAAAGTAATAATACTAAATATTGAACATGCACATGGTGTATTTATAATAATCCTAATAACAGCTGCCACTTCTCTAAAGAAAGTATGTAGGGCATCATAAGTGCAATAACACTGTCCTTCCCATTTTACAGACAAGGAGACTAATTCATAGAGATTAAGCAATTTGCCTACATGTAGACTATTGAGTAGTGGATTCCAGGCATGCATGACCAAAAAGGTGTACTCTTAAATGCCTCTGGTTCTCTTTCATTACAACAATTTCCACGTTGTTCACCCTAGTCCAGGGGCACTGGCAGCATAGAAGTTCCTCTTGCAACCTCAGGACCTTCACAGGTGCTGCCCTCTCCACCTGGAATGTGATTGCCCCCAGATATCTACATGGCTCCCCTCTCTCTCACTTCCTTCAGGTCTCTGACCACTTGTCACCTTATTATTGAGGCCTCCCCCACCCAACACAAATATGAACTAGTACATGCCATCTTCTTCGCTCTACCTCATGTTGTTCCTCATTATCCTTACTGGTTTGCCTGTCTCCCCAACTAAGACAGAAATCCCAGGAGGTCAGAAGTCTGTTTTGCCCATGGCTGTACCTTCTGCATTAATGAGTGAGTGAATGAATGAATGGCTACTAGCATTAGTGTGACTGCTGGACACAGCAGCAATGGTCTAGATGCCGGGATTTGAGGGAAGGCCACCCCCAAGCTCTCATTCTTCTTACTAGTGATTTAACTGTCAACTGAGCCCAGTTCTAGAAGCACAGTTTAAAGCCAGGAATGACACCACCTCCCCTTCCTCCCTCTTCTTTATCAGAAGACTGACTTACCTCTCCCCCACACCCAAAGCATATACCTCCCCTTTGGGCCTTTTCTGCTCATTGTCTGGATCAGGAGAAACTAAAGGTTAGTCTAACTGGGGATGGGAGTGAGAGGAAGGAAAGGGAGCCAGCAACCATAAGACCCTCTGGGGATAGGGGGGCGGTCTGTTTTATCCCTGAATTCCCCTGTAATTTCTTCTCTCTGCCTAGTTTATTCTAGCAGGAATAAACTTCCTTTTGGCTGATCAACTTGAGCTGACTTTAAAGACAGGGTCAGGCCTATACCCCATGCTCTGCTCCCATCCAATTCCAGGTTCGTGTCCCCCCTCAATGGCCCCAGGGTAGTCACAGCCCCCTGTATACTCATCACACCTTCATTGTCTCTGTTTTCTCCAGACTGGTAGTCTTGCCTTTTTCCCTGGGGCCACAGGACTAGCACAGCTTTGGGCAGATGGCAGGTCCCCAAATAAACATTTGTTAAAGAAATAGAAGGGGAAATGGGAAGGTAATCAAAGACAAATGCGAACATTTTGACGGCCAGCATTAAATAGTATAAATTAGTACTATGCTTTCTCCTATGTCCTCTCTAGCTACAAACTCCAGTGCCAGTCGGAGTCCCAGAAGTCACCAAGTTTTATTTAGGATATTATGTCTGACTCAAACATGCTTTGCCCTGCAAAACCAGTGTTGCTGGTAGCAGGCTGCTGGCATCGGTTCCAAACCAGCCCAAAGGGTAAAGACACCAGCTCCACGGGGGCCTATTTCCTTCCTTTCATCAAGCCCAGCACCTTCTTCTTCAGACCACCTCTGCCTGGGGGAGGCAGGGAGATAGAGTTTATAGAGGAAGGGGTAGAGGAAGGATGAGCAGTAGGGGAAGCTCTGAGGGGTGGGTGAGCACCCCACCTTTCTTTCAGTTTCCTCCAGCTCCCTGGGAAGGGCAGGGCCCTTGCTGGGATGCTTCAGAAATGGCCAAAAGGCTGAGAGGGTGCAGCCTCCTTAACTCCCAGAATTTTGATAACTTGCTGTTTTCCAGATTTTGTTTTCACGGCACCTGTGGAACTGGTCCACCTTCATTACAACTCCACCAGACTGACAGGTTTGCAGTGACCCAGTGACTGTCCCTTCATCAAGCAGCTCCCTCACTTGCTAGACTTCCATCTGATTCTGTGGTCTGGGGGAGCCAGCACGTGCACTTTGAAGACCCCTGTCAAGACTAGAGCCAACTTTCCCAAACTTGTAGGCATCACCTGGAGGTCCAGATTAGTAGATCTGGGGACACCCTGAAATCTATTACAGAAATGCCCCAGATGATTCATCAAATAGCCAATGAAAACCTAACTCAAGAGCCTCTATCTGGCTCCTTCCTACCTGTTGGGCCTAATTTCCTGAGCGCTCATCCTGTGTTTCTTATGGTTAGCTCTGGGCAGAAGGACCTTCCCCCCTTCCCTACTCTGTCTGACATTTATCATGTTAACCTAAAAATAAAAGGCCAAAGTGAGAAGTAACAAGCATTAGAGAGCCAAAAGAATATTCAGGTACTAACCCAAATAGTGATCTGATTAGAAGATGAAGGCAAGGAATATTTGGAGAAAGAAGAAATAATTACATGATAGAAGGAAGGAATTCTCATGGGTAGAAGGAATATCTACAGGTGCAGATAAACCAACATACAGTTGCTAATTTTAAAGAATGTCTTTAATTTTCAGTCTGGTCCTCATAATCTTTTCTGTTATCTTTGCAAACAGTTCTTTGGGACACAATGTCCCTAGATCCAGTCCAAAGGGTGTTTATTTTGCCCTGTTTTAACATTCTATAGGTTTGAGGAACCCTAGAAGTTTGGCTCAGTGGATGGAGCATCAGCCTCTACCAGTGGTTCTCAACCTTTTTAATGCCGCTACCCTTTAATACGGTTCCTCATGTTGTGGTGACCCCCAACCATAAAATTATTTTTGTTGCTACTTTGTAACTATAATTTTGCTACTGTTAATGAATCGTAATGTAAATATCTGTGTTTTCCGATGGTCTTAGGTGACCCACAGGTTGAGAACCGCTGCTGTAGAGCCTAAGACCATCAGAAAACACAGATATTTACATTACGATTCATTAACAGTAGCAAAATTACAGTTACAAAGTAGCAACAAAAATAATTTTATGGTTGGGGGTCACCACAACATGAGGAACCGTATTAAAGGGTCGCGGCATTAAAAAGGTTGAGAACCACTGTTTTAAGTGGACGAAGGTCTCTTTGTGATACACAGCTAAAGTGCCAGTTAAGTACTGCTTTCCCTGATGCAGCCCCAGTTTATACTTGTTTTCATAGTGAATCTACTAATTGTACCCGGTTCACTCTCAGAAGTGTTCTAGTTTGAATTGAAAATTATTCCTATTTCTCTTTCTGCATTAAATATATTTTATTCAACTTAATACAAAGCTGACTAAGCATTAATTAATCTACCCTGTATCCCTCAAATGAAAATAAAGACCATGGTCACTGTATTGCAGCTAAAACCCAGGAAAATGATATTTAATTTGTGACTCAAGAAATGTTGGCCTCCACTGGTGAGACTGATGTCACTGGCCCCAGAGAAAAGATATGAATAATATATTTTTAAAATCTTGGCTTGAACTAAAGATATACAAATGTTTTCTTCCCTGTTCTCACTTTAATATCATAGTTCAACAGTAAAATTCCCTGTTTTAAATGATCACATTTATCTTACACCCTCTTGTATTTTGTTAGACTGTGACTTCCTCGGGGTCAGAGATCTTTGCTGTCAGGTCCTATGTTGCCACAGACTCAGTGCTCAGAGACCTTTGTAAAATGAGCTGAATTCTTCTGATGATTTCATAGGGATTCTGACCTTCTAAGATTACATAGCTATCTTCAATTTATTTTAAGGTATTTAGAATCAGAGATTTTCTTGTTGAACATGTCTGCAGAAGTTCTCCTCAAAAATACTTGGATTTGTGCATGAACTGAGTTCCTAAAGTTTCCCATCACTAAAAATCTGATTTCATGAATTTCACTCCAAATATCATCTAAGGCAGTAGCATGGATCTTTTTGAGACCCTCTTCCTCTAAATAGCAGAGACTGGCCGTCTCACAAAAGGTAATGTAAAAACACACATGGTGTCTAAATAAGACAAAGGAAAATCGTTTAGGCAAAAATAAAAAGGATCCCAAATCAATTATATAGAAAAGATTCCTTTATTAACTTGTGGTCGAGAATATATTTGTATATTTTCAGAAAACAACCCCAAGACCAGATGGATTCCTGCAACAGAGAGGAATTGACAGGAGTGCTCCAACCACGAAGACAAGAGGAAAAAACAGTCCAGAGATGGAAGACGCTGACAACGCCTTGCCACGGGAGCAGTCAGCAGCTGTGCACCACTGAAGGTTACCTAGGACCAAACCAGAGAGGTTCAGACCTGCATTGCCAACATGTGCCCACCATCCAGATATCATTGCTGACATGTACACATAAGGAACTGTTAGACATTGAAACGGGGACTCAGAACTGTTGGACATTGAAATTGGGACTCAAACATTTTTTTTTTTATTATATGTTTATTTCTAGTCTGCAAAGGCAAAACTTTTTAAAGGAAAGAAATGGTGGGAAAAAGATACAGAGGCAAAGAAGCATTGAACAGACTGTCAAACTACATTGAGAAGACAGGCGAGGTTGGGCGAGGGGGGCTGTAAGAGACCAACCGAAGGACTTGTACGCATACATATAAGCACAACCAATGGATACAAGACACTGGGGGTGGGGGGAGAGGGCGGGCAGGTGAAGGCATGTACTGGGGGGTAGGGGAGATCGGGGGGAGGTCAATGGGGGAAAAAAAGGAGACATATGTACTACCATTTGTAATACTTAAAACAATAAAAAAAATAAATTGGAAAAAAAAAAGGTAATGTAAAGTGATGGGGGTCACATGGTCAGACCATTAGCCTCAGGGTCCAGAAGATGAGAATCCAGCTGTCTTACTGACAAGCCACGGGAAACTGCTTGCTGTCTAGGAATTGCTGACTTGTGTAGTCAGTATCACTCACCAACCTAAAATCTTTTCAATGGCTTCCCACTGTGTCTGGGATAAGGTCCAAGATTCAAGTTCCTAACATGCTACAGAACCCTACATGACCTATCCCATTTCTTCAGGCTTATCTCTGTCACTCCTACCTCCAACCTCTTTTATTTCCTCACAAGGCCCAACTTGTGATGTTCCCCCTGACTGAGCAAAAAAGAAAGAAAAAGAGGGAGAGAAAACTCATGGACAATAGTGTGGTGATTGCAGGGGTGGAGAGGGATGGGTAAAGGTGGAAGAGGGCATTGAGAGGATAAATGGAAATGGGGAAAATAAAATAAAATAAAATAATTTTAATTTTAAAAAATTAATAGGAAGAATATTTCTAAAGCCAAAAAAAATAAAGGTTCCCTCTGCTTGGAATACCTTTCCCTCAACTTGACTAACTACAACTCACCCATCAGAAGTCACCTCCTCTGAGAAGTCTTCTCAGATTGAAGAGAAGTAAGGGTGACATCCCCACACAAGATGGAGAAATCAGAATGCCCCGAAGCAGGGGGCTGAATAAATACTTTTGTGCCACCACAACATGAAATTAACATAGAGATGTGAGTTTTATTACTTCTTTTTTAAGCAGTTTAAAAATAATTATATTATGGTCATGGTAAAATAATCAAGAGTATACAGTGAAGAGTAAGTCTCCCTCTTCCTCCTGGCTTCAGTCTTCCCTGAGCACCCACTGCTGTCAGTTTCTTGGGTGATTCCACAGATGTTCTACATATATTAGAGGCCTGGTGCACAAAATTCATGCACAGGGCAGGGGGATGTGTCCCTCAGCCCAGCCTGCACCCTCTCCAATCTGGGACCCCGGTAGCATCGGGCCTAAATGGGCAGTCAGACATCCCTCTCACAATCCAGGACTGTTGGCTCCCAACTGCTTGCCTGCCTGCCTTCCTGATTGCCCCTAACCACTTCTGCCTGCCAGCCTGATCACCCCCTAACCACTCCCCTGCCAGCCTGATTGATGCCTAACTGCTCCCCTGCCAGCCTGATTGCCCCTAACTGCCCTCCCCTGCAGGCCTGGTCACTCCTAACTGTCCTCCCCTACAGGCTTGATTGCCCACAACTGCCCTTCCTTGTGGACCTGGTTCCTCCCAACTGCCCTCCTCTGTTGGTCATCTTGTGGTGGCCATCTTGTGTCCACATGGAGGCAGCCATCTTGTGTGTTGGAGTGATGGTCAATTTGCATATTACTCTTTTATTACATAGGATAGAGGCCTGGTGTACCAGTGGGGGCCAGCTGGTTTGCCCTGAAGGGTGTCCCAGATCAGGGTGGGAATTCCCTTGGGGCATGGGGCAGCCTGGGCGAGGGGCTTGTGGTGGTTTGCAGGCCGGCCATGCCCCCCAGCAACCCAAGCAGAGGCCCTGGTATCTGGGATTTATTTATCTTCTATAATTGAAACATTGTAGCCTTGAACAGAGGCCAGGGCTGCGGGAGCTTGGCTTCCTCCATTGCTGGGGAAACCCAAGCCTCCTGCTCGCTCCGTGGTCACAGCCATCTTGGTTGGGTTAATTTGCATATCCACTCCTGATTGGCTGGTGGGCATGGCTTGTGGGTGTAGCGGAGGTACTACGGCCAATTTGAATATCACTCTTTTCTTAGATAGGCTAGAGAGGGGTATATGAAATACATTTAAGAGATGGCTCCCTCTCCTGAGAAACTCATGACCTTGGGAAGGTAAGTCAGTTTCAACCCATTAGTTAGTAGCATGAAACAGTATATGGGAACTTGTATGTGGTCACTTGTTCAAGACCACTGGGAGCAGGATTCAAGCCCCAAGCTGGTCTCATTCCATAAACCACCCACCATCTATAAGTAAAGGGAGTATCACCCAGAAGTAAACCTATGACACACATTCTAGATCCTAGTCCTTATCTACAGCTTGAATACACATAGTATTTGAATCCTTGTATTGCAAAGTTCTGGTTCTAGGGACATATCTGAGTCTGCTTTTGGAAACTAGGACTGGCACAGGGCAACAAAATTAACCATCCATTACGCTTTCTTGGTTGAACTAGTTACATGTTATTACAGGGAGTGGGTTTGGGGAGGAGCACTCCATTAAACTGAAACACTGTAACGAGACTGGCTCAGAGAACAGAGACCCTGTTAAAATGTGACATTTTCTCATCAGCATCTCCATCTCATTTGACAAATGAGAAAAGCCACAGAGGTGAGGTGGGAGACTTGCCTAAGGTCACTGGGTTAGTTTTGACAAAATGAAGATGAAAACACATGTTCCCACTCTGGGCTGAGTGCACTTTCCACAACGTTGCCTTCCCCCAAACAAAAATGGGGGTGAGAGTAGGGGAGGGAGAAAGCCTGCAAAAGAGGAATATGAGTTTAACACCCTTCCTGAAATGCATTCTTTATCCCCTTAGCCTCACTTCAAGTGCAGACTGATGAGAACGGCAGGCTTGGAAGGAAGAACAGATCAAGGACTCAATTACTACGTAACTGTCATAGTTCTCTAGCTGTAACCCACAGAAACCAATAACTGAATTAAGTAGAAAATGCCTCAAAAGGTTAACAGGCAGCTCACAGAACCATCAGAAGACCTGAGAACTAGGCTCAATGCTACGGATCAGGAGCATGGCCCCAAATGAAACCTCCATGTGTTACACAGCAAGCTCAGCCGGCCCTGCTGTGCAGAAATCAAATCTGCTGCCCTCTCCACCAGCTCTGGACTTCTTTGGGGTCCCTGCTTGCCCAGGCTCTCTAGTTGCAAGGGGAAGCCAGGAAAGTGAAACTCAGGCATTTTCAGTTTCTCTAGTGGGAAGTGGGAATAGGATTCTCCTCCTATTAAAGTGAAGAATCCTCCAAATTCAATAAAGTGGCTCAAATTCTGGGTGGGAGAGAGAAGAGGGGAGAGAGGAGAGAGGAGAGAAGAGAGAGGAGAGAGAAGAGAGGAGAGAGGAGAGAGGAGAGAAGAGAGAGGAGAGAGAAGAGAGGAGAGAAGAGGGAGAGGAGAAGAGAGAAGAGAGAAAAACGTCTTTTACACTGGGGCCCAAGGAAGATGGGTTGGGTCCTAGAGGGGGCTTGGAGGAGGAGGGCCCTCAGCAGGGATAGGGGACACAAGGGTCTAGTTAACAAATGCAATTTGAGGTTGTCGTGCAGGTATGTGGTGTGCAAGGCGTAACTCCACTGCCACAGAGCAAGAATTACCAAATGCAAGTCACATTCTTGATAACATTGCAAACACAGGAAGGGAAACTGAGCAATCCCAAGATGAAGTGGAGTCTACATATGTTACAGAGGAAGGGAAGGCTCATTTCTCCCTACCTTGGCAGAGAGATAGTTTGAGTGGGGAGGAGGAGGAAAAGAGGCTAACTCACCTTTAGCATTCACTATCTTTGAATGCCAGGCAGGCACCAGACTGCTGCTGACATCATCTCCCTTGGTATGGGGAAAGGCTCTAGCCTGGAGCAAAGGAAATGGTGCAATCTTGATAAATTGGTTAGGGAAAGACATGTTTCCACTTTTCACACTCTCTTAGCCTTTCTCCCGCTCTCAAAAGCCTCTCTTAGGTGGAAGTGGGCAAGTGGAGGTAGGGCTTACAGGGTTGGATTTTTGGGCCTTGCTAGGGATGAATCACTATATGATATGAAAATAAATTCATATAGTTTGCCTTGTGAATACTCTAATATTCTTGGGCATTCCCATCTATCTGTGCTTAATATAAAGGAAACTGCTCATCTATACATAAATCATACTTAGCAGATATTTTGTCAATCAAAAATTATTCTTAATGATTAAAAAAAGGACATTTACATGCCCAGTTAAATATTTGTCTAATTAGACAAGAAGCTAAAAAAAAAAAAAAAGACACACAAAAACAGACAGTTCGGTTCAGCATTGGAAACCAGGTCATCTTAACTGGATTATAGTTGTCACATAAACTTATTTGAATTTAATGTTCAACTTTTTCTAAAATTTAATAAATATTTATTGTTCAGATTATTACAATTGTTCCTCTTTTTTCCCCCATAGCTCCCCTCCACCAGGTTCCCACCCAACCCTCTGCCCTTACTGCCCCCCCTCCACTGTCCTCATCCACAGCTGTACAATTTTTGTCCAGTCTCTTCCCTCACCTCCCCCCATACCTCTTTCCCTCCAAGAATTGTCAGTCCACTCCCTTTCTATGCCCCTGATTCTATTATATTCACCAGTTTATTCTGTGTATCAAATTTTTTATTCACTTGATTTTTAGATTCACTTGTTGATAGACATGTATTTGTTGTTCATAATTATTCTCTCTACCTTTTTCTTCTTCTTCCTCTTCTTAAAGAATTCCTTCAGCATTTCATATAATACTGGTTTGGTGGTGATGAACTCCTTTAGATTTTTCTTATCTATGAAGCTCTTTAACTGACCTTCAATTCTGAATGATAGCTTTGCTGAGTAGAGTAATCTTGGTTGTAGGTTCTTGCTATTCATCACTTTGAATATTTCTTGCCACTCCCATCTGGTCTGCATAGTTTCTGTTGAGAAATCAGCTGACAATCGTATGGGTGCTCCCTTGTAGGTAATTAACTGTTTTTCTCTTGCTGCTTTTAATATTCTCTCTTTGTCCTTTGCTCTTGGCATTTTAATTATGATATGTCTTGGTGTGGTCCTCTTTGGATTCCTTTTGTTTGGGGTTCTGTGCGCTTCCTGGACTTGTAAGTCTATTTCTTTCACCAGGTGGGGGAAGTTTTCGGTCATTATTTCTTCAAATAGGTTTTCAGTATCTTGCTCTCTCTCTTCTTCTGGAAGCCCCATAATTTGGATGTTGGTACACTTGAGGTTGTCCCAGAGGCTTCTTATGCTATCTTCAGGTTTTTGGATTCTTTTTTCTTTTTGCTTTTCTGGTTGAGTGTTTCTTGCTTCTTTGTATTTCAAATCTTTGACTTGATTCTTGTGGTCCTCTAGTCTGCTGTTAGGTCTCTGTATAATATTTTTTATTTCAGTCAGTGTATGCTAATTTCTAGTTGGTCCTTTTTCATATCCTCAACGGGTCTCATTAAATTTATCAGCCTTTTCTAGGAAATTCTTGAAAAACCTTATAACCGTGGTTTTGAACTCTATATCCAGTCGTTTGCTTTCCTCCATTTTTTCATTTGTGATCTGTTTCTTTGTCTCTGCATTTTCGCTGGTTCCCTGAGTTGGTAGAGTAGCTTTGTGTGGTAGGTGTTCTATATGGCCCAGTGGCTCAGCCTCCCCCAATTACCTGAGGTGGACACTTTTGGTGCACCCCTTTGTGGACTGTGTGCACAGCCTTGTTGTAGTTAAGTCTTGATTGTTGTTGGTGTCACTGGGAGGAATTGACCTCCAGGCTAATTGGCTGTGAGGATCAGCTGTGTCTATGCTGGGAGAACTTCTGAGTGGAGACACCTTTATGAGATAAGACTTGCAAAACAGCAAAAGCCTCTGTGCTCAGCTTGGATGGGGCAGAGTCTCAGGGCGGAGCAGACAGCCTTGGCTTCCCGTCATCCCTGCCCTATGAGGCCCCTGGGTCTCAGTGTCTCTCGGTAATCACTGTAATAACCTCTGAGAGAAAGCGCTCTCAAGTTTTGCCTGCTGCCAGACATTCCAGTTTCTCCCCGAATGAGTCTGGGTTCCCAGAAACTCGCCCAGAACTGGAGTTCAGTGCAGTCGGGAGCTTCCGTCTCCCTCCCGCTTTAGAAAGCCAGCCACGCACTCAGCTGCCTGTGCACTCAGCCGCCCATCCTCTCTGCACACGCGTGCCTCCGGGCCTCTGCCTCCGCAGCTCCCCTGAATCTCAGTGTGCTTTTTCTTTTCCTGACAGTCCTGTTTCTCCCCAAATGAATCTGGGTTCCCAGAAACTCGCCCGAAACTGGAGTTCAGCGCAGTCAGGAGCTTCCGTCTCCCTCCTGCTTTAGAAAGCCAGCTGCGCACTCAGCCGCTCTTTCTCTCCGCACGCTCACATGTCTCCATACCTCAGCCTTTTGCAGCTCCTCTGATTCTCAATGTGCTTTCCTCTTTCCTTCTAGTTGTAGAATTTCCACTCAGCCAGCTTTCCTGTGGTTCTGGATCTTATCCATTTTGTCTTTTAGTTGTAGTTTTGATATTGTTGTGTGAGGCAGCAGTTTAGGTGTTTACCTATGCCGCCATCTTGGTTTCTCCTCTGCTTGTTTCTTTTAAATAATATGCTGATTGGAAATAAAAGGGCTCTGAATTAGAAGCCTAGCCCTACTACATTTTAATGCTTTGTGCTCTAGGTAATATAATTTCAGAAACCTTGATTTATTCAGCAGGTACCTTAATCTGAATAAAGAAAAAGGAGCTGGGAAAATATCCCTGATGATGGATTTCTAGGTAGTTTCCAGATATTAAATACCACTATTGTTCTTTTATTCTCTTACTAGTAGCCTTGTGCAGGAATCCATGCACCAGTAGCTTGCCAGTAGCTTGCTGCCACCCTCAGTAGCTCTCCGCCCACTGCCCTGCCCCCTCCTGTAGCTCTCCGCCACCCGCTTGTAGCTTGCTGTCCCACCTGCCTGCTGATCCGTGATCTGGTCATTAGGCAGTCAGTCATTACCCTTCACGGCATAATGACCATTTGCATATTACATCTTTATTATATAGGATAAGCAAATTTTCCCACATGGTTCCAGGAATGAATGTTAGATTGACTTTCCCATTGTTTTCTCTCTCTCGTTCTCTCTCTTACAAGAGTTTATTCGAGCCAAACTGACAAGATCTCAAATGCTTCCCTTTTCCATTGTTCTCTTGGTAAGGAGGCATGATGGACACTTGGTTCCTGAACTATTTAGCCTATATAATAAAAGGCTAATATGCAAATCAACCAAATGGTGGGCCAACCGGTTGCTATGACACGCACTGATCACCAGGGTGCAGACACTCAACCCAGGAGCTTCCCCCTGGTGGTCAGTGCACTCCCACAGGGGAAGCGCCACTCAGCCAGAAGCTGGGCTCATGGCTGGCGAGCGCAGTGGCAGTGGCAGGAGCCTCTCCTGCCTCTGTGGCAGCTCTAAGGATCAGGCCTAAGCTGTCAGTCAGACATCCCCTGAGGACTCCTGGACTGTGAGAGGGTGCAGGCTGGGCTGAAGGACCCCCTCCCCTGAGTGCATAAATTTTGTGCACCAGGCCTCTAGTTAATAATAATAATAATAGTCCTGACTGGTTTGGCTCAGTGGATAGAGCATTGACCTGCAGACTAAAGGGTCCCAGGTTCGATTCCGGTCAAGGGTATGTACCTTGGTTGCAGGCACATCCTCAGTGGGGAGTGTGCAGGAGGCAGCTGATCGATGTTTCTCTTTCATCAATGTTTCTAACTCTCTATCCCTCTCTCTTCCTCTCTGTAAAAAAATCAATAAAATAAAAAAAAGAATACTCTCTAGAAAGTATATACATATTAGACTAAGAAATTTAAAAGTGGTGTTCCATAAAGAAATGCTTCAGAGTTCAGAGTAGAAAGATTCTAAAATAAATAAATAAATAAATAAATAAATAAATACATAAAAATAATAATAGATATATACCAGTATATGGGTGCCAAACTGAAAAGTAGTGGACTATGGTGGCTTTGTAATTTATCAACTTGGCTAGGCTGAACTACATTTCCCAGAATTCCCTCCCTTTATGTTTCTGGCTAGGGTGGACCACAATCTTACACAGCATTGTTGTAGTTAAGTCTTGATTGTTGTTGGTGTCACTGGGAGGAATTGACCTCCAGGCCAACTGGCTGTGAGGATCAGCTGTGTCTATGCTGGGAGAACTTCTGAGTGGAGACACCTTTATGAGATAAGACTTGCAAAACAGCAAAAGCCTCTGTGCTCAGCTTGGATGGGGCAGAGTCTCAAGGTGGAGCAGACAGCCTTGGCTTCCCATCAGCCCTGTCCTATGAGGCCCCTGGGTCTCAGTGTCCCTCGGTGATCACTGCAAACACCTCTGAGAGAAAGCTGCCCTCGAGTTTTGCCCACTGCCAGACAGTCCAGTTTCTCCCCGAAGGAGTCTGGGTTCCCAGAAACTCGCCCGGAACTGGAGTTCAGCATAGTCAGGAGCTTCCATCTCCCTCCCGCTTTAGAAAGCCAGCTGTGCACTCAGCCGCCCGGGCACTCAGCAGTCAGTCCTTGCTGCACACGCGTCCCTCTGGACCTCTGCCTTCCGCAGCTCCCCTGAATCTCAGTGTGCTTTCTCTTTTCCTGACAGTTCAGATTCACCCCGAATGAGTCTGGGTTCCCAGGGTCTTGCCCGGGACTGGAGTTCAGCACAGTTGGGAGCTTCTGTCTCCCTCCCGCTTGGGAAAGCCAGCCATACACTCAGCCCCCCGTGCACTCAGCCGCCCGTCCTCTCCGTGCTCATGCGTCTCTGTACCTCAGCCTTTTGAAGTTCCTCTGAGTCTCAATGTGCTTTCCTCTTCCCTTCTAGTTGTAGAATATCCACTCAGCCAGCTTTCCTGTGGTTCTGGTTGGTGTTTTTTTTTTTGTCTTTTAGTTGTAGTTTTTTTTTTTTTTTTAGTTGTAGTTTTGATACTGTGTGCGAGGCAGCAGTTCAGGTGTTTACCTATGCCGCCATCTTGGTTTCTCTGCTAAGGTTTAACTTTTGATCCTTTTAAGGTGTTATTGCTCCACCTCTGGGTTTCCCTAAATCCCCAGGCTCTGCATCCATCCACCAGGCAGGCTTCTTGGCAGCTAGCTTTGGCCCACACTGACAGTGTCTTGGTTGAAACCTGTGATTGATGGCCTGAATCCTGTCTATAGGTGTGTTTGGTTGAGGCCACCCTATGTTTTAACAAAATGTGAGCTACGTTCAGCTAAACAGAGCAGGTAGATTATGAGAGATGACCTGAACTTCTTACAGAAATACAATTAAAATGTTAGTAAAGAAATTTTTTAAAGAAAAAAAAATCCACCTTAGGACAAAGAGAACAGGAAAGGTGACAGTCAGAAAAGAAATTTCAAAGAGAGAAAGATAAATATCACATGATCTCACTCATTTGTGGATTATAATGAACAACATAAACTGATGAACAAAAACAGATTCAGAGACAGAGAAGCATCGATCAGATGCTTAAACCTCAGAGGGAAGGTAGGCGAGGGTGGGGGTAAGGGGAAGAGATCAACCAAATGATTTGTATGCATGCATATAAGCATAACCAATAGACACCAGGGGGGTAAAGGCATGAATGGGAGTGGGGTAGGAGGGCAATGGGGGGATAAGGACACATATGTAATACCTTAATCAATAAATTTAAAAAAAAATTTCAAGGTGCTTCTGGGAAGGTAGGGGAGAAATGACTGGTCTAGCAGGGCAGAAGGGGATATTGGTGAGAATCGGGTGATTTTTCCCCTTTGAACCCCTAAGGAGTCAAGGCTACAAGATACAGAACAGGGCAGGTCTGGTTCACAGTGAAAACAAGGGAATTAATGGAAAGTCCACCCCACACCCAGAATTTAGACTAAATGAATTTTAAGGGCATCAGGAATAATAGAGGGCAATGACAGAAGCACAGAACCAAAGGACAAGGATTGAATGCTTGATAAATGGTTGGACCCCCAGCTTCCTCTTTCTCCCTATTCTCATCTCTCCCAGAAAGCCTGTAGTCAGGTGGTTATACATCTCAGGTAATATATTAGGGATTTTTCGGGGGGGAGGGGGCGAGGGAGAGACAGAAAAATCCTTTATATGTGGACTTTAGGGAGCTTGGAAGAAAAGATCAGCTCCTCCTCAACCAGGCTGAGGAGGCATCTTCAGTGAACAAGGCCTGACCCATTAAATATTCGAAGGTTCAAAGTGAAAAGTCTCCTACCCACCCCTATCTCCTGGCCCTCCAGGTCCCTAACTAGATCCCCTTTTTCCAGTTTCCAGTAACATCCCATCTAATAAAAGGGTAATATGCAAATTGACCGTCACTCTAACACACAAGATGGCTGCTCCCATGTGGTCAAAGATGGCCACCCCCATGTGGACACAAGATGGCCAGCAGGGGAGGGCAGTTGGGAGGAACCAGGCCTGCAAGGGAGGGCAGTTGGGATCAATCAGGCCTGCAGGGGAGGGCAGTTAGGGGTGACCTGGCCAGCAGGTGAGGGTAGTTAGGGTTGACCAGGCTGGCAGGAGAGTGGTTAGGGGGTGATCAGGCTGGCAGGCAGGTGAGAAATTGAGAGCCAGCAGTCCTGGATTGTGAGAGGGATGTCCGACTGCCAGTGGGATCGGCCTAAACGGGCAGTCGGACATCCCTCGAGGGGTCCCAGATTGGAGAGGGTGCAGGCTGGGCTGAGGGACACCCCCTCCACCCGTGCACGACTTTCGTGCACCAGGCCTCTAGTCCTATCTAATAAAGACGGAATATGCAAATTGACTGTCACTCTGCAACAAAGATGGTGGCGCCCACAGCCAATAAGGAGGGAATATGCAAATTGACGCAACAAAGATGGCAGCGGCTGGGCTGGGATGCTTGCATCATCACCACGGTGACAATGCAGGTGTTCCGCCCCTCCCTGGCCTCTCCGGGCCTCTGGGTAGCATGCACATGCAGGCACAGAGTGGCTGGGGTGGGGCGGGATACCTGCTATGAGGGGGGGCAGGGAGTGGAGGGAGCTACAGGAGGGCGGCAGGGCCGGAGCGAAGGCAGAAGCTTGCAGCCAGAGTGAAGGCCCAGGTCCCGGGTGCTGGAGGGAAGCCAGTGCCGGCAGCCAGGGGAAGGAAGGCCTATTCTTGCACAAATCTTTGCATCAGGCCTCCAGTCCTATATAATAAAAGCCTGATATGCAAATTGTTCAACTGGGAGTTCGACCTTTGACCACTCACTATGACATGCACTGACCACCAGGGGGCATTGGCAATGTAGTGCTGGCAGCGGGCAGCAATGGAGGTGCTGCCAGCCTCGATGGGCCTAGACGAGAGCGGGACCACAGCGGGATGATGGAGCAGGTGAACAGATGGTGCCAGGCCAAGGCAGGTGTGAGCAGTGGCCCAATCACCCCACTGATCACCCTGCAGATGGCAACCAGCAGTGGTGGCAGGGAGCCTGGTCCCAATTGATTGCCTCGCAGGCAGGATGGTGGAGCAGGTGAGGGGGTGGCACCAGGCCACAGCGGGGTGCCAGATGGGGCTGCAGGGCTGCAGGGCTGCAGGGCTGCGAGGCTGGGGGCATGAGCAGGCCACCCCAATGGACCCCACCCATGCATGATTTCGTGCACTGGGCCTCTAGTTTTCCTATAAGTCTCTCCAAATGCCATCATCAAGGCCCCTTCGGCTTTCACAAACCTCCCCATCCAAGACCTTCTAGCTTTTCCCACTGCCTGTTCCAAAGCCACCTCACATTTTTAGATATTTGCTGTAGCAGCACCCCACCAAAATCTGTGTTTGTTATCTACTGCTGCATAACAAATTAACTCAACACTTAGCAGTGTAAGGAAACAATCAAGATTTATCAGTTCATCCATTTTCTGTGAGTCAGGAGTCTGGGCACATCCTAACTGGGTGGTTCTGTCTGTGGGTCTCTCATGAAGCTGCAGTCAAATGTCACAGGGGCCTCAGGAGCTAGAATCTTGGGGGTCTTGGAGCCTGACAATCATACCTTCCCCAGAAGCAAATGCTGTCACTAGTCTCTATGGGTCCTTTCAGAGATTTATTCAGAAACAAGCAATTACAAATATATGTATTCTTTGCTACTCTCTTTTAGACAAATGGTAGACTACTATACACAGTGTTCTGCACCTTGCTTTTTTTTTTTTTCACTTAAAAATAAATCTTCATGCCCTGGCCAGGTAGCTTAGTTGGTTAGAGCGTTGTACTGATACACTAAGGTTTCGGGTTCAGTCACCAGTCAGGGCACATAAGAATCAACCAGTAAATACATAAATAAATGGAATAGTAATCAATCTCTCTCTCTTTCAAATCAATAAAAAAAATTTAAAATTTATCTTTATGATCATTCCATATCAGTATTCAATGCATGCCTAATTCCTTTTAGGATCTTCACAGTGTGCCACTGTAGGAATGAAGCATAATTAATATAACCAGTCCACTATTGTGGAATGTATAGGCTGTTTTGAATCTGTTTTTTTTTAAAGAGTAGATTCCAGCTCACACAATTCTAGCCATGTAACTTTAGGCAAGCTACATATCCTCTTTGAACTTGAGTTTTATCATTTGTAAAATAACAATAAAAAGAGTCCATCTCTCCTACCTCACAGAGTAATCGGGAGGATAAACGGGGATTTTAGTATGTAAAGCAACAGCAGAGTCTTCACGGCCTTGATCATGTTTGTTCCACTGTAATGACCCTGAGAGCCTGTCCCTGGGGAAGTGCTTTCCTGCTTCCAGTCCTGCTTTACCTCCTGGGTCACTGAAGGGAGGTTTCACCCAGAAGTAAGGATTCCAGTGTCCTATCCAAGGGAGCCTGTGGAGGGGACTGCTTCTCGTGCCCTCATGTTGTCACACTCCGAATTAGACACACAGCCAGCCGGCTGTCTGCCTTCCCTGACACTGACCTAATTGGCAAGGACTGCAGAGCAATGTCAGGCCCCAGGCCCAGTGCATCCTTGGGATGTTTGCTGGCTGGGTGGATTCTAGTCAACAGGAAGACAAATGTTGAAAAACAACAACAGGAAAAAAGAAAAGACAAAAACAAAAGGAGAGAAACCCCTGCCATGAAAACAGGAAGAAGGCTGGCTGCTGGCTCTCTTTGTTTTTAAAATTTATTTATTTGTTTGTTTATTTGATACAGAAACAGCTTTATGGGCATACAATTTATATGTCATGCAATTCACCCATTTAAAGTGTACACTTCAATGGTTTTTACTATATTCAAGAGATGTGCAACCATCAGCCTAATCAATTTTAGAACATTCTTGTCACCCAAAAAGGAAACACCATGCTCATTTCCACTCCCACCCCTTCAATGAACCACTAATCTACTTCCTGTCTCTATGGATTTGCCTATTCTGGATATTTCATATAAATGAAATCCTATACTATGCAGCTTCATATGACTGGCTTCTTTCTCTTAAGCACAATGTTTTCAAGGTTCATCCATTGTAGCATGAATTGGTACTTCATATCTTGTTATTGCCAAATAATATTCTGCTATATGGTTATGTCACATGTTGCCTATCCATTCATCAGTTGACGGACATTTGAGCTATTTCCACTTTTTTGGCTATTATGAAGAATGCTATTGTGTGGAAAGACGTGTTCCTTTCTCAGATATATATCTAGAAGTGGAATTGTTAATTCATATGGTAACTCTATGTTTAACCTTCGGGGGAAGTGGCATTTTACATTGCCACCAGCAGTATATGAGGGCTCTGATTTCTCCACATCCTCACCTACACTTGTTAGTATCTGTTTTTTCTACTCCAGCCATCTTAGTGAGTGTGAAGTGCTCTCTTTTGGTTTTGGCTTGCATTTCCCTGATGACTAATGATGTTGAGCATCTTTTCATGTGCTTGTTGCCTTTTGTATATCTCCTTGAGGAATGTCTATTCAGATCCTTTGTCTATTTTTAATTGGGTATTTTTTATTGTTGATTATGAGTTATTTATATATTTTAGTAGGGATCTTATTTTATTTGTGGGGGTCTTATTTTAATCTTTTTGAAATTATTGTCTTCTCAGTCATATGCATTCTCACTTAGGGCATCAGTGTACTTGAATCCAAAGACTACAGATAGATGGGTTTGTCAGGATGTAAAAGTGTTTGCAAGCTGATACAACATTATGGGGGCCCTAGGGACCCCTGGAATCCAGGAGATCCAGCTAGCAATTTTAAAAGAATCTGTTCAATCTCACTAAAGATACATCTTGTTTCTCTCCTTTCCTTGGACAGGAGGAAACAGCACTGTTCCACCTCAAGTGCACAACCCCAGGAAAAGTGCATCTTCAGAAAACAGCACAGTACAGGCTAGGGAACATTCCATGGTGCATGGACACCATGGCCCCAAGAAGTGTTTTCATTATTTCATTTCTTCTCATTTCCTTTTACTACATATTTAATGATGGTTTCTTTTCTGTTAATGATGGTGTCTTTATGTCACATATAGAGAGTCACAGATGAGTAAGTCATGGAGGGAGAAATAGAAACACAAACAAAATTTTCAATACCATGTGAACAGAGATGTGCTCAAAGCATTCTGGGAGTGTGGAGAAAGAAGCAACCTCTTTTGTCAAGAAGGGATAATGGTGCGAAGGGAGATTGGAAAGTATGGGAGCTCCATGGAGATCATATTTAAGCTGGTCTTGATGAGTGAGTGTGAGCTTGTCAGGTGAGCAAGGAGAACTTCACAGGAGATAGAATTATGCATCATCTGAGTTGGTGTATGGGCTGGATTGGGCTATGTGAACCTTGACACACATGCAAAATCATAGGGGTTTAACAGCATGGTGAGGTCCTCTTGTGCCTTTGTAATAAATGGCTTTTGAATGGATCAATTGATTCCTTTAGGGCAGTCTGATTCCAGCCCACCTCTATGTTCAGACTGAGTATTTTGGACAGAAGGACAGAGTAGGGAGTAGGGAATGACTTAACCCCAAAGCAGAATGGAGCTGTCTGAGAATTCAGTCTGATTCCTTAGTTGTCAAGGTTCACACAGCCCGATCCAGCCTGTACACCACCTCTCAGATGATACATATCATATCTATCCCCTGTGAAAGAGTCAGTAAGAGAGACCAGTAACTCTAGAAAGGGGTGGCTACAGCACCAAACAGAGGATTGGTGAGAGGAGAGGGAGGAGACCCAGAAGACACACTCTGTTCGTTCTATACGTGTTTGTCCTTACGTCTTACCTAGTGTCCACAAAATTGTAATGAGTTGCTCAATGAATGACGTCAAAGGCTGAGCTCTTGGTGTAAAACAGGTGCTCTTATTCAGTCCCTAAGTGCCAAAAACATCCCATTGCCCATGGACCCTTGTCCTCTGGAAGCTGGCAGGAGGTCAATCACTATTTTCCTAGAAGCTCCAGGAGCGCTGCCAGCTGGATGTGAATGGAGTCCCTGTTGCCCCTGCCCGGGCTTGACGTACTGCCTCAGGTCTGTGTTGCAGTGTGAGATCAGGATGTGCTTGTCAAGACGCTCTCTGAGAAGTCACTGAAAGCTCAACTCAAATGGCTTAGAACAGTAATAACAGGTGTATCTCACACAGCAAGAATTCCTTGTAGACTGCAGGGGCTGGGGTGACATTTTTAATCCATCTTTACCTTGAAGGTGTGGACCTTTGGGCCCCCTATTTGTGAGGGGATCTCCCACTAAAAGCCTCACATTCTGCAGAGCTTTGCCAGGCCATGAAATCAGTCAAGTTCACCAGGTTTGGCAAAACCCTCAGGGCAAGAGCTGCCTTCAGCACTTTCCTCTGTAATTAGTCTGAGGATTCTTTACTTTCTTACTAGCTCAGAGATAGATTCCAGAAGACATTTTTAATATTTCATCTGTCATAATTAGCAGTTTCCAGTGAGACAGTCAGTAGGATTACTTAGTCTGTGATGTTACCAGACACAAATGCCATTTCTAATTCTATATATGTCATATTCACCAGTTAACAAAAACTGTGAGAGAAGGACTTAAAGTGAGGAAGCCCTTTGGAAATCTCAGTTTTCTCTTTTTTGTTAATATATATTTTAATAGAAAATTGGTCCCCATTATACAACATTCAAATAATATTATAGGACATTTAGTTAAGATATTTAGTTAAAGTCTCCTTCCTACCCTTCACCCCCAGCAGCCTCCCACTTCCTACACATATAAACATACACGTGTTCTTCCCCTACTCCATCCTTTTTAAAAATACAAATGATGGCAGGTTATTTTTCACCTAACAACTAGCACACAAAGAGCTTTTTCATCCTTTTGCGTGGCCTCATAGTATTCAGTTATATACGGATGGTACAACACATTAAAGCAGACCTCTATTATGGACATTTAGGTTGTTTCCAAGCTTCTAAACTATGCAGCCATGATTAACCTGGCATGTATGACATTTTATGCTGCTTGAGTATGTCTGTAGGATCATTCATGAAGGGGAATTACTGGGTAAAAGGGCAGGTGCATTTCTGATTTTTACAGAGATTGCCATATCACTCTCCACAGAGGTTGTAACAATTTATACTTTCATCATCAACATATAAGGGATAAAGTGCGCTATTAAACTTTTTGACCTTTGTTAATCCAATAGTTAAAAATGGTAAATAAGAAACAAGCTTTTTTTGTGTTTAATGTGTTGTTATTGTTGTTTTTTAATATATTTTTATTGATTTCAGAGAGGAAGGGAGAGGGAAGAGAGATAGAAACATCAATGGTGAGAGAGGATCATTGATTGGCTGCCTCCTGAATGCCCCCTACTGGGGATCGAGCCTGCAACCCAGGGATGTGCCCTTGACTGGAATTGAACCTGGGACCCTTCAGTCCGCAGGCTGATGCTCTATCCACTAAGCCAAACCAGCTAGGGCTAATGTGTTTTTATTGATTTGAGAGAGAGAGAGGAAAGGAGAGGGAGAACGAGAGAAATATTGATCGGCTGCCTCCTGCACGCCCCCTACTGGGGATTGAGCCTGCAACTCAGGCACTGACTGGGAATTGAACTGGTGACCTCTCGGTGCTCTGGACAACACTCAATCAAAACTGAGCCACACTGGCCAGGGCAGAAACAAGCTTCTTGACATTTTGGAGAAGTAACTAGTAGGCAGAAGGCCTGAGAAAATACTGACTCCTGTTGACCCAGAAAGCAAACACCAAATCCCCTCCTGGGATTTCCAAATAGATTGGATTAAAAATTAAAAATAGCAAAGAATCTTGGCAAAGAAGCCTCTCTGACTTAGGTACAAGATTTTTCCCTCTAAAGTCCTTCTTGTCTTCCTTCCTAAAACAAATTCTGATAAAGACCCCAAGCATCCAAAGTCAACTGAGTACAGAAAGTTTAAGGCAAAGGAATCTCCTTGTTGTGCTGCCAGGAAAAGGAATATTTACCATCTCTGCTCATGGCTAACACATTACCCCAAGGATTACCTTCCTTTGTTTTCCTTTCCACTAGGTAGGAGAGTAAAAGGTTTTCTAGACCCAATAGAATTTTGTACAATACTGGAAATGGTTTGTATTTAAGCTGTGCAATATGGAAGCCACCAGCCAAGGGTGGCCAATTGAGCCCCTGAAGTATGGCTAGTGTGACTGAGGCATTAAGTTTTCATTTTTACTAAATCGTACTTAATTTAAATTTAAATAGCCACATGTGGCTAGAGGCTACCATACTAGACAGCACAGGAGATTAGTTTAGGGTGTTCTTTTTCTAAAGAGATGCCTAGGCCTTACTGGATTAGGATGCCGTGAATGCAGCCTCTGACACAACTGGGGTTGCTGCTGATAAACAACAGGACTATGTAGCTTCTGGTTTTTATAGCAATAAAAATAAATAAGCCCTAACCGGTTTGGCTCAGTGGATAGCGCATCGGCCTGTGGACTGAAAGGTCCCAGGTTCGATTCCGGTCAAGGGCATGTACCTTGGTTGTGGGCACATCCCCAGTAGGGGGTGTGCAGGAGGCAGCTGATCGATGTTTCTCTCTCATCGATGTTTTTAACTCTCTATCCCTCTCCCTTCCTCTCTGTAAAAGAAATCAATAAAATATATTTTTAAAATAAATAAAATGATAAGAGTAGAGGATCCTTTGTGCCCATCACCACCCCAGGTCCACCCTACCCCAGGGCTGAGTATGCATAAATGAAATCAAGTGTTGGGTTGAGATAAACATCTTGCTGAGGCGGAAGTTTGATAGGAAAGGTGAGGGAGACAGAGGGTCTGAGCTTTCTTGGATGACCTGGATATGTGTGTTTCACTTCACTATGTTAGGCCTAATAGTACAACAAAATTACCAAAAAGAGTACTTGCCCAGTACAATTACAATTATTTTACTAAATGTCCACAATGTGCTAGTTACTAGACAGGACATAGAAATAATAGTCACCCTCCTCCAGGGCTATATACTCTGGTGAGATAGATTTTAAAATAATAAAGGAGATTGAATGGAGGTAAAAGATATCAAAATGGGAGGAAAGGATGCTTAAGCCAGTGGCATGTATAATTCTCTCTGATCATGGATTTTTAAAAATATACATACTTTTATTCTTTCCCATCTAATCAGCCTATCTAATAAAAGAGTAATATGCAAATTGACCATCACTTCAACACACAAGATGGCTGCCCCCATGTGGTCAAAGATGGCTGCCCCCATGTGGACACAAGATGGCCACCACAGGATGGCCAGCAGGGGAGGGCAGTTGGGGGCGATCAGGCCGGCAGGGGAGGACAGTTGGCGGGCACCCAGGCCTGCAGGGGAGGGCAGTTGGGGGGGGGAACCAGGCCAGCAGGGGAGGGCAGTTGGGGTGATCAGACCATCAGGGGAGCAGTTAGACATTGATCGGGCTGGTAGGGGAGCAGTTAGGGGTGATCAGGCAGGCAGGCAGGCAGAGGGGTTCGAGGAGATCAGGTAGGCAGGCAGGTGAGCGGTTAGGAGCCAGTGGTCCCAATTGCAAGAGGGATGTCCAACTGCCGGTTTAGGCCCCTATGGGATTGGGCCTAAACCGGCAGTCAGACATCCCCCGAGGGGTCCCGGATTGGAGAGGGTGCAAGGCCAGGCTGAGGGACCCCCCCCTCCATGCACGAATTTTGTGCACTGGGCCTCTAGTAGAAATAATATTTGCTCTTTATGGAAAAGTTGAGATAAACATATAAGCACAAAAAAAAGTATTAACTGGAGTATTGTACAAGTATTTCCTTAACTGCCCTGGCCAGGTGGCTCAGTTGGTTGGAGTGTTGTTTTGTATACCAAAGGTTGTGTGTTTGACTCCTAGTCAGGGAACATCCTCAGATTTAGAGGTTGGGGTGCCAACAAGAGGCAACCAATCAATGTTTCTCTCTCACATCAATGTTTTGCCCTCTCTCCCTCTCTCTCTAAAAAAATCAATGAACATATCCTCAGGTGAGGATAATAAAAATTTCCTTAAATAATTTTCTAGATTATTATTTTCAGTGATCATGTCTTTAATCTTGCGGATGAACTATAATTTATTTGACCAAATCCTGTTGTTTTCAATTTTTCACTTTTATAAATAACTCCATGACAAACTCAGCCTTATACATTAAACTCTGTGCATATATCTAATGACTTATCTCAGCCCATTTCCTAGAAAGGGAATTTCAGAATTGATAGATGTATTAGTCAAAATGTTTAAAGTGACAAACAGCTACCAGAAACCAGATTAGGGAGTTCACCACCAACCAAAGGAATTTATTGGCTAGTGTGGGGAGTCTTGGTTGAAAAGTTTGTAAGGAGGATATTCCGAGAAAAGGGAAGTGTGTGGAAGGCCGCCTGCCCTGCTTATTGGAATTCAGACTTAGGGGAGACTTAGGGGAGTGTCAGAGGCGCCCCTAATTATTCCTTGACCTTTCCAAACAAGTCTGTGCATGCGCAGGCCCCTAGGTGTTTACTGGAATCCATATGCTTAATCCCTGGATGCCCTTTCCTAGAGGACAATGTAAACACATGTGTCCTCCCAAGACTACTCACCCTACCTATTGTATCTAAAGATAAAAATTCCAAAAAAAGCCTAATGAGGCAGGCAATCAGGGTTGCCTGGCTCCTTCAGTCAGGCTGTCTTTTAGCTTCCTCTTTCACAGTGAAACTATCGAAGTAATCTGTTCATCAATCGCTCAAGGGCTGCTGGTCAGCCCTGGCAGCCAGGACCTACGGGGTGAGAATGGCATATCCTATTTCAGGAATGGCTAAATCTGGGGCTCAAACAATGCTATCCAAACATTCTCTTGCTCTGCCTCTGAGCTGTGCTTTCTCCAGGTCCTAGAAAATATGTAAATTTCATCTATAATCCAGCACTTCAGCAACCACAGTAGAAAGAGAACTTTCTTTTCCAATGGTTAAACCAAAAGTTCCATCTTTGTCCAGGCAAGAGTCGTTTGCCTATCCCTGGATCTAGTGAAGGTATGGGGAGTTAACTCAGCCCCACCTGAAGCACAAGGCTTATGATAGAAGGAGCAAGGGTTCATTATAGAGAAATGCCATTACAAAAAAAGAAAAGAGGGCAGGGGAGCCAGGCAGGGGTCTTCACTCCCACCAACAGTGTCTGAGAGGTTTTCTCTCCCCAAACTTTCAGCAACAGTCTTTCCTGTTTTTCAGTTAATTAGGTGAAAATGACATCCTGTTTTATTTTGCATTAAAAACTATTATTATATTTTTATTGGCCAGTTGTAATCCTTCTTTTGTAGATTGTTCATTTAAAAAAATTAGAGCCTTCACCTTTTCATGTTTTGAGTGTCACACACATGAAGCTGCCTGTATTTTCACCATGGCAACTCTGCCTAAGGTCGGGTAGCTTTGGAATGCAATTTAAGGTCTGCAGTGCAAGTCCTGAGCTTGATGATGCCTCTCAATTTCTTATTTGGCTATTTTTCCAGATATCTTGTCAAGTTCTAAGAAAAAAATTCCTTTATCACTTTAATTGAAGTGATAACTTTATTTAAGGAGAACAGCTTCTTAACAATATCCAATATTTCCCCTTAAGGAACATGGCTTACCTTGCTCATTTGCTGACCTTCATGAAGGCTTGAGGTTTTCTATTTCTATTTATGTTGCTATTATTAATATAATCTTACCTAATAAAAGAGAAACATGCAAATTAACCATCACTCTGCTATGCCAACAGCCAATCAGAGTGGATATGCAAATTAACCCAACAAAGATGGAGGTTAATTTGCATATGCAGGCACAGAGCAGTGTGAAGCCTGCTATGAGGGAAGGGGGGAGCGGAGGGAGCTACTGGAGTGGTGCTGCAGACAGAAGCCAGGATGTGCCGGCTCCAGGTGGCCCGGGAGCGGGGTCTTGCCGGCTCCTGGGTGGCTGGGAGTGAAGCCAGGGGCCTATTCTTGCACGAATATTGTGCAATGGGCCTCTAGTACATACATATTATACATGTATTGTATAATCAGGTAATTTAAACTAACATGTGGAAGCCATTGATTTTTATATACTTACTTTATAATTGGACTCCTTGTTTTTTTTAATGTAAATGATCATATGATAGGCAAATGACAATAAATTTAATGCCTTTCTAATATTCCTCTGCTACTTCTTTTTCTTGTTGTTCTGAAATTTTGGGATCAATGTTAAACACTAGTGGTGATAGTTATAGCCTAATATTAGTGGGTATACCCTAAGTATTAAACATTAAGATACTGATTTGTGGTAATTCAAAGCAGGAGCCATCTAATTCTTAATATAACAGTTTTTGCTTGCTTTTTAAATCAGGAATGGCTGTCAGGATGGGTTTAAATATTGGTATCTTCACATTGATTTTGCCTGGCATGCCCTATAAATTTACACGTAACAGGCTCTTTTTCCCCCCTCCAATTTAGGAGAGTTTAATTATATCCTTGATTTTAGGTCTGTGTTAATATTGTTTTAACTCTGAATTTAAAGCAACAGTTTTAACTCTGAATTTTTATCTTCACTCAGTTTTCTATATTCACCATCCTCTCTCTCATTATTTTGAACTTTTTTCTCTCTGCATTTTAGGAAGATTTTTGGCCTCCATATTATGGACTCAGTTTTCTATCTTGTTGAGTCTAGAGACTTTGTTGCTTTCTATATTTTCAAATTCCATTCTATTGTTTTAGTATACAAGGTGGGGCAAAGTAGGTTTACAGTTGTGAGTACCCAAAGCACTGTTTATTTTTGTATTATTAATTATTGCATTATTTTCCATATGAACAACTATATGCCAATTTTGTCCCACCCTGTATTTATATTATTTTATTATCCAACTAGTGGCTTGGTGCATGAAATTCGTGCATGGGGGGAGGGGTGTCCCTCAGCCTGGTGTGCACCCTCTCCAATCTGGGACCCCTCATTGGATGTCCAACTGCCAGTTTAGGCCCGATCCCTCTCACAATCCAGAACTGCTGGCTCCTAACTGCTCGCCTGCCTGCCTGCCTGATTGCCCCCTAACCACTCCCCTGCAGGCCTGATTGACACCTAACTGTTCCCCTGCCAGCCTGATGGCCCCAACTGCCCTCCCCTGCTGGACTGGTCACCCCCAAGGCTTTTATTAGTATAAATATGACCCTTCACAGAAAATTTCACTAACCCTGCTTTACAATAAGGGCTTGATGATTGAATCATTGGGGCCAGACACCAATATTTCCTTTCTTTGAATAGTGGAGGGAATAATTATCTTGTCTTTAAGTTGCCCTGAACATCAGATGAAATAATGACTTAGAAAAGTATAAAAGCACCAAATAAAGACAACTGTCTTTTTTATGTACTGAAAAGACAATAAAGTGGTAAAATGAAAAACACTATTTTTATTCTCCCCCTTCCTTCCTTTACAGCCTTTATTTAAACTTTGAAATTTATAAAAATGTCACTCCTATTTTCATTTTTTTACATTCAATATTATTTTGTATTAGTTTTAGGTTTTATATTAGTTACAGAATAATAGTTAGACAATCATATACTTTACAAAGTGTTCCCTTATATTTCCAGTACCCACCTGGCATCATACCATCATTACAACACTATTGACTGTATTCCCTATTTAAATGACAATAGGTTTACAGGTTCCTTCCAATCTTTCTTTTGTGTTGCTCATCCTTCCTTTTCTTTCTCATTTCTTCCCTCATTTTCTTTATATAGTATCTCAATTGGCCCTCAAAGCTCAGGGAAGGTACTGGAACACGCTTAATCTGTTTTACAGACCAGGAAACTGAAGCCAATTCCAGTTGGCTGCAGAGCTTGACACAGCGTGCAGGGAGCCCTCACAACCGTGTTACCTCTGCCCTTCCTAAGGGGCAGCCATGGGGCAAACAGAACAAACCTTCCCGTCAGGCTTCCAGCCTAGTTCTCAAGCACCTCTTCATCACGGACACTCCACATTCTTTCCTCTCCCCCGCCCCTGCCCCATTCTTTACTGCCCCCCCCTTCTCTGGAGCAGGTGGTAGACTTCGCGCAGCAATCTGCCTCACACCTCTGCTAGGTCTCCACCCTCACCTGGGTCACCTCCTTTCTTTCACATTCGGCCTTCATCCATCCCTCTCTCCTGCAGTGCTTGTGCTCCAGGCCCGAAAGAAAAGGACCAACGCCAAGAAGGACAAAGCCCAAAGGAAGTGAGTCTTGAACCCCCACATCCCATTCTCTGGATTTCCTCCAGCACCTTCTCTCTGTGTCACATCTTGAACGGGCACCCTGCGGCCCAGCCACATGGCCTCTGGGCGGCCTGGTAGAGTCAGTCTCCACGAAGCTGTGGCTCTGTGGCCAGAGGCCCCGCCTGGGTCTCAGCAACCACATGCCTGTTGGAAAGGGCTGTTGGAGGAGGACCGGAGCCCATCAGTCATTAGCTCCCCAACTCCAGAGGAGGCACCACACGCTCATGTCCTGGCCGCAGGTCCCGACCCGGCCCCCTCTTCCACTGAGTGGTAGTGACCATTACGAGTCCTGACCAAATTTGCATATTCCTCTTTTATTATGTAGGATTCCCATTTTGAAAACTATTGTGCCAGCCTCTGCCTCTCACTTAGTCATGTCTTCATGTCAGTCTACTTACTGTTGGAGAACATTTTCAGTTGTTTTGCAGAGTCCATATTTTAATTTTGTTAGAATCACAATGAAATTTATCATCTAAACTTTACTTCAGGTTTCAACTATAACTCTGATGTCAGCTGGAATCAACCATGTCCCTGGGATCCAGATGACCATGGACTAATCCTGTGGTCAGCAAACTGCAGCTCTCGAGCCACATGCGGCTCTTTGGCCCCTTGAGTGTGGCTCTTCCACAAAATACCACGGCCTGGGCGAGTCTATTTTGAAGAAGTGGCGTTAGAAGAAGTTTAAGTTTAAAAAATTTGGCTCTCAAAAGAAATTTCAATCATTGTACTGTTAATATTTGGCTCTGTTGACTAATGAGTTTGCGACCACTGGACTAACCCATCGCAGGTTCTGTGGGCAGTCCAATGCCACACACAACATTTCTACGGGTTCCTTGTGGTCACAGTTTGCTCCAGTTTCCTGTTCTGCTCATCAAGAACTCATTTGTTTCTCCTGTGCCATGCTTGTTCTCTTCTCCACTCAGAGCCTACTTTCTCCTCGAGGATGTTGAACTTCTTAGCTCTTTTTCCCCTCAGACTCTCCCCACATCATCGCCATTCTGATCTGCTCCAACCCCTCACAATTCTGGTTCATTTCTTTTTTAATCTCTTGATCTTTTTGCTCACCAGACCATCTTGACTATGCCTAGAAGGCTTCATCTTCAAAACCAGTCATGCTTTACAAGATATGTTCTTAAACAAAGACACCTCATTCCATTTGAGAAACTGCATATTTAGCTCATAAAGTAATATTGTTTCCTGTCCAGTACATTATACTTCATCTTATTTAGCAGTAAGTTTCCTCTTGAGCCCTATATTCTCTTCCCTTTATGATAGAGAATATTTTCATGGTTCCCATATTGGGTTGTTTTCCTGCCCTTTCCACCTTTGAAAACTGAGATTTCTCTAAATGCCCTATAAGACCCTGAAACAGAGTAAAAGATTCTCTTGGGATCCCAATACTGTTTCCCCTCAACCACCCATCCCAGACACTAATATGATCTTCTCCAATCTTAACTTGAAGGTCTCTTTGATCCTCAACATAAGAAAAGAAGGAAGGCCTCCAGGGCTCTAAGCTGATGGGCAGAGACAGTGATTACAGGTGCTTGATGATGCACCTGGGCTAACTTTCTTTGCTGGCCATATGACTAGCCTGGGGACCCCAGGTCCCAGGTCCAGCCTAACCTATTGTTATAGCCACCAACTCAGGAAGGGGCTTCCCCCTTCTCAAGAGGGTAGTCACTTGTAACTCTGTTTTTCCTCCTTAGGAGATATTGGTGGACTCAGCATCTCCATTAATTATTCTAGGACTCTGCCTCCTGGGAGAAGGAGAGTTAGGATGTACTAAGCTCTTCCTTCAATGCAGATTATCTGCTATAGTCCATTAGAAATTCTTCACATTTCTAAAATCCAGATGATACCCTTTTCTAGTTGTAGCATTAATGGATGCTCTTTTACTGTTTCATTCCTTTCAGTAACTGGGCGTGCCCAGTGGGATGGAATTAGATTTTAACATTCAAAGCCACCATCTTATCCAAAAATACTCATAAATTCTTACTTTTTTTTTCTTTTCTAATTTATTGAAAAGATTTTTAAGTTTAAGTCAGATATTCATAAGGTTTTGGGGTTTGGAACATGTCTAGAGAAAGGCTCACTCAAAAAAAATAAAAAATAGCCCTGACGGGTTTGGCTCAGTGGATAGAGCATTGGCCTGCGGACTCAAGGGTCCCAGGTTTGATTCCGGTCAAGGGCATGTACCTTGGTTGCAGGCACCTCCCCAGTAGGAGGTGTGCAGAGGCAGCTGATCGATGTTTCTCTCTCATCGATGTTTCTAACTCTGTATCCCTCTCCCTTCCTCTCTGTAAAAAATCAATAAAATATATTTTTTTAAAAATAAAAAATAAACTACTATCGTAATCTAACTGCATACAGAGAAACAGGGTAGCATTGCCTCTATTTTTGTTAAGATAATCTTTGGATTTCTTTACTCCTGTTAGGGAAAAAAACAAAAAAAAACAGCTTAGAGAAATTTGAACACATCCCAAAAACAATACCCAGCTGAAAGTTCCTTTTACTATAGTTTTCTCAGGAAGCAGAGCAAGTCTTTCCATTTCCCTGCATGTCCCTTAAAGGTCAAAAGAACAGGGAATGTTTTTAAGGGTATCTTGTTTGCTTTTGTTCTCACCAGCCCTCAGATTCCCTGGGAATGCCAGACTCTAATAAGCAAAATAATCTAAGGAGTGGAAGAAACAGCAGGCACCTTTTAGATAGGATGTACTACAAGCAGAACATTGACCTTGGGTCAGCTCTGCACCTAGTTGCTGTTTTGAAGTTGGCAAAGTTCCATCTGCTTGGTAACCAAAATCGAGATGGGGAGGCAACTGCTCCCAGTGAATTCAAATTAAGTGACCTTAATAGAAAGATATAGATAAAATGAAATTCTATTTGGTAAGTGAAGTACCACAAATCAGGTCAAGTCCATGATGGAGTGGCCCTGTGACTGCACATATGAACCAAGTCCCAAGAGGAGTGTCAGAATTCTGCACTGCCACAGACCTCAGAGTGTGTTTGGGGTTCATCTAAAGAAGCCTTCTTAGTGCTTCCCTGGAAGGTCCTTGCCACTACTGTCACTTAATTTTTACATGCTTCAATTCCATGATTGGTCCCACCTGTTCTGACATTATTACCTACAGCACACTTTTTCTTACTTCCTTATGTGAGTTTGCTAAGCTAAAGCTGGAATTGTGATCTGTGATCATTTCTGCTCCCTGCTATCGCTCAGTTGAAGAATTGAGGGTACAAGACATGTGTGTCAGACAACAAAAGGCCAAGCTACCTCTCTCTAGCAGAAAGGCCATCAAAAGAGAAGTGTGTTACCCTGGGATTAGTGGCAAAACTAGCCTACCTGGGTCCAATATAAAGTCTCTGGAGGTCTTTGTGCTTCCCCCAACCTGTTGTAGAAACAAGAACACTTCATTTTGGCTTACTTTAGAACAGTGTTAATAATTAAATCGCATCATCTTTGGTAATATACTGATTTGCTTATATAAAACTATAGTTTACATGTATTTTTAAATATTGTCATCTCACAGATATATTTGTCAAGGTAGGAGGATGGAGCACATTTTATTTAGCAGTTTGGTCATCTGATTTAAGACTTTTAAATGTTTAGGCATACAGTCTGTGGGCCTCCACATGGGCTTTGGTCCCAGGGCCAGCAAATGTTAGGAGTGGTCCTAGTGGGAGCTTCCTGGGAGTGTGGTCCAGTCCTCTACACGGACAGCTTTTTCTTGGGGAGGAGCTATTCTGGAATTCTAAGAAGTAAAACCTTCCCTGTTGCCTTGCACATAAAGGACAGTTTATTTCATGTCTCTTGCCATCAGGTTCTAGCTTTTACATAATTTGTATGTACAGCTTGATGCTTTCCTGTTGTGCCAGGGCTAGGGCCTTAAAAACAACAAACCACTTAAGAACTAAACCAAATTAGAATTAAAGAACTGGAAACAGACTGAGTCCAAGTGAGGTCTTTGGGACAGAAGCATGGCACCATCTGGAAGCTTGTTAGAAACACAAAAATCTCAGGTCTCACCGCAGCCAGACTGGATAAGACTAGGCATTTTAACAAAAGTGTGAGAAGCATTTCTATAACTCTGGACTGAAGGAATAAAGGTGAGAACTAGAGAGAGAATGGTGACTCAGGGTCAGCTCAATGCCTGGGGAGAAACACCCATGGGAGTACTGGGTTTTATTACTAGCAAGGAGATTTCGGGAGCAGCATAGGAACAGAACAGTTATGACTGGGCCACTGAGTCCTGGAATGGAAAGAATGTACTAAAATATATTTTAGGGTGTCTGTCTATCTATCCCCTCTTCCAGGGCACTCCTGTCCCTAGATCCAGGTGCCCCTGAGTAATCATGTCAAGTACTGTGTGACTCTGAGCCCCCTGGTCACACTTACGTAATCAGAGACAGACCTCAGACCCAAAGGCAGCTAATTCCTGGCCTGGACGGTCACCTATGACTTGTGATCTGGCTGAAAAATAGAAGCTGTGTCACTAAGTTCCTCCTTGGGGGCATTTAGGATGGTTGGGGTGGGAGGGTGGAGGCTGGGATTCTGGAAAGTTATAAAGAGTTAAGGTTGAGTGGCTCTAATTGGTCAAATGCATGCCTAAGGTATGAGGGAATGGAGACAATGAGTAAGCAGAGGAAGCCAGCCAGAAAGAGAGTGAGAAAGAAATGGGTTAGACACACATACAAGGGGGCGGGGCTGGGAAAGAGAAAACGACAAAAAAGGACCTCAGTTTCCATTTTTCTTTGAGCCCATGTTTAGTTTTTTTCTGGGTATGAGCCTTTGATTCTAGCAGCCAACAGACCCTTGGCTAGAAGAGTAGGCAAATTAATTCCTAATAATCTAATCCTGGATAAACTAAGAATACTGATTTATAATCCTTCTATTAGTATTGGCTCAGATACTGGGAAGGATGGGAAGAGTAACATTTGGTGGGAAGAGAGAATATATCTCTGAGAATCGAAGTCTCAGTGTTTGGGCACTCGGTGTTTGAGATTAAAATAGCATGTTTTCTTTCTTATCTTTTGGTTTGTCTCTCTGTTTTTCCAAATTGAAGAAAAATGTTCAAAAGTCCAACAGAAAGCTCAGATTAGGAGTACTGCTGCTTAAGTACTTACTTCAAGTATAGATTAGCCAAACCAATTTTGCTAATAGAGTCTTAATATTTTAACTTGGGAAGCTTAATTAGGGAGATTAATAATACAGCTAAAGCAGACTAGGCTTGAACCTAAGCTGTGTCCATCACAGGGCTACGTAGACATGTATTATGCCCATGAGGGGTTGGTGCAAAGGAGTCGGATCTTGAGACTCCATTTATATGAGTTGTTGTCAAAGGTACATGAACATTTGCCCACACAAGAGGACAGGGTCTTGGGAGAACAGTGTGGATCTGAGTGCTAGGAAGAGAGGGGCTTCTGAAGATGCCAAAAGAATGTTGTCCCTAAAAAGTCTGAAACATCAAAACAAGCCACAATGTTTTGAGGCCCAGGTGACATAAAATGGGACAAAAATGGAGGAGGTGTTCCCCTACTTAAGCACTGAGGGCATCAGCATCACTCGGCATCCCAAGCCTTCTGGGCTGTCCACATTTTGTTTTAAGCTGGCTTACTAGCTTGTGTGCCATGTGACCTTGCTTTGTTTATAGTCTATACATTTAAACTCTGTCCAACACCTGTTTTTTAATTTTTTTTCAGCTCCTGATGTTATGCATAGCCCAAATCTTTGTGTGTCTGCTGGTCTTCAACAGGACTTAACTACTGTGATCTCTTATCTGGTCTCCCTGCTTCAGTTGCCCTCCTACACTCTACTTTCAGCATAATAGCTGGTGGGCACTTTCAAAAATGGAAGCATCTTCTTTATAGTCCAATGTCTTCCCATCATCTGTCGCACAAACCATACTCCTCCCCCTAATCTACAAGCCCCTGGGGTTCTGGCCCTTGCTGATCCCTCTGACATCTGTTTCAGCTCTCCTTTCTGGATTCACTTATTTACCTGCTTTTCCTTTCTCTTTTTCAATCACCCCAAGCTCCTTCCCACCTCTGAGCCTTTGTGGAATCTGGTCCAGCTGCCTGGGCTCCTTCTTATGTCAACTCAAATGCTACCTCTTTTGCTAAGCCTTTCCTGATCTCTTTGTTTAAAGTGGCCTGCTCTATGCTGAAGCTAGAATCCCATGACGGTGTTTTATTTTTTCATCCAATGTGTTGTTATCTAGAATTCCCATGTTTCTCTTTCTTGTTTGTTTGCTTATTGCCTATCTCCTCCTTTCAATACAACGAAAACTTCATTGTGGCAGAAACCTCATCTGCCTTGTTCACTGCTGTATTGCCAGCACCTAGAACATCTTCAGGGGCACAGTAGGTGCTCAGTAAACATGCATTGAAAGCATGGATAAGTGAATTGCCGCCTATGTCTGATCTCCCACTGGCCACTTAGATGGCATGCCTGCATGTGCTCCTCTGGCTGTGGAGACTGCCCTCTTCACTTGTACCTGTTTCTGGCAATTCCAATAAACTACTCAGATCAAGCTCCATCCTTGGAATTTTCTCTAACTCTGGAAGAGGAAAGCTAGAGGGTGGTTGACTTTGAGCATTTAGACCTTCCCATTCCACATCCACTTGACGCTGCAGATAAATCCTTCCTATGAGCACTTTGCTCTGCCTTGTTGCTCTTTATGTGTTGACCCTATTCTCCAAGAGAACTGACCTGCCTATTGGCAACACCTGGGGAATGATTTGCCTGGCATGTGTCCACCCAGCACCAGCCAGCCGAGGCAGATGGACTGAGTCCCACAGCACAGGCACACCCACTGGGGCCACTCCTGAGTCTCAGGGCTATTTCTGGAGAAGGGAGTTTTATTGTGAGCTGGGAATCTACATAGATCTGTTTCTTGTCCAGCAGCCTCCAGCCTTGGCTGATGGGACTCAGAGTGGATATTTGACTCACACTGAGCCAAAAAGAATCCCTCTCACAAAATTTTGAACAGTAAATGTGTGTAAAGTAAATCAACTCTGTTGAAGCCTAATTTATATACAGTAAAGCTCACCTATCTTAAGTTCAATGAATTTTGATTAATATATGCACCCATGAAATTACCACCATAATAAAGACATAGAATATTTTAATTATCCTCAAAGGTTCCCTTTGCAGTGAACTCCTTCACTCTATCCCAGGCAACCATGCATCTATTTCCTGCCACTATGGATGAATTGGGCCTTTTCTAGAGTTTTGTATAAATGGAATCATACAGCATGTATTCCTGTGTCTGGCTTCTTTTTGTAAAAAAATATGTTTTTTAAATTGATTTTAGAGAGAGGGAGAAACATCAAAGTGAGAAAGAAACATGGACTGGCTGCCTCCCACACGAACTCTGACAGGGGATCAAACCCAAAACCTGGGTATGTGCCCTGACTGGGAATCAAACCAACAATCTTTCTGTGCATGGGACGACACTCAACCAACTGCGCCACACCGGCCAGGACTCCTGCGTCTGGCTTCTGTCATTTGGCCCAATTCTGCGAAATTTATGCAAGTTGTTGCATCTACCACTAATTTGTAGAATAATCAGTTTTGGTCACAAACTAACAGTCAATCAACACAGAAGAATGAGGCCAAGATGCCAAGGGAAATAGAGATGGAAGACCACAAGGTCTAGGAGGGATAGAGTGATCTCAGAGCCTGGTTCTAAAACAAAAGCTTTAAAAAACAACCACTGTTCTCCAGGCAGTACCATCCCATTTATCAAAACAAAGGGAGAAAAACAAGCCCATATATGAGTATATTTGTCTAGGCAAAGGCTGGAAAGATACACACCAACAGGTTAATTGTGGTTATCTCTGGGTGGTGAGATAATGGATGTTTAAAAATATTATTTTTTACTTATCTGAAATTTTAATTTTCTGTCATCCACAAATGTTATTTTTACTTGAAGGAAAAAAAGTGTTTTTATTTTCAAGTGTGCAGCTTTCAAAGTCAAGGTGGAAAATGTCTCGAATGCTTAACGTTTTTAAATGATGTGAAATGCTCCTAGTTACATTTCAAACCTCTCATGTGGCAGTTACAGTTCTGCCGCTGTTGTTAAAAAATGCAAAACTTGTGAAATGGGATCACTTCTGACTAATGATTCACTAAGTCCAGTTATGTTGAAGGCCCTCTTAAGTCCTCAATTTCTAACTGTTCTCTTTGTGGGTTAAAACTTAACTCAATTGTCCTCCTCATCCTTGAGGCTGCAATCAAGTGGAAAAAATTGTGCTTCCTGTCATTCTCAAAATGTGGGTCTGCAGAATCACTTGGTGTGGTTGTAAAAACGCAGATTCCTGAGCTGCACCCCAGATGTACTGGCCCAGAGTCTCTGGGGTTGGAGTTCAGAATCTGACCTTTAAACAACCTTGCTAGGTGATTCTTGTGCACACTAATCTTTGAGAGTTGGTGGATTTGTTTCTGACCAAAAAAGACTTAGCTCCTTTCCTGAATAGGCCTCCTAGGACCCCCACCTCTGATCAGCTGATCTCCACCTTAGCTCCACCTTTGCTCCCAGAACCAGTCATACTCTTAGGCTGAAGAGAACATAATTGATATTTAACCAGTACTAATCCTGTTTTGTTTCAAATAACTGTATGTCCTTTGCTTTTGCACGATTAGTTTTGTCTCTCTTGGGAATCTGGGCACTGCTCTTGAATCTTGGGCCTTCATGGTGACCTTGCTGTCTGGAGACTCCTTAATGTCTATTCTGTTATGTCCTACTCAGGGGTGCTATTATTTTGCATTGCTTGTCTCTTGGCCAACTCTGCTAATTTGATGACTGCCCTCCAGACTGAACTTCTCTATTTGTGTTTATAATCTCCTGTCCCACCCACCCCTGCTGATGGTCTGTGTTCTGTGCTGGTAACTGGGTTTATTTCTAGATGCAGATGCAAGTCCCAGAAGATAATAGAAATAAGAATGGATACAATGAATTAAGTTTCACCTGGACTTATTCCACCAAGTGGAGGAATTATCCCTTCAACAGTGAAGTTTAAACCCATTGAGTCTTACTGAGTCTCACTGAAATTGTTTCTAGTTAGTCTTACAAAAGGATTTTCTGGGTGCTGCTTTATCTACACTTACTTTGCCCTCATTGATTTTTAAAGTTTTGACTATTACATTCATTGAACATATCCTCCAGAATAGAAATAACCAGTATAAAACCAATTATTTATTACTACAATGTTTATATCACATTTAACATCCAAACAGTATTTGTGTGTGTGTTTTAAGTCAACTCAATCACAGTCCACTATTTCAGAATCAATAGCTTCTTTGACATCACAGTAACACTTAGTAAGTATGGTTAAAACTCAAATGCAGAAATTTGGTTAATTGGAAAGTTTAATAAATTTCCAACTTTCTCAAATAGAATTACCAAGAATAAAATTTAGGGGTTTTTTTTGCCTACAAAAATATAGGGCACTAGAATTACCAATACTAGAGAGCTAAGCAAACACCCAGAAGAGATCCTGCTGGACTAGAAAGATTCTTGATAATCTAGGTAAGATGATGGGGGAGCTGTCCTACAAAACGCAGCTGAGCTGGGGCAACATCCTGCAGTGCAATGTTAAAAAACATTTCTTTCAGCCTTATCTGACTTTAACTCTTGAGGATTCACTAGGGCCACAAATAAATAAAAGGATAATTATTTCCTCATTCAGAAATAACCACGAAGGGATCATCTGATATTTCTACTCCCACTGGTCTAACAGACAACTTGGTAAAGTAATAGCCTCTTTCTGGTTAAAATACTATTGGTTGAGGAAGTTGGACTGTTAAATTTGCAGGGAGAGGTATCATGACTTTGGTTAGTAGCTTCATCCTTTTTTATTTCTTTAATTAGATCCTTTAGTAACTTTTTAAGGCAGTAGGTGGGGGTGAGGGTTACTTTTTGCCTTAATGTGGAATGCTGTTGAAAGAACATCCACACCCTTTTAAGGCCATGCCAGGACAGCAGAGAACATGCAAGAAAGCTCTTATTAAGCTTCCTTCCTACCTCATAATAGTGTGGCAACAGAGGCAATCCCTAGCCAGCAGTTTTTTGGCTTGGGGACTCAGTTGCTTAGAAAATTATGCAATAATAGAGTGGGGGACGGGGAGTGGTGGAAGGGGCTTCCTGTTACAACTACTAAAACCAAATAATTTACTTAAAATTGACATCCAGATCCTATGTGCTCTATCCATTGAAACATTTTTTAAACTTTTTTTTTAAATCTTCACCTGAGGATATGTTTTTTTATTGATTTGAAAGAGAGAGAAATATTGTACATTTTACTTCCCAGAGATTGAACCCACAACCTTCTGGTGTACAGTATGATGCTCCTATCTGATAGATCCTCCCTTCCCCCAACTGATGGACAAAGAATGACGTAAACTCCATTCCTGAACACCTAACCAGGCACCTTATATGGACTAAACATTGAACCACCAATCAGCACCTGCCAAATATCCTGAACCCCGATTTCTAAAGTCCCTAATTGTGTGCCTTATATGAAACCAGCAATCAGCGTGTGCCAAGAAGCCCTATCCCTTCCGTTTCCTCCCCTCAAAAGGTGCCTCCATCCCGGTACGTGGGCTCTTTTCCACCTGGAATATAGCCTGGCAGGATCTTCTCCTCTAATAAAGCCTGTGTCCTGGACTCCAGCCCTCTGTTTCATCTTTCATCTGGTGCCGAAACCCGGGTGAGTGTGGACGATCCTCGGACCTAGCCCCGAGCTCCTGACTCCTTCTCTGGCTCTGCTCAGTGGCATGGTTCTGAGTTGATTGGCCTGCTCAGAACACTTCTCGAACCCTGCCATACCAGGACACGTGGGAATCTCATCGCTTTCTTACCGGTAGGCTTCAGGGACTTTCCCGACCTTCCCCACCTCGTTCCCTTGACCTGGAAGGGCCTCAGAGTTTTCCCGTCTACTAGGCTACATGTTCTACATTCTACGTTCTACAAAAGCCCAGACGCCTGGCTGGGAAAACTCTGCTCTACTCCACGGGAAAGGTCTCGGGGTGATGACCTTGGAACCTTCTCTCGTCTCTCTCTACAGGCTGGCTGAGGAAAAAGGAGGACGCTCCTTCCTTCTTCTCCAACTTTCCGGTGGCCCTTCTCTTTGATCATGGGAACCTCTCATTCCAAACCCCCTCGTAACACACCTTTAGGGTGTCTCCTCGCCCATCTCTTGACCCTTGGTCTTTCCAGCTACATCAAACCAAAGAAACTCATATTTTTTTGTAACACTGCCTGGCCACAACATAAACTTGATAATGGCTCTTTGTGGCCTGAAAATGGCACTTTTGATTCCAATATCCTCCGAGATCTAGATAATTTTTGCCACCGGACAGGGAAAGCTTTCGAGATTCCCTACGTACAGGCTTTCTTTTTCCTCCGCTCTCGCCCCTCGCTTTACTCCTAATGTTCCACCCATCAGATCCTCCTCTCAAAGTCCTCTTTGCCCTCTCAAACCTGTCCTCAACCCCTTTCTCTGTCTTCTGACTGCTCTTTTGACCCAGCGGATCATTCCTCTCCACGTGTCTTACTCCCGCCACCTCCTTACAACCCTGCCACGAAAACCGCACCCCACGCTCTACCTCTGAGAATTCTAACCACCCGCCTTCCCCTGTGCACTCTCCACCAAATCTCCGGCCCCGTGACTGCCAGCAACCAAATTCACAGGTGGCTGGCCATTCCCTTCTCACTTTCTGACCTTCCTGAGAGCCCAAATCCTGAGAACGTGAGCTCCAAAACAGCCTTTGCCATCTAACACTCATTCTCAGGCCACCCAGAGACTGCCTTCTGCAACAGCTTCTTCTGTCCCCGCGTCCATTCTACCCCTGAGGGAGGCAGCAGGAACTGAGGGCAGAGTCTGAGTCCACGTCCCATTCTCTATGTCCAGCCTCACAGATTGAGAGGCATCTCAGGTTTCTTTTTCCACTGACCTGACCACCTTTACTCCCCGACATATGCCGCAAACTTCAAAAAATAGATGCAGGTCCACAAACCCCTCAAAAAGACCTCGTTAACCTGACCTTTAAGGTCTTTAATAATAGAGACAAGGAGACCCAAATCCAAAATCAAAGGCGAGATCAGGCCAAGGCTGAGGCCCAGTAGGAGGCCTTCCAGCTCCTAGCCACCGCTTTCAAACCCCAAACGAAGTGCCAGTCCTCCAACCGCGGGTAAGTCAGGGGCTAAGCCTCCTCCAGGCCCATGCTTCAAATGCAGCAAGGAAGGACACTGAGCCAAGTTCTGCTCAAACCCAAGACCCCCGCCTGGGCCCTGCCTAAGGTGCGGAAGGGAAGGCCGCTGGAAATCAGACTGTGGTCTGGCTCCTCCGGGTCTGGCCTTAGCCAGTCCAGCATGGCCGCCCTCTGGATCCGGTTTGGAGCTCCCAGACCTTCTGGGACTGGCCACGGAAGAAGCTGCCCAGGCCCTGACAGGGCCCCACAGACTTACATCACCAGGACAGAGCCTCGGGTAACGACTGTGGTGGCAGGTAAGCCGATCTCCTTTTAATTGACACTGGGGCCACTTACTCTGCCCTCTCCAAATTCGCTGGGACCCTTGTCCACTCCTCAGTCTCTATTATGGGGGTTGACGGATTAGTCTCACAGCCATTAGCCACCTCACGTCTACTCTGCATCTTACTAAATTCCCCATTCACTCTTTTCTCATTCTACCTCGGTGCCCAGCCAGGGCTACCATGCATCCCTTCATAAAACCCAGTTGTCCCAAACCACAGTCACCTACCTCAGTTTCACTCTCTCACCCCACAAGGCCGAGCCATTCCTTGGACTGTAAACGCCTTATCTCCTCTATGATCATTATCTCTAGGAAAAATGCGTGGTTTAAAATTCAAGCAGCTAGAGGCCTGGAAACAGGCTTTGGGGCCTGCTCCCTCTTCCCCCTGCCTTTTCTCCAGCCTCATCTTCCACTGCTCCTTTCCTTCCTTTTTCTTTTCCCTTGGATAACACCCCATTCTAATATTCCTTCCCATTTTCACTGCAACACAATCTCAATCACTCATCTGTCACCCCTTATTGGTAGCACCATGGTGACTACCCTCTCAGCTTGGAGTGCAGAACTAGAAAAAGGAATCTCATACCCTTTAGTCCACCTCTTCTTATACCTATCAGCTTGTCTCTGGGATCAGGGATTTTTCTTTCTCTGTGGGGAAAACACATACATCTGTCTCCCCATCAGCTGGACAGGAACCTGTACTCTCATCTGTCTCTCACCCAATGTAGATGCAGCCCCCAATGATCAGTCTTTACCTGTCCCCATAACCCATCATATCTGACACAAAAGAGGAGTCCAGATAATCCCTCTCCTCCTAACCCTCGGCATCACAGCAGGGGTTGGAATTGCCATAGGGTGCTTAACCACTGCTCTACCTGTCTCAGAACCTATAAGAAACATGTGGATGCCCAGCAAAGGGAAAAACTGGGACCTTACCCCCAGGGTAACCTATTCTCCCCTTTCATATCACTAGTGAGGCAACTGAGACCTCTACTCTTTTCCCCCTAAAAATAACATCTAGGTCTCAGTTGTAGTTCAGCTCCAGAAAAGCAGCAAAACCAGACAAGTGACACTGTGGCAGCCTCAGGACCAGCTTTTACCTCCCAAGTGACTCAACAGGATTGCTCTCCAGACTTCACCAACCAGTCTCTTGGGGAAATCATCCTGCTGCACCCCTCGTCCAGCACGGAAAGCACTACCTGTTTTTTGCTCGCTTACCCCATGGCTCCTCCCACTATTAGGCCCACTGGTATCTATACGCTTAATTTTGCTCTTTGGCCCTGTCTCATGTGCTGTTTCACTAGTTTTTTGCAGAACAGAATGCAGGTGTTCGCCAACCAGAAGGTGGGAGAGATCTATATGGCATTGAATTCAGAACCTAATACCAGAATCCTTGAGACCCCAGGTAGACGCCCCTAACGACGCCCCCTCTCAGCTGGAAGTAGCTACAGAAGATGGACCTTCATCCCTTGACCTTGACCGGACTCTCAATTTTTTTTTAATATTACCAGAAGCCTGGAATGATAGATCCTCCCTTCCCCCAACTGATGGACAAAGAATGACGTAAACTCCATTCCTGAACACCTAACCAGCACCTTATATGGACTAAACACTGACCCACCAATCAGCACCTGCCAAATATCCTGAACCCCGATTTCTAAAGTCCCTAATTGTGTGCCTTATATGAAACCAGCAATCAGCGTGTGCCAAGAAGCCCTATCCCTTCCGTTTCCTCCCCTCAAAAGGTGCCTCCATCCCGGTACGTGGGCTCTTTTCTACCTGGAATATAGCCCGGCAGGGTCTTCTCCTCTAATAAAGCCTCTGTCCTGGACTCCAGCCCTCTGTTTCATCTATCACTATCAACTGAACCACCCGGCCAGGGCATAGCCATTGAAACTTTTGTTCATCACAACAAGGGAACACGAGTGAGTGAGGACAATGGTGGTGCTGCCTTGGTTTGCCAAGCCTCCATCAACAAAGCCCCTAAAGACAGCACCACATTTTAAAAGGCACCAGTGAAAATATTTAAACGAAGTCACCCAGCATGCTCTCCTTTAGGAGCACAACTTGCATTTGAAGAGAAAAATCAGCTTAGTAAATCTAAAGCTTCAGAGCAAAGAAAGATATCGCTTGCATCATGGTGAAACATAGCAGGCATAAAGCACTGCTTATGCAAAAACAACTGAGTACCACAAATTAAAGAATTTGCTGATTCATTGTATCCTGAATAAGAATTTTAAAGAGAGTTGGCTTGGGTGAACACAATAAAACAATTGGAGAAACATAATGGAGAAAGTGTTTGTTACTCTTTTGTCTTATTTTTTCTCCAAGTAGGGCTAAATAGAAATTATGGCCATGGAAGAATTTGCATGTTTCCTCTGAGTGCTTGCCTATTCTTCCTCTGCACTCCCCTGACTAAGTGAAACTATCATTTTGGCTCTTCTTGCCTAAAGAAAGCAGGGCAGGCCAGCTAGCCTAGGAGACAACTCTGGGTGTTAATCCCAAAGGTGATCTTGGCATCTTGCTATTGAGACCCTTCCTGCAAGTGTTCTGACCTTTGAGAGCCTGGATGTCATGGAGAGACATGCTAAAATTCTGTAGAATATTTTAAAGATTACATATCAACATTTGTAGATATTCAGAAATTTTATTGGTAATATGCTTTCTAATTCACAGTGAAATTATACCTATCTTTGCTATTTCGTAATAAAAATAATTTGCCTATTAAATTGGATCCTTTTTATTCATGTGCACTCTTATATGCACTGCAAATTTTAAAAATTAAAATATTTCTAATTCTCAACAACTTTTAACATAAAAATTAAGGGCAAATTCAAGTCCTTCGAAGGAAAGCTCATTATAGCTCTGAGTCTAGCAGAAGTCTTTGAAGTTAAGACTGATCATACTCCAAGGTGTACACTATATGGATAAATGAAGACATTGGTTGTTATGGAAGATCATGCTGAATCTAGAAAACCTGTACAGTAAAGAAATGGTGGAGGGAATCCCTACCACCCATCCCCAATCAAACAGATGAATACTCTATAGTATTCATTATAAAAAGTAGAAACCCTCAAAGATGTGGGGAATGTAGAAACAGGAGTTCTCACAGAATGAATGAGGCAATACCCACAAAATGGAAGATGAACTCACTGGGAACCTGAGCCATGCATTGGAGCCCTACCCGAACTGCGCTCCTCCCCCGAAAGACCCAGAAGGCAAGAACAATGGGGAATATCTTAGAATCCAAAAAAAAAAAAAGAGGTCTGTGAAAGGAGTTTGATAGTTCCTGTTTTTCAACAGCAGGAACATTTAAAACTATTTTTAAAACTTCCTATAACCTAAACATCTTATCTCTATCTTTGTGACATAATTACTGTAATTTTTATTATTCAACTAGAAGCCCAATGCACGAAATTCATACAAGGGGCTCAGCCCTCACAGCCCCAGCTTCGTCAGGAAGGTCATCCAGAAGGACATCTGGAAGGTCTTTCAGCTGTCCAGTCTAATTAGCATATTACGCTTTTATTATTCTAGATTTTTATACAAAGTAGTGGACTGGGAGAATACCATTTTATAAGTTAGAGTGATTTCCTTTATACAATTTATGGCTTTGTTTGCTTTTTGTGTTTGATATGAACAACTTTTGTTAAGTTCATTTTTTTAAGACAGTTTATTTCTGAAGAGTTTTCCTTTAGTGGAGATTTTTATGACTATCACATGGAGAAGACTGGGAGAAACAGATGCAATGCTTTAAAAAACATTTAGGTCTATTGCTTATATGCCATGTCACACAGTAGAAAGAATAATACATTTCATTTATGAATAGCTTAGACAGGGGTGAGGAATGTCTGGCCTGCGGGCTACATAAGGCCTGAGAAATCACTTCGTCTGGCTCTGCCAAGGCATTAGTGGTGAGTTAATTAAATGTTTGACCAAATATAGCAGGCTAATTTTTAAGTTGATAATTTTATATGGCCCGCAAATTATGTTATAAATATCCAAATGAGAGGAGAACCAAGATGGCAGCATAAGTAAACACCTGTACTTGCAGGCTCCCACAACTACATCAAAATTACAACTAAAAGACAGAACAACTATCATCCAGAACCATGGAAAAGCTGGCTCAGTGGAAGTTCCACAACTAGAGAGGCAAAGAAGAAAGCTCATTGAGACTGGTAGGAGGTGCAGAGGCGTGGAAAGGGCTGGCACCCGGGTACGCTGCTTTTTTTAATTGGGAGGGAGATACAAGTTCCCGCTTGCTCTGAACTCCAGTGCCAGGTGATGAGACTCTGGGAGACCCAGACACATACTGGGAGAAACTGGACTGTCTGTCAACAGGGCAGGAACAAGGGGGCAGCTTTCTTCCAGAAGGACGTGCTTGCAGCAGTCATTGTTCCTGTGCTGAGATCTCCCTGATGCAGGGCTGACTGGCAGCCATTGCTGTTTGTTCCACCCTGGAGATTTCCCGAGACCCCACCCCACCCAAGCTGTGCACAGCAGCTTTTGCATATGAATGCCCTGTCCTTTCTTAGCCTAAAACCTGTCAAACAAGCTGCACGTGGGTCAGGGAGCCTCAAAGCTATTAAAAGAAGGCTAAGGCCAGCACCAGCACCAGCCTGTCTTGCTTCATAGCTGGGCCTCATCTGGGCACTTCCAAACCTGATACAAAGAGGAGGAATCTGCAGATCTCTCTGTAGCTCCTACTGGGTGGCCCCAGGCAGTGGCTGACTTTGCACCTGCTTGGAGATCCAAGAGCCAGTGTACCCAGTGGTCAGTGTGAGACCATACCAGATTACAACTCTTCACATCCTTAAGTGACACACTCAAGGGGCAGACTTAGTGAGCACCAAAACCCCACTGTAGCAAGTCCTGCCCCATAAGGGTATCTCCTGCACAGCAGCTCTTCCATTGTAGACACAGCTGGTCCTTACAGCCAATTGGCCTGGAGGTCAATTCCTCCCTGTGATACCAACAGCAATCAAGGCTCAACTACAACAAGGCTGTGCACATAGCCCTAAAGGGGTGCACCAACAGTGTCTACCTCAGGTGATTAAGGAGGCTGAGCCACTGGGCCCTATAGGACACCTACTACACAAGGCCACTCTATCAACTCAAGGAGACTTAGCAGCTACCCAATACATAGAGACAAACACAGGGAAGCAGCCAATATGCAGAGACAAAGAAACATGTCACAAATGAAAGAAGTAGAAGAAAGCAAACTACTGGATATAGAGTTCAAAACCACAGTTATAAAGTTACTCAAGAATCTTCTAGAAACCTCCAAGGAACTTAGTGAGACCTTCAAGGATCTTAGTGAGAATATAAAAAAAAAAGGAAAAGGACCAGTCAGAAATCAAGCATACACTGACTGAAATAAAGAATAATATACAGAAATTCAATGGTAGACTAGAGGATCCCATGAATCAAGTCAAAGATTTGAAATACAAGGAAGTTAAAAACACCCAACTGGAAAAGCAAAAAGCAAAAAGAACCCAAAAATATGAAGATAGTGTAAGGAGCTTCTGGGACAACTTCAAGTGTACCAATATCCAAATTATGGGGGTGCCAGAAAAGAGAGAGAGCAAGATACTGAAAACCTATTTGAAATAATGATGACTGAAAACTTCCCCCACCTGGTGAAAGAAATAGACTTACAAGTCCAGGAAGCACACAGAACCCCAAACAAGAGGAATCCAAAGAGGACCACATCAAGACACATCATAATTAAAATGCCAAGGGCAAAAGACAAAGAGAGAATATCAAAAGCAGCAGGCGAAAAACAGTTGGTTACCTACAAGGGAGTACCCATATGACTGTCAACTGATTTCCCAACAGAAACTATGCAGGCCAGAAGGCAGTGGCAAGAAATATTCAAAGAGATGAACAGCAAAAACCTACAACCAAGATTACTCTACCCAGCAAAGTTATCATTTAGAATTGAAGGTCAGATAAAGAGCTTCACAGACAAGAAAAAGCTAAAGGAGTTCATCACCACCAAACCAATATTATATGAAATGCTGAAGGGTATTCTTTAAGAAGAGAAAGAAGAAGAAAAAGGTAAAGATAAAAAAAATATGAACAATAAAGTGAGAAAAAATACATATCTATAAACAAGTGAATCCAGCCCTAACCAGTATGGCTCAGTGGATAGACCGCTAGTCTGCGGACTCAAGGGTCCCAGGTTCAATTCTAGTCAAGGGCATGTACCTTGGTTGCGGGTACATCCCCAGTAGGGGGTGTGCAGGGGGCAGCTGAATGATGTTTCTCTCTCATCGATGTTTCTAACTCTCCCTCTCCCTTCCTCTCTGTAAATAATCAATAAAATATTTTTTAAAAAAACAAACCAAGAAAACCCACAAGTGAATCTAAAAATCAAATGAATAAAAAATCTGATGAACAGAATAAACTAGTGAATGTAATAGAATCAGGGGCATGGAAAGGGAGTGGACAGACAATTTTCGGGGGTAAAGCGGTGTGGGGGGGGTGCGGGAAGAAATTGGACAAAGATTTTATATTTATGAACATGTACAGTGGGGTGGCAAGGGCCTGGGTGGGGTGGGAACTAGATGGAGGGGAGCTATGAGGGGAAAAAAGAGGAACATCTGTAATAATCTGAACAATAAAGATTAAAAAAAAAGGATATAAGACTTAAGAAAAGAGTTAACATGGAATGGTCTGTTGAATCTCAGAGGGTAGGTAGGGATGGGTGTGTGGGTGGCAAGAAATCAACCAAAGAACTTGTATTCATATATGCATAACCTTTGGAACAGACAATGGTGTGGTGAATGCTGGGGTAGGGGTGAGGTGGGGGGGGGCGCTAAAAGGGATCAATAGGGGGGAAAAGGGAACATATGTAATACTTTCAACAATAAAGATATTTTTAAAAATAAAAATAAAATACAATAAATAAATATCCAGCCCTGGCTGGTTTGGCTCAATGGATAGAGCATCAGCCTGCGGACTAAAGGGTCCCGGGTTCGATTCTAGTCAGGGGCACATGCCTGGGTTGCGGGCTTGATCCCCAGTGGGGGTCATGCGGGAGGCAGCCAATCAATGATTCTCTCTCATCATTGATGTTTCTATCTCTCTCTCTCTCTCCCTCCCTCTCTGAAGTCAATAAAAATATATTAAAAACAAACAAATAAATAAATAAATATCCAAATGGCCCTCAGCAGAAAAAAGGTTCCCCACCCTTGCTTAGGAGAAAAGAGAGACCTAAACTTAACTTATAATAAAAACTTAGATATAGTACTTCTTTTTATATAACCTGCCCTGAAAAAAAACAAGTTATGCTAAGTGGAAACAGTCTGTTCATCTAAAAACTTTAATTATTTGGCTCCATCAAGCACTTTTTTTAACAGTCAAAAGTTAATATGTCCAGGTTCACCTACTATCTACTGAACAGCATGCATTGTTTTTGCTGGTTAAACAATATAAACAACGATTTTTAGATTCCACTGTGATGCTGAGAAACTTAAGCCTGCCTACTTAAAAAAAAAAAAAAAAAAGTCACTTAAATGCCAAGAGGTAAGAAAATAAATGCAGACTGCTACAGGGATGATTAATTTGGAAGCCTTTTGCTTGTTTCTTTTTTTTTTTAATTTAATAAATCTTTATTTTTCAGATTATTACAATTGTTCCTCTTTTTTCCCCCCATAGCTCCCCTCCACCCAGTTCCCACCCCACCCTCTGCCCTTACCTCCCCCGCACTGTCCTCATCCATAGGTGTATGATTTTTGTCCAGTCTCTTCCCGCACCCCCCCACTTCTTTCCCCCCCAAGAATTGTCAGTCCACTCCCTTTCCATGCCCCTGATTCTATTATATTCACCAGTTTATTATGTTCATCAGATATTTTATTCACTTGATTTTTAGATTCACTTGTTGATAGACATGTATTTGTTGTTCATAATTTTTATCTTTACCTTTTTCTTCTTCTTCCTCATTTTAAAGTATACCTTTCAGCATTTCATGAAATACTGGTTTGGTGGTGATGAACTCCCTTATCTTTTTCTTATCTGTGAAGCTCTTTATCTGACCTTCAATTCTGAATGATAGCTTTGCTGAGTAGAGTAATCTTGGTTGTAGGTTCTTGCTATTCATCACTTTGAATATTTCTTGCCACTCCCATTTGGCCTGCATAGTTTCTCTTGAGAAATCAGCTGACAATCCTATGGGTGCTCCCTTGTAGATAATTAACTGGTTTTCTCTTGCTGCTTTTAATATTCTCTCTTTGTCTTTTGCTCTTGGCATTTTAGTTTTGATGTTTCTTGGTGTGGTCCTCTTTGGATTCCTTTTGTTTGGGGTTCTGTGCACTTCCTGGACTAGTAAGTCTATTTCTTTCACCAGGTGGGGGAAGTTTTCAGTCATTATTTCTTCAAATAGGTTTTCAATATCTTGCTCTCTCTCTTCTTCTGGAAGCCCCATAATTCGGATGTTGGTACGCTTGAGGTTGTCCCAGAGGCTCCTTACACTATGTTCAAATTTTTGGATTCTTTTTTCTTTTTGCTTTTCCGGTTGAGTGTTTCTTGCTTCTTTGTATTTCAAATCTTTGACTTGATTCTTGTGGTCCTCTAGTCTGCTGTTAGGTCTCTGTATAACATTTTTTATTTCAGACAGTGTATGCTTAATTTCTAGTTGGTCCTTTTTCATATCCTCAAGGGTCTCATTAAATTTATCAGCCTTTTCTAGGAAATTCTTGAAAAACCTTATAACCATGGTTTTGAACTCTATATCCAGTCGTTTGCTTTCCTCCATTTCTTTCATTTGTGATCTGTTTCTTTGTCTCTGCATTTTCGCTGCTTCCCTGAGTTGGTAGAGTAGCTTTGTGTGGTAGGTGTTCTATATGGCCCAGTGGCTCAGCCTCCCCCAATTACCTGAGGTGGACACTTTTGGTGCACCCCTTTGTGGACTGTGTGCACAGCCTTGTTGTAGTTAAGTCTTGATTGTTGTTGGTGTCACTGGGAGGAATTGACCTCCAGGCCAATTGGCTGTGAGGATCAGCTGTGTCTATGCTGGGAGAACTTCTGAGTGGAGACACCTTTATGAGATAAGACTTGCAAAACAGCAAAAGCCTCTGTGCTCAGCTTGGATGGGGCAGAGTCTCAGGGTGGAGCAGACAGCCTTGGCTTCCCGTCATCCCTGCCCTATGAGGGCCCTGGGTCTCAGTGTCTCTCGGTAATCACTGTAATAACCTCTGAGAGAAAGCCGCTCTTGAGTTTTTCCCGCTGCCAGACATTCCAGTTTCTCCCCGAATGAGTCTGGGTTCCCAGAAACTCGCCCGGAACTGGAGTTCAGTGCAGTCGGGAGCTTCCATCTCCCTCCCGCTTTAGAAAGCCAGTCACGCACTCAGCTGCCTGTGCATTCAGCCGCCCATCCTCTCTGCACACACGTGCCTCCGGGCCTCTGCCTCCGCAGCTCCCCTGAATCTCAGTGTGCTTTTTCTTTTTTCTGACAGTCCTGTTTCTCCCCAAATGAATCTCGGTTCCCAGAAACTCGCCCGAAACTTGAGTTCAGCGCAGTCAGGAGCTTCCGTCTCCCTCCTGCTTTAGAAAGCCAGCTGCCCACTCAGCCGCTCTTCCTCTCCGATTGCTCGTGTGTCTCCATACCTCAGCCTTTTGCAGCTCCTCTGATTCTCAATGTGCTTTCCTCTTTCCTTCTAGTTGTAGAATTTCCACTCAGGCAGCTTTCCTGTGGTTCTGGATGGTATCTGTTTTGTCTTTTAGTTGTAGTTTTGATATTGTTGTGTGAGGCAGCAGTTTAGGTGTTTACCTATGCCGCCATCTTGGTTTCTCCTCTGCTTGTTTCTTTTAAATAATATGCTGATTGGAAATAAAAGGGCTCTGAATTAGAAGCCTAGCCCTGCTACATTTTAATGCTTTGTGCTCTAGGTAATATAATTTCAGAAACCTTGATTTATTCAGCAGGTACCTTAATCTGAATAAAGAAAAAGGAGCTGGGAAAATATCCCTGATGATGGATTTCTAGGTAGTTTCCAGATATTAAATACCACTATTGTTCTTTTATTCTCTTACTAGTAGCCTTGCGCAGGAATCCATGCACCAGTAGCTTGCCAGTAGCTTGCTGCCACCCTCAGTAGCTCTCCGCCCACTGCCCTGCCCCCTCCTGTAGCTCTCCACCACCCGCTTGTAGCTTGCTGTCCCACCTGCCTGCTGATCCGTGATCTGGTCATTAGGCAGTCAGTCATTACGCTTCATGGCATAATGACCATTTGCATATTACATCTTTATTATATATGATAAGCAAATTTTCTCACATGGTTCCAGGAATGAATGTTAGATTGACTTTCCCATTGCTTTCTCTCTCTCTTTCTCTCTCTTACAAGAGTTTATTCAAGCCAAACTGACAAGATCTCAAATGCTTCCCTTTTCCATTGTTCTCTTGGTAAGGAGGCATGATGGACACTTGGTTCCTGAACTATTTAGCCTATATAATAAAAGGCTAATATGCAAATCAACCAAATGGTGGGCCAACCGGTTGCTATGACACGCACTGATCACTAGGGTGCAGACGCTCAATCCAGGAGATTCCCCCTGGTGGTCAGTGCACTCCCACAGGGGAAGCGCCACTCAGCCAGAAGCTGGGCTCATGGCTGGCGAGCGCAGCGGCAGTGGCAGGAGCCTCTCCTGCCTCTGTGGCAGCTCTAAGGATCAGGCCTAAGCTGTCAGTCAGACATCCCCTGAGGACTCCTGGACTGTGAGAGGGTGCAGGCTGGGCTGAAGGACCCCCTCCCCTGAGTGCATGAATTTTGTGCACCAGGCCTCTAGTTAATAATAATAATAATAGTCCTTACTGGTTTGGCTCAGTGGATAGAGCATTGACCTGCAGACTAAAGGGTTCCAGGTTCAATTCCGGTCAAGGGTATATACCTTGGTTGCAGGCACATCCCCAGTGGGGAGTGTGCAGGAGGCAGCTGATCGATGTTTCTCTTTCATCAATGTTTCTAACTCTCTATCCCTCTCCCTGCCTCTCTGTAAAAAATCAATAAAATAAAAAAAGAATACTCTCTAGATAGTACATACACATTAGACTAAGAAATTTAAAAGTGGTGTTCCATAAAGAAATGCTTCAGAGTTCAGAGTAGAAAGATTCTAAAATAAATAAATAAATAAATAAATAAATAAATAAATATAATAATAATAGATATATACCAGTATATGGGTGCCAAACTGAAAAGTAGTGGACTATGGTGGCTTTGTAATTTATCAACTTGGCTAGGCTGAACTACATTTCCCAGAATTCTCTCCCTTTATGTTTCTGGCTAGGGTGGACCACAATCTTACACAGATTGGGGCTTGGAAATGAACCATTTTATAGCTCACATTATTGGGACAGCGACTGGACATACAACTACTCTACTTTCCTCTGAATCCTCCTCAAGTTTTTCCAACTCCTGGGCTACATATAAAAGGGGACAGCTTCTCCTGCAGGATTTCTACACCATCACGTCAGATGCAGTTAGAACTGACATGGTTTTAGTCTGTCCATGTGGATAGAAATAAGAAAAGTTATGGTTTGAGTTATACAATAGAATTTAGTTTTGGAGAGATTTCAATACAAGTTGAAAGAAAGGTCAAGTTTGGGGAGGAATATGAAACAGTAAGATTTCAAGGGCTAAGAGAATGAGCTCTTCCTTCTTTCAAAGTCATTTGCTTGGTTGATGGCACATGGTGCAATACATAGATCTTGTAATATAGAAACCTGAAACCTATCTGATCATATTAACCAATGTCACCCTAATAAATTTAATTTTAAAAAAGGAAAAAAGAACAGTCATTTGCTACAAAAAGAAAATTTTGGCAACATATGCTCAGGCTTCTCTTTTCTCCCCACCTCTCTGCTTTCTTTCATCTGTACCTAGTGTACTAAATGAATCCAAACCCAGGAAGTTATTGAAACAAGATAACAAGAGCTAAGTTTCATAGACTTGAAGCCTTGAGTTCTGGGACTGGTATAGTAATGCCTTAAATAATAATTTTCATGTAAGAAAAAACTTTGATTCCTCATATGGCTTGATCATATTTTGGCCTCATTTATTTCCTTTTCATGACTCAAGTATTTGGATTTCAATTCCTTGCCAATTCGTCTATATCCCAATTTGACCTTCCTCTCACCATTAATATTTTCCACCCAAGTTCATATACAGAAACATGTTTGAGAATATCAAGGCTAATTTAAGTCAATAGAAAAGTTAGGTGGTTAATTCTTTAGGAATGCCCCTCCTACCTTCACCCGAAGTAGATGGATGGGAAGTTTTTAAACAGAAAAAAAAAAAAGATAAAGTTGGGAGGAAAACAACGAGAAAGAGGTAAGGATAAGTTCAAGGAAAATGGTTCTACTTTGGCAGAAGAAAAACAAATTGTTTATTTAGCAGCTTTGCTTGTCCTATTTCAAAGCAATAGAACAGGTATAATCTCACTAATTTACCGATACCCATTTTAGCACTGCCTGCTTCTCCATAACTTGCAGCTTATTCCTCATATCAGTTGGTAATTCCAGCTACATAAATTTCTAATGAATCCAATGAAGCCTGGAAGCTAAATGAAAGGTATTCTAATTCTTCATACATAGTTTTTCTTTCTAGAGCTATAAAGCATTTCATAGATACTTTCTCTTTTATTCGCCAAGCATTTCTATGACTTCAATGGAAGGCTGTGTACCCTAGGTCATGTGAATTGTCAGGAAGAGAGAACCACATTCCAGACTTCAAATTTTGGACTTTTTCCACTGAATTCTGCCACCTCTCCTCTCTAGACCCAATGATGTACTTTCCAGACTGTGGTTCTTTCTGACCGATGATTGCTCTTCCTGATTTTTAATTCCCCAAAGAATCTCTCTTGGAGAGCTTCCTCTAGGTTGGTTTCATTTCATTCATCAACCCCTTTGGGTACAATTCCTCAACATGTTACAAATTCAGTTAACATTTTTCTTCCTGACTTCTCATCAAAGCGTTGCTACCCTGGCTTTATGATCATATTTATAGGTTCTTTTAGAACCCTGGGATGGAATATGTCTGGGCCTGAAGACAAGCTAATTTATGGGACTATATGCTCTTTTAATGCCTTCTCACCTCCCTTCTGCTTGAATTCCCTTCTAGAGATATTTGTTTAAAATCACTTTTTGGTTTGAGATCATTTTTTCTAAGAGCAAGTCAAGAGGTTGGCAAACAATGAAAGGTTTTGACTATTGTTTTTGTAACTGACTCAAGGATACCACTTTGCCTTGCCCTATGACTCTGAAATAATTTCTTTGTGCTTTCAAATTATCTATATATATAAAAGGCTAATATGCAAATTGTCCTCTCAGGAGTTCAACTGGAGACCAGGAGTTCGATTGCTCGCTATGATGGGCGCTGACCACTAGGGGGGCAGCATAGAACAAAGGAAGGCCCCGGCTGGCAGCCGGAAGGCCCTGATAGGCCCTGATTGCCAGCCAGGCCTAGGGACCCTTACCCATGCATGAATTTCATGCACCGGGCCTCTAGTATATCAATAAAATTGGAATCAATCACTGGTTTAAAGTATTACAAAGACGTCGATAGGAGAGCAGATCCTAGCTTTTGGAATTTTTTGGTATATGTGTGAACTAGGCTGTGTTGAGGGTGAAATGAATGGTAGATAGGTTATCCAAAATCAATGATTGCATCAGACAAGCCATTGCAAAATAAGAGGATATGTCACTTGCTGGCTCCTCATGTGATATGTATCCATTAACTTTTTGCTACACTTAAATAAATAAAACGAAAGACAGAACCTTTATTTCCACACTCAGAGGTATTTCCCGGATGCTCTACAAAATGTATGCATTGAAATATATGATACAGTGGGCCATGATGATAGCAGTGCCCTGCCTTTAGCAACATGAGAACTGTGGGGTACGGGCATCCACAGAGGTTGCATGAGAGGATGATGATGTTCTCCAAGACACCAGGCTGCTGGAGGAGCTGTTGTCCAAAGGGAGCAAAAGGGGCAATGATGCTCTATTTTCTGGGGCACTAGCATCTGTTCAAGGGATGTGAAAAAGCCTTCTAATATATGCAAGAGCTGCTGCCAGCAGAGCAGCTAGGCTAAGGAGCTGAAGAAAGGAGAAAACTGTCTCTTTTCTTCCTCCTTCATCATCTCCTGTCCCCTCACTCCTCACCATCCCTATGTCCACCCCCCACACACACTTTGCTCCTCATCCCTAAGTTCCTCTGAATCCTAGTCATTAAGATCCCTTCTCTCTCTCCATGTTTCAGCCCTTTCAGTCTCTCTTTTAATGACCTCCCTTTAAGCAGTTTGCCCTCAGAATCCCCTCCCCTAACTACCAAAAACCTTCCTAATAAGATTTAGGGGATAGCCAAGTCAAATGATTTATAAATTGTCTCTCCATATGAATTATTTCTATATATAAAAAAATTAGTCTAATTTATTTGATTCTTAACAGCATTAATTTTGGAATTTCAATTTTTAAAACCAATTTCTGAAAATTTGCCACTGCTCTAATAATATAACAGTAGGGTGCAATATAAAATAAGGACCCAATGGCATTTATGCAGGTTCTTGTACAGGAAATAGAGATGGAACGAGAGGCCTAATACATTAATCCATTGGGGCCCTGTTTGAGGTGATAAGAAAACTTAGGAAACCTATGACTGGGCCAAAGAGGGCAGAGATAATGGATCAGGATCCTTTGATCTTTAGCTCAGTATTAGATTTCAGTTTGGTGGGAAAATCACTCTAACACCCAGGTCTCCAGATCGGTAACTTCATGTTGTCAATAAAACACATGAGCTTTAAAAATCAGGAAGAGGAGTTTGAATCCTGGCTCTGCCTCTTACTACAAGTGATGCAAATCTGCAAACATTATTTAGCCTCTTTAAAAGTGTTTCCAGGACTGGCTGGTTTGGCTCAGTGGATAGAGCGTTGACCTGTGGACTAAAGGGTCCCAGGTTTGATTCTGGTCAAGGGCACATGCCCAGGTTGTGGGCTTGATCCCTCTCCCTTTCTCTCTGAAGTCAATAAAAGTGTGTGTGTATATATATATATATATATATATATATATATATATATATATATATATATATATAAAACTATTTCCGTATCTGTAAAATGGGGCTACAATTAATTGCTGGGAGGTTTAAATGAGCTAACCTGGCAAGGGCAGAGTTTAATTAAGGTTAGCCTTCTCCCCACCCTCTTTAGCCCTTTGCTTGACAGCTAGAGTCAACCTGGATTACACAACTCCTAGATTCCCAGATCACATCTAGGAAGGGAGGGAAGTGACCAAATTTTTATCAGGAATTTAAACTCCTTGTTTATTTGCCCCTTGGCTCAGTTATCTTATCACTGCTGGTATAATTCTCGAAACCACTCTGGAACTCAGTTCATTCCTCAGTGGGATAAGACAATAACAGTCAATGCTCTTAAGACACAGGTTAGATAAGAGGCAACTTACATTTATGAAATACAATGTTACCCAAGGATAAAAATGTAGAGTCAAGCCCTGGCCAGGTAGCTTAGTTGGTTAGAACATAGTCCTGATACACCAAGGTTGCAAGTTTGGTCTTGGCACATACAAGAATTAATCAATGAGTACACAAGTGGAACAACCAAATGGATATTTCTCTCTCTCTCTCTGTCTCTCTCTCTCCTCCCCGCTCTCTCAGCTTTCCTCTTGCTCTCTCTCTCTCAACATCAATAAATAAAAGAATAAAAATGTAGAGTCAAAACACATTTTCAGTAAATGCCATTATAGGGTACAGCAGTGTTTCCCAAAATGTGGGGTGTGAATTGGTACACAAAATGATTTTACGTGGAAATCAGCTGCAGCATAAAATGACATAAAATACATAGAAAGTTATTCCCTTTTCAGTAGTCTTTTTGATTACCTCAAGAATTATCATTTTGGGTCCCTGACACTTGCTTGTTTCTCTCTTTAAAGAGAGAGTAAGCCTCAGGTTCCATGCCTTCAGCAAGAGGCGTAATTAAGTGGAATTTATTTATTATTTTTTTTGGTTTGTTTCCTTTGCTTTTATTACAAGCATATAATATTAATTGGCAAAACACTGAGTACAAGCTTCACTGTCATCAAATCAAAACATTTAAGCAATATTCCAAAAAAGATCTTAGACAAAACTAGCCACCAATAGTACAAAAGTTACACACCAACACAAAGCATAAAAATGTAAACTTTCAAATTAAACAAAAATATGCATCCGCATTGCCATCCCATAACCCATGGCAGCCGCGTCGCCACGTGAGACAGGCTCTGCCCAAACCCGCACCCACTGGGAAAACATGGTTTTCTTACACCCAACAAGCTGTGGGGACAGACACCTGCCCCTCCAGGGACACCCTGATGTGAATTAAGTGGAATTTAGAAATATTCCCCAAGTTTTAATTTTTACATTTATCTTCTTACTATACCAAACATTACTGATTTTTCATTTATGATGATGGCAAAAAAATTTATTATTAAAGTAAATTAAAGTTTTAAAATACATTACATATTAAAATTTTTTATATTTTTAAAAATGTGTTAGCAAATAAAAATATTAAGTGAATTCTAATACAGTGTGGATTCAGACAAATTGAAAAGAATAGTTTCCAAAAAAAAAAAAGAATAGTTTGCAAATAACTGAAGCTAGGAAATTCTGGCCTGTGGATGGGGACTAAGGATACCTGGATTCTGGTCCTGCCTCTGGCAGTAACTTACCTTTGACATTGTTGAAGTTGCTGGAACCTCTCTGAGTCAGCATCTTCATCAGGAAACTAACAGGGTTAGCTTACATGGTCTCCAAGAACCCTTCTGGTTCTAATATCCTATAATTTGAAGCAGATGATTAGAGCATTTCCTGTTCTTTTGGCTAAGAATCAATGGCTTTGTCTTCCTCCCCTATTTTCTCTCCATAATTCCCACCCCCTTTCAGGCATTTTGATATCTAATCCAGAAGAAATATGGATCTCCTTTTTTATTAACACTCATAAATTTAACTAGCACATATTTTATTCCAAAATTGCAAAATGAAGGAATTCTTTGTAATGGAGAGAATGCTGGATTTTGAGGGCAATGTCATTCATCCTGGCCCTAGCTTTGCCATTTACTGACAATGTGATCTTAGGTAACCTTAAGTTCCCTTTAGCACTAAAATTCTATGAAATGCAAATGAATCTATAAAAAGGAAATAGATCAGCTGAGAATTTACTTCCTTTCCTTTCTAATTGCGTATTTACCATATTACAGTAATATTTTAATATAGACTCCAAGCTGAAAAGAGATCTTTATTTTAACCCTCATTTTGATACTAACATGGGATTTGGGACATGGTAGGTAATTAACAAATATTTAATGAATAAATAAAGAGTGGCTTCTCTGGCCAGTTGGCACAATTGGTTGGAGTGTTGTCCCGAACACCAAAAAGTTTAGGGTTCAATTCCTGTTCAGGGCACAAACCTAGGTTTTGGGTTAATCCCCAGACAGGATGCCTATGGGAGACAACTCATTAATGGTCTCTCTCAAATCGATATTTCTCTGCCTCTAAAATCAATAAAAAAACATATCCTCAGGTGAGGATTAAAAATAATAATGATACTTTTTTAAATAAATAAAACTAATTAAAAAATATTTTAAAGTGGCTTCTTGTGAACATAAAGCCAAGAAAAATCATATATCATCAGGTAAGAACTTAATTCAAAGGGAGTTAATTGAGCACTTACTATTTATTTGGCAGCCATATTTGCCAGGCATTATACCTCTTTATTTTCCATAAAGAGCAATTTAAAAAGACATGACCTCTGTCTTCCATTAACTTATAATCCTTTTAGGGGAGATGGCACATATATAAATAACTACATTATGATAAAAGAAATACAGTACACTAGGAAAAGTGCTGAGCTTCTTATGAGCAGAACTGTGCCTCAACCTTATTCTTCCACTAACTAGTTGTATGAATGTGAGGAAGTCATTTGTACAATTGAACATCAGTTTCATCACCTGTAAAATAAGTTTACACTGTATGATCTCTAAGGTACCATTCAGCTGTGAGCCTGAAAGTGATTCTATGCCTCTGAGAAATTAGTTTAAATACTCTTGAAGACTTTTAACTCTATGTTGGAGGTAATCTTTTCAATACAAGCAAAGTCACCAAAATGTTTTTTTATTGGCTTCAATCTTCAATTGCCTCAATTTTTGAACTCTCCTATTAGTGAACTTTCTAATTTGATTTCTCTTTATTTTTTTAAAGACAATAATAAGAACACCTGCTTTCTAAATTAACCTCAACTATTCTATTAGGAGGTTAGATGAAAGATATAATTCAACTCCATTCAACAAATGTTTATTGAACATCAGTTATGTGCAAAGCCCTAAAAATGATTCCAAGATAAAGAAAGGTCATGGCCCTTAGGAACCAACAACCAAGTAGAGAAAAGGAAACATTTCCATTATATCAAGGGTATTCATTTCATAGAAAGGAAAAAACAAATCCAGAAAGCAAGACAATGAGGAAGATAGAAAAGAACTTGAAAAGAAATAATATGGAGGAGTATTGGAAATCAGTCAGAAATTCCTCAGCCTAAAAAAACTATGATCTATAAACTAGCAACTAAAGCCATCAGTAGGAAGATCTAGTATTTAAATCCACTACACAAGGACCAGATAAGCTAGTGGGGGCCAGAAGCTCGAATGGAGATAGCCCAGTGATCGGCAAACTGCGGCTCGCGAGCCACATGGGGCTCTTTGGCCCCCTGAGTGTGGCTCTTCCACAAAATACCACGGCCTGGGCGAGTTATTTTGAAGAAGTGGCGTTAAAAGAAGTTTAAGTTTAAAAAATTTGGCTCTCAAAAGAAATTTCAATCGTTGTACTGTTGATATTTGGCTCTGTTGACTAATGACTTTGCTGACCACTGACCTAGATGATACCCAGATGGTGGTAGATGGAATCAATAAAGATATATTAAAAAAAAAAAAAGAAACAAAATAATAGAGGGGGAAGGAGGTACCAAGTAAGAGAAATCTTTGTGTTTTGTGTAGTATGTGACATGTAATTTTCTTTCCCCTCATAATCTCTATAGAATGGTCACAGGCAGAAACATTCAGAAAAATGAAAATGCAAAGTTCTATCAAAGGAAGAGAAAAATGATTGATATGAGGGAAATCTCCATTATAGTGTGGAATATTCCATTTTGTACAGATTTCTCCTGAATGTCAATGACTGAGCTAAAGGACACAGATAGCATGTGAGTGCCCTGAGTTTAGGGGTAAGGAGAGGAAGAGGAGCCCTGGCTAATAGCTCAATTGGTTAGAGCATCATCCCGATACACCAGGGTTGCAGATTCTATCCCTGGTTAGGGCACATACAGCAATCAACCAATGAATGCATAAGTAAGTGGAACAAAAGTCCCTCTCTCTCTCGTCAATTAATAAAAGGAGAGGAAGGGGAAGGAACTGGGTTAGTTCAGCAACAAGCATAGGGAATCAATCCTGAAGAAGATTAGTGACAGGGGCCTCATGCTTACTCTTTTAGATATCTCCTATATAATAAAAGCCTAATATGCTAAGTGTCTGGTTGGCCGTTCAACCAATCAAAGGATAATATGCTAATGATATGCTAAGGCCACTCAACCACTCACTATGACATGCACTGACAACCAGGGGGCAGACGCTCCAACCAGTAGGTTAGCTTGCTGCTGGGGTCCGGCAGATTGGGACTGAGCAAGACAGGCCGGACACATGCTAGAGCCCTCCCATGTCCCTCCAAGACCCCGATCGTGCACTGGTGGGGTCCCTTGGCCTGGCCTGTGCCCTCTCGCAATCCAGGACCCCCCCCCCCCCCGGGGGATGTTGGAGAGCTGGTTTCAGCCCGATCCCGCAGGCCAGGCTGAGGGACCCCACTGGTGCATGAATTTGTGCACCGGGCCTCTAGTAATATTATAATTTTCTGGGGCATTCCAGCCATAGATATAGAAACATCTAGACTGGTTGCACCATTTTCCACACTTTTGAACAATTTTAAATATAGTTGTAAACTAAGATCAAATTACACATCTTTGAAAACCCAATGCTGATATCCTGCTCATACCATACTGTCAAAACACCCCACAAAATATGTGAATCAGGAAGAGTGAAAAATAAGATAGCAGGGTAAAAGTGGGGCTACTGTTAGACTTTTCATCCTCTGAAAGACTACCACAGGCAAAAGGGATTGCCACCAGAACTTTCCTCTGGACCCTGTTGTTTTTCCAGCATGTTTCACAATTATAAAGGTATCGATTACTGTTTATTAATAGATATGTTTATGTGTCCAAAGTAAGCTTGTCTAGCTAAATCCTGAGCAAATTCCACAATCTTCAATCTAGAATCCCAGACCTAGCTCTACAAATCCATGATTAGAAACTCCAGTCCTGACTGCTAAACGAGTTTGGATGAATTCTTCAGCTTTGCCTAGTAGTTAGCCTGGGGGGAGCTGGATAACAATTACAATAGCAGAGAGGTCCAAAAAGCAAAAACAAACACCAAACAAGCAACTATCCTATTGTTTATTGTCTAAATTATGTGGGCTTTCCAGGCTGTTATTAACTTTTATTTGTTTGTTTGGTCTTGTTTGTACAGAGTCAAAACACTATGGCAAACTTTTTCATCTTTGAAATTTAACCACATTAGGGAACAATAAAATATTTGGTACTTTGGCCCTAGCTAGTTTGGCTCACTGGATAGAGCGTCGGCCTGGGGACTGAAGGGTCCCAGGTTCGATCCTGGTCAAGGGCATGTACCTTGGTTGCAGGCACATCCTCAGTGGGGGGTGTGCAGGAGGCAGCTGATTGATGCTTCTCTCTCATCAATGTTTCTAACTCTATCCCTCTCCCTTCCTCTCTGTAAAAAATCAATAAAAACATATTTAAAAAAAAAGAAAAATTAAGCTATAAAAAAATATATTTGGTACTTTGGATGTTGTAAGTTTTTTTTGTTTTGTTTTGTTTCTTTCCTGGTGGTGCTGCCTTCAAACCCCTGTTGCAAAATTTATTAAGTAAAAAAAAATCTTAGTCATGTTTGGTTATTGTTTTAAGTAAGTATTGTTTCCCTTTAATTATAGGAAGGAGACACTTACTGTTCTCACCAAGACATAGGTTTAGAAATAAGATCCTGCCCTGGCTGGGGAGCTCAGTTAGTTAGAGCAGTGGTCGGCAAACTCATTAGTCAACAGAGCCAAATATCCACAGCACAACGGTTGAAATTTCTCTTGAGAGCCACATTTTTTAAACTTAAATTTCTAACGCCACTTCTTCAAAATAGACTCGCCCAGGCCGTGGTATTTTGTGGAAGAGCCACACTCAAGGGCCCAAAGAGCCGCATGTTGCTCGCGAGCCGTGGTTTGCCGACCACTGGGTTAGAGTATTGTCCTGTTATGCCAGTACTGCGGGTTCCATCCAGGGCACATGTAAAGAAAAACCAATTTATAATAATAAAAGCATAATATGCTAATTAGACCAGACATCCTTCCAGACAACCTTCCAGACGAAGCGAGGGCTGCAAGGAAAGCCCAGGTCCTGATGCCAGAGGGAAGCTGGTGCTGGCAGCTGGGAGAAGGAAGGCCTACTCTTGCACTAATTTTGTGCATTGAGCCTCTAGTAAATGTATTTACTAGAACAACAAATCAATATTTCTCTCTCTCCCTTCCTCTCTTTCTAAAAATCAGTAAATAAAATAAAATAAGTAAAATAAAGAAATAAGATCCTGCAAGAATCCTTATTTAGAAATTTGTCTATAACTTCAGAGACCAATATGGACACATATTTTAACAGCAATCCACTTGAATTGCTCTAATTTTGGGGGAATGTTGATTCTCCCCAAAAAAAGGCCATGGTTGTGAATTGAATGCATTCATGACATCAAGGGAAATATACCTACAATGTCCATATTAGTAATGAAAAGTTAATTATAGGAGAAGCTCACCTTTCTGTGCCATTATTATGTATTCTGGAGGAGAAAGGAAGGAGTTCACCTCCAAATGAAGTTAAGATTACCTAAAATAATGTGGTGAAAAAAATTTTTTAAAATTAATATAGGAAATTATCTATATATATAAAAGCCTAAGCGACCATTACGACCTGTCAACCAAAAGACCGGTCACTATGACACACACTGACCACCAGGAGGCAGACACTCAATGCAGGAGCTGCCCCCTGGTGGTCAATGTGCTCCTATAGCCAACCTCCCACGGTCCCTCTCCCCCCCCACCCCCACCAGCCGGCCCCAATCCACCCTGATAGGGACTCGGTGAGATGGCCTCAATAGGTCCCGATCGCCAGCCAGGCCAAGGGACCCCACCTGTGCACGAATTTGTGCACCAGGCCTCTAGTTATTTTATAATATGGAAGAAAAAAGGCAAGACAAATTTTTACATTGCAATCTACTTCCAAATGCTAATTATTTACATATGGGTGTTATATTTTCCTTGAACAAAAGGATGTAATCATTATTGCTCCCCCTCTCTTATGCTTAAGTACCTCCCTGCCAGTATAAGAAAATGGTAGAGGAAAAATACACACCACGCCCTTAAGAGGTATAACTCCATGAAATGCCAGACTGTTAATACAACATTTTGTTGAGATATGAGAAATGGAATATAAGGGAGGATGAAAAAATTTTTTCAATTGTATTTTAAGATAGCAAATATTGGTTCAAATTTTTCAAGGAAATAATATCTACATAACAAAAATTATGAGTAACCAGCCTTAGATAACTACACATCAGCAATGTTTTCTGAATAACTCAAGAATGAGATTCAAAAGAATAAGGTGGGGTTTTTTTCAGTGGTTTTGACACCGTTGTTATGAGTTAATAATTTATAATAGGAAAGGAGCAAAGTGGGAGGCCAGACATTATAAGCATAGTCATTTGGGCAGCTTCACCAGAAAGCTGCAACTTCACACTCCCCAGGGAGCCACTGGTCCAATCCCTGCAGAGCACTGTGGGAAGGGATTGGACAAAGGAGAGGATAGACACATGCGTAGTAAACGTGGGGTGCCCATCAGTCAACCTGGGAATAGATATCATTGGCTAGGATGTGTGGAGCCAATCCAAGTCTGGGAAAAATTGGGAACACATAATCTCCCAAACAAAGAAGCTCACCCCCTGCAGAGGCAAAATTTTTTAAAGGAAAGAAATGGTGGGAAAAAGATACAGAGGCAAAGAAGCATTGAACAGACTGTCAAACTACATCGGGAAGACAGGGGAGGTTGGGCAAGGGGGGCTGTAAGAGATCAACCGAAGGACTTGTACGCATGCATATAAGCACAACCAATGGATACAAGACACTGGGGTGGGGAGGAGGGCGGGCAGGTGAAGGCATGTACTGGGGGGTAGGGGAGGCCGGGGGGAGGTCAATGGGGGAGGGGAAGGAGACATATGTATTACTATTTGTAATACTTAAAACAATAAAAATAAAAATAAAATAAAATAAAATAAAAATTTTTTAAAAAGTTCACCCTTTTGGCTCTCTTGGCTCTTTGATTCCTTTGGCTTGTTCCTACCCATGTACCCTCCATAGTCTTGTGGCCCTGCAGACCCTTCATGCAATGGACTGATGAACTGCAATGGGGAACACAAGGTAAGCTAGCCTGATGCTGGATTACACTGTGCAGACATGGAACGGAAACTCTGGGCAACAGCTTTAATCCTAGCCCTATTAAAGGCACAGCTGGACCTTTTCCTTGGTGGGATGAAGGGAGAGGGGACCTTGGAAACTCAGGGATATAATTCCACAGAAATAAAGCTTTCTACAATATCTCATTCTCCTGTTCGAGTCTCAGAAAACTCCTTTTCTCAAGATATCACAAGAAACCCACAGGCAACCTGTGGGGATGAGGAGAGCTCCCCACTGATTACAGTTTTAGTGTTTTGAAAATTAATACTTTCCAGAACTTTCATTTATTATTTTGATTATACATATATTTAATGTTACTTTTACGTTTCTTTGCCCATCCCTTATTTTTTATGAGAATATGATCTTTCAATTTTGCAGTTAGCTGGGATTACTATACATCAGAATAATACCCAACACATATCTGCCACTTAGTATCTGACATTGCATCAGACCCCGTTCTAAATGCTTTTTCATATCAACTCAATCTTTAAAACTATGGTAGGTATTATTACTATCCCCATTTTATAGACAAGAAGACAAGCATAGGGAGCTAAATAATTTGCTCAAAGATGCACAGCTAGTACATTTTTAAAAGGCTAGAAGAAAACACACCAAGGTGGTTTTTCTCAAGGCATGCGGTTACAAAGGATTGTTAAGAGAGATGTCATAATAAGATCTTGGACAGCTGAGATGGAAAAGAGGACAGATTTCCAAGCAGTTTAAGAGAAAATACTGTCAGAGCTTGTGGATTGATTGATTCCACCTGGGGTTGAGAGGGAGCGGGATCTTAAGACTACTTCAGCCTCTGGCTCGGAGCTCTGACTGAGTGAATATGATCACTGAGGTAGGGGATACAGAAGATTGGAGCAGCTCTGAGAGAGAAGATGATGCGCTCAGTCTTGACATGTTGAGCTTTATTGTTAACTAGAGGCCCGATGCATGATATTCATGCAACGGGCTTGGCCCTTGCAGCCTGGGCTGCACTCAAGATTGCTCTGCTGTTTGGTTTATTTAGCATATTAGCTCTTTATTATTTAGGATTATTTAAATATGCAAATTTTAAACTAAAGAAAGAAGTCAGGTCTGGACTTGAGAGTCTTCACACAGAGCTGGTAGTTAAACCTAAAAGAGAGGTTACCAAGGAACCAGGGGAAAAACTGTGGGCCAAGGATGAAACTCTGGAGAACTTTAATTTTATGTGATTTACAAGGAATATGATGGCTATTCAGATTTAATATTAAAATATATATGAAATGCAAGGCATATGTTTGCTTTTCCAGCTAGGTTTCATTTATGAGAGATAAGGTAGCATGGGAGTAGCTAGGGCAGGGCAGTCAGAGAAATTTGGGTGCAAATTTAACACTTTGCCACTTAATAGCTTTGTCACTGCTGTCAAGTTACTAAGTGTTTGTGAAATGTGAATGATTAATACACTACTCATACCACTGTGGGTATTAAATGGGTTAATCCACAAAGGCACATCTATGGCATAGTGCCTAGCATGTAGCGTGGACACAAATATTCAATGTTATCACTAATGAGTACACAAATCATAAAATTATTTTTCATTCCACTATCATGCTTTGCCAGTTGAGAAAATGGTCAGGAAGTCTGCTGGTTAGCAGAAATAAATAAACTACAGTGGAATGAAATAATTGTCTGAAAGCCACCAAAATAATTCACAGACACTCAAGAACTGGTATTTTTCCATGAATTTGTATGGTATAGTACAAGTAAATGGAGGTAATTGCAGTTGGTTAAAAGAATTAGAAATGCTGGTTTATGAGCTACAAGCCTATTTAAATTTTTCTTTTGTTCTCTAAATCAGTGGTCGGCAAACTCATTAGTCAACAGAGCGGCACCCGCGGTTTGCCGACCACTGCTCTAAATACTTAACAACTAGCTCCACTGTCTGGTAAGTAGTTAACAAATATGTTAACTGAATGTAACAATGTGATTTAATAAAAATAGGAGATAGTGTTTTTATATCTGCGATTAAACATTTCACTACTAGAAGAATTATCACTCATGCAATGAAAAAGTAGACACCAAACGTGTCATTTGAAATCTCTCAAGAGTTTGGTTATGCAACTCTTTTCCCATCCGTACCTGGCGCATTTTTGAAATTCCCAGCCTTCTATAGGTTTCCTTTTGGAACGAGGTTAGAGTCCTCGGAAGGGCTCATTAAAATGCAAATATGTCCTCTGTAAATGGGAACCAACTTGGCTTCTGGCAGACACTGACACATTTATCAGCCCTGCAGTGTGAGTAGCTAACTCCCAGTGGTCTAGACCTCGGGTGCAGGAAGGCCGCTTCTGAGCTGATATGTGGGGTCAGCCGTGGCCAAAGGCCCGAGCACCGCAGATCAGCAGCCTTGCTGCAGCCCGGGGGCAGTTCCCGCTGCAGGGCACAGCCTGGACAAAGGCGGTCCGGGGCGGTCCGGTGGTGGGGCGGGGTGCCATCACGCCCGGGCCTCCCTGTTTTTCACGACCCTTCACCTCGATTCTTCCCAGAACCCGCTGGCTCTCGTCAGAACGACCGCAGCCTGACGAGTGGGACATAGCGATGCTCATTTTTTTTTTTTTTCTTCAATGCAACCTCCAGTTCTCCATCACATTGGGGGCTGGGGACGTGGCCAAATTGAGTTAAAATCTGAAATGTCTTTTTTGTCCTTTTCAGTTCAGCTAGTTTAAATCCCATACAACCTTGAAGCTGTGGGCTAATATGTATTATACAATTCTCGGTTTGCCTTTTCAAAGGCATTGCAACTTATAAATACCGTGCTAGGGGTTCCAGCGGGGAAAACCAGACCCAGTTAAACGCCTAGTCAGCTCCTACTCAAGAATTCCGGCCTACTCAAGAGTTCCGGCCTCAGCTTCCGCCTTCCCGCGCTTCCTTCTATCGCGGATCCGACCTCGCCAGGTTAGGCGCGCGCGCGCGCAACCGGCTGGGGGGCGGGGCGCCAAACAGAGGCCGTCACGTCCCGAGCGTCGGGAGGCGGGGACTCTGGCTATGACGTTAGGCTCCGCCCCTCACAGTCCTAATATCATCCCCGCCGCCCGCCATTTTGTCTTCAGTGTTTCGTTTGCCGTCGACGGCGTGGGAGGGAGTGTCTGAGTCTGTAAACGTCAGGCAGCGACTAGGGTCTATTGTCTGTGTTTGACCCCGTAGTTTGGCCCGAGGCCTTCCGGAGCTTCCCCGGGGCAGTCGGCCGAGGCCGCCGCAACCGCCCCCGCCCCTCCCTCCGTCCCCGGGACCGGGAGGGACCCATCCCGCGTCACGCCCCTCAGCGCTCGCCGCTCCCTTCTCTGTCGTTGCGTCCGCATCGCACCCCCGGAATCAGACGGTGCCCCATAGATGGCCAGCTTTCCTCCGAGGGTTAACGAGAAAGAGATCGGTGAGGAATGGGACGGTGGGCTAGGGGTGCTAGCGCGCGGGGGCTCGGGAGAAGCAGGGACTCGGCGGAGGAGGGTCGAGAGGAAACCTCCGCGTCTGAGGGGTGTAGGGTGAGCCGGGCCGAGCCCTGGAGCGAACTGGAAGAAAGCGGTCCCGCGCGCGGGTGGGTGTTGCGAGGGATAAAAGCGATCACTGATGCGGCGCCTACCCTGCGCCTGGCCCCGAAGGAGGCGGCGCGCGGCTCTCAGGGTCGAGGGGAACGTGGGCGCCGAGTAGCGAGGACCCCACTGACTGCGGCCCGGGGCCGACACACCCCTGGGGACCCCTGTGTCCTCCTCCGAGGTCCGAGCGGGGGCCGTTATCCTGGGATCCTTCTTGCTTGGCGCCAATGAGCCGCTGGGGCGTCGAGTGGGCCGGGGAGTGCTGGGCAAGTCTGGGGGACTCTTAGATTTTTATGATGCGGAAAGTAAACGCGTGTTCTGAGCTGTAATTAATGAAAGGCGGGGGTCCTCGTGTACCCACCACTCTTTAAGGAGAAATGCGACCTAAGCGCCGCCATCAGCCAGGCAAAAGCAGTATTTTAAAAATGGCTTGGCGTTAAGAAAGGGAGTGGTTCGGGGGAGGACGACTCAATTATCTTTCGGGCGCACAGGAGCAGGGAGGAGCCAGTGGCTGGGTGGAGTGACCGAAGAAAAGCTGTTGTACGGAAGAGCAGTCTCTGGAAGGCTGTGTGCAAGCTGGTTCATGGCCAGCTCCGCCGCGCTGAGGACGGGGCAGTAGGTGTTGGCGGGTTGTGCGTCTGGAGACCTCAGTGGCTCAGTTAAAAAGCACCTCACATTTTTTTTGGGGGGGTGGGTTGGGAGGGGTTGAGGTACAGTGCATTGATAGACTTGGTAAAAATTGCACATGTTGTATACCTTACATATATGTCATTTTTATTTTAGAAATTAAAATAGATGTAGCAACCCCCCCCCCAAAACAAAAAACAAAAAAAACACACCCACCATCTCTGAACTTACTATGTTAATATGAAGGTGGCAGCTGAGTAAGAGAGCCTTTGCATTTCCTTGTTCTTCAACTAAATGTGTGCCTTTACTAAATACATGGAGGAGGTATTTGTAGAGAAAGGGAGAAGTTGAAGCACCCCAAACGCCCTCTAGCCTGTATATGGGTAAATTTTTTATTTTTAGAGACAGCTTAGAATTCTGGACTTCAGTTTTAAGGGTAAGGTATTGAATGGCTGTTTAGGCAGAGGCTTTATAATTCTGATTTTAATAACTTTTACAGAGAAAACAAAATTCGTATCCCATTTTTATTTTAACTGTGCTTTAAGACTGATGTGCTCTGATGTGGAACATAGAGTTCAAAAGAAGTTATTCTGGAATCAATAAAAGTATGTATTATTTTAAAAGTTCTTATTTTTAGCCAAAACCGGTTTGGCTCAGTGGATGGAGCGTCGGCCTGCAGACTGAAGGGTCCCGGGTTCGATTCTGGTCAAGGGCATGTACCTTGGTTGCGGGCACATCCCCAGTCGGGGGTGTGCAGGAGGCAGCTGATGGATGTTTCTCTCTTACCGATGTTTCTAACTCTCTATACCTCTCCTTTCCTCTCTGTAAAAAATCAATAAGATATATTAAAAAAATAAAAATAAAAGTTCTTATTTTTAGTCCAGTGGTTCCCCCCCCCCTTACGTAATATCACAGATGAGTGATCTGCCTTTATTTAATTTGTTTTTACTTCACCTTGATGAACCATCTTGAAAACTTTTCAGTCCTCTCTTCTAACGGATAGAGCGGACCTGCATAAGGTAGAATCATCTACTAAGTAGTCTTTTCAATTAAAATTTTTTTTTTCATATTTAGGTCTCAGTGTTATTTCCTGGATATAAGGTTACTAAGTGCCAATATAAAAATACTTCCGTCTTTTCTAACTGAACAAATTTTAATCCTCACGGAGGATATTTGAGAGAGAAACATCGATAACAATTAAGTTACCTCCCTGGATTAGTTGCCTCCTGAATGAGCCCTGACCAGGGTCTGGGTGCAAGGGAGGTATGTGCCCTTGACAGGAATCAAACGCAAACCTGCAACTGGCAGATGGGAAACCAGCCAGGGCTTTTTTTTTTTTTTTTTTTTTTAAAGTATCATTTGGATACAGAGTTAAACACTAGTATCTCTGTGTAGCTTTGTATCTATCTGTAAGGACCTACTTTTCCCCTTCTTTCTTGGATATTAATTATACCTATTTTGTTTCTCTACTTCTACTGAAGGAGGGGAGACAAGATTCCATGAATAATTAAAGAAATCTATGTCAGGCAGGGAGTTACTGCCCTCTTTCTCAAGGCACTATCAAAAGATCCTTTCTGGTTATGAAATTTCAGGGAGGAATGTGAAGGAGGAGCTAAATTTGGTTCAACAGTGACTCAGATGATGTGTGCTACTGTACAGATATTAATAATGTAAAGTTGTATCTTATGGCTGAGCTCCCATGGCAGGCAGCTTTCCCCTTATACAAGGTCTAAATCATACATTTCTTAGAATACCAACATTAAACAGTTGCAGGTAATAAAGGTTTAACTTAAAACATTTTTTTCTCAAAGCACTTCATTATAAACCTTGTGCTAGTTTAAAATATTGTACCACTAAGTATTTAAATGAGTGTTTAAATCCATTTGATTAACTGCAAAGATCATTTGCACTACCTATTAACTAAGAAACACAAGATAATTATTAATACATTACTTGTAACACAGTGGTTCTCAACCTTTCTAATGCTGCGACCCTTTAATACAGTTCCTCATGTTGTGGTGACCCCCAACCATAAAATTATTTTCTTTGCTACTGTTAATGAATCGTAATGTAAATATCTGTGTTTTCCGATGGTCTTAGGCGACCCTGCTAGATGGTTCTTCCCACAGGTTGATAACTGCTGCTGTAGATCCTAAGACCATCGGAAAACACAGATATTTACATTACGATTCATTAACAGTAGCAAAATTACAGTTATGAAGTAGCAACAAAAATAATTTTATGGTTGGGGGTCACCACAACATGGGGAACTATATTAAAGGGTCGCACTGTTGTAACAGTATTTATTTGGCAGGTGTGCTTTTTATATTTCTTGAATTTATATTTAAGAATAAATAAGCTTGTAATTTCGTGGTCTATGTTTTATTTGAACCAGTTTTTTAGTTGTTGATTTATTACCACCCTTTATGTAAAAGGAAGTTTGTGATTGTGGCCAATGTAAAAGAAGGTAAAAACACTCTGCCTTGTAATTAAAGATATTTTGGATGCTAAAAGAAAATACAGAATGATCCTAAAATACAGACCAAAAAAAGATTATGGACTTGGAGGAATGTAAGGAAACATGGAGAGGCAAGCCCTTTCAAAAAGCCTTTGTATATTTAAAAAGTTATTCTGCAGGTATTTGAGAGTCACTCGTTTGGAAATTTTGTATTAAGAAGTCACATTATTACTAATGAAGTTAATGTCACTTTATGTTGTATTAATTACAAATGAGTTGGCAGTAGGTGGTGGGGGCTGGATATGTTCTGCTGCTTATATGAATCCACATCTTAAGTATTGTGTTCTGAGTGCCACTTTTATGAGAGCCATTACTAACCGGAGTTTATCCAAAAAAGTATGATGAATGTGAAGGTGGAGAATGGACTTGAAACTACCTAATCTAAGGAGTGATCAAAAGGACTAGAAATTTAGTCTGGTGAAAATATTTAGTTGATGATGTCATAGCTGTCTTCAGCATATGAATGTCATGTGGGGATTAAGCTTATTCTCTTAGGTCAGAATCAGGACTGAGTGGGTGAAGTAGCAAGGAGGAAGATTTTGAGTCATCAAAAGGAAAATTTCTCATAATCTCAGCTATACCAAATTAGAATTAGCCTTATTAGATATTCATATTTGAGTATCGTAGAAAAATAGGTCTGTTTTGTTCCTTTACTTTTTAAACCATAGCTTATTCATTAATATATCAAAGAATTGGGCAATGAAATATTTAAATCACTTAAGAATGAGAGCTTATACATGGGCTTTCATATTCAATGGATATTTACTGAGCTGTCATGACAGGTGCTACACTAGCTATTCATGGAGCACACATTGAGACTGGAAGTGTCACTGAGCATTTTGAGGTTTATATATCTGCCCTTGCAATAGGAGTATAAGTGGTTCTTATTTGAATTGCAATACATAGAATATATTGAAATTTAGTTGTTGGAAATAAACTGTGGAGATAACCAGGCAACTGACCACAAAATAGATAATAGGGAAACTAAACTTGACAAAAACTTATAACTGAGAAGGAAGAATAGCAAAATTTGAAAGTAAGACCAACCCAAGATATAAAGAACATCCTTCCCCAAAATTGAAGAAATTCCAGCTGAGTATGTACAGAAGGAGCTTGTTGAACATGCATGTTAAACACAAAATAAAAATTCTCTGCATTCTGTTAATGTGCCAGTTTTATTACAAATGCTAAATTTAAGACTCTTAATTAAACAAAAAAATGTATGGGATTGTCTGGGTTTTTTTTCCTTTAAAAAGCAAAATAATTATTTCATTTTGGGGTCAATTTGTAGCCTATTAGGAAGATGCTGAGGACCACTGTTGAATGTTAGGCTTTTAAAACTGGTTCAGAGGTTGGACTAAATAGTCTTTAAGTTCCTTCTAGTTTAGAGGGTTTTGTTATATGACCTGGGCCTGAAAAAGATAAGCATTTTCATGTTTGAATAGACCATTTTATAGTGCTTTTCTTTCAGTAATGATGTAGTATTGTATTTTATAATTGACTAGAGTCCCAGTACATGAAATTTGTGCACGGGGGTGTGTGTCCCTCAGCTCAGCCTGCACCCTCTCCAATCTGGGGCCCCTTGAGGGATGTCCGACTGCCCCTTTAGGCCCAATTCCAGTGGGATCGGGCCTAAACGGACAGTCGGACATCCCTCTAACAATCCAGGACTGCTGCCTCCCAACTGCTCGCCTGCCTGCCTTCCTGATTGCCCCCAACCACTTCTGTCTGCCAACCTGATCACCCCCTAACCACTCCCCTGCCAGCATGATTGATGCCTAACTGCTCCCCTGCCAGCCTGTTTGCCCCTAACTGCCCTCCCTTGCAGGCATGGTCACCTCTAACTACCCTCCACTGCAGGCCTGGTACCCCCCAACTGCTCTCCCCTGCAGGCCTGGTCCCTGCCAACTACCCTCCCCTGCTGGCCATCATGTGGCAGCCATCTTGTGTGTTGGGTGATGGTCAATTTGCATATTACACTATTACGAGAGGCCCGGTGCACAAAATTCGTGCCGGGGGGGGGCGTTATCCCTCAGTTCAGCCTGCACCCTCTCCAATCTGGGACCCCTTGAGGGATGTCCAACTCCCATTGGGATCAGGCCTAAACGGGCACTCAGACATCCCTCTCACAATCCAGGACTGCTGCCTCCCAACTGCTCGCCTGCCTGCCTTCCTGATTGCTCCTAACCACTTCTGCCTGCCAGCCTGATCACCCTCTAACCACTCCCCTGCCAGCCTGATTGATGCCTAACTGCTCCCCTGCCAGCCTGATTGCCCCTAATTGCCCTCCCCTGCAGGCCTGGTGCCCCTCCCCCCCCAACTGCCCTTCCCTGCAGGCCTGGTCACCCCCAACTTCCTTCCTCTTCCGGCCTGGTCGCCCCTAACTGCCCTCCCCTGCAAGCTTGATCGTCCCCAACTGCCCTCCCTTGCAGGCCTGGTTCCTCCCAACTACCCTCCCCTGCTGGCCATCTTGTGTCCACATGGGGTCAGTCATCTTTGGCCACATGGGGGCAGCCATCTTGTGTGTTGGAGTGACGGTCAATTTGCACATTATACTTTTACTAGAGGCCCGGTGCACGAAATTCGTGCACGGGGGATGGGGTGGGGTGGGGGGGTGTCCCTCAGCCCAGCCTGCACCCTCTCCAATCTGGGACCCTTCGAGGGATGTCCGACTCCCTTTGGGATTGGGCCTAAATGGGCAGTCGGACATCCCTCTCACAATCCAGGACTGCTGGCTCCCAATTGCTTGCCTGCTTGTCTTCCTGATTGCCCCTAACTGCTTCTGCCTGCCAGCCTGATCACCCCCTAACAACTCCCCTGCCAGCCTGTTTGCTCCTAACTGCCCTCCCCTGCAAGCCTGGTCCCCCCCAACTTCTCTCCCCTGCAGGCTTGGGTCCCCCACCAACTGCCCTTCCCTGCAGACCCTGTCACCCCCAACTTCCCGCCTCTGCTGGCCGGGTCACCCCTAACTGCCCTCCCCTGCTGGCCATCTTGTGGCGGCCATCTTGTGTCCACTTGGGGCCAGTCATCTTTGACCACATGGGGCAGCCATCTTGTGTGTTGGAGTGATGGTCAATCTGCATACTACTCTTTTATTTGATAGGATAGAGGCCTGGTGCATGGTTGGGGGCCAGTTTGTTTGCCCTGAGTGGTGTCCCAGATCAGGGAGGGGGTTCCCTTGGGGCGTGGGAAGGCCTGGGCGAGCAGCCTGTGGTGGTTTGCAGGGCGGCCACCCCCCCTGGCGACCCAAGCAGAGGCCCTGGGATCTGGGATTTATTTATCTTCTACACTTGAAACTTTGTATCCTGGAGTGGAGCCAAGCCTTCTGCTTGCTCCTTGGCGGCAGCCATTTCTGTTGGGATTTATGTATCTTCTATAATTGAAACTTTGTAGCCTTAAGCAGAGGCCAAAGCAGGCCAGGGCTGCAGAAGCTTGGCTTCCTCCATTGCCGGGGAAACCCAAGCCTCCTGCTCTCTCTGTGGCCGCAGCCATCTTGGTTGGGTTAATTTGCATGCTCGCTCCTGATTGGCTGGTGGGTGTGGTTTGTGGGTGTAGCAGAGGTATGGTCAATTTGTGTATCACTCTTAGATAGGATTATGGTTTTTGAAAGCTACAGACTATTTTTAAAGATACTTTTCTTACAAAGTAACTTTAGTCTCTTACATTTATTTTTTAATATGTTTTTATATCAGAGAGAGGAAGGAAAAGATAGAAACATTAATGTTGAAAGAGAATCATTGATCAGCTGTTTTCTGCATGCCCACTACCAGTAATCGAGCCCACAACGTGGGCATGTGCCCTGACTTGGTTCATGAGTAGACAGTCTCAACCATTGAGCCACACTGGCTGGGCAGACTGTTGTATTTTAAATGTTAACAAATTGATGACAACATGCAAAAGCCAGGACTTCAGTAATAAATAGCCCTGATTGACCTTTACAGTATTGTTACTTGACCAGTTTTTTTTTTAATTGAAACTTTCTAAAAAGCTCTTTCCTTGGAAAATTTTAGGAAACTAACTTTGACAAAACTTGGAAGATGTTATGATTAAGGGGTCTTCACACCAGATATGTCCCCTCATGGAAAGCAAAACTCATATCTTGTCCTCATAAGAAAGGGGAAAAATACTCAATGGAGTTAAGTGAGTCCCAAAGTAATATGGAGGCAGTCTCAAATTCATTGCTGGTTATATATAATATCCTGTATTTTTCTTTTTTAGTGAGATCACGTACTATAGGTGAACTTTTGGCTCTAGCAGCTCCTTTTGACAAGAAATGTGGTCGTGAAAATTGGACTGTTGCTTTTGCCCCAGATGGTTCGTACTTCGCTTGGTCCCAAGGATATTGTACAGTAAAGCTTGTTCCATGGTCCCAGTGCCTTAAGAACTTGTAAGACACTTTTCTTTTTTCTACTTTGTATCTGCTTGTAGAATTGCCTGTTTTTACTATGTGGAGTAAAAAAAAACAAAACATACTGATATTTAAATTGTTATAAAAATATTTTATTATAAGCTGAATGTATTGGAGAATTTGTGAGAAGAATTATCTGGCCTTATCCTGTACTAGAGGCCCGGTGCACGAAATTCATGCATGGGGGACTGGGGGGGTGGGGGGGAACGTGTCCCTCAGCCCAGCCTGGATCCCAACCACTCACCTGCCTGCCTGCCTGATTGCCCCTAACTGCTTCTGCCTGCCAGCCCAGTCGCCCCTAACTGCCCTCTCCTGCCAGCCTGATTGCCCCTAACTACTCTCCCCTGCCGGACTGGTTGCCCCTAACTGCCCTCCCCTGCAGGCCTGGTCGCCCCCAACTGCCCTCACCTGCTGGCCCAGTCACCCCTAACTGCCCTCCCCTGCAGGCCTGGTCACTCCCAACTGCCCTGCCTTGCAGGCCTGGTCGTCCCCAATTGCCCCACCCCCCTGCTGGCCTGGTCCCGCTCAACTCCCTCCCCCCCCCACTGGCCTGGTTGCCCCCAATTGTCACCCCCCACACTCCTTCCCCGCTGGCCTGGTCTCCCCCAACTGTCCTCCTCTGCAGGCCTGGTCACCCCACAACTGCCCTCCCCTGCCGGCCATCTTTGGCGGCTATCTTGTGTGTTGGAGTGATGGTCAATTTGCATATTACCTGCATTATATAGGCTATTATCCTATCTAATCAAAGAGTAATATGCAAATTAACTATCACTGCAACAAAAATGGCGGCATTGCCCTGGCAACGCGAACCCAGAGTCAGCTCCTTGGCCATGGAGGTAGAGGAGGATCCTCTGGCCAGAGCCCAGCGTCCTTGCCCCACTGCCCGGAGGGAGGGAAGGAAGGGGCCCCTGGACTGAGGCCAGGGCGAGCAACGCTGGGCTTGCGGTAATGAGCCCAGCGTCCCCGCCCCAGCTACATGGAGGGAGGGGAGGACCTAGAAAACTGGATCTTCCCAGTTCCTGACACTGAGGGAGCCCTATGGGTGCCAGGGTCCTCTGCTTGCAGCCCCCAGTCCCAGCCTGGTAGCCCCAGTCACAGACTGGAAGCCCCCTGCCCGCAGTGCGGAGGCGGCCAGCATGGCCCCGCAAGGGGTGGGGGGGCCCGGCAGGCGTGCTACAGACATCAAATCCCTGTCACGCGGCCACCCCTCCTCTCCCCCCAACGCTCGCAAGTAGTACGGTCCAAGGGGGTGACTCCTGAAGCGCTCCCACAGCAGCTGATGCACACCACGCTGGCAGGGAAGTGGGATCTGGGAGCCCAAGCACCCGAGATGCTGGGTGTTGTGAGCCGGGGCCCTGAGGAGGCTGCGTGGAGGGAGGGGAGGAGCCTCTGGCTAGAGGCCGGGGTGAGGGATGGTGGTGTCGTTGCAGGCCGGGCTGAGGGACACCCCCCTCTCCCCACACCCCCGTGCATGAATTTGGTGCATCGGGCCTCTAGTATAGGATAATAAAAGGCTAATATAATAAAAGGCTGATACGCAAATTGTCCACTTGACTGGGAGTTTGACCAGGGGGTGGGGCCGGCTGGCCAACTGCCTGTGGCCCCTCCCCCTGCCAGCCCCGCCCCCACCCTGATCAGGGGCGGGGCCAGCCAGACCCCACCCATGCATGAATTAGTGCACTGGGCCTCTAGTATATTATAGTGTAAAACATGATAACACTTGGTTGATATCTTACATGGTCTCAGGTACTTTTGTGTTTTTAATAAATGTTTCTGTGTATTAAAAGGCAGATTAATTGTGTAGTGTATATATTGTGTTCTGCAAGGTCAGATGACCTTTGTTATGTGATGCTTTTTAATATTTCATTAGAGGTGCATAGATCATGTAATTATTTTTTATATACTTTCATCCTCTGCTTGGGTTTAATTGAGTTTGGATAATTGTTGCAAGTTTTTCTAAAATGTATCATATACTAAATTTAATCTTTTCCTGCTTTTTGTGTGTGGCCTACTTTCATGGTTATACTTATTAGTGTCCTTATTACACATTACTTTAGGTCTAGGAAGTATGGGGAAACTACTGATTACTACAAGGGTGTTTTAGGGAAATTTTCTGGTGTCAGCTTCACAATATCTTAGCTTCCTGGTGTTTTTGTTTTGTTTTGTTTTTTTGCTTGTTTACACTTGCTTTAGGTTAATGAAAGGAGTCCTAACCGATATAGTGATTTTGAAGCAAATAAATTACTTTATTGTTGAACTTCCTCTTTTTCCACTACTGAGGATTTATTTGGTCATGCCCTCATAACTAATAACAACTTTTCCCCTTCCCACTTATGGGATTCTATTGTTATTTAATATCACCATAGTGATATTGAGGTTAACAAAGTTCATTTCATATCCACAGGAGTCAAGAGTAAATAATAACTAGATTTTAATCTGACTCTTATTTCCCCCCTCTCCCTCAGTCTCTTGCATGGCAGAAAGAATATCACTAATTCAAGCAGTTTGAGATTGTTAAGACAAAACAGTGATGGTGCTCAGAAAAATAAGCCTCGTGAACATATTATAGACTGTGGTGATATAGTCTGGAGTCTTGCTTTTGGATCTTCAGTTCCAGAAAAACAGAGTCGCTGTGTAAATATAGAATGGCATCGATTCAAATTTGGACAAGATCAGCTACTCCTTGCCACAGGGTTAAGCAATGGGCGTATCAAAATATGGGATGTGTATACAGGTATGGATTCAGAGTTTTGTTTTTATTGTTGTTGTGTTTTTACTTTTTATTTTTTAAATATATTTTATTGACTTTTTACAGAGAGGAAGGGAGAGAGAGAGTTAGAAACATCGATGAGAGAGGAACATCGATCAGCTGCCTCCTGCACGCCCCCTACTGGGGATGTGCATACAACCAAGGTACATGCCCTTGACTGGAATCGAACCTGGGACCCTTGAGTCCACAGGCTGACGCCCTATCCACTGAGCCAAACTGGTTAGGGCTGGATTCAGAGTTTTAAATGCAAGCTTGATTATTTTATGATGGAGGGCATTGCTAGTAGGCAGTAGAATATATGATTTGAGGTTTTTAACTTAGTGAAAAGCAAGAGTTGGTACAATGTGTCTTTATAGTTGGCCTAATGACATCTTCAGCTGTGGTTTTAATTTAGGATAATAGAGTTCACACTGCTTGATCACTCTTGAGAATATTACAGCAAGGAGGGCATATCTAAGGAATGTTTCGTTAATTATTATGACTCAGAGCAAGGTGATTTCTATTTTCAGTGGTTGATATCTTACATGGTTCAAGGCAAATCTGTTTTTTAACAATCATCTAACTATTTGGAAAGATTTTTAAAAATTAGTATTAGAGTAATATGTACATTAAAACACAGCAAGTGATACAAACATGGAGTGGGGGTGTAATTAAATGTATTGGATTCTTGGAAAAAACTTAAGCACATAGATTTTCATAGAAAAAAACCTCTTAAAATATTAGATGAACAAAGTACTTTTCTTTTCCCCACTGAAATTATGTTTGAAAATTTAAGTGGTGTGGGATAACATGCATCTTTTGGGGAGTTTGATATCCACTAGTAATCCAAGGCTAAGGAAAAGAAAAGGAAAATTTATATTTTAAAAACACAGTGTACAAAGATTTAAAAATGATTATGGAGGGTTTTTTATATATATATATACTAAATTAACTTGTCCAGGAGTTTGTGTATGCTTGAGGAATTCGAATTCCCTTTTAATTTTCTCTCATAAATACAGGCTTTGTGACTCAGTTGGTTGGGCATACACTGAAAGGTTGCCAATTAGATTCCTGGCCCGGGTTAGAGGCTTGATGTTTCTTTCTCTCTCCCCCCTCATCTTTCCTCTCTAAAAATGAATTTTAAAAATCTTAAACACACAATGTAAATAGTGAATCATTAAAGGTAATAGTAAAAACACTAACACATAAGTCATTTTACACTTGGTAAGCTAAAGATGTGCCCCCAAGTATTTTTTAAATGGTGAGGAACACTATAAAGTAGAAACTGGTAACAGTTGTTAACATTGTCTGATTTTCCCTTTTTATTGCATTTAGGAAAACTCCTCCTTAACTTGGTAGATCATACTGAAGTGGTCAGAGATTTAACTTTTGCTCCAGATGGGAGCTTGATCCTAGTGTCAGCTTCAAGAGACAAAACTCTGAGAGTATGGGACCTGAAAGATGATGGTATGTCTTTTTTCCAGGCTATGAAAAAGAATTAGTTTCTTGATATTACTACTGAAAGATACTGGGTTTATCTGGGGCATTTGACTTTAAAAATGGCATATGATCAGTTTCCTTTTCTCTACTTAGTTCTTTGACCCTTTTCCTTGAATAAAATAAAACCATAAATGTGACTCAGAATAGGAGCCAGCGGTTACTCTAAGTAAACAATCTAATATTATTCACAAACTAACCACACAGATCTGTATCAACTATTTGAGGATAACATCTAGATCAGTTTTAGGGTTTTATATGAACTGGTCTGTGTTGGTTTATTTCCTTATCTTAGGGAGGGTTATTAACTTCCTTCATTTGCTTAGTGAAAATATAAGTAGACCTTCTAGAATAACAAAAACAGATGTAACTTAGTGATCTAATAAAATTTAGATTGAAATATGGTTTGTACATCAGAATTTATAACATGTAAATGCTAGTAAGGATATTATTATGTTGGATAGATTAAGTAAGAAATTATCTTATAAAAGTAAAATTGCCCTTTAATGTAATAAAAGATATGTTAGTGCAAGTACTCAGATTTTTCTGAAACCTTGATACTTGTGATGCTTAAAGTTTTGGAGAATCTACCTTGTTTGAGAGGACCATAGAGAATATATCTTCCCTCTGAGCCTGTAATGAGTTTATAGTTTTAACTAAAACCTTGTATTTAAATAAGATTTGCTAATTCTCTAACAGCCTCAAGCTGAAAGTTGACAGGCTTGCTTAGCTAGCTTAATGTAGTACGAAGCAAACCCCTCATATTTAGAGACTTGTTCCAGCTGATGGGTAGCAACCATTGCCTAATAAAATAATACGTTACTATTCCCAAACAATGAGGTGCTTCCTCTGCATTTTATTAATTCTCTGATTTCTCAGGTATTGAAGGGTCAAGGAATCCCAATACTTAAAACAGTTTGGTAATTAAATTTTTATATTCTTTTACATATCACATAATGCTTGCTTTCTCAACATATTTTCAGTTGTGTGCATATGTCTTAAGAATGTAGACTTAGTAAAATGTAAGCATCAAGAGAGTAGTAATTTTTATTTACAGCTGTATCTTCACTGCCTGGCATGTAGTTAGGTATTCAGTAAATGTTTGTAAAATTAAGAGTTAAAATATGCTTAGCCATAATTGTGTGTTTAGAGTGTAATGTACAGGGAATTTGGAGTAGAATGTAGATTATCAAAAAGAAAGAAGGGTAAAAAGGCATTTTGAAGATGTTTTATTAAAGCTTAACTTCGTTGTGTTTCAGTTCTTTCATTTGTAAGATAAAGGGATTAGGGGCTTAATCACAAGGAACAACAACAGCCTGTAATTATTGGAAGTGAGAGTCTAGGTCAGTGGTCGGCATACTCATTAGTCAACAGAGCGGCAAATCGTGGCTCACGAGCCGCAGTTTGCCGACCACTGGATTAGACCAAAAGAAGTCTTTTCTATAAATGAAGGATGAGCAGATTTTTTTCTTAAAGAGCCAAATAGCAAATGTTAGGCTTGTGGACCATGCTAACTGCCATAGTTACTCAATTCTGCCATTGGAGTACAACATAAACAAATTGGCATGATTGTATTCCAATAAAACTTTAGTTACAAAAATGAGTAACTGATGTGTATTGCTAACCCATTGTAGATAAATCACTGTCACTGTAGAAGTTTGTGATTCTGTGATTCTGCCATTTTTGAATGACACTCATTTGAAGTGGATTCTAGGGTTAACATGGGTATTTCTTTTTCTTCAGGAAACATGATGAAAGTATTGAGAGCCCATCAGAACTGGGTGTACAGCTGCGCATTCTCTCCTGACTCTTCCATGCTGTGCTCAGTGGGAGCCAGTAAAGCCGTATGTGTCAAAGTTCTTATACATTTGTTTCGAATTAGATTATAATAATGTGTGCATAATCACTTAAATCTAAGTAACATATCAAGTCTGTGCTCGGTGTCATGAATATCTTAAATGTTTCATTTTGTGATGGAGTATTTGCATGAGGGAAATTAAATATATTTATTGATTGTGAAGTAAGAAATTGTATTACTTTCAGTTAGAGATACTATTCATAAAAGAAGGGGTTTGTCGATTTTATTTTTTTCTAAGATCTAGGAAAGTTTATGTGCTATAGAAAAGATGTAGTCCAAATGTTAAGACATTCCCTTGCTAATAATTTTCTTCTCTGTTGTTCTATTTTTTTTGTCCAGTTTGCTGTTTAAAAAGTTTGAGTCCCAGCTGGTCCTGGACATTTAACTGAGAAAAAGTAACTTAAAAATCTAATAAAAATGAAAATAGCACTCATGTATGTCCTAGAGTGAATTATAGAAGAAATTTGGTATGATCTATCTTATGCTAATAGGCATAGCATACCTGTAGACCGATTAAGTATAAAGTAACTCTTAAGAGGGTTACACTTATTGATGAATTCTCTAGTTGTCTACCAGCTCAGTATAGTTAGAGATTATTTTAGCTTCAGATATTTATTGAAAATGGTTGAAGTCCAAATACATGTGCGGGGGGTGGGAGGCTGGTTAAAATGCATTTTATCTGTCCAAGAACTATGTTAAAATGATAGTTGCAAATGTTGGAAGTTTAGAAAAAATACTTAGTTTAGTTCTTTAAAAATCATAAGAACAACAAAGCTAGTTGTTGACATTGCTATTTTAGGCTGTGTGTTTTCCATATGCTTCTTGCTTTCCCTGTCACAGGTGGTGGCAGCAATATTGGTGTGATTGAGGTTATGCTGGCACCACTCGCACACAGGCGCACAATGGTGTTAGCTGGGCAGAAAGAGTGGCATCTCTGGCTACCGGGCTGGGGGCGACCTTTACCATAGGATGAAGTAACCTTGCATTCGGCTGCAAGGTGTACTGTACGTACACAGGTGCTGGTCGATGTCCACTTTCTGCTTTTCTTTCTTTCTTTTTTTCTTTTTTAAAATAATTTCCCCCCAGTGAAACCCACTGACTCCTCCAAGTAAATTGATCTTCCAGTCTGATGGAATTGGGAGTCTGACATGTGAAACCAATGTAATGTAATCTAATTGGCTTTCAGATGGTTTCTCTGTACTATTTTTTGGAATTCTTTGAGATGGTAGACATACCTTAAGTCTGACCCAATTAAAAATTTGTGTGTTTTTTTCCCCCTTTGGAAGTAACATATTGTGTCTGTGCAGAAAAAAAAGTAGCCAAAAGGATTGTTTTATCCCAAGAGGAAGAGAAGTTGTCTTACTAGAATTGTTAAATTTCCAAGCTCACATTTAGTATTACAGACTCCAGTAAACATTCAAATCCTATTTATAGCTATTCTGCACAGTCTAATTACTGATTTTAGAATCTAAAACTATATGTGAACTTGTACTAAAGTAATTTAAATGTTTTATACTTAAAATGACTAATAATGATTGTGTGGTCAGTTTGGGAAAATCAGATTAGCAAATCTTGATTCACAGAAATGTTGTTATTGTATTGTTTTCATAAATGAGCATTTTCATTTTGTAATGTGGTTTAACATCCTTGTTGTTTGCCAAAGAAATTTCATTTGGCTGTGAAAATTCTCCTTGCTTGCAGTATCTGTTTCTCTTCCTAGGCTCACGTTGGTGACCCAAGCCTTTTGTAAACAAGTGATTATCTCAAAGGAGATGCCAATGGAGTAACAATTTGTTAACCTTACATTTTCTGTCTGTATATTTTTTTAAAATTTGGTAGTTTCTGGAAGAAAAAGAAAGGGGTTTGTAATACTTAACCCTATTTATTTCTGTATATTTTAATTAATTAGTTTTTGGAATAAATGGATTTCAGTATAACTGGTTAAATTACATTGCCTCTTTTATGATTAGGCTTATTTTTTAATTAACATTTAACAGAAACATTTGAAATAGAATTTGCATGTCTACTTTAATTAACTTAAAGACTGATTTTAATCTGACTATGACACTGAGCATATTCTTTTAATTATCCATAATTTATAGTCTTTAATTTAATATAATCTGAATTAAATTTAGCAGTTTTAGTTTAAGATGTGCCATTTTGTCCTCTGTGTGTCTGAATGAAGCTATAACATTTGCCTTTTTATTGCAGGTTTTCCTTTGGGATATGGATAAATATACAATGATACGGAAACTGGAAGGACATCACCATGATGTTGTAGCTTGTGACTTTTCTCCTGATGGAGCATTACTGGCTACTGCATCTTATGATACTCGAGTTTATGTCTGGGATCCACATACTGGAGACATTCTGATGGAATTTGGGTGGGTACAGCATGAATTACTTTAGTCTGTAATTCATCTCTGGCTATCAGTATAACTTTTAAAAAATTATAAGTGATTATAATTACATGTGAAACTTAAAATTGCTGTCTATTGGAATTTAAAATATTGTTATTATTTAAGCCCTTGAATAATGCAAAGCTTTAAATATAAATTCTAAAATTAAACTTGGCTCTCTTGATATAGATCTCGTTATTTAACAGGACATGACTCTATAGAAGTGGTAATTATATTTAGAGTTTCATGTTGGGAAAAATAGTTAAAACTAGAGTTGAACTTAATCTTAGTGCCTTAAACCACATTCTTTTTAAAAAATATATATTTCTTTATTGATTTCAGAGAGAAAGGGAGAAGGAGAGTCATTGAAACATCAATGATGAGAGAAAAATCATTGACTGGCTGCCTTCTGCACACCCCCTACTGGGGATCGAGCCTGCAACCCAGGCATGTGCCCTTGGCCGGAATCGAACCTGGGACCCGCAGGCTACCGCTCTATCCATTGAGCCAAGCTGGCCAGGGCTAAATCACATTCTTAAAAGGAGATTAGTAATTATTTTCAGGTCTCTTTAATTTGGATATATTAGCTCTTCTTAAGTCTTCTAGGCCACTTTAAACATTACTCAAAGATAGACATACTTTGTACCTGGTAGTTTTGTTTCTTGAAGTGATTCATTTCCACTGAAAACATGTATTTTGACCTCAGGCACCTGTTTCCCCCACCTACTCCAATTTTTGCTGGAGGAGCAAATGACCGATGGGTACGATCTGTATCTTTTAGTCATGATGGACTGCATATTGCAAGCCTTGCTGATGATAAGTAAGTGTGTGAATTACAGCTTGACCTATTTATTATTGCCTTTTAAAGATTTCCTTTTATCTGTGTACTTATAACATTCTTAAGACTAAAGAAAACAAAAAGCCTTTTTGCAGTTTGGGTTTTAGTGTCTCGTTCTCTAAACAAGATCCTGGGAGATGTTGGTATGTGTATGTCTCAAAGAATGTTGACCTGAATAGTATCCGTGTAAACTAAAGATAATGCATACCTTTCCCTGTGTTCCTTTTTGTTGTTATTGTTTTTATTTATTTTTATATTTTTTACTAGAGGCCCAATGCACAAAATTCGTGCAAGAGTAGGCCTTCCTTCTCCCAGCTGCCAGCACCGGCTTCCCTCTGGCACTGGGGACCGGGCTTCCCTCATAGCCCCAGCTTCGCCCAAAAGGATGTCCGGTCTAATTAGCATATTACGCTTTTATTATTATAGATTGCTGACAGTATTATAAATGTCTCCCATTTCTCCCCCGCTTTGCTCCCTTCCCACCCAGTCCCTCCCCCCTCCCTGTGTTCCTTGTTTGTTAACTAGTTCGGGCAAACTGGGTGGATTTTTAATTAGCTTTTAGCCTAGCAGTATTATCTTACAAACGTTGAAGTAAAAGAACATTGTCAAAGTGATAAATGGTAAAAAGAGTAATTTATATCCATTGCAATTGAGACTACAAGATGAAATGTCACATGAATGAGATGTTGCTTATTGGTAAGAAGCAGAAACTAGATGTAGCCATTCCATTTTCTTATGCTTTTATCAATGTGCATGGTTGTAGCATTAAGAAATTTGGTCCCATTAATTCAGAAAGAAACTCATTATCATCTTTCCAGAATGTTAGCAAATATACAGGGAGAGTTTTTGTTGTTTTTTTAATTCACCAGTAATCATTGTTTTCCTGTTTGCTCAGATAAATTGCTCAGAATGTCAGTTTTCTACTGTTCCTAGACACACTACCTAGGTGAAAAGATGTTACACATGTCTTGGGAATTATAGTAAAACAGATCATATAGTGGGTTTTAAATGTAAGAAAAAGGAGAAAGGTTGGGCTTTGAGCATTATGGATCTAAACTGAGAAGGGAAGCCAGACATGCATTATAGTTCCTAAAGTGTGAGTTGATCTAAATTACCAGCTGGTATAGACTATACTTTTTAAGAATATGTATATTTGTGTTGATCTCAGAGAGGAAGGGAGAGGGAGACAGAAACATCAATGATGAGAGAGAATCATTGATCAGCTGCCTCCTGCACACCCCCTACTGGAGATCAAGGCACAACCCAGGCATATGCCCTTGACCGGAATCAAACCCGGGACCCTTCAGTCCATAGGCCAACACTCCATCCACTGAGCCAAACCAGTTAGGGCTATTTTTTTATTTTTATTTTTTTAAATCCTCACCTGAGAATGTGTATTGATTTTAGGAGGGGTGGGGGAGAGAAAGATAGATGTGAGAAACATCGATTGGTTGCCTCCTGTACACACCCCATCCAGGATCTGAACCTGCAACCTAGGTATGTTCCCTGACCGGGAATTGAACCCACAACCTTTCTGTGCACAGGACGATGCTCCAACCAACTGAGCCACCAGGCCAGGGCAAGACTATAAAATTCTTTACAAAGCAAGTTACAGTAATTGTTTATTGCAGTGATTTGTGTGTGAATGTACTGTTTTGTGACTCAGAACATAGTGGTATTTCTTTGTCAATTTTAAAAGTTGCTTTTACATTAAATTTCCTACTAGATATTTACTGGACAATGTTTTTCCTTTTCAGAATGGTGAGGTTCTGGAGAATTGATGAGGATTATCCAGTACAAGTTGCACCTTTGAGCAATGGTCTTTGCTGTGCCTTTTCTACTGATGGCAGTGTTTTAGCTGCTGGGTAAATCCAATTTTCTACTTTGTTTTAACAGACAATTTCAGGTGGTTTTTAATCAAAGCAGCCAGTATTGTCAGTAAATCTTTAATAAGGGCTCTTTATAATATTAGCTTTGTCATAGAGGAGATCATGATCATGGGTTAGGTCTCCTTAGTTTTTTGTTTTGTTTTTTAATATATTGATTTCTAAGAGGAAGGAAGAGGGAGAGGGAGAGGGAAAGATAGAAACATTAATGATGAGAGAGAATCATTGAGCCTCTGCCTCCTGCACGCCCCACACTGGGGATTGAGCCTGAAACCGGACATATACCCTGACCGGAAACAACCCATGACTTCCTGGTTCATAGGTCGATGCTCAACCACTAAGCAACACTGGCTGGGCCTTAATTAGGTTTTAACGTGCAATTTGTGACTCTAATACACAGCCTTGGACGATAATTGTTTGAACTGTAGGATGTTGAAATACATGTATTTGGATGACCGAGCTTGTGATTTTTTGTTTTGTTTCTGTTTAGGACACATGATGGAAGTGTGTATTTTTGGGCCACTCCAAGGCAGATCCCTAGCCTTCAACATTTATGTCGCATGTCAATCCGGAGAGTGATGCCTACCCAAGAAGTCCAGAAACTGCCGATTCCTTCCAAAGTGTTGGAGTTTCTTTCCTATCGTATATAGAGGACTCTGTAATAAGAATAGTAGGGACTGATGGAACACACTTTACACAAACCTCAAGTTTTACTGATTTCAAGTATCTGTTTTTCAAGGTTTAGATTTATTTAATTTGATATGTTCTTGTACTGCATTTTGATTAGTTGAGTTTTTAAAATATTATTTATAGACCACAGTAGAAATATTTCTGAACATATAAAATGTAATTTTTTCTAAAATTTTAACTGTGAAAACATACATACCTGTACATATTTAGATATAAGCTGCTATGTGTTGAATGGACCTTTCTGCTTTTCTAATCTTTAGTTCCAACATTTATATATTGTTTCAGTAGAGCCACAACATGTATTTTTGTAAAGTGTAAGGATTTTTTTTTTTTTAAACACTGAGTTTAGATGGTAAATATTGACTTAAGATGGTAAATATTGAATTGCCTCATATAAAATGCATTTGGTGGTAGGGGGCAGACAACTGACTTGCAAGTAAAACAAAGTTTTTGTATAGGAAAAGGATTTTGTTTTCCTTAACAATGGCATCTGAGAGATAGTCAATTTGAAAATCCATCTACTGATTATTTTATTGCTAAATATTTTGCTGTTTGTAGTAAGATTCAGTTATTTTAAGACCATGGTTTTGTGCTTTTTGTTGTTTTGTTTGTTTTTACATGTATCATATGTTTCTGTAGGGGATAATATTGGTAACTTACCAAAGAGAAGCAATACAGCATACCTGCTTTTGCCTTCTGTTATTTATCTTACCTGCAGATATTAAGAATGTTTGTATCATGTAAAATTCTGATTATATATTTTTGGTGAATTTTTTTAATTAAAGACAAAAAAATCACTATCTTCTGCAAATGTTTCTTAAATATGTTGGAAAGTTTAAATACTTTTTGTCTGTCTCCATTTTAAGATTGATGGAGCACTACAAGCAAATTAAGTAAGTAAAGTAGTGAAGAAATAGCACAAGTATAGGGCTAGAGTTAATGCTTCATGAATTTAACTTGTACATTGATTTCTTCTGGGAGAATTGTTGCAGTAATGCTTTAAAAATAGCTTTTTTGAATGAATCATTCTCTGAAAAGGCCGGATTGCTTGCTTCCTTTTCTCATGAAAACCATAGTGCCAAGATAAAAGGGAGATTGGAGAATATGAGTCAAGTAGAAACATGCTTATAAATCTTCCATCCTTTGGGAAGAAGGCAGTAACAGGGTGGTAATACTTTAATGTATGAGTGACCAAAGCAAGGCAAGTAGGGAAGATGTAGTTGGAGTCTTAACATGGCTCAGATTCTGACTACATGGTTTTAAAATAATACTGCTTCTTTTTCTCTTCTAGTCTTTGCCACGAGCACATCATTTGGAGAACTGGCAAGAGATTATTTCTGTTTAGATTTTATTTCCTAGTTTAGTACCAAATAGGGCTGTGTGTAGACAGGGAAATGCCTCTCATATTCAGTAGCCAAGCTATCTTTTCACAATTTCAAATGCTCTAAAGTTATTTCAGATAACTTAAAGTCCTTTAACTTGATCTTAGGTTGGCAAATCTTAAATTTTTGATCCCTGAAATTCCCTGCCTGCTTGTGATTAAGACTAAGTTGGATTCAACTGGTTTTCACTGCCTTCAGGGCAGCAAGACCAAAAAAGGCTGGATGGAGCATTCTTATGGGTTGAGGCATGGGCTTGTGGATACAGAGGACCTGGCTGTTGGCCAGCCAGCATAGGCATAAGAAGATACAAAGTAAAACATTGTCTCACAAGCCAGAAACCATTGAGAAGGGATCTGACCTCTAGATTAATCAGAATGAAAGTTTGCAGGTGATGAACATTTTATCCCAAGAATTCTGATCAGATTCTGGCCTAGGACAGTGTTTCAACTACAGAATTTATAGATTTTAAAAACAATATTTATTGTAGAGTTGTATTTGGATTTACTCTTATGTTATTTTAAAAATCATAAAGTTAATTGAAGTACACTGATTATTGTTTATATCCTTCCACCCTCAGAAGTAAGAGCTCTCGGTAGCAAACAAAGTGTAATCAGGAGAAAGGGTCATCGTAACCTTGGCTTACGTTTATACTAAGATGTTTGGGAGGAATGAAGATTAATGGACAATCTCAACCTGCCTTTTGCTTTGTAAAGCTTGCCTTTATAGCTTTGTGTGGTTGTGACTTGCTATTTATAGAGGGCGAGAAAAGGTTGAATGAGGCTAGGATTGGGGAAGAAAAAATGATTTGATTTCATTTAAATGAACTCCAGCGTTATTTTCCATATTAGAGATTGCAACTGTGATTATCCTTGTGGTTTCTCTTTTAGAGACAGTGTTAGAAATCCAAGAGCTTTTCCCACCTGTAACATCACAGGGAAGTTGCTCTTCTGGTGTGAAAATAAACCCCCGAATTTGTTAAGGAAAAATGATACTACAGTGATGATGGTGATGGTTTTTTTAATGTTTGTTTTGTTTTAAATCAGTCTGAAGCAGTAATGGCTCTTTTTAAAATTATTCTCCAAAAAGAGTGTGAACTAGAAATCATCTCTTATAAGGTCAGGAAACGAGATGAAATGACTTGCATTGAAGACAGATGAAGTGGCAACTCCAGTAAATTGTTTTATGTATATTATTGATTAATAATGAAATGTTCTCACAGAAAAAAAAAAAAGGATTATGTATGTTAAAAGTTACCTGAGAAAGAGGAATGAGGATAATGTAAAATGGAAACTATAAAGATATAAATTTCACTAAGTGAGCCAAATGTTTGGTTTCTAAACTAACACAAAATGGCAAGCCCATCCAGTAAGTCATGACTCACAGTCTCTGCAATTGTGAGGAAAGCCACAGTTAGTTTACTATAGGACCAGCAGGAATGCTTCCTGAGAATGTTTTAAACAGATGGAAGCTCAGCTGGATCACACAGTCATTTTGTATTCCTCAACCACTTCCCCACCTCCATGTCCTTTGTGATGTTTGGCAGGAGTTACATAGGTTTCAAGTTCTCTCTTGAATGATACCAGTTGAGCTTAGAAAAAGCAACCATTCCTATGGGCCAATTGTGTTGCAAGGGTCTGCACTTCCTAAGTCAAAGGTTGTCTCCATCATCCCCTATATTGTAACACAAGCCTTTTTTTCAATTTCATGGCATTCCCAAATCTTGTAGGTGATTTGAGTTTATAACCTAGCTGGTTTCTTTTGATGGTTGCGGATAAGCTGCCTCAGCCCAAAGTGATCTTGCCTTTTTCTTAAATTCCATCAGTCTTCATTAATTTCCATACCACTTGGCCTTTCAGATATGCTCTATTACAATCCTTAGCGATTGATGCCTCATTGAGAAGGCAAAGGGGTCACACCTGGGTAGGGATTGGTTCTCTTATCCTCTCTCGGGGCTCAGCTGGTATTTGGCCCAGTGACTGGTTGCTAGAGCCATGGAAAGATGGGAGACCAGAACCTGGTCAGCAGGCATGGAAGCACCCCTAGTTTGGAGAGGCCCAGTGCCAGCCTATCTAGCTTGTGCTGAACAGAGAAAGCAGCTCTCGGACTGTCTGGGTCATGCTGCTCAACGGCTGGCAAAGGCCCAGCCTTCTAGGCTTGGCCCCAGCCAGCCTCGGATCAGGAGGATGTTCATATGGCCTAGTTTCTCACCCCAGGGCCTGCTGCCCAGAGGACTTTGCAGTGGTGCTGGCTGAGGCTCCAGTCCTAAGAAAGACAGGTGATTGCTGAATTGGCTGCTTAATAGCTTGCTTAATAGATATAATAAATGCTATAATAATGCCTCTTCTATATGAATAGTGTTTAGCTTTTATTTCATAACTGCACCATGTTGGTTCATGGTAGGCATTTGACAATTGTTACTACTACCACTTGAGCGCTGGCTGTGTGCTCATTGCTGTCCCTGGTGCTTCCCAACAATTGAAGTAGTATTACTCCCCTTTTATAGCCGTGGAGGTTCAGAAAGACCAACTCACTCCCTAGGTCATACAGCTAAGAAATGACATCCAGGATTTAATTCTGGTTACTCTGTCTCCAGAGCCCTATTTCTCTCCATAATGGGCATGGACGGGCACTATAATTTAGGAAAGGCACTCAGTCAACATCAGACTCCTAAATTAGTCCCTGCATTAGTCTTTGCTAATCCCTTCGGGTCAAGTATGATATCAGGCTTAACCTTTCCAAATACACTCCACCTTCCACTGCATTGTGGAAAAAACAAAGGAGGAATAACTCCAAATATAATTTGGCAATCAAAACCCACTCAGACAAGAAAATGACTATTGAGCTCTGCCCTTTGCCCACTGCCTGGGGAAATTACTCTGGACATTGGTTAGTTTTTCTTCCACATGGCTCTCCTTAGGAACTTAAATTATTTTTATTGCCCATCTGAACAACCCAACTCAGACATGCTGAAGCAGGAAGCAGCAAAACAGTCACAGGAGGTGAGAAAGTCACATGACCTTGCAGCCACTGGCTTTAGAGATCAACACTAGGTCAGGTTACAAGCTGTCAAACCCAGGGAAAACCAAGCCCCTTGCACCAGCTGTGCAGACAAGGTTAGACCCACTTGCCTGGAGCTGACCCAGCAGGAGTAGCAGCCACCACCAGCGTGGCACTGGGCCAGAGTCCTGGAGGCCAGACTGGATTGGGTGGAAGAGTTATCCAGGTCAACCGATATATCAAAAGAGCACTGACATTTCATAGCCAGGAGGGGCCCAAGTCAGGAATAAAGGCTCAGATCATTCTAATCATAGTCATGGATTAGAAATTAATCTTTTGCCCGGCCGGTATGGCTCGGTTATAGCGTAGTCTTGTGCACCAAAAGGATGCTGGTTTGATTCCCAGTCAGGGCACATGCCCAGGTTTCAAGTTTGATCCCCACTAGGGGGCTTGCAGGAGGCAGCCTACCCATGTTTCACATTGATGTTGCTCCCTCTCCCTTGCTCTCTCTAAAATCAATAAAAACATATTTTTTAAAATCTTGCTCTAACTACTTTGTAGCTGCATGACCTTGGGCACATCAACCTCTGAAGTTCCTCTTCCTCACCAGTGAAATAGACATCATCATAGTATTTAAGGCCCATGACTATCAGGTTTAAATGCAATCAAGCCCCCAAAGCACTTAGCATAGAGCTAACCCAACCAAGGCAGGGAGCTGTTAGGCCTGCAACATCACCGACCTTTCAATGGCTGAAGGATGAAAGGGGCGACAGATCACATCTCCACAGCAATAGGGTCCTTGGGTGTCTGATTACCCCTTCCCCCATACAAATTTGAGGCAAATCAAAATTTTTTTTAGTGTGTTAAGCAGTTAAGTTCTCCCTATCCTCCCCCCATCCCCCACCTTGAAATAAATGCTAAAGGCCTTAAAAACAGCCACACCCCACTCTGGGCTTCATGTGAGCAGTCAGATGATGAGGGAGGGACGGGAGGGGAGGTGACCTGGATGGTGGAGGGAAACTAGCTTGGCTTCCTGGCCCAAGACACAAGGCCTGGAGGCCTGGGAGGAGCCAACTCCCACTGGAAGGGAAAGCAGGGGAGGAAGCTGCTGCTCTAAGCTGAGGTTTTTGCTAGAACAAGTACTGGAGCCGCCTCCTGGAGGCAGGGTGTGTGCAGAGACTGTCCAGAGTACACTGGTTAGCTGGTCCTCTCGGGGCTCAAAACCACCCCTCGGGCCTGATTCCCACCTTTGCCCAGGCTTTCTTACTCTGGCTTCTGCACCCTGTGCCTCCCTCAATCCCAGCACTTGTCATTCATGCCCGTGTGCCTTCTTTCCTTTCTTTTTTTTTTGTTTTGTTAATCCTCTCCTGAGGATATTTTTCCATTGAATTTTAGGGAGAGTGGAAGAGAGAGGGAAAGACAGAGAGAGACATCTATGTGACAGAAACACATCGATTGGCTGTCTCCTGCATAAGCCCCAACCAGGGCCCGGGCCGGGGAAGAGCCTGCAACTGAAGTTCGTGCCCTTGTCTGGAATCAGACCCGGGACCCTTTGGTCCGCAGGCTGACGCTCAATCTACTGAGCCAAACCGACAACAGTGTTTCTTTCCTTTCCTTATGCGTGCGTTCATTCATTCATTTATTCACCCAGCAGCACTTGAGGACTTGCTGCATGCCAGACCATGCTGGATGCTGGGGATACCAAAACATCGTTTCTGCTCTCAAAGAATTCCACTCTAGAGGGCAAATGAAAACAGACCTACAAACCACTAAACAGCTAAAGAAAAGACAACTTCATGATTGCTATAATGAGCCACACGCAGGATCACTGGCATGGCCTTATTTGCTGGGCTTATTGCCATGAGCAACAGAGTTGGTTGATAGCAGAGTCTGCAGCCAAACTGCCAGGGCGGGCACCCCAGCTCTCTATTTACCAGTTGTGGGAACTTGGACTGAGCTGCTCTGTGCCTGTTTCCTTGGCTGTAAAATGAGGATAATTATAATTAACATCCTTATAGGATTATTATACGGATTAAAGGACTTCATGGTTACAAAACTGGAATAGGGCCTGACATATAACACAATGTAAGTGAGTAGTTTTTCTTCACTACCCTGCAAGTTCTTGGTAATTACACTGGCATAGCACCAAGTCTATACCCACCCAACCCTACCCCAAGCTCACAGCGAGTATGCCCCACGGCTCCACAGCTCTCTCAGAAGAATGGAAGGGCAACACGGGGCCCCAGAGAGGAGCTAAGGCCAGCGTTGACAATGAGTTACTTGTATTTCTGAAAACATACCTTCCAAGCCCCTTTCCTGGAGATTCTGAGTCTGAACCCTAACCACACCACACTGAAAACCACTGATCTGGTTCAAACCTCTTAATTTTACTGAAGTCATTCAATTTGATCAAGACAAGATGAAGTTAGTAGCAGAGCCTGGACTGGCAGACTAAGGTGCTGTTTCCTTTTACTCCTATTGTTGGGAGCACTGCCCCAGCAATCCCCACTGCAAATGGAATCTTCGAAAGAAGGCGGCTGTGGGGGACAGCACCAGAAACCAGGGAGAATGCTGGGAAACTCCACGTGGGGTAGCTGGGTTATCCTTCCCACCTGACCTCCCTACCGAATGGCCTCACCACCTGACTCTCGTCCAGTTGAAAGCACACTTGATGGCCAGCCCTCTTCCACAGTTCTAGGCTCATTCCTTAGATATCAGTGGTGCCTCCCTTGTGCAGAGTGAGGCCTCAGGGGAGAAGGGGCCATTGCATGGACCTTTCAATGGCTGAAGGATGAAAGGGGCCAAGGGACCAGAAAGGCATTGGGAGTATTTGTATGCATGGCTATCTAGCTCAGACCCGGAGGGCAGCCCGGGCCAGTAGCTTGTTTGTCGCTTGATCCCATACTTACAATTCAGAGAGCGTGAGTAGCAGTGCTCAGGCATGTGAAGGAAGGAAGGCTCTAGATGCAATGCTAAGTTTGGAGGATGAATAGTTTGTCAGGTTGGGTGAGGGGTGCAGTGGGGGTATAAAAAGAGGTGTGAAGCACCTTCCAGGTGTTTTAGGGGATCAAACTCACAACCTTGGCATATCAGGACGATACTCTAACCAACTGAGCTACCCACCAGCGCGAGGCAAAGCTCTTTAAATCCATGCTGGAGTACAACAGAATTCCATGGTAGGAGCCCTTGTGCATATAAACTGGGGGGCGGAGGGGGGGTGGTTAGGGTTTATGTCCTCTATTTCTCTTTTCTCACCCCAGTACCTGGCTCAGGGCTGAATGCAGACAGACTCCATGAAAACTTACTGCTTGACTGTCTGGCTCACACCACTCACTCAATACCATCCCAGATTGGACGCCAGGTCCTGCATTAAACAATAAGCAGTCACACTCCAAGCAGAGCTAGGCTCAGCTCTGGGCCATCTGCATTTGGAGACAAACAGTTTATCTTTGCCACTGCCTTAAAAGGAGGGGAAAGAGGACTTGTTACCAAAGCCAGTGGGCAGAGCTGCTGTGCTGCAAGAGGGAGACTTTGCAAGTTCATGGCTGAATGAGGTGGTCGCTATGGTAGGATGGTTGTCTATTCTAATAGAGGGTGGTGGAAGTGTTTGGTGGCGGTGTGTGTGTGTGTGTGTGTGTGTGTATGCGTGAGTGTATGTGTGAGTGTGTGTGTATGTGTCTGTGTGTGTATGCGTGAGCGTGTGTATGTGTATGTGTCTGTGTGTATGTGTCTCTGTGTGTGTCTGTGTGTGTGAGTGTCTGTATGTGTATGTGTGTGTATCTGTGTATGTGTGTGTCTGTGTGTGTATGTGTCTGTGTGTGTGTGAGTGTCTGTATGTGTATGTGTGTGTGTCTGTGTATGCGTGAGTGTGTGTGACTGTGTGTGTGTGTGTGTGTGTGTATGCATGAGTGTGAGGGTCAGGAATGACAGAAGAACCCCAGAGGCTGTGCACAAGGCAGCAGCTTTAGACTGAGCTACTTCCTGGCTGGGGGGTGAGGGGCAGGCCAGGGAGCAGGGAGCAGGTGGCCAGGAAAGATCACTGGAGGCTGACATTTGGAGCTGCTCTGTGTGATGGCTCAACGCAGCCTGTCCTGCGCCTGTCAGCCCCGGCAGAGGCGAGCGGTAAGAGACTAGCAGAAGCAGGCATATCCTTTGCACTCACACTTGCACTTGGAGAAAGTTATTCCCAGAGATGTTCCCACAGTGCACCGAGGAAGGAAGCTTTCTCAGTGCCCCCTGAGAGGGCCGGTGAACCACGTGGTGGGACTCTAGGAGCCTCTATAAGAAGGCGATAAGGCTGTCAGAAAAGAACAGAGCAAGTTCTGGAATGATATGCTCGAATTTAAAGAGAGAGCTGGAAAAGCTTGGAATGATTTATACCAAGCTGTTAACAGGGAGAAGTGAGGGTGTGAATTGGGGGACAATCATACTTTCATATGGATTTTATTTTATACACTTCTGTGTTGTTTGGACATCCTACAGCAAATATTTAAAAAATTTTTAAAGAATGCTGAAGACAAACTGACACCTTCAAATCTATGAGCCAGTCATGCAGCAAAGGCTCAGCGCACCTGCCTTCCCATTCCTTCTGGCCATGTCCTCTGAAACGAGGAGTGTGAGGAGGCTGGAGCTAATCCCTCTGCCTCTCTGCTGTGTTTCCTGCATTGCTTAGCCCTCTGAGCCTCAGCGTGTCCACCTATAAGGCAGGCAGAGCATCTCTGATGCTCAGGAGCCACTGGGAAGCATGGTGGAGGGGTGTCAGGGGGGATGGATAAGATCCCGCTATGTTAGCAAAACTCAGCCTCAGAGAGGCCCTGCAGCAGCCCCACTCCATGGCCACCACCACGTGGCTTCCGTGTCAGACCCAAACTAAAGGGGGAGTGGGAGGGAAGAGGAAGGAACTGGAGGAGGAGAGGAAGAGCCAGCTAGCTTCTTCTGGACTCAGTCCCTCCTCCATCTGCCTCTTGCTGACCTCTCCTGGCCGAGGTCTTCAGGCCACTTGGGCCCAGGCCTCCCTCCCTGAGGCTTCCCCTTCCTCTGGAAATGCCTTCTTCCTCGGATCTCCCCGGCCGCCTCTGGCTGTCCAGCTTCCAGTGGCACAGACCCGGGCAGGCTGCTTCAGGCCTCGCTGAGGTTCAGCTGCTCACACCTTTGGACCAGGTGACCAAAGTGTCCTTTTTAATAGCAAAAAGTGAGGATTTCGGAGGGAAAAAGAAAGTAGTCCTCAGACATCCCAGGAGAGAGTCAGAAGCAGAGTGAAGACTGGGTAGGCGTGGGAGGAAGGTGGCAGTTGCCAGTGGGCTACAAACACCAACCCTAGGCCAACGTGGAGCAGGAAATGGGAGGGGGGAGGGGGGGGCCGAGGGGGGTCGGAGTTTGGGCCAGCTAGTGGAAGTCAGAGAGGTGGGGCGGGGTTAGATCCTACGGAATGCAATGCCAGGGTGAGGTGTTCCCATTTAGGCGGCTGCACTTGAGATGTGACAGGGAGACCCGTGATATGGGGACGTACCCAGTCAGTGCCCAGTCAAGCCTGGCCTCCAGGGTCCTGAGATTACACATTCTGAACTCATGTGGCCCCGGCTTTAGACACTGCCCTGCGGAGTGCCTTCTGACCTGCCTGGCACTTAGTAGGAACTCCTCAGATATTTGTCACATGAATGGGCCAGGGAGTAAGCTGAGCTGCCCTTCCCACTCACCTCCTGCCATTGGCCGCTGCTGCTGAACAGCAAACTAGGCCACTGGCCTGACCCAGTTTCCCTGACTGGCCCAACAGGCCCAGGGAGCAGCAGATGCTCTGGAGCGGGAGTCCACGGTGACTCAGAGGCATCTGCCCTGCGCCCCCTCCCCCGCCTCCCTGCCGCGTTTTGGATCGCTGGCTGCGGTTTCTGACGTTTGCCTCGGCCATGACTTCTCTGCCTGAGAGGAGGAGAAAGAGGGCTGCCTTGTGGTCTCCCCAGCGCTGGTGCTGGCATCGCCGCCCCGCCCAAGACTGGAGAGACTGGCGCGTCCCCTGAGCAGCACCGCCCCCCGGTGGCCACGGCGCGGGGGCTCAGGAGGCAGCCCTGGGGGCCTGGCCCAGCTCGCAGCAAGCTGGCTGTGCGATTGGAAGGCCAGCTCCCCGGAGCCCATAGCCCGCACTGGTAAACAGGGAGAGGAATCACATCACCACCTCCCTGAGGGGCCAAGGGTTTTGCCCTGGGTAAAGCCTCAATAAAGGATGCAATTGTTTCTCCAGCCGTCTGGGAAAAGGGCAGGCGTGGCATCCCAGACCCCTGCTCGGGTGGAAGCTCCGCCCAGAGAGGGGCAACTCCCTTTTTGCTGAAAGCCTGGGCTATGTTCCTGCTTTCCGCATGTGCAAGACCACGTGTCGGACACATGTTAAAAATAGACGTGAACATCTGCCCTTTAACTTTTGTGAGTTGCCTATTCATCTCTTTTGTGCATTTTCCCCCTCTTAGTGATTTGTAGGAGTTCTTAAAATGTCAGGTCTGTCATACTGAGGCAGGGTAGTAAGAAGCCAGGAAGAATCGTTGGAATGGGGAAACTGAGATAAGGTAATTAAACAGGCCAAACAAGGCCAAACAATTTACAGACAGCTAGTGAATAGCAAGACCTTATCTTCCCTAACCAAGGACACTTGAGAACAAATGGTTTATACTTCTCCTCCCTAACCAAAGAATACATAGCTTAAGTCACCCAGGTCAGGGAGATAGAGGACAGAGACCCAATTAGTGTCATTTGTGCCAGCCAAACCCAAGGATAGAGTAAATCAAGGGAACAGATAACCACCACCACCACCACAACAAAGCAATTACAGCCAGACAGACCCAAGATAACAGTAAAACAGACCAAGGAATAACCCCAAACTCCCCAATACACTCATTTTGATCCATCAGGATAAGAAAACCCACACCTGGAAAGCTGATGACTATTCTGCTGAAGCCTTCCCCTAAAACTCTTGTCTGAAGAAGAAAGATAAAAACCCTCAAGATAAAGGATGCCAGTGCAGAATCTCTCTGGAGCTTGCCCATGCCCTTTCTCCAGCCTGAACTTTTTACTTTCTTTCTCCTAAACTCGAAGGGTCCCCAGGAGACTTGCAATCAGAGGAGCAGCAGGCAGCAGCAGCTCACCCCAGACTTAGCCCCTGAAACTATCTCCTTTTTTCTCTGAGTTTCTAGTGAGCTAACAGCAGCCCTGCCCCAGCTCACCTGTCACTGTGATTTGTACTTCTCGGGGAATTCGCGCAGCCCAAAGTGGCTGACTTCTTTCCCATAACATGTTTAGAGAGCCAAAGCAGCTCCACCTAGGCTCTCTCCTGCTGGTCTTCTACCCTAAGCCCTTCCTTAGTTTCACTGTCTCCAGCGTAATAAACACACCTTCAAAATCACCTGGACTTGTGTTGTGAAATCTTTCCTGCATGAGGTTGAGAACCCGCACACTCCAGGCCAGTGCTGGGGTGCAGAGTCCCAGGCCACTTCTTCCTCTACCTCTGGAGAATGGTATGATCTCAGGCACGTCATGTCCCTTAGGCCTTAGTTTCCACACCCCTGAAAAGAAGTGGTTAAATGCCGGGAACCAATTCCAGCATGTAATAATTACAAGAGGTCCATCAAAAGGTTGATGGGACTTGGTGGGCTTTTCAGAGAAAAAAGGAGATAGTTTCAGGGGAAGGAGGTCAATGGGGGAAAAAGGAGACATATGTACTACTCTTTGTAATACTTTAAACAATAATAATTTTAAAAAAGAAATATAGCCTGCAGAAAGAAGGAAATAGCCCCACAGTGTTATACGGGGATCATAAAATGTGGCTCCACCCTCCAGAGGAAGCCAAAGTTGGGATGTAACTACAGAACAGATGGGGCCTGGGAGGAAGCAGCAGCTCCAAGAAAGCCAGAGGAAGGGCAAAGAGGGCAGGCGCAGCCCCTCCTCTGGCCTCCAGGCCTTAGAGCCACAGGCTGGGTCTTCTCTCAGTGTCCAGAACTTCCTGTGTTTTGTGTAACTGTGCCTCATTTCTGACCCCGAGTCCATCTCCATCAGGCTGGAAGGGGAAAATACAGAATTTCTTCCAGGAGTCATGCCATAGCTCTGAGGTCTTAATGCAATGCCCCCAGGGTAGGAGGTTGGCAATTTGATCTTCAGGAAACAATCCCCAAGTCACTGCCCAGGCTGTCCATGCCCAGTCTGCAGGGCCCCTTCAGGTCTGATGTTTCCCTGTTTGTTCATCGCAGTCACAATCTGGCTTAGATACATCCCCAAACCATCTGCCCTGGGCCCCCACTGCCTCCCTGAGAGCTGCCCTGCGGACCCTCTTCCTGGTTCAGGTTCTCCTCTCCCCACTACCTCTGGCCAGGGTGTCTTGAATACTTGAATTCCCCCCCCCTTCCCCCTCTTTTATCACCTCTAGAAAGCAGCTCAGTTCTCCTAAGGGCTTAGACTCTTAAAATAGATTCCTTTGTTTCTCTTCCTTTTCCTCTCCACTCTGCTACCATCCTCAATTCTGCTCAAATGGGGGAAAGGAAATGGAAAAACACAGGGAGAAAAATAAACATCGATGAGGCTGACAGCTGGGGAGGCAGGGGCGGGGGATGGTGGTGGTGGTGTGTGTGGAGGGATTGAGCAAAAGAGAAAAAAAACTCACAGACAGAGACAACAGTGTGGTAATTGTGGGGTGGAGTGAGGGGTGAAGGAAGGGTGGAGGGGGGATAAATGGTGATAGACAGAGACTTGACTTGGAATGGTAAACACATAATACAGTGTGTTGTAGAATTGTGCACCTGAAACCTGTATAATTTTGTTAACCAGTGTCACCCCAATAAATTCAATAAAAAGGAGAAAAATCAAGAGAAACCAAGATGGCGGCATAGGTAAGCACCTAAACTGCTGCCTTGCACAACAATTTCAAAACTACAACTAAAAGACCGAACGGACACCATCCAGAACCACAGGAAAGCTGGCTGAGTGGAAATTCTACAACTAGAAGGAAAGAGAAAAGTTCACGGAGAATTGGAGGAACAGCAAAGGGTTAAGGTACAGCAAAGGGTCTTTGTGCGCACAGAGAGGAAGGGTGGCTGAGAGCCTGGCTGACTTTCTCTGGTGGGAGGGGGAAGAAAGCCCCCGACTGCACTGAACCCCAGTTCTGACTGCACTGAACCCCAGTTCCGGGCGAAACCCCATGGACACAGGCTCATACGGGGGAGTCTGGACTGTCAGGTAGAGAGAAAGGCACTCAGAGACTCGGAGACCCCGGGGTAGACCTGGGGGAGCCCCAGCAGGCAGGGGTCTGGAGGCGCGCACACGCAAGTGTGCACGAAGACTGCAGAGGTTGCCACAGGCTTTCCCTAGCAGAAGGGAGTCAGAAGCTCCTGACTGCACCGAACCCCAGTTCCAAGCAAGCCCCTGGGGACCCACGCTCTTGCGGGGGGAATCTGGACTCTCAGGCGGAGGCTCGGGAGGTGGGGAAGGCAGAGGTCTGGAGGCACGTGCACACACGCACAAGGGCAGGGCTGACAGGAAGCCAAGACTGTCTGCTCCGCCCTGAGACTCCACCCCATCCAAGCTGAACACAGAGGCTTTTGCAATTTGGCAAGTCTAATCCTATAAGGCTGTCTCCAGCACTGAACTTCTCCCAGCATAGACAAGCTGATCCTCACAGCCAATTGGCCTGGAGGTCAATTCCTCCCAGCGATACCAACAACAATCAAGACTTAACTACAACAAGGCTGTACACACAGTCCACAAAGGGATGCACCAAGAATGTCCACCTCAGGTTAACTGGGGAGGCCGACCCACTGGGCCATATAGGAAACCTAGTACACAAAGCTACCCTACCAACTCAGGGAAGCAGTGAAAATGCGGCGACAAAGAAACAGATCACAAATGAAAGAAATGGAGGAAAACAAACGACTGGATATAGAATTCAAAACTACAGTTATAAGGCTTTTCAAGAATATCCTAGAAAAGGCCAATAAATATAACAAGACCCTCGAAGATATGAAAAAGGACCAACTAGAAATTAAACATACACTGACTAAAATAAAAAAATATTATACAGAGACCCAACAACAGACTAGAGGAACACAAGAATCAAGTCAAAGAATTGAAATACAAAGAAGCAAAAAACACTCAATTGAAAAAAACAACAAGAAAAAAAAATCCAAAAGGTTGAAGATAGTGTAAGAAGCCTCTGGGACAACTTCAAGGGTACCAACATCAGAATTATGGGGTTGCCAGAAGAAGAGAGAGAGCAAGATACTGAAAACCTATTAGAAGAAATAATGACTGAAAACTTCCCCCACCTGGTGAAAGAAATAGACTTACAAGTCCAGGAAGCACACAGAACCCCAAACAAAAGGAATCCAAAGAGGACCACACCAAGACACATCAAAATTAAAATGCCAAGAGCAAAAGACAAAGAGAGAATATTAAAAGCAGCAAGAGAAAAACAGGTAATTACCTACAAGGGAGCACCCATAGGACTGTCAGCTGATTTCTCAACAGAAACTATGCAGGCCAAATGGGAGTGGCAAGAAATTTTCAAAGTGATGAATAGCAAGAACCTACAACCAAGATTACTCTACCCAGCAAAGCTATCATTCAGAACTGAAGGTCAGATAAAGAGCTTCACAGATACGAAAAAGATAAGGGAGTTCATCACCACCAAACCAGTATTATATGAAATGCTGAAAGGTATTCTTTAAGAAGAGGAAGAAGAAAAAAGTAAAGATAAAAATTATGAACAACAAATACATATCTATCAACAAGTGAACCTAAAAATCAAGTGAATTAAAAACCTGAGGAACAGAATAATCTGGTGAATATAATAGAATCAGGGGCATAGAAAGGGAGTGGACTGATAAATCTCAGGGGGAAAAGGGGTATGGGGGTGTGCAGGAAGAGACTGGACAAAAATGGTACACCTATGGATGAGGACAGTGGGGGGGGGAGGTAAGGACAGAAGGTGGGGAGGGAACCAGGTGGAGGGGAGCTATGGGGGGAAAAAAGGAGAAACAATTGTAATTATCTGAATAAAGATTTATTTAAAAAAAAAGGAGAAAAATCTAGCCACCTATATTATCCTACTGAATCTCACCACAATCTTCTGAAGTGTCCCTCCTTTTAGAGGTGAGGAAGCTAAAGCATAAGGTCACATAACTAACAGGCATTCTTTCCCCATATGTACCCCAAAGCACGCTGTTCAATGGGTGTGCACCAGGTCAGGGAAGTAGATCCCAACTTGTTGTTACACAGATGAACTCTTTCTTCACATAGAACCTTCCATGGAAAACCTGAAAGTGTGTTCCTGCTCTAGTGGTAGGTGACTGGGCTGGGGGCTCAGAGTGCAGCCTCCCCCTCCCCCCAGGCCCCAGGAACACACCCGGAGACCTCTGGACAGTATGGACTCCAGGTCGGCTCTTAGGGGTGGGCAGTTAGGGGTGACCAGGCCTGCAGGTCACCCCCCCACCCCCGAGACCTGGGTTATGGCACTTCTTGGTCACTGGCCCAGTGGGTTTCCTTGGAAGACACTGCCTTCAGGGCACACATAATCAAAACTTCCTGCTTGGGTCTTCCCTGGAGGCTGCTGGCTGCCATGTCAGGGCCAGATCCACGGCTTCTGAGAAGGTTTGGAGGCTGGCCCACCCCCTGCTGCCCAATCTCTCCAATGCATCCCACACAACCAGCAAGGCGGCATGGGGCCAACTGCTTTAAATAAATGTCAGTCCTGCTCAGGGCTAGATTGGCAGGGCCTTTGGGGAGGTTTAGAGAAAATAAGGCTATGATTTGTCTCTTGAGACAATTTTTTTCTTTCTTTCTTTCTTTCTGTTTTTTTTTTTTGCAAATCTCTTCATTGAGAGTGCTGCTATCTCCTCCCCTTTGATTCATAAAATTACTGTTTCAAGTGACATTAAGAGCCCTTGGGATCCCATAGCCGGTTACTACATCCATGCCCTCGCAGCATACATTGGGTGAACACCTACTGAGCACCAGGTCCTGTGCTAAGCACCAGAGTGCACAGACAAGGAAGATGCAACCTCGTCACAGTCCTCAGTTCATGCCTCTGTGCTTTCCTAGCCCTGGGAAAATATAGTGGATATTTGCTGGCTCTTGGCTACTCAGCATTCATTTCCCCTAATAGTTCTCTGTGGTTTCCTTTCCCATGACCTGCCCCCCACGAGCACAGCCTTGGTGAGACAATGAATCAGGGAACCTTGTAGAAGCCAAAAGGGTGCATGGAGGTTTTGTCAGCCACCGTTCTTTGACGCTCTGTGCCAGAGAGGCCAAAGCTTGGACAGGCAACTTAAATGCTTCCAGTCAGACCCCTTCCCAGGACTTTGCAGGAAGGTCAGGAGAGGCAGTTGGCTTATTCGTCGCAGCAGCATAAGGAAATTCTTTTCTGCTTCCTGTACTTCCAAGCCTAGTTCTCCAGCCTTCCTGTGGATTCAGGGCATCTCCTCAGTGTCCTTTTCTTTAAGACAGCCAGGATTGGTTTCGGTTGCTTGCACTCGGAGAATCCTGACTGGCATGCCAGGTTCCAGCTGTTATTTCAGTTGCATCCAACATGTTTGAAACTTACCTTGTGAGCACCTGTTCTAGGCCAGGTGTTTGGATCAACTGGGGTCAACTGGGCCTGCAGGGAAGAGCAGTTGGGGGGAACTTAAGCAGTTGGCTTAAGTCTTAGAGGAAGATAGAGGAGCCAAGTGCTTGAGTGTGAGAAATGTCGTAAAAGTGCAAGGAATCAGGGAGGAAGAGGCCAGCTCTGCCTGAGGGCAGGAGCGGGGGCGGGCGGGGGGTGGGGGGCGAAGCTTCATAGAATGGGTCATACAAACTGAGTTCTTGCTCTGGTCTTTGTCCCCATCCTCATACCCTCAGCCTTCTCAGCACAGCAAATGGAGAGATCTTTCACAAATCAGATCAAGTCACTACTGGGCTCAAAACCCTCCAATGGCTCCCTGTCTCACTGAGGGTGAAAGCCAAAGTCCTACAATGGTCTACAGGCCCTCTACCACCTGGTGCCCAGCAAAGGATTCTGTCGCCCAGCCCTGTGCAGCTAGGTAGAGTCCCAGGGCTAACCTCTCACTGATGAGATGACACTGCAGGTGGTGGGTGCGTATTCCCACCTCACTTGCATAAGAGGAAATGCTGAACTTGTCTTCCAGTTACCCTTGTAGTACCTAATGCTAAGTCACAATGCATATACCATTCCGTTCACTTCCTCTCATCACCTAGTCATTTTAACATCTCACATCATCACAAGAAGGGTGAGTACAGTGCAAGGTATTCTGAGAGAAAGAGACCACATTCACATCACTTTTATTACACTGCTAGAGGCCTGGTGCACAAAATTCGTGCACGGGGGTGTGTGTCCCTCAGCCCAGCCTGCACCCTCTCCAATCTGGGACCCGTTGAGGGATGTCCGACTGCCCGTTTAGGCCCAATCCTACTGGGATCGGGCCTAAACAGGCAGTCGGACATCCCTCTCACAATCCAGGACTGCTGCCTCCCAACTGCTCGCCTGCCTGCCTTCCTGATTGCCCCTAACCACTTCTGCCTGACAGCCTGATCACCCCCTACCACTCCCCTGCCAGCCTGATTGATGCCTAACTGCTCCCCTGCCAGCCTGTTTGCCCCTAACTGCCCTCCCTGCAGGCCTGTGTTCCCCCCAACTGCCCTTCCCTGCAGGCCCAGTTGACCCCAACTTCCCTCCTCTGCCGGCCTGGTCACCCCTAATTGCCTTCCCCTGAAGGCTTGATCGCCCCCAACTGCCCTCCCTTACAGGCCTGGTCCCTCCCAACTGCCCTCCCCTGTTGGCCATCTTGTGGCGGTCATCTTGTGTCCACATGGGGGCAGGATCTTTGACCACATGGGGCATCCATCTTGTGTGTTGGAGTGATGGTCAATTTGCGTATTACCCTTTTATTATATAGGATAGAGGCCTGGTGCTTGGGTGGGGGCCAGCTGGTTTGCCCTGAAGGGTGTCCTGTATCAGGGTGGGATTTCCCTTGGGGCGTGGGGCTGCCTGAGCAAGGTCCTGTGGTGGTTTGCAGGCTGGCCACGCCACCCAGTGACTCAAGCAGGCCACGCCACCCAGTGACTCAATCCCTGGTATCTGGGATTTATGTATCTTCTATAATTGAAACTTTGTAGCCTTGAGCAGAGCCAAGCCTCCTGCTTGTTCAGTGGCCGCAGCCATTTTTGTTGGGATTTATGTATCTTGTATAATTGAAACTTTGTAGCCTTGAGTATAGGCCTGGGCCGGCCAGGGCAGGTGGAAAGCTTGGCTTCCTCCATTGCCAGGGAAACCCAAGCCTTCTGCTGGCTCTGTGGCTGTAGCCATCTTGGTTGGGTTAATTTGCATACTCGCTCTTGATTGGCTGGTGGGCATTGCTTGTGGGTATAGCAGAGTGGTGGTTAATTTGCATATTACTCTCTTATTAGATATTATTATCGTTCTAATTTATTATTGGTTATTGTTAGTATCTTGTCGTGCATAATTTATAAGTTCAACTTTATCGTAGGTATGTATGTATAGGAAAAAATAGATAGATAGGGTTTGGTAATATCTGTGGTTTCAGACATCCACTGAGAGTCTTAGAACATATCCTCCTCCCTAGCCTGTTTGGCTCAGTGGATAGAGCCTCTGCCTGTGGACTGAAGAGTCCCAGGTTCAGTTCCGGCCAAGGGCACATGCCCAGGTTGCAGGCTCGATCCCCAGTAGGGGGTATGCTGGAGGCAGCCAATCAATGATTCTCTCTCATCATTGATGTTTCTATCTCTCTCTCCCTTTCCCTTCCTCTTTGAAATAAATACAAATATATTTTTTAAAAGAACATATCATATCCTCCATGAATAAAGGGGGACTGCTATACTACCTGTTGTTATCCATTCACCTGTCGTGGACACCTGGGTTGCTTTTACCTTCTGGCTGCGTTGAATAATGCTACAATGAATATGAGTGTACAGATATCTCTTCTAGTCTCTGCTTCTAATTCTTTTGGGTATATACCCACAAGTAGAATGCTGGGTCATATGGAAATTCTACTTAATTTTTTCAGGAGCTATCATACTGTTTTTGACAACAGCTGTACCTTTTAAAGTTCCTACCCACAGGGCACAAGAGTTCCAAACTATCCATGTCCTTATCAACACTTGTTTTCTGTTGTGTTTTTTTTCCTGTTTATAGTCGCCATAGGAATGACGGAGGTAATATCTTATTGCAGTTTTGATTAGTATCTGCCTAATGATTAGTGATACTGAATATCTTTTCATATGCTTATTGGCCAGTTGTATATCTTCTTTGGAGGAGTGTCTTATTCAAGTCCTTTGCCCATTTTTAAATTATGGTGTTTTTTTTTGTTGTTGTTGTTGAGTTGTAGAAGTTCTTCATATATAAAGGATATTAACCTCTTATCAGGTATAGAAATTGGAAATATTTTCTTCGATTCTGAGGATTTCCTTTCCGCGCTGTTGACTGTGTCCTTTGAAGCCTGGGGTGGAGATGTTGGTAGAACTCGGCCAGGCTGAGGCACAGTGGAGTGAGGGGAAGGTGTTTCCGTCAAAGGAAACAGCCTGTGCAAACACAGAGGAAAGAAAGAGCACAATGAAGCAGCTGAGCCTTGCTAGCGCTTGTGTGGAGGGATTAGGAAGTGGGAAGAGATGAGGCTGGAGAAGTCAGTAACAATAAGCTGAGTAGCCTGGACTACATTCTAAGGTGGTGCAACTTTCAGAGTGGTCCCAGGACCCTGCATTGGCGTCACCCAAGAGTGCATTAAAAATGTATAATTATATTGCCGCAGCTCTGACCTACCTCCGCGGTGGGGACGGGGATCTGGGTTTTAACAAGGCCCTGGGATGACTCCGATGGTCACTCCAGTTTGAGCATTGCGTGAAGGCCAGTGGGGAGGCACTGGGGGTCCGGCTAGTCTGGAAAGATGACTGGGCTGTCCTTTAGGTTGGGGCGCCCCGGGCTTGGCCCTGCCCCCATCCTCCTCCAGCCACCCAATGCCCACCCCACCCGCCGCCTCTGTCCGACACCGGCCTGCTCGCCTAGCCAGCGCCCGGCCAGCTTCTCTCTGTAGGGTCCCCTATCAAGGACCACGGAGCGGCAGTCCTGCTGCAGCCAGGCCTACATTCCTCTTACTTCCCGCCATTGTCCCCGGTTCCTGTGGCCGCGTCTCCGCACTCACCCCGGGCCGTCCCAAGGCCCTGGGCAGGTGACTCATTTCCTTTCTCCCCAGTGACGTAATCCTGCGCCCAGCAGGGCCAGCCCCGCCGCAGCGGAGACCCCTTCCCTGGCCGAGTCCTGACGCAGGAGCTGCGTGGCGCCTCTCCGCCAGCAGGGGGCGCCGGAGCCCGCGGTGCCGCCCCCTGGAGCCCTGGAACCGGATTCCCTCTGCGGCCGGAACCCACGGAGGCGTGGGGGCGAGGGGCATGGGGGAGAGGGGGCCCGCGAGGAAGGGGGGAGGCGGAGGGTGGCCTCTGGCCCTGCTGTTGCCCACCCTCTGCTTGGGTCTCCTGGAGTTAGACCCCGACGCTCACCGATGGGAAAACTTGAGACCCGGGGGGTGGAGTGTGCCTTGACCAGCCTGGGAAGTGAGGGGACAAGAATCCGCATTCTTGCTCCCACCCCCACCCCCACCCCCACCCGCATCCCCAAGTCGATGGTTTTCCCACAGATCCTCAGGTGTTAATTTTATCCTCGTCGGTGTCCCCCATCATCGTGTTTCCAGTCCAAAATCTGCAGACAAGATGCTCCCGATTTTGATCACGTGTGGGGCCTGAAACGCGGTCACCCCTGGCATCAGCAGGAGCTGAGGGCAGCTCTGGCTCCACCTGGGAAGCAAGTGGAATCTGCAGTGATTAGGAGGCGTTCCCATTCCCAGAGTTGCGCTCTCCGCTCCTCCCCCAAAGCTTTCTGACTTTGTCAAGGTGCCCCTCACCCCCGGCCCTGCACTGCCCAGCCTCTTGGCGCCTCAGTTTTCTCATTTGTAAATGGGGTGTGGTAGTAGTGTAACCCAAAGCGTTATTGTGAGGCTTAAATGCGTTCATACTAGGAAGGTATAAACACCCAATAACCTTCTAGAACCTGGGCTCCCCACAGTCAGGGATCTATCTGCTGTCTTTCTTTGTGCACTGCTCTATGTCTAGCACTTAGAACACTGCCTGGTACAAAGCAGGAACCCCATAAACACTTGTTGAATGGCCCGGCGGGTGTAGCCCAGTGGTTGAGCATCCATCCATGAACCAGGAGGTCACAGTTCGATTCCCCGTCAGGGAACATGCCCGGGTTGCCGGCTCAATCCCCAGTAGAGAGCATGGAGGAGGCAGCCCACCAATGATTCTCTCTCATCATTGAGGGTTCTCTCTCTCTCTACCTCTCCCTTCCTCTCTCTGAAATCAATAAAAACATATAAAAACATTTTAAGTTCTTGTTGGATGAATGAATGTTAGCTGTTACTATTGCTGAGACTGATTTTACTGTCGGATTTAGGCCTGTCAGAGCAGATCTGCGGCAGGGAAGGGGAAGGCCCTGGAGGGTCTATTTGTACAAGCCATGGAGGGCTTCCGGGGAAGGCGTCGTTGTAAGGAAGGAGAGTGGAAGAACAGAGGAGAGGTCCAGAGCAGGGCGAGGAGAAGACAGTGGTTCTGGGTAGAGGATCCTTGTACTCACACCCAAGTGCCAGGAACACCGCACAAAGGAGTGGACAATTTCATGAACGTGCCAAGAAGCAGCACACAGTTGATCCGTGGTGGTTTTATGACAGTCTGGCGGCTTCACACTTGCTAAGGACGCGGAGGATTTGGTGGTTAGTTCGGTCAGCATTTTTAATGGGGGTGGTTGAGTCCTGGGAAGCGCACCTCCAAAGGCAGAGTGCCCGCGAGACACTGGCTGGGCACTCCATGGGAAGTCTACAGAAACTGCTGGGGACAAAGCCAGAGACAGCCCATTGCTGTTAGGTGTGGTCCTGTCTCTGTCAATGGACTAGTGTGGGCTTGGAGGGCTGGGGTAACAGCTTGGAAGGGTAGCCCTGTCAGGGCTGCGTTTGTGGGAAGAAGGCTTGCTGTCCCTGCAAGTGACTGGATTTAGCAATCTGGGGAAATGCCATTATTGGAGGTTCACCAAAGAAGGGGAGATTAGGTTAGGTTAGGAGGGGCCCCAAGGTTGCTCCTCTGAGGCAGGAATAACAAGTTGCAAGGCATCTCTGAGACCTGCCTCCATACTGCCCTGGAAGCAGAGGCTCATGGGAAATGGTGCTTGCTTCTGAGCATTCTGGAGATTTGTTCCTGGTTTGTCACTTCCTCCTAAGGGGCAGAATAGCTTTGATCTAACCCTGCCCTCCCACCTGGTGGCCTGGCTGACCCCTGCGATTTGTAGTGGAAGGAGTCTCCCAGGTTCTACAGTCAATCAGATCTGGGTTCAAATCCCACCTCCACCACTTCCTCAGCAATCCTCTTACTCCTCTGAACCTCAATTTCTTCAGCTATAAAATGAGAATGAAAATATCTAATTTTCAGATTTGTAGCAAGAGGATGTGTATGCTAGGCCTGGTGCAGAATAGGAGCTTAAAGAGCACCCATTCTCTCTGACTTGCTTCAGCCCAGGGGCCAGGCTGAGAGAGATGAAAACATTCCTGAAAAGAATGTTGAATGTTGAAAGGGCCAGGTGGCATCTTGGGCAACTCCCCTAACTTTTCCAGCCGCAGTTATTTCACCTTTAACATAAAGAAAGTAGGACCGGGATTCTCAAACACCTGCTGCAGGTCTTGCAGACTTTCCTAGATGTGGAAGAACTCTGCAAACCATGAATGCCGGAGGTCACATCTTAGCTTCAGCTCTCCAAATTTGTTGTCTTTCCATTCTTGCAGCTTAGCCCTGCCTGGATTTCTAGCATGCCAGCAGTGGTGGGAGGATGTAGGTTTTGGCATCTTGCAAAACTCAGAATCCCAGCTCCCCCATTTGCTTGCTTTGTGACATTGGGCAAGTCTCTGAGTCACAGTTTGCTAACCTCAGAATGAGGATAATTACAGCTACCCTGCAGGGCTGGTGGAAGAGTTGAATGGGAGCACATATGCAAGGTGTTTGTGCTTACATAGTAGGTGCTTAATGAATGTGCCTGGCACATAGGAAGTGCTAAATAAATGTTCATTAAATAACTAGAAATGTAAATAGATTAAAACAGACATAAGTAAATAGATACATAGATATGAAGGAGCAGCTAAAGTAAGCGCTTTCCTTCCTACACCTCCCAGTCTTCTCCTGAAAACTCTGCCAGCCTCCACCCCTCTCAGTTCTGGCCCTAACTTCCTCTGGCCAGGACAGTGAAGTCAAGGTTTGGGTACTATAAAAAGTGGCTCCTATTCACAAAGAACTTGACGATACTGAAAGATTTACCTCTAAGGTTTATTCTAGCTCAAACCACCCATCCAACTATTATCCTTGGAGACCCCTCCTGTGTGATAGCATCCTTTAAGAGATTTACTCTCATAAACTCTTATTTGTATTCTTCCAACAGCTTCGGAAGGGTGGTAGGGATAAAAATTAGGCACTGGATTTCACAAAGGGAACTGAAAGGACATGGAAAGTGCTGGGGTTTCCCTGCCCAAGCCGCAATCAGCTGGTCTTGAGCCATGAGGTCGTCACATCATCATAATCACCAAGGGCTCATGCAGTTTTATTTAATGTCAGTAATCCCATTAGGTTGGATCAAATTACCATTTTACAACCGAGGAAACGGGTCTATGACTTGAGGTGAGGTGACTCACAGTCACATGGCCAGTAACTGACAAGTGGGGATTCCTGACCCAGGTATGAGGACTCCAAAGCCATTGCCAATAGACTCTGGTGTCCTGACACCCTCTGCTGAGGGAATGAGGCCTAGTGCTTCTCCTGGGCTGGGTTCAAGCCAGACACAATGACTAGATTAGGAGCAAGGGCCACCTGGGCCCATGAACTCACCTTCCACAAGCCTGTTCTGCTTGTGTTCTGCCTCTGCACCCTCTGAAGCTGGAAGGGCTGTATCAGAAAAAGCAGAACTTCTTTCACCTCTGCAAAGGGGTTTGTGATGGCCTTTGATATTGCATAATGAATTGTGCACATAGTCTCTCTAGAGATGTTGCCTTGGTGTCCAGTGCTGGAGCTTTACATCTACAGAATAGGCATCTGAGAAGGGAAGATGGACGTAAAGGAGGGGAGAGCAAGGACAAGCTGGAACCCCCAGGATGGGCTGAGACCCATCCTTGTTCTTCTTGCCTCTGACCTCTGTTGAAATGTAAGCACACACCAGGAGTCTGAGAAGTGCAGGAGGATCCTGGAAAGGTGGGGCAGCAGCAGGTTGGGCAGCTGCCCCACCATCAGCATCAACCAGAAGATACCTGATAACGTATGTAAGCTACAAGGGTGCCTTCCCCGCCATTCTGAGCATTAAAAAAAAAAATTGTATCAGTTACCTATTGATGTGTAACGAATTACCCCTAAACCTAGTAGGTCAAAATAGCATGTGTTTATTAATTCTCACGGTTTGGGATCTGGTAGTGCCTTAGCTGGGCGGTTCTGGTTTAGGGTCTCTCATAAGGCCACTCTCAAGCTATCAACCAGGCCTGCAGTCAGTTGAAGACCTGATAGGGTGGAGAACCCACTTCTAAGGTGGGTTGCTACTCACATGGCTGATGGAGGAGGCCTCAGATCCTTGCCACATGGACCTCTCCACGGGGCTGCTTGGGCATCCTCATGACATCAGCTTATTTCTCCCAGAGCAAGTGATTCAAAAGAAAGCAAGGAAGAGGCCGTGTCTTGTTTTATGACCTACCCTTGATCATCACAAACCGTCATTTCTGCAATCTTTTTTTGTTACATAGTTCCTCCCTGTTCAGTGTGGGAGGGACTATGTACGAGTGTGAATGCCCAGCAGGGGGATCAGTGGGGCCATCTGGATGTTGGCTACCATCAGGGACATCAGGTTGCTGCTGGGATCAAGAGGCTCCAGGGGGTTTGATCAGGGTGTCCTGCCTTCCCAGCTAGCTGGAGAGCTCTTCAAATTCACGGACAGATTCTCACATCCTGACTTTTCCCTATAGACCCCAACACCATGCTGACTCAGCATCTCCAACAGGTATCTCAAATGAACATGCCCAATACTGAACTTCTGAACTCGTCCCACACTTTCTCCTCTCAAACATTTTCCTATCTTGGAAGTGACAACTCCATTCTTCCACTTGCTCAGTCCAAAACTTTGATATCATCATTGCTCTTCTCTTGGTCTAATTTGCAATGTCAGATCCATGAGCATATCCTGTTAACTCTACTTTCAGAATGGATCTGGGGCCCACTTACTTCTCACCACCTCTGCTGCTTCCCCTGGTCTGAGCCCCATTCTCTCTGCCGGGGTCACAGTGATTGCATCCTGCCTAGTGCCTGCTCCTGCTCTTGCCCCTGTGGAGTCTGTCTCCACACAGCAGCCAGAGTGATCCTATGTGTACATGTCAGCAATGATATCTGGATTGTGGGCACATGGTGGCAATGCAGGTCTGACCCTCTCTGGTTTGGTCCTAGGCAACCTGCAGTGGTGCACAGCTGCTGACTGCTAGTGTGGCAAGGCGTCATCAGCGTCTTCCATCTCTGGACTGTTTTTCCTCTTGTCTTTGTGGTTGGAGCAGACCTGTCAATACCTCTCTGTTGCAGGAATCCACATGGTCTTGGAGTTGTTTTCTGAAAATATACAAACATATTCTCGACCAAAAGTTAATAAAGGAATCTTTTTTATATAATTGATTTGGGATCCTTTTTATTTTTGCCCAAATGATTTTCCTTTGTCTTATTTAGACACCATGTGTGTTTTTCATGGGTGTCTTGCTGTTAACATTACAAATGAAAATTAATTTTGTAAAGTAAAAATTTTCTAGATGTAATTTACTTATAGGATATTTTTCCTTACATGATATTACCCTACTATCCCCCCCCCTTTTTTTGATTAATGGAGGCTTTTGTAAATTTTATAATGCAGTCTTGATAACTTTAAATTTTAATTTTTTTGCCCCAAAATATGACTGCTTTAGGTTCATTGCATGTTCAGGAATTTTACCATGAGATGAACTACCAATAGAAATTTTAGTTATTACTTTAGGAACAGCGTTTTGTCCAGTACAATTAAATTTACTTGAATATTCACTTATTTCAATTAATCGGAAAACTTGGTTATTCTTTTACTGTCAAATTTAATACTCTACCAGTAGAAGCCAGTCTTCACAGCGGCCTGTAAGCTGGCCTCCAGCTCCTCCATCTTCCCGCCCTCGCTGACCTAACACTTCCACTCTGCCGCTCACCCACTGCTGCAGCCACACGGGCCTCCTCCACACTCCAGGCACCCTCCACCTTATGGCCTAGGCTGTCCCCTTCCTCTGGAACCTCTTTCTCAAAAACATCCAGGGCTCACTCCTTCACACCTTTAGGATTTATCTCAAACATCACCTTCTCACCCCCCTATTTAACCCAGCAACTCTCAGATCTCCTGCACACCCTGATTCATTTTCTTCCACTGCACTACGTATGTCCTATCGTGTACATAACTGATTTGTTTATTTGTTCACTGTTTCCCGCTCTGGAATGTAAACACAATGAGTGCTGGGGTTGTTGTCTGCTTTGTTCACTCTTGTGACCCCAGAGCCTGGAGTGGTGGCTGGCACGTACTTGGAAAGTCTTGAAGAATGACCAGCAGACCCTCAAGGACAGTTTTTGAAAGACTAAATGAAGGGTGATGATGGATAGCGTGGTACTTACCAGCTGTGTGGCATTAAATGAGTCACCTCCCCTCTCTGAGCCTAGGTTCTACGTGACCAGACTTCCTCGGGAGTAGAGTTGTTAGACCAGGCTCAGCTGTTGGGAGCTGTAGCTGCAGCGGGTCTGCCACTTGCCATGTGACCTGGGGCAGGACACAGGCCCTCCCAGAGAGGATGCCTTTGGTCCTGCATGCTTCAAGTCTTTCTGCCCTGGTCGTGGGACAACTGCGCATCCTAAGCCCTTGGCTTCTGGGATTTTCCAGGACTTGGATCGAGATCTGTTATGTCTGCCAGTATTTTTCCACCATGAAAACCAGACCCTATGCATTCTGCCCCTGAAAGTCAGGAAAAGCTGCAAAAAGGCCCACAGGGGTGAGTCTGTCAAGAGAGGAAGGAACTTGGAGGACCCTTCACCTTGTATGACTTGAGCGACGATGCCGTCACCCACACACTAGCTGACAGAAACCATCCTTTCTATCTGGAGACACATTGGAGATAAGTCTGTCCAGAGGCTGCAAACGAGAAGCCAAGTCCTGGATGGGACTCAGGGACCAATGGTTCTGTTTGGCCTGTGGCACATTTTGAAAACAGAATCTCCAGGCCTGTGAACAGTTTGGAAAAGTGAAGGTCCCCAGACCCCACCACTCCCTATTGCCCACACCCAGCCAGACTCTAATATACACTTTGTTTGCCTGGCCCCTGCGTGGGCTGTCTGTGCATTTCACAGGTGACGCTGGGAGAAGCTGACTCCGTGAGAAATCATCTCACTTCTGACACCAGGATCTTTTTGGGTTTCTGTCAGCTGTTAAGAACACAATAGCCCGTGTCATCGAAAAACATGGAGTCGTCCCCAGGCTCCTTCTTTTTGGTCCTTGACCTGTCCCCTTATTTTTATACTCACCCCCTAATGATGTCCAGTTAGTTGTAAAGTGTGTCTGTGGAGGGGAACCAGCTTAACTGTTCCCTCTTCCAGGAACATTCTCTCTCCATAGTTGCCTCATCAGCACCTGCTTAAGGCCCCTGCCCTGCGTCACCTCCTTTGAGAAGCCTTCCCTGACTATCCCTCTGCCCTGTCCTGGTCCCAACCAGCCTGATCTGACCACATTGTTGCCTGGACTGATGCCTATCAAGGCTCCTTTCCATCTCGATTGTACTGATTTCTTTATGGATCAGCTTTTCCCACTGGTCTGTGAGCTCCGTGCGGGCAGGGGCTGTAAATTACTTAGTTTTGTGTACCTAGGGCTTGGCTGATGTGGGTACTCAATGAATGGGTCTTGAAAGTGTAATAAAAGAATGAATGATAATAGTAAATTTTAAAAAAGAATGAGTAAATAAATGAAGAAAGAAGGAGGCAGAAAAAGAAGGAAGGGAGATATTTATTTGCTCTTTGCCTTCCATGCATTTGCCCGTCAGGGTCCGGCCGTAGTGAGCACCGTCCCCTGTCTGCTAGGAGTATGTCACCATTCACATAGAGGAAACCTGAGCCTGGGCTGGCTCTATATGATATGACATTCGTCTCACCCCACCCCTGACTGCTGCATCACACATAGTTTCTGCTCGTTCTGTTTTATTGTTGTCACGAACTATTTTTGTTGTAAAGTTTATGATATACATACATGCCAAAAAGGACAAATCATCAGTGTACAGTTGTGTGAATTTTCAAAGTGAACACACCCATTTAAGCACCACCCAGATCAAGAAAGAGAATATAGCCTGGCTGGAGTGGCTCAGGGGTTGAGTGTCGACCTGTGAACCAGGAGGCTGCAGTTTGATTCCCAGTTAGGGCATATGGCCAGGTTGTGGGCTCGATCCCCAGTGTGGGGTGTACAGGAGGCAGCTGATCAATGATTCTCTCTCTTCATTGATGTTTCTATCTTTCGCTCTCCCTCCCCCTTCCGCTCTGAAATTTAAAAAAATATATAATAATAAAAGCATAATATGCTAATTAGACCAGACAACCTTCCAGATGACCTTCCAGATAAAGCCTCAGCGGTGGGGCCGAGGCAGAGGCAGCTGCCTCTGTGGTGGGGGCCGAGCCCCTTGCACAAATTTCGTGCATCGGGCCTCTAGTATATATATAAAAAGAAAGAATATAAACTGTTCCTCTTGTGTCCTCTGCCAGTCACTACAAGCCCAAGGGGTGGCCATTATTCTGGCTCTTATCACTAATAATTTTCCTGCCTTCTACTTTATTTTTTATTTACTTATTTTTTTAAGAGTGTGGATTGCGTTTTATCTTTTATTTTTTAAAATATATTTTATTGATTTTTTACAGAGAGGAAGGGAGAGAGATAGAGAGTCAGAAACATCGATGAGAGAGAAACATCGATCAGCTGCATACCGCACGCCCCCCACTGGGGATGTGCCCGCAACCCAGGTACATGCCCTTGACCGGAATCGAACCTGGGACCCTTCAGTCCGCAGGCCGACGCTCTATCCACTGAGCCAAACCGGTTTCGGCCTGCCTTCTACTTTATATAAATATGACAATGTATACTCTTTTGAGTCTGGCTTCTTTTACTTAATGCTATGTTTATGAGATTTATTCATCCTCATTGCTGTATAATATTCCATGATATAAATATGCCCCAATTTATTTAATCATTCTGCTATTGATGGACATTTGGGTTGTTTCCAGCTTGGGGCTATTCAGACTAGTACTATCATGAACATTCTTGTACACGTTTTGGGGAGTGGGGGTGCACCTGTATGTTGGGTACCACATGGGTGTGGAATAGCTGGGACATAAGCAAGGTGTATGTTGTATTATCAGTAAAGACTTGCCATTTTCCAAATGGCTATGACAATTTTCAGTCCCCACCAGCAAGCAGGGGCTGAGAGTTTCACTTGCTCCGCATTCTAACAGATGCTTGGCATTGTCTGTCTTTCTTCACCCAGATATTTGGATGGGTGGATTATTTCATTTTGACCACATCTTCCACATCAGTGGTCGTCTGCTTCAGCTCCCTCAGTGTGGGTGTATTCTGGAGAACAAGCATCTCTGGTCCTCGACTCTTGCCCTGCAGTTTTGATCTGTCGCTCGTGTCAACCCCTGCAGATCCATAGCAGGCCTCCTTGCTATGGTCAAAGACTCCCTCCCATGAGGAGTGCTCCACCATCGATGTCAGCCCCACAGAGTGTGAGCCACCAGGGATGATGATGCAAAGGGGGAGCAAAGGCTTATGGAAGCTTTTCTTCAAAGCCCACAGTTTACTTACTTGGCTACCTGTGGACCCTCTTCAAGTGTTCTCAGACTCAAAACATTGAGTAAGCATAAGCATTAATTAAAGGTAAGAGTTAAAACTATAAAACTCTTAGAAGAAAATCAGGGATAAATTTTCATGACCTTGGATTTGGCAATGATTAGACATGACACCAAAGACATAAATGATGCAAGAAAAAAAAAGATAAACTAGATTTCATCAAAATTAAACACTTTTGTGCTTCAAAGGATGCTATCAAGGGAGTGGAGAGACAACCCGCAGAATGGGAGAAAATATTTGCAAATCATTTATTTGGCAAGGGGCTTGTATCTAGAATATATATAAAAAAATCTTAGAACTCAATAATAAAAATATAAATAACCCAATTGAAATGAAAAATGAATCTAAATAGGCATTTCTCCAAGGAAGCTATACAAATAGTCAAAAAATACATAAAACGGAGATGCTGGTTCAGGCATCTCCCCTGGACCGCTGCCATGCCTTTTGTGTACAGCCTCCTCCACCTATCTGTCTCAGTCCATTCGAGCTGATTTAACAAAAATACCATAGACTGGATGGCTTAAATAACGACATTTATTTCTTATAGTTCTGTAGCCTGGGAAGTCCAAGATCAAGGTGTCTGGTGAGAGCCCACTTCCTGGTTCATATGCAGCCATCTTCTTGCTGTTCTCACATGGTGGAAAGGTCCAGGCAGCTCTCTGCAGTCTCTTGTATAAGGCCACTAATCCTGTTTGTGAGGGCTCTGCCCTGTGATCTAATCACCTCTGGAAGCTCCACCTCCTAATACCATCTCATTGGGACCTAAAATTTCAACATATAAATTTGGGGTGGGACACAAACATTCAGTCTACAGCACTGTTCTTTTTTTAAAAAATATATATATTTTATTGATTTTTACAGAGAGGAAGGGAGAGGAATAGAGTTAAAAACATTGATGGGAGAGAAACATCGATCAGCTGCCTCCTACACACCTCCTACTGGAGATGTGCCCGCAACCAAGGTACATGCCCTTGACTGGAATTGAATCTGGGACCTTTCAGTCCACAGGCCGACGTTCTATCCACTGAGCCAAACCAGTTAGGGCTATAGCACTGTTCTTTATGCTTCAGCCAAGGAGAGTGTTCCAACAGTGTGAGTCTGGGCATGCTGTGCCCCAGCCTATACTCCTGCAGTGTCTTCCCTCTGCTCTATGCTTGGATCCAATGTCTGCAACATGGATTGTGAGGGCATCCTCCTCCATCCTTCAAGCTCGGGCCCACACCTCTCCAACCAGGCTGAGCTATGTTCCTCAAATACCTCCTTGCTTTTGCAAAGACTGTTTCCTCTTTCAGCACTCTCCCACCCAACCCCTGTTAACACTACCTCCTCCTTGGCCTTCAGTGCTCCGCAGACACTTCCTTGGAGAAACTGTGTCTAATCCTCTAAGTCAGGCTCAGCCTGCTCCTGTTCTGTCCCCACAGCACTTACATTCATCTGTATGGGAACCTCATCACACTCTACTTATAATTGCTGGGACTTCATGAGAGCAGTTTCCATGTGTCATTTGTGTGCATTACTGGACATTTATTTATTTATTTATTGTAGAAGGGAGGGTGAGAGACACCCAGAGAGACACATCAATGTGAGAGAGACGTATCAATTGGTTGCCTCCTACACGGGCACCCAACCATGGCCAGGGATTGAGCCCACAACCAAAAGTACGTGCCCTTGACTGGAACCAAGAACCTGCAACCCTTTGGGTGACGCTCAAACTACTGAGCAAAACCAGCCAGGACCGTTACTGGACTTCTACTGACCAGCTCTGGAACACACTAGGCAGTCAATAGATATTGTTAACTTAACTATTTAGTTACTTGGGAGAGTCAGGGAGAGTATTCTTGACTTATTATCTAAATTTAGGAGAAGGGCACCCTGGCTGGGTAGTTCAGCTGGTTAGAGCCATGGTCTGCAAACTGCGGCTCTTTGGCCCCTTGAGTGTGGCTCTTCCACAAAATACCATGGCCTGGACAAGTCTATTTTGAAGAAGTGGCATTAGAAGAAGTTTAAGTTTAAAAAATTTGGCTCTCAAAAGAAATTTCAATCGTTGTACTGTTGATATTTGGCTCTGTTGACTAATGAGTTTGCCGACCACTGGGTTAGAGTATAGTCCTAATACTCCAAGGTTGAGGGTTCGATCCTCGGTCAGGGCACATACAAGAATCAAGCAAGCCCTAGCAGGTTTGGCTCAGTGGATAGAGTGTCGGCCTGCAGACTCAAGGGTCTCAGGTTCGATTCCGGTCAAGGGCATGTACCTTGGTTGCGGGCACATCCCCAGTAGGGAGTGTGCAGGAGGCAGCTGAATCGATGTTTCTCTCTCATCGATGTTTCTAACTCTCTATACCTCTCCTTTCCTCTCTGTAAAAAATCAATAAAATATATTAAAAAAAAAGAATCAAGCATAAATAAGTGGTGCAATAAATGCATAAGTAAATGGTACAACAAATCTATGTTTCTTTCCCTCTCTCCCTTCCTCTGTCTCTAAAACAAATAAATTTTAAAAATTTTGGAGAAAGGCAACATGGAACAAGAATAGATGATAGGATTAACTTTGCTAGAATAATATTAGCTAACATTTATTAGGAACCTTATAGGGGCCTTTAAACACATTCATTCATTCCACAAATCTTAGAGCATCGGCCATAGGTCAGCTACTCAGAACATACATATGGATAAGACAGTGCTTATCCTTAAAAAGGTCATAATATAAAGATCTAATTTTGTTGCGTCCTACAGTAACCTGCTGAAGTGAGTATTACTAATCTGGGTCAAGTAGGACATTTTTGTTCCAAGTGACACAGGACTCAACTCAAACAGGTTCGAGCAAAAACAGGACTGAAAGGTCAAGGAGGTAGACCTGGCCTCAGGCATGGCTACATTCGAGATTCAGCAATGCCTCTCAGACCAGACTGCTCTGCCTCTTGGTTCTCCCTCCTTGAGGTGGGCACTATGCTGTCGCCCCAGCAGCCCTGGGTCCTCCTCTCACCATCTCCCTGTGGCTGCAGGCTCACATCCCTATGGCTCTGAGTCCAGTGGGAGAGCAAAAACCTCTTTCCCGAGTTCCTACAAATCCCAGCGACCCACCCTAGCGGCCAGCTCAGCTCACTGGTCTGTTCCTGAGCCTCTTACTCTACCAGAGGAGGGCAATGTCTCAGCCTTTGAAGGTCCCACCAAATGTTCCATGTTCCTTTGGAGCAGATCACCTAAATGAGGTGTGGGGCCTTCCCAGACCTCGTGGATTGAGAGTGGGGGAGAGGTGGACCCTCTAAGTTAAAAAAAAAAATCAAAGATGTTGCTGTAAGAAGGGGGAGTGGAACCTGGCCAGCATGACTCAGTGGTTGAGCATCAACCTATGAACCAGAAGGTCACAGTTCGATTCCTGGCCAGGATACATGCCCAGGTTGAGAATCCCCTGTAGGGCGTGCAAGAAGCAGCTGATTAATGATTCTCTCTCATTATTGATGTTTCTATCTCTCTTTCCCTCTCCCTTCCTCTCTAAAATCAATAAAAATATATTAAAAAAAAAAAAAAGTAAGAAAGAAGGGAGAGTGGAAGCCGGAGAAGCAGACAACAAAATTTCACCCGTCTGTCTGCTTCTAAAGTAGGCACATAAGGCACAGAGAGAGGTTAAGCGACACCCAAGGCCATTCTGCTGGCACCTGGCAGAGCTAAGACTTGAATCCCAGGCTGCCTGATGTCCAGTAGCTCTTTTCACAAGCCCTTCCTGCCCCAGGGATAGCCTTAGACTCAGGAAGGAGCCTGGAGTCCCTACTCAGAAGCCTTCCTGTAAATCACAAGGTGTGGGGCTATCCTTTCCACCGACTGGAATTTGGTTGGTGGCTCTGGAAAAAGAAGGCGCTGCATTCTTTGCTCTGGGAATCTTCCTCTATCTCTTTTGAGAAAATTCCTGTCCCTGCCAGTCATTCCAGCCCTTGCCAAGGATCCTTTGGCTCCAGACTGAGCCGCTGCTTCACCGATGAGATCAACTCTGAGGCAGCTGGGATCCAGAGTGTCTTGCAGAGCAATGTTGTGCCCCACCCAGCTCCATTGCACGTGCTCGTGCTCGGGGTAGGCCCGAAAACTGCTGGCCTCTCCTGCTGGGCTCCTTCCCTCTGCCTGCAGCCCATCCCTCCGCCAGCCCCGGGGGCAGATGGAGCAGCCAGGAAAGCACAAGACTGTCTGGTGACTGAGCACAAACCAGGCTCCTGTCTGGGGCTCTGTCCCTGTGCCTGGGGCAGCCGGGCCTGCTCCATGGGGCCCTGCCTGGGCCTCCACCATACCCTGAGCATGAGCAGTCCACTGTCTAGGCACAATTTCTATTCAGCTTCCACCTGCTGAATTAATTTCTACCACTTTTGGTCGGGGAATGGGGTTGGTTAAATTGTATCCCCCAAAGAGATATGTCCAAGTCCTAAGCCCCGGTCCCTGTGAATGTGACTTTATTTGAAGATAAGATATTTACTGATATAACCAAGTCAAGATGAGGTTATGCTGATTAGGGTGGATCCTAAATCCAGGGACTGGTATCATTATAAGGAGAGGGAAGTTTAGGTGCAGAGACAGGGACACACAGGAGAAGGCCAAGTGAAGACAGAGGCAGAGACTGGAGTGATGCACCCACCAGCCAAGGAACACAAAGGATTGCCAATGACCACCAGAAATGAGGAAGAGGAAAGGAGGGACCCTCCCCCAGGGCTTTCAGAGAGAGCAGGACCTGCCCACACTCTGGTTTTGGACTTCTAGCCTCTGGGACTATAAGAGAATACATTTCTGTTGTTTTAAGCCATCCGGTTTTTGGCAATTTTTTATGCAGTCTTAGGAAATGAATATAGGGGTACAGAGAGAGAATTAGCAAAGGGATATGGTAGCATGAAACCACAGAAGGACCTAGACAATCATGGGTTCAGATACATGGGTGTTCACTTAGCTGTGTGAGCTTGGGTAGATTACTAAACCTCTCTGTGCCTGGATTTCTACATAGTTGTTGTCAGTAAATTTTAGAGGGTGGTCAGGAGAAGAGAAGACAGGGCTGGGGAGTTGGGGCGGGGGAGGATAAACATCATCTTTAAACACTTGAAGACTGTCATGAGGACAAGGTCCTCAATTTGTTCTGTGTGACAAGAACCCCAGGGAAGAAGTGAAACTGGGAAAGAAGAGGCCTGAATCAGGGAAGAATTTCTATCAAGGAGACCTGCCCAGTAGCGGCAGGGGTTGCTAGGAGAGGTAATGAGCTCCCCATGACTAGAGGAGACAATGAAGAGCCTGAAGAACTGACAGTGAGAAAGTTACCCATCACCCGGGGGAACCCTCCTCTATGACAGCGAGGATCTAACCCAGAGCTGCTGACTTCAAAGTCCTTATTTTCAACTATTAGCCTCAGCTTTCTCAGCTGTTAAATGGGTGGAGACTGAAGATGCAATGTTTGAGGTATTTCTAGCTCTGATGCTCTTTTTTTCCTGTGAAACTCATCATGTTTTAGCATCCTCTAGTTTTTCCTACAGGTCATGGGAAACTTGGTTATTTGGAATCCAGAACAAAGTTCCCTAAAGAAACAAGCCTATATTGGGTTTCTCAGACCTCTCTTGGAAACTCCTAACCCATCAGAGACCTGAGCCCAAGCTCCATCTCCCCTAGCTCTAAACCCTTGGGGACTCCCTGGGCAGGGGTCCATCAGAATAGCTGACCCATCCTTATGCCCCACCTCCTCCCTCTCCTGTGTCCTCTGTCATAGGGTTACCAACTGCCCAGTTTGCTAGGGATGGAGGGGTTTACTGGGGTACTGGACTTTCAAGGTTAAAGCCAGGAGAGTCCTGGCACACTGGAACAAGTGGGTCACCCTCCTTGGTTGAGGCTACCACAGGGTCCCCGGCCGGGTCTCAGGCAGATGTGGACATACCGCAGTGGGTCTGCAGGCAGAAGTCAAAGGAACTGTTTTCCCCACTGACTTTATATGACACAGGGGCCCAGTAGCCTTGCTTTAGAGCCTGGGGAGTGAGGAGGCAGCTCCAGAACTTAGTTGCCTTGCCTCTTACCACTGCTGTTCGTGTTGCTGAAGACCCGCACCTGGCAGGCTGAAGCGGGTTTGTGCATGGAGCTGACACACGGGAGGCTGGTTCCACCTGCCAGCCTGGCAGTGCGGACGGAGACGGAGGACCTGATGGCGTTGCAGATCAAAGCAAAGCCCATGTTGAAGAATCATGCTGGTCTGCCCTTTCTGGGAGGCTGGGTAGGGTGGGAGGAGGGGGAGGGCTGGAAAAGAGGAAAGACAGAAGGATCAGAACGTGAGAAGGGACCTCCTACACTACAGGAGGAGCTAGCTGGGTCCCACAGATCATTTGAATAGCTCGAGTGTCCTCCGTTATGACTGGCCAGTATCAGTTCACTCCTCCTGGGCTGAGCGTGAAGCTACACTGCCTCCTCCTCCTCCCCTCCTCCCTGGCCTTATTCAGGGCCCAGTGGCCACTGCAGCATCTTAATCTCACTACAGCCTCTGTGGTGTGTGGCTGTGTGATCCCCACTTGCAGACGAGGAAGCCTCCTTCCCTGCCTTCTTTTTGGTTTATTAAAATATTTTTTAGAATTCCACTTTATCTATTTCTTCTGCATATTTTAGTCGTTTCTCTAGGGATTGCAATATATATATCTGTTATGGACTGAATATTGAAATCCTAACCCCAAGGTGAAGATATTAGAGGTGGGGCCTTTAGGAGGTGATTAGGTCATGAATAAAAGAGGCTCCAGAGAGCTCCCTAGCCCCTTCCCCTATATGAGTTGCAGATAGAAGGCACCATCTCTGAACCAGAAAGCAGGCCTCACCAGACCCTCAATCTGCCAACACCTTGATCTTGGACTTCCCAGCCTCCAGAACTGTGAGAAATACATTTATGTTGTTTATAAGCTATCCAGTCTTGGGCATGTTGTTACAGCAGCCCAAAGGGCTAAGCCAATATCCTTACTTTGTCACAGTCTGCTTAGACCATTTCACATTCACAGTTACTTACCATCACCATCATTTACTACCTCCCTGTCCTTTATGATAATTGTCATACATATGTATGACATCTGTATACTTTATAACTCCACAAGATAATGTTATATATTTTTAAGTAGCCATATCTATTTAAAGAAATAAGGAGAAAAAACCACTTTATATGGTTATCCTGATATTTACTATTTCCAACATTCTTTATTCCTTCCTGGAGATTCACATGTTCACCCTGCGTTGCTTCCCTTCAGCCTGAAGAACTTCCTTGGGCATGTCTTATAGTGCAGGTCTGCAGGTGATGAATTCTTCTACTTTCCTCTTTCTGATAATGTCTTTATTTCACCTTCATTCTTGAAGAATATTTTCACTGGGCATAGAATTCTATATAGAAATTGTTCAGCGCTTAATTTTTAAAGTTTAATTTAAATCAATTTTATTTTATTATTATTTAAAATATATTTTTTAATTGATTTCAGAAGAGAGGAGAGAGATATAAACATAAATGATGAAAGAGAATCATTGATCAGCTGCCTCCTGCATCTCCCATAGTAGGATTGAGCCCACAACCCGGGCACGTGCCCTGACTGGAAATCAAACCATGACCTCCTGGTTCATTGGTTGATGCTCAACCACTGAGCCACACTGGCTGGGCTTGTTCATCACTTTAAAGATGTGGTTCCACTGTCTTCTGGCCTCCCAGTTTTTATTCAGCAGCCAGTCATACTCTCAGTGCTGTGTGTGCACAGTGGGTTTTTAAAAAATAGGTTTGTATTGACTTTTTTTAGAGAGAGAGAGGAAGGGAGAGAGAGAAACATCAATCTGCTGCTTCCTGTACACACCCCAAAGGGGAACTGAACCCCAACCCGGGCATATGACCTGACCAGGAATTGAAGCAGTGACCTTTTGGTGCACGGGATGCCACGAAACCAACTGAGCCACACTGGCCAGGGCCCGTAGTGGATTTTTATAATATTCTTTTTTAAAAAACAATATTCTTTTACAATCCTTTTAATGTCCACAGGGTCAATATTGATAACTCCTCTTTCAATTATGATATTAGTATTCTTATGTATACCCCTTTTTTCTTAGTTAGCCTATCATTTTTATTGATCTTTTCAAAGAACAAACTTTGGGTTTCATTTATTTTTTCTATATATTTCCTGTTTCAGTTTCATGGGTTGCTGCTCTAATTATTTTTTTCTCTTCAGCTTGCTGTATGCTTATATTGCCCTTCTTTCTCTAGTTTCCTAAGTTGAAAACTTAGATTATTGATTTTAGATTTTTTCTCTCTTTTTTTTGTAATATATACATACAATGCCATAAATTTCTCTCAAAGCACTACTATTGCTGCATCCAAACAATTTTGATAATTTTTATTTTCATATTTTTCAAAATATTTTATTTTACTTATTATTATTTTTTTTTTAACCTTCACCCGAGGATATTTTTCCATTGATTTTTAGAGAGAGTGGGAGAGGGAAAGACAGAGAAATACCAATGTGAGAGAAATACATTGATTGGTTGCCTTCTGCACGGGCCCTGACCAGGGCCCAGGCTGGGGAGGAACCTGCAACCGAGGTATGTGCCCTTTACTGAAATCAAACCCAGGACCCTTCGGTCCTCAGGCTGGCGCTCTATCTACTGAGCAAAACTGGCTAGGACTTGTTAAAAATATTTTAAAATTTCTCATGAGACTTCTTTGACCTGTGTGTTATTTAGGAGTACGTTGGTTGATCTCCAAACACTTTGGGATTTTTCAGCTACCTTTCTGTTATTGATTCTAGTTTAATTTCATGGTGGTCTGAGAACAAACCTATAGAGGGACAGAATTATATCCTGACTTTGTGCATTTTATGCTGCGAGGGCTCTGGATTTTGTTACATTCTCAAAATGTGTTTATTTTTTGTTTTATTAGGCAATTACTTTCAAACTCTGCTCATGGGTGGCAGGCAGCCCAATCTTCTGTTTTTTACTTTTGTTGTTATTTGTTTTATTTTCTTCTTCGCTGAAGTCATTTCTACCCATGTGTGGTTCAGGGATCATCGGATCAGTCAGAGACCGGCATGGAGTCCCTGTACAGGATCTGGGGCTCCCCCTCCCTGGGTCTCTTTTACCGCCCCCCACCCTCCCCTTTCCAGTTGATGTGGTTGATATGAATTTTGTCCTCTGGTTCTTCAGGCCAGAGAGACCGCTGCCTTCCTATCAGGACTGTGCTGACTGTGGCCTGCTCTCAAGATCAAAGCCATAAAAAACTGGTAACTTCCCCCATGCAGTTCCCTTCTTCCAAGTGTTGACTCTCATCCAAAGTCTACTTGCTTTCGTCACTCTCCAGTGCCTTGAGGCTGTGTGTATGCACGCGCATGTGTGTTTTATCTATGGGAGGGTCAGTTCAGTAGACTCTCGGTTGGTTATACTGCAAGAGAAATCCCCGAAACCAAGGCATTGAGAGGTCACAACCCAGCTCATGGCCACCAGCTAGCAAACTGAAGATGCGGCATTCAAACCCAGCCCTAACCAGTTCTGCGTGCAGTTTTTATTATGTTGAGCTGTCGTCCACCCCTATTCTCTCACCAAGGGCCCCAGAACTTCTTTCTGTTTAGGTGACCATGGCGGGGCGGGGCCTTCCAGAGTCTCTGACTTCCCCTTTGAATAAAATCCATCCAAATTAAGCAAGGGGTTTTATTTATTGCCTTTGTTGTTGTTGTTCTGTGCATTTTCTGTCCTGAGAAAGGACGGCGACCAAAGTGCATCAGCTTTGACGTTAGAGACACGTGTCCCGATTCTGCCTCTGACACGCAGGTAACCTCGTGCAAGTCCTTTCCATTTCCTCATTCTTAAAAGGTGGGGAAACAATAGTTATTTTTTTAGAGATTGGCTTTTTAAAATTGACTTTACAGGGAAAAAGAGAGAGAGAGAGAGAGAGAGAGAGAGAGAGAGAGAAATATCGATTCGTTGTTCCACCCATCCATGCACTCATTGGTTGCTTCTTGTATGTGTCCTGACCAGGGATCGAACCCACAACCTTGGTGTATTGGGAAGACGCTCTAACCACCTGAACTACCTGGCCAGGGCAGGAAACAATGGTATTGACTTCAGAAGGTTGTGGTGAGAATTAAATGAGGTACTTCATGTAAAGGTCACAGCACAGCATCTGAAGCACAGTAAGGTCTCATAAATGAGACCTGCTGGGGTCTTTCCTGCCCTGAGGTAAGGGTGGCCACCGTGGGATGTTACACGAGGTATTTTCCCCAGAGAGAGGGCACCGGGGGCTGAGCCCAGGACTGCTGAGAGGACACTGCTGACATCGCTGGCTGGGAGGGCTTCTGTCACCTCAGTCTGAGTGGCCAGCATAAGAGCCTAGAGTGGGATGAGTGGGTCCATGTGTGTGGGAAAAGACAGAAAGTCCAGAAGGATTCAGCTCCCACCTGAGATCCGTAGCAGAGCTGGGAGGTCAGGCCAGCTCCCCGGCTCTCCTTCCTAAGTCAGTAGCATTCCCCACAGACTGAGCCTGGTGAGCAGGGGTCAGGCAGGCGTGGCTCTCAGCCGAGCACAGGGTGGGAGTGCTTCTTGGAGTCCAGGGGGCCCACGCGGAGGGGGCTGTGAGCACCGCCACAATAGAGAGGGATGAGGAGGAGGCTTCTGTTTTATTCTTCTCCAGCGGGCTGGAAAGGAGTCTAGAAGAAACACAAAGAGAGGCGGGGAAGTCACTGAAGAAAGGAGAGGAATGGAGGGTGGGAGTGGGGGCTGGTGAGTGGGAATGGGGAGGGAGGAAGAAAGCGAGTGAGTGGCTGCCTCCGGGACGGGGGCGGGGACGGTTCTGGTTTGGGCCTGGATGTGGGCCAGAGGCAGCAGCCAGCACAGCAGCTGCCAGCCCCTCTTGGGGAGCTGGCATCGCATTGCCATTGCGCATTGCGGCAGGAAGAGAAAGCAGAGAAATGTGCTGGGCTGGGCGGTGCATCTCTGCCCACCCAGCCCTGCCTTGCCAAGGACATGCCCATGCATTGAACACTGACCAGATGATGCCCCTTTACCCATCTAACTTATCTAACTTTCAAAACACTGCCTAGTTTACGACGGGATCCTGAAGCTTAAAGAGGTTAAATGAGAAGCCTGAGGCCACCCAGCCCGTAGGTAGCAGAGCTGGGATGCTCCATGCCCTGCACTGGCTGCCTCTAGCATCCCACGCTGTGGCTTGGCCAGGTGTGGGAATGGATGGCAGTCTTGTTCCTCTGCCCATACCTGGCCGAATCTTCCTGAAAGCCATCCTCTCTCGACATTTATTCACCCATCCATTCATTCCTGCTAACCTGTGTGTTGGACCCGAGGGAGACCACTCTGAACGAACCAGATAGACTCCTTCCCTCCCAGAGTTCATTGGTTCATTGGCTAAGGGGGTCCTCAAGGAGACTCAGAGTGATCAGGGTTAAATCCAGTCCCCCAAGCCCCAATTTACACACACACACACACACACACACACACACACACACACACACGATCCCCCTGTTCTTTGAGTGTAATGAATAACATAACCCATCTTAACCCCTTAGCCTGGGTCAAGCATCTCTCCCAGGCCACCCAGCCGCAAGGGAGCGCTGCAAGGGCAGTGAGAAGGAGGCCTCAGGCTGTCTCTCTAGCCCCACTGGCAAGGGCAGGCATCCAGCTCTGTTCAGCACGCCCGCTGGCAGGGATTTCTGGCCTCCCTCACTGACCCTCGTGCTGGCGTCAGGTGCCCCATTTCTCTCCCCTCCTGCTCCAGCCCTCTGCGGAGGACCTGTCTGCCTTCACAATGCCATGTCTTGATGTTGCCACAGAGCCACCTGGAGCCCCTTGGATCAGCCTGGCCCTCAGCTCAGTTTTCTCCTGTGAGCCCCCAGAGTTCCTCACGCAGACACGCACTCCCCTGCCCGGCTCTCCTCCCCACAGGCCCCGAGTTCTGTGGTCACTCAGGCTCCAGCTGGGGCAGCCATTGCCTTGGGTGAACAGACCGGCTCCAAATCAGGCAGTTTAGGTGGGGTGTCCTCAGCCCAGGCTCTCTTCCTCAGGTGGACCCCCCTTTCCATGGCAAACCCTGGGGAAGGCATGAGGAGCCCTGGATCCAGATCTTTTGGCTTTTGGCGGTTTGGGGAGCAGTGCTGGGGGCAGGCAAAAGGAACACAGACACAGCACGTGTGTGCCAGGCACCGTGCTGCGGGAAGCTCCTCACCATTTTCTCAGTTCTGCTAGGGACCCTGCAGTGGGATTCTCTTTTGTATTTTATAGGGTAAGAACCGGAGACTCAGAGAGGTTAAGTAACTTGCCTAAGGGTACACAGCCAGGAAGTAGCAGATTTGGGATTCCAGCGCGTGTGCTCTTGCCCCTTCACCACATGGCGTCTGGTACTCCACTCCCCTCTGGCACTGCAGACAGCACAGTGCCCTTCTGCCCTCCCTTGATCCTTCCATCACTATTAACACCGCCCCCACCGCCCCCCACCCCCCCACAACCTCCTGCCTCAAACCATTGCTGTCATCTTCCCCACTTCCCAGCGGGCAGTCAGGACCACCTCCCCGCTTAGGGAAAGAGAAGCACAGCACCTCAGGCTCACAAACAGGCCAGGACCCCATGGCCCACCTGACTCCAAAACAGGGCTATTGGGACAGATGCTGGATGGTGACCAGAAGGAGTCAGGACAGGAGAAAGAAAGCCAAAGAGATAGTTTGGAAAATAAAGTGCTCTGATGGGCGCCAGGGGCCTCTGGGGCTGCTCACGTGATGGGAGGCCAAATTTCTCACCGCCCATTCAGCCCAGCCCCGGCGGCTCTCAGCCTGGGTTATAAATAGCTGGGAATATAAATGCTGGCCAGAAAGAGCAGAGCCCAGCTTGCTCTTGGGCCGAGAAACACGGAGTGGGGTGGGGAGGGGTGGGGGACAGTGTCTGGTCTGGAACAAGCCTTGCGGTTTGAAAGGAAGATCTGTTTCCTCCAGCAGCAGCAGTGGGACAGATCTGGGTCCTGAGCTGCCCTGGATTGGAGGCTTCCACAGGACCCTGGCATTTACAGGCACCCTGCACAGGACCCAAAGGTGGCTACCTCTCTCCTGGATGACCATGGACACTTCGCTAGGGTCAGTATGCTCGGAGGTCGGTGTCGATGGAGAGGACACTCACATGTACTGAGCACCTACCTGCATATCATGATGCCACCAATGAAATCAATGCATCGATAGCAACCACTTCTTTAGTAGCTGCCCCGTCAGGAAGCATGTTGAGCACTTTCCACATTGGTGTGATATGATTAATGTCAACAGTAACACAATGACAGTAAATTTGCTTTCTTGAGCCCCCTCCCTTTTTTGTAAAATCCTCACCTGAGGATATTTTTTCCATTGCTTTTTTATCTTTTTTTTCCCATTGCTTTTTTAGAGAGCAAGGAAGGGAGGGAGGGAGGAGGAGAGAAACACTGAGGTGAGAGAGACACATTGATTGTTTGCCTCCTGCATGAGGCCTGGCCAGGACCTGAGATCGAACCTGTAACCCAGGTACATGCCCTTGACTGGGAAATGAGCCCATGACCCTTTGTGTGAGGGCAACGTTCTAACCACTGAGCCACCGGCCAGAGCATCCTTGAGCCCCTTTGATGATCCAGGCACTGGCTTGGGCTTCACAGATCACCACCAGCACCACCAGACTGCCACTTGTTGTCTACTTACAGCTGCTATGTTCAGCATTTATTAAGGGCTCTCATTTGTCTAGGTCAGTGGTCGGCAAACTCATTAGTCAACAGAGCCAAATCCCAACAGTACAACAATTGAAATTTCTTTTGAGAGCTAAATTTTTTAAACTTAAACTTTTTCTAACGCCACTTCTTCAAAATAGACTTGCCCAGGCCGTCATATTTTGTGGAAGAGCCACACTCAGGGGGCCAAAGAGCCGCATGTGGCTCGCGAATCGCAGTTTGCCGACCACGGGTCTAGTTGAACGTAATGCTTACATCTTACCCCCATTCTGCAGATGAGGAAACTGAGGAACATAGAAATTAGATGACTTGCCCAAAGTCACATAGCTCATAAGTGGCAGATGGAGAGTTGAATTCAGGTCTCTGACTCCAAAGCATCTGCTTCCCACCAGGGGAGCAGATGCTGAGAAATGCTTCTTGGATGATTGAATGCATGAATGAGTGAATGAATGAATGAGCCAAGGAACACGAGTTTATGGAGGGTGATGGGTGGGCTTTCCAAGCCCTGAGAGGTTAAGCAGGTTGTTCAAGGTCATAGAGCCAGCTTCCCTTACAGACCTTCCCGCTCCTTGGGCAGAAGCAGCCTCTTTTTGGCCACCGTTTTGCCCTTTCTGTCACCTAGGATAACAGTGGATTCCGATTTGCAAGCCGACTCACTTCCTATCCTTCAGGGAGCCTGGCCAGAGCCCAGGGCTGGGCCCTGCCCCTCCCCCAGGCCTGTAATCAGGGCACCTGGCCAGCGGTCCCGGAGAGTCATTTTATTACCTCTCCCTTTTCTCCAGGTCCTTCCAGCTGGAGTTCCTGTGGGGTGGCTTGGTGTCTCCTGGGTTCTGAAGACTGGCTGGGCATCACCACCCACCCCTGCCTCTGGGGTGGTACAGTGGTGTGGGAACAGCCAGCTCTGCCACCCTGGGCTCACCGAAGGCCCTTCTCTGGTCTCAGTTTTCACTCATCCCCAAATGGGGGCACTTGGAGGGGTTGCTTGCGGGTTCTCACTCTGCTTCCTGGGCTCTTTCTAGTGAGCCTGCTGGGCACCATCTGCAGCTCCCCCAGCCTCACTCTGGCTTGGAGGGGGAGGGGACAGCGAAGGCATCAGGGCCTCCTTCCAGGCTCCCCGAAGGGTGGGAAATGAGTCGGCAAGGAAATGAGAATTTGCTGTTAATCTGAGCATGAGTAAGGGTAAAAGTTGCCAAAAAAGAGGCTGCTCTGCCGCCAGTGAGGGCAGCTGGCACGGAGACAGGCTCCTGGCCACGCTGTGCGGCTCTGGCTCCTGCCCCACATCCTCATCTCGTGGCCCTATTTTCCTCAAGGAACAGACCCTCCCCCCTTACTTAACCTTTTCAGGGTGTCTTCATGCCCTGCCGTCCTTCCTCATCATTTACCCTTTCGCCCCTGTCAGTAGAGTCCCTGCTCTCCTGTCCCCTCTCTCAGGTTTCCTGCCCTAGGCCTGTTCTGTGGCACCTCACCTTTCTGACCATGGGGCTGTTGCGACACCCTCCTGTCTTCCTCTGATCTCGCTGGCCGCATTCTCTCCATTCCTTCCCACCAGCTCACTCTTAACTCTCCAGGATTGTTTTCTTCTTAACTCTCTTTCCTGTACTTCCCACCCTCCCCAAGGCTCTCATTCTCTCCCAAGGCTCACTCTGACTCCCGAGGCTCTGCATTCAGCCTGGCTCTCTTTTCTGAGCCTGGACCGATAAAAACTCCCATTCCCAACATTTTTTCAGGATGGCCCACAGCCCCTACGACTCAAACAGCTTGAGCTCATCCTCTTTCCCAGCCACCTGATTGCCTTCTGAAGAGACTGTCATCCACCTGGTTGCTAAGGCAGCAACGTGAGATGCATTAGGCCCTTTCTCTGTCCCCCCATCACTTCCCAGCCCCTCACCCACTCCATCCTAATGTCTTCAGAGCCTCTTCTACTTCCTAAATAGCCCTCTGCTCCAGCTCCTCTGTGCCTCCTCACTTCCTCTCGCCAGGCCCTTTCTCCACACAGTGGCCTGAATGACGGCTCTAAACACAAACTGGATCATGACACTCCCCAGCTCCAAACCCCTCGGCTCTCGGGGCTGGCATGGCATGGCAAACCCCTTAGCCTGGCTTGGTCTCTCCCTAGCTAGTTTATCTTCAAAGTTGTAAAAAAATAGTTTTATATTGTAGGGAGTGTGCAGGAGGCAGCTGATCGACGTTTCTCTCTCATTGATGTTTCTAACTCTCTATCCCTCTCCCTTCTTCTCTGTAAAAAATCAATAAAATATATTAAAAAAATAGTTTTCTAGCCCAACCGGCATGGCTCAGTGGTTGTGTGTCAACCTATGAATCAGGAGGTCATGGTTTGATTCTCAGTCAGGGCACATACCCGGGTTGTGGGCTCCATCCCCTGTATGGGGCGTGCAGGAGGCAGCCGACCAATGCTTCTCTCATCATTGATGTTTCTATCTCTTTCTCCCTCTCCCTTCCTCTCTGAAATCAATAAAAATATATTTTAAAAAACAGTTTTATGAAAGTATAATTGACTTTTAGTAAAATTCACTCATTTGAGGCGTGAGTTTGTTGAGTTTTGGTAATTATACACAGTTATGGTCCCATCGTCATCATCCTAAATGTTTCCTGGAGTCCCTTTGCAGTCACTGTCCCAACCCCAGGCAACCATTGATTTGCATTGTATCACTATTATTCTGTCTGTTCCAGAATTTCATATAAACAGAATCAGACAGTTTGTAGTCTTCTGTGTTTGACTTACTTCATTGTGCAATGTTTTTGAGATTCATACATGTTGTTGCATGTGTTAATATTTTACTCTTTTTCATTGCTGAGTTGTATTCCTTTGTGTGAATATAGACAATTTGTTTATTCATTTATTGATGGACATTTGAGCTGTTTAGTTTCTGGCCAATATGGATAATGATGCTATGAACATTACTGTGTCAATCTTCATATGGACATATGTTTGAATTTCTCTAAATTCTCTTGGGGAAATACCTAGGAGTGTAACTGCTGGGTTATATGTTTAATTGTATAAGATACTGTTATATTGCTTTCCAAAAATGGTTATGGAATTTGCATTCCCATCAACAACACAGGAGCACTCCAATGGCTCTACATTCTCTCCAACATTTGATACTGTCAGTGGTTTTACACTTCAGCCATTCTACTGGGAGTATGTGTTTCATGTCCTGGTCATGACTACTGATGTTAGGAGTAGTATCTTCTTTTGTAAGTGCCTGTTAATCTTTTGCCCATTTTTAAAAAATTCTTCTTGTTCTTCTCCCTTTTTTCACTTTGTAGCAGTTTTTTAATATGCTGAATTCAGTTCTTTACCAGATATATGTTTCGCGAATATTTTTCTGTAAGCTTAGTGATTTTTAAACTTCAGATTATGATCCACTAATGAGTTATTAAATCAACTTAATGGGTCAGGACCAATATAGATATCTATATTTGAGCAAAATAAAATAGAAGAATCACTTACAGGTGGCATTGAACAAAGTAAGGCAAAGCATTGCTTCACACACTTTTGTGTGTGTGTGTGTGTGTGTGTGTGTGTGTGTGTGTGTGTGTATAACACTGAGTCATGAATTAAGATGTATTACTTTCTGTAGTCATGTTTGAAAGCCTCTGCTCCAGCCCCATAGATGCTCAAACTATGTATGTTTAATGACCAAAGAAGCAAATGAATGGATTGGTCAAGGCTTGGCAAGTTTTCCCCATGTGCTGGATTTTGCAGGATTTCTGGCATTTTCAGCTCATCCAACAGCAGCAGGAGAGGAGCTGGAACCCTTTTTATAGCCCGCTTCCTGTCAGTTGAGATTCTCTGTTGGCAGCTTTTCTTCAGCCAAGTCACTGTCTGCCTATGTGTGCACCTTGACACACGAATTCCTGGGATTCTCTGTCTGAAGGATTGTGAGAGAAGCCTAGGCCAAGGAAAGATAAATACTTGGCTTTATTACAGGACTTCTCAGAGCCTTAATATGCTAAGGAACATTGTGGATATCCAAGAGGGAGCTAGAGCTGGCATCGCTTCCTAAATTTATTTGATCACAAAAACATTTCCTCAATCGTAACAGCTAAAAGATGGAAATAACTCAGTTATCCATCAACTGATAAGTCCACAATCAGTATTCCACATGATGGAATATTATTTGGCCATAAAATGAATGAACTATTGACATGTGCTACAAGATGGCTGAACTTTGGGATCACAGTTTGCCAAGCTCAGGCTAAGTGAAAGAAGCCAGATACAAAGTACCACATATTGTATGGGTCCAATTATATGACATGTCTAGAACAGGCAAATCTATAGGGACAGGAAGTAGAATAGTGGTTGCTTAGGGCTGGGGAGATGCAGAACTGGACAATGATAGCTGAGGGAATAGAGTTTCTTTTAGAAATTATAAGAATGCTCTAAGATTGATTGTGATGGTTGCACAATGCTGTGAATATACTAAAAACCAATGAATTGTACATTTTAAATGTGTGGATTGTATGGTATGTGAATTACCCTATATAATAAAAGGCTAATATGCAAGTTGTCCCCTCTACCAGGAGTTTGACCCGGAGTTGGACCACAAGTTTGACCATGGGGCGGGGCCCGCCTGCCAACTGCCTGCGGCCCCTCCCCCCAGCTGGCCCCACCCCCCAATCGACCCTAATTGGGGCGGGCTGGCTGGACCCCACCTGTGCACGAATTCATGCACTGAGCCTCTAGTATCTCAGTAAAGCTGTTACAACACACACACACACACACACACACACACACACACACACACACACGCACACAATCAATCAATCCTTTCCTCACACACAATCCTTTCCTCAAGGAGCCTTTGGAAGGACTGGTGTTCTAAGGAACTTAAAGCTGGGTCTCCCTGGTGGCCTGAAGGACAAGGCTCACCTGTAGATCTTGAGCTTTCCCCCAGAGAAGTAAGGGTGGTTTTCTTTGCTAAGAGAGCCAGAGGCAGAGTAAGTAAATGGCTTGCACAGTTACATTTTCTCCTGAGGGTGCAGAGGCAGAGCTGGGGCTGGGTTAGTGGGGAGCATGCTTTTCTTCCCCTTATGGCCTGAGCAGAGGACAGGCCCTGTGGTGCTCTCTACCAGCCTCACCTGGGAGCCAGCAGACAGTGCCATGCTTGTCCCATAGACACCCTCTGTACTGGTGGGGGAGTCAGCCCAAAATAGCGCAGGCCGCGACACCAGTTGGAAAAGCAGATGGGAAAGTCTGGGGCTTTGGAAGGAGCAGATGTGGGTTTTGTTCCCAGTTCTGCTGCTTTTCTCTGTGACCTTGGGTGCAGCATTCAGTCTGGGTCTCAGATTTTCTACTTTGGAAAAGGAGAAACGAATGTCTGCTCTTCTGTCTCAACAGGGCTTCTGAAGGAACCCAAGTCAAAGATACTTAACGTTGGAAGGGACTTGGTGCTCAAATTGGTTCTCTACTCTCTCCACCAAGAAGAACTGCTTGAAGCCTTCTAGTGCCAGGAGCTCACTACCTTCAGTTTCATTGCTCAACAGTTGTGGGTGTGGCTATGCAAAGTCCTTCCTTATATTGAATTGACTTCTGCCAGCTCTTCCCATTAATCTTGGTTCTCTCCTGAGGGCATCCTGGGACATGACGAATAACTTTGCTATGATGCCCAGCAGAGCCCACCTCATTGGGACCTCTGACCTCCTTAGGTGCCAGGAAGCCACTCCCAACTCAGAGGGAGCTTGCCCATTCCTTCCTTGTTCAGGGCCAATGGTCTGGACCATTCCTGTTCCTTACCTACCTGGCCATGTGTCCCAGTCTCTCTTCACTCTTCAGACCTATGATGCCCGGACTGCTCCCCTTCCCAGCTGTAACTTCGACTTGTTGCTCAGATGAACACTCTTCCTGCCCTCTGCAAGGAACCCTCAGCCCCCACCTGGCCCTGAAGGCCCCTCCCACCCCACTGAGCCTGTGGCTGGCAATCCTGCAGGGTCGTCCCAGCCTCTGCAGAGGGACTGGCAGACTGGAGAGCCCACCAGCTCTCTGAAGATAGTAACCAGGCCCATCTGTCTCAGTGTTTCCATTCAATGGTGACCCCGAGTCCATCCACCCCCTTCAAGCTGCCCACTTCCCCAGGAATGCAGTGCCTGGAGCTCACCGCAGGCTCTCAGCACAGGCTGACTGGGCCAGGCAACAGGGGAGCATGCCCTGTCTCTCCTTCTAGAGCCACCTTCTGTTATAATGCCCAGATGTGTAAGGTCACAGAGAGGGAAAACCTTTAGCATCTAGGAATGCCATCCTCAGGTGAGTTGGTATACCCACGTGGCACCATTGCCTCCTTTGTTGCGTGCGCTGGTGGTTGTGAATGCCATCAGGTGGAGTTCTTCACTGTGTGACCTCACCAGGTGCTCCTCTTTGTTCTGCACGCCGTCCCCCCCCCCCCCCCGCCCCGGTCCCCCGCCCTGCTCTCTTCCTGGCTCTTTTTTCCTTCTCTCTGTGAAGAGAAGTTAGGTTCTGTCACTAACGCACTTCTCTGGCTCTGTAGGGCAGCCCGATGCCCTGGCCCTCCTTGCCCCTACGTTGGAAGTCTCCACTGGGTTGGGCGGCTGAGCCCACCATGGTCCCTTGTCTGGCTGGCTACAGGAGCCACATCCTGAACACGGCTGCTGTCTCAGTGAGTCACGGCGCCACGGCGTGTTTATTAGGACGGCATGGAGCTCAATTTGCCAACTTTGGAACCACGGGAGCTGGCTAAGTTTAGAACAAGCCTTGCGCGTGAGGACGCTGTGTTCCTTCTCCTTCTGGCAAAACACGAGACTTGAGCTATTCTTTTCATCTTCATTCTCCCAGACAAGTTCTAAGCTTCATTTACCACTAGATCGGCCTTCTTCCAACACAAACTTGTCTGTAATTAAGGGGGAAACACCCCCAACCATCTAAAGGATGGAACACTTCAGAGCATTGGAATGTTTTAAGGAGTATAACAAAGGCTCTGAAAAATAGGATGCTCGTATAGTACTTAAAGCAGATGCCCTTAATCCAGTTTCTGTGGGTGGACTTCAGGGAATGCAGGGACCCCTAAACACTTGTGTGCATGTCCTTCTCCTGGAGGAGAAGATTCACAGCTTTTCTCGGGTTGCCAAAGAGGTGTGTGACTCCTGCTAACATGACAAATCTCAGATTCTGGAAAAGACGGCCACCTTGCACCTGCACTGCAGAGCCCTCCCCAGCTTTGGGTTTCCATGATGAGGTATTAGATGACCTCTCAGCATCTGAACTGGGAACGAAACCCCCAGAACCTGGGTGAGGCTGGGTCTGCTGAAACAGCACTTCTGAGAGGAGAGTCCCAGGTCCAGAGCAGGTGAGGGAGAGAGAGGTCTGGAGTGTTTGATCTGGAGGGTAGTTGTTAGAGGAACTGGGGAGGTAGGTCAGATGGTTTAGAGAGAGGGATTCGGGATTAACAGGGTAGCAAGAGGAAGCCAGAGGCCAGCTAGGATGTGCTACAAGCTAAATCAGACGCTGTGACGGGGCCAGTATTAGCACTCACCTTCATTCAGTCTACTCACAGTGATATGCTGTGGTCCATCCTACAGAATTTGTGTGTTAGACTTTATGGCACATGTCTGTTCTCCTGTTGGCTGCCTTCAATGAACCCAGCTCCTCCCTGCCCCTAATGCCACCATGTGAAATTTGGGGGAGGGGAGTCTACCTGGCCGGTATCCATTAGTGGTCAGCAAATTAGTCCCTGTGCTAACCCTTCTGCCTTCCCTGGTGTAGTCTGGCATTTAACTGCTGACTGCTGTCTGCATTAAGGGCAGTTTGGGATCAAAAGGCCCAGATTCAACATTGAGATCTGCCATTTGTAGGGTGTTCTTGGGAAAGTCACTAGACCCTTGAAAACATTATTTTCCTAACTTAAAAATGGGGACAATGATACCTCCATGCCTAGACACCCTAGGGAAAGGTTTGGAAGATAAAAGAACTCACACTTATGGACTACTGGGTCAGGCCTTTTGTTTATAATCATTATCCTTTTTAAACTTTACAATCTCCAAAAATCTCCCAGGGATGCTGTGAGAGCCCACTAAGACCAAACATTCAACAAATGTCTAGTGAGCACTTTTTAAAAAATACATATTTTTTACTGATTTCAGAGGGGAAGGGAGAGAGAGAGATAGAAACATCAGTGATGAGAGAGAATCATTGATTGGCTGCCTCCTGCACATCCCCTACTGGGGGGGATCAAGCTCACAACCCTGGCATTTGCCTTTGGCTGGAATCGAACCTGGGACCATTTAGTCCGCAGGCCGATGCTCTATCCACTGAGCCAAACTGGCTGGGGTTAGTGAGCACTTTCTTCCAGGGGCCAGGAGTCCCTGCCTGGTAGAGCTGAGGTTGGAACAGAGGAGACAGTGAGCAAATGCACGTGTACGGTGTCAGGTGGTGATGAGGGCAATGAGGAGAAATAAAGCCAAGAGGGAACAGGAAGGAAGGAGCATTTGTGTGCTGTCCTCTGGTAGAGCGGTGTTTAAACAGGGAACTGAGGACATGAAGGAGCTATCAGTCTCTGGGAGAAGGAAATTCCAGACAGAAGAAAAGCAAGTGCAAAGTCCCTGAGATAGAAACGTGTCTGGCTTGTTTAAGGAACAGCAAGTGGTCAGTGGGGCTGGAGCTGAGGGGCCAGGGGAGGAACAGTAAGGAGAGAACTCGGTGAGGAAGTAGACCCTGGGGTAAGGACTTTGGATTCTAGGACCACGAATATAAAAATGTACTGCAAGCCCTGGCTGGTTTGGCTCAGTCTAGAGTGTCGGCCCCAGACTGAAGGGTCATGAGTTCGTTTCTGGTCAAGGGCATGTACCTCGGCTGCAGGTTCACCCTGGAAAGTTCCCTGGTGTCCTTTTCCAGTCCATACTCCTCAAAAACAGCCATTGTTCTGATGTCTATCACTAGTGACTAACTTGCCCTGTTCTTGAACATCATGAAAAGAAGTGGAATCGTACTCCTGCGTAAGGCTTCGTTTCCTCACTCTAACATGCTTTGGAGAGTCATCCACATCATCACATGTATCTGTAGTTCATGACTGTTTATTGTTGAGTGGTATTCCATCTACCCAAAACGTGATAGCCAGGCTTTTTATTTTGAGTCATTCTCAAGGATATAAAGTAACTCATTGTGATGCTCGGGCAAGTTGGGTGGATTGAGATGGCCTCACCTGTGGAAAGGTGGAGACCTGCAATTAGGACTCCCAGAGGTCCACTGACTGCAAATGGCCTCAGCACTGGTCAGCCATCGGCCACAGAACAGCCTTACTCTGATACTGGGATCATAGGTAGACTTCAGCACCCTAGGCAACACTGGAACCAACAACTTTGAATAGAAAGCTTCCATCACTCCATATTGAGACAAATTTCCTAAAATAGATGACCAAGAAGTGGAATTACTGAGCCAAAGGTTATATGCTTTCAAATGATTGAGTTATTTTCCAGAAGTTAATAATAGAGTACAACATGAATGCAGTAGTCATTATTATTATTTTCCTGTCTTGAGTTCCTTCCTTAAGGAAACTGCTGTTTCTCAGTCCATCTGATCTTGATGGGCTATCACTCCAGCTGTCCCCCCAGGGAGCTCTCTACCTTCCATTTCATTGCTTAGTAGCTGTGGTGTGGCTGTGAGAAGCCCTTCCTTATATTGAATTGACTTATGCAAGCTCTTCCCATTAGACTTTGTTCTCTCATGAGGACACCGTGGAACATGACTGATGCCTCTGCTATGATGCTCAGCAGAGCCCACCTCATTGGGACCTCTGATCTCCTTAGGTGCCAGGAACCTGATCTCTAGGGCACTTTCCTGGGCAGAAAACACTTCCCTAAACACACACACACACTCGCCCTTACACATGCATACACATTCTTTTCCCAGGAACAAATAATTTTCCAAGCAGTGCAGTCCATCTCTATATACCAAGCAGAGTGGGGTGGGCTTTTGTTCCTAAAGATCAAATCATGAGCACAATTCCCATCATTCAAAGCAGCCCTTTCTGGCCACCCTGGGCCACTCCAGATTGAGATCCTGTCTAACCCCTGGTCAGCCAAGGCCCATAGAAGTGCTTCTCCCCAAACATGAGGGGCTTGCGCCCCAAAGGCTAAGACTTTTCCTCCCCCAACACAGAAGAACAAGGAAGCTTTGAAGTTAGAATTAATTTTTTCCCTAAAAAAAAACTTTTTTTTTCAGAAGTCTCAGATAAGTGTTTTAGATACTACTCAAGGGTAAAGTTACTGGGCTTCAGGCCCCCTTCTCCTTTTTCCCTTCCAGGATTCTCTGCAAGTAGAACGTTGTCCCTGAGCCCAGCCCCACGTGGCGGGCAGGAAGGGGAGTAGGAGGGACCGGTCTTCTCTCCAGGGCAAACGGCAGGGCGTAAGGTTCCAGCTCCCCTGCTTGTTGTTTTCCTATTACACCCACTTTTGTGCCAGGCTTGGTGAAGGACCGCCCTGATTCTCAGATGCCAATGGAGGCTCAGGACGAAGTAACCGAGGGTCACAAGGGGACAGGCTGAGCTGGGATCCAACCCAGAGCTGGCTTATCCCGAGCCTAGAGCTCTTGTGTTGGATCAGCGGCCTTTCTCACACAACTGCTCTCCACACAGTCTGCATGCCAGCTCTTCCCCCCAGCCCACCGCCCCTTACTCTTGCCCTGAAGCAAGCTTCTCCTTGTCCACCCTAAGTCTCTCTCACCTGTGTCCCTTGCCCCAGGCAGACATGCGCACTCCTCTGGCAGTCTCAGGCACTCCTGACCACAGTCATCTCTTGGCTTCTCTCTCCTTACCCAAGAACTCCATCCTCAAAGGCGGGAGTTTCAGATAAAGCCCTCATTCCAAGCCTCCACCTGCTATCACTTTCTGTTCCAACACGGGTTTCTCTCCATTTCCTTCCCCCCGCCCCGCCCCGTGGTCAGTCCTCCTTGGCCCTGATATGGTTGCTGCCACTCCCCCACCGCCCGTGTGGCTTTCTCCATGGTAGCAATTACACATTCTTCATCACCTAATGTTTTCAATCTTATTTACCTAAGTCTTATAGTTCAACCTGTTCTTTTTATTCGCTCTGCTCTGGCTTTCCAGAGACCCCCCCTCCCCATCTGCCCCACACCCCCCTCCACAGGCTTGTCCTGCAGAGGTGATAGTTTCTGTCAGTCTAGGGCAGGGGTCGGCAAACTTATTAGTCAACAGAGCCAAATATCAATAGTACAACGATTGAAATTTCTTTTGAGAACCAAATTTTTTAAACTTAAACTATATAGGTAGTTTTTAAGTTAATACATTGTTATTAACTTAATTAGGGTACTCCTTCAATCATACTGTACGTGCGCACCCACATGTGGTATTTTGTGAAAGAGCCATACTTTGGGGGCCAAAGAGCCGCATGTGGCTCACGAGCTGCGGTTTGCTGACCACTGGTCTAGGGCAATGGCAAGAATGCAAGTTCTCAGGCCTTAAAGATGTGCCTTGCATTCTGCCTTGGCCACTTACTCAGTCTGGCTTTGAGGGACTTTCTTTCTTTTTTTTTAATTTTTATTTATTTTTAATTTTTTATTGTTTTTTTATTTTTCTAAATATTACAAATAGTAGTACATATGTCTCCTTTTCCCCCCCCCATTGACCTCCCCCTGACCTCCCCTACCCCCCAGTACATGCCTTCATCTGCCCGCCTTCCCCCCCCATCCAGTGTCTTGTATCCGTTGGTTGTGCTTATATGCATGTGTACAAGTCCTTCGGTTGGTCTCTTACAGCACCCCTTGCCCAACCTCCCCTGTCTTCCTAATGTAGTTTGACAGTCTGTTCAATGCTTCTTTGCCTCTGTATCTTTTTCCCACCATTTCTTTCCTTTAAAAAGTTTTGCCTTTGCAGACTAGAAATAAACATATAATAACAAAACAAAACAAAACAAAAAAATGTTTGAGTCCCAATTTCAATGTCCAACAGTTCTGAGTCCCCGTTTCAATGTCTAACAGTTCCTTATGTGTACATGTCAGCAATGATATCTGGATGGTGGGCACATGGTGGCAATGCAGGTCCGACCCTCTCTGGTAAAAATATATTTTTAATTTATCTTAGAGAGGAAGGGAGAGGGGAGAGAGAGATAGAAACATCAAAGATGAGAGAGAATCATTATTGGCTGCTCTTCCACACCCCACACTGGGGATCAAGCCCACAAACCCAGGCATGTGCCCTGACCAGGAATCAAACTCTGAGCTCTTGGTTCATAGGTTGACACTCAACCACCTAGCCACACCGGCTGGGCTTGAGGGAGTTTCTGACCCCCTCTGAGAATCAGCTTCCTGATCTTTCATTTTCTTCTCATTGCACTCTTCTGATGATTCATTGGGGGTAAATATTTCACTCATTCCAAAAATGTCCTTTCTGAGTGATTGACATGCATTGAGTATCAAGCATTGCATTCCTACCTTCAGTCTAGTGACTTACAATGAAGCAGGTCAGGTGCCTGACACACACCAGGTAAATGTGTAGTCGCTCCTCCCTCTCCACAATGGGAAAGGTCTCTTTATATTTATTTCACTGGAGAAGTTCCCATCTCTCTAGTTTCCCAGGAACAAGCAGTCTCTGGTGTAAATTAGCAGATCCCTATGCAGATGGCAGGCCTGCTCAGAGAAGCACACGGTGGGTACAAAGTCACATGGCAGGGTGGTGAGTGGGTGACAAGGATGATGCCAAATGGCGTTGGAAGACTCTGTTTCCCCTCTCCTCCCTGGCCCCCTTCGTCTTGCAGGATACTCTAGGCCTCGCTGCGCTCCCAGGCCACCTCTCATCTCCTTTTTCCTGGTGTGCCTACCTTTCTCTTGCTTACACCTGCTCAAGTAAAAAGAAGAATTGATGAACTGTGTATCTGGGATACCCCAGGGCATTTCAGGCATGGCTGGATCCAAAGTCCAATCAAGGTTTTCAGGGCAATGTCCATCTTATCTCTTCTCTGCTTCCCTTTCTCTGTTGGTTTAAGTCCACAGCTGAAATTCTCCATGTGGCAAGAAAGGTGTCCTATGGCAGACCCAAATTCTGTTTTCTACACAGTTACTACCACCGTAGGAAAGACCATCTTTCCCAGTAGATTTTATACAAAAATCCAGGAGAGGCCTCTGATTGGCCCTGCCTGATCACATGTCTATTGCAGAACTAGTAGCTGTAGAGGTAGAAACGAGTGTCTGTCTTTGGCAGGGTCAGCTCACCAGAACCTCACAAAATGAATTTCCTACTGGAAAGAGGGATGTGTTACCACAAAGTAGGAGGGCTGTGAGACAAAACAAAAATAGCAGGTATTGCCTGTTGAAGCCCTGACTTCCAAACCAGCAATGTACCCACAGCTTCTGACCATGATGCCTGTGTCTCTTGTTCAGAGAAGCTACAGGGAGAAAAGAGCATGGTTGTTGGTGTCAGGAGGATCTGGGTACCAATTGAAGTTCTGTGCCAAGAACTATAGGTACAGAACTGTGTGACAATGATACAATTCCCCAACGCGCCAGAAACTCAGTTTCCTCATCTGTAAGATGGGGATAACAGTTTCTACCTCACAGACTTACAGATTTAAACAAGCCAGCTCCCAAGTCCAGTGCTTGCATGGAGGAGATAATTAACCTGCCCCTGATCTCCTTGCCTTTGGTTCCTGACCTGCAGCTTGGCTTGTGGGTGCCAACTCCTGCACCCAGACCAGATCTGTCTGGACTTGAGGGCCCTCCTACTCCTCCTGCCTGGACAGAATTTGCAGAGGGGCTCACTCTGATCAAGTGGCAGAAGTTCTCATCAGGAGAGGGTGCATGTGGTTTTGTGTTTGTTTATTGTTTCCACCCTGATAATAAATGCACAGGTTTTACACTGTCACAGAACAAATAGAACCTCGACATATGGGCCTCTATTTATGCACTTGATTTAATGAAATATGTTTCACGTTCCATTATCTTTTGATTGCTAAAAGCGCTGAATTTCTCAGGGACCTGCTTGCCTGCCCTCCCTTTCCTTCCTCCCTCCCTCCCCCCCTCCCTCCCTTCCTTCTCTCTCTCTTCTCTGTTCTCTGTTCTCCTCTCCTCCCCTCTCCTCCTCTCTTCTCCCATCCCTTCCTCCTCTTCTTCTTCCTCCTCCTCTCCTCCTCCTCCTCCTCCTCCTCCTCCTCCTCCTTCTTCTTCTTCTTCATACATATACTAGAGGCCCGGTGCATGAAATTCATGCGGGGTGGGGGGGCGTCTCTCAGCCTGACCTGCAACCTCTCCAATCCGGGACCCCTAGGGGGATGTCTGACTGCCGGTTTAGGCCCAATCCCTGGCAGTCGGACATGCCTCTCGCAATCTGGGACCACTGGCTCCTAACTGCTCACCTGCCTGCCTGCCTGATCACCCCTAACTGCCTGATCACCTCTAACTGTCCTTCCCTGACAGACTGGTCACCCCTAACTGCCCTCCCCTGCTGGCCTGGTCACCCCTAACCACCTCTGCATTGGCCCCCGCCACCATGGCTTTGTCCAGAAGGATGTCCGGAAGAGATATGGTCTAATTAGCATATTATCCTTTTATTAGTATAGATATTTTATTTCAGAGAGGAAGGGAGAGGGAGAGAGAGATAGAAACATCAGTGACGAGAATCATTGACTGCCTCCTGCACGCCCCCCACTGGGGATTGAGCCTGTGACCCAGGCATTGTGCCCTTGGGCCCTTCAGTCCCCAGGCTGACACTCTATCCACTGAGCCACACCAGTTAGGGCCAGTTAGGGCTCCTCCTCCCCCTCCTCCTCCTTTTTCTTCTCCTCCTCCTCCTCCCCCGCGCACCCTTCTTTCTTCAACAAACACTCCCTTAGCTCATTCTGCTGGGCTCTGGGCTAGATGGTGAGGACCTGGTATGAAAAGATGGACATAGTCCTACTTCCACAGAGCTTACCGTCTCAGTGGGGAATTCAGATGTTAAATGATACAGTCATTTAAGTACAGCTGTAGCAGATGCTGGAAAGGAAGAACACATAAGGCTGTAACAAAGGAGTTTGACCTTTTTGGGGTATCCAGGAGGACTTTCTAGAGGAGGTAACATTTGAGCTAAGCTTCTTAGAACAGATGCGATTATCCAGTGAATGGACTTGTCGTGGTCCTGAATGAGGAGGCAGTTCCTGCAGCAGGGAAGGGGTATCATGCCTTCTAGGACAAGACAGAGGGCCAAGTGTCTGGAGAAAATGAGGCTCTCAGGATCAGAGCTCAAGGCCAGGGAGTGGACAGGAGCAGGATCATGCAGGGCCTACAGGTCACACTAAGGCTTTTGATCTCAATTCTAGAGCCATGGGACCACATAGTTCAAGGACAGCACTTTGCTGTAGAAGTGAGAGCTCTTACCAGGAGGTGGCACTTCAAGGTTTTGCTTATAATTTCCAACTTGATGAAGACTTGCTCATTGCTTACAGTCACAGAGCAGGGAGCCGTGGTGTGGCAAGCTCAAGGCATGGGAGCCGGTGTGCACTCTGCTCTTAACCACTCTCCCTGGACTCATTCCGGACAACTGACTGACAGTCCCTGTGGTTCCTCCTGCAACCCTGCCAAACTCCCTGCCTGGCCCCACCTGCCCCGCCCCAGCTTGCTGATGTCTATGCCCACCCCACCCCACCCCACGCTGCCCAGCTCTGCACAGCTTTATTGGGGCATGAGTCAGTCCCCTCTGACATCTGTTCTGTGTCCCCTGCCTTTACCCCTTAGGGTTTAGGGACTGGTGTTCGCTAAGCCTCCTTTGGTTCCAGACTCGCTTCCTATCAGAATCATCAGATCTCTGAGTTAGAGGATTCTCAAGGACTATCTCATCTACCTCTTTCCAGGACCCTCTAAAGCAGTGGTTCTCAACCTTTTAATGCCGCGACCCACAGGTTGAGAACCGCTAGCAGGGTCGCCTAAGACCATCGGAAAACACAGATATTTACATTACGATTCATAACAGTAGCAAAATTACAGTTATGAAGTAGCAACGAAAATAATTTTATGGTTGGGGGTCACCACAACACGAGGAACTGCATTAAAGGGTCACAGCATTAAAAAGGTTGAATGCTACACCTCACAGGGAGCTCACCCCCTACTATACTTGCAGCTTGAGCTTGGGTGAAAAGCCCTTAACAAGAAGAGAGGGGACAGCGCCTGTCTGCCTGTCTGTCTGGAAGTTATTTCGGCTAGCTCACCTGCATTGCCATCTCAGCTCACTTTGTTAAATCCTCCTAAGAAGCAGCAGGGGGAGAGGAAGCTGCCCAACATCCTCTGAAAGACACGGTGATCACCCTGCACCCCAAAAGCCTGACCGTTTCTGCTTCCGTGAAGCCCTGTATCCCATGAGGAATGGGAAGCAGAGACAGGTATGACCCAGAAGTTATTGGGGTGCTGTTCTAAGGAGTCTGTCCATGGGGCTGAAATTGGGGCTCCCAAGGGTCTGGGGTCCTGGATCATCTGCTGCCTGTGGTTAGTGAGTTGGAGGAATACCCAGCCTCTCCCATGGAGTCGGCCTTCAGTGCCTCTCATTTGCTCTTTTTTTTTTTTTTTTTTTGGCCCGGGGTCCGCTGCATCTCCTGTGGGTGGCTGCTCTGCCGATGAGGAATAATTTGGGGTACAGCCAGGGAACATTTGCTCTCTCAGAGGCCTTGTGGACTGATTTCTTCAAAGGCGGTTGCTGTTGAGGAAAACAGCTTGTATGGAAGGTCTGTTTTTTTTTTCAGTGACAGAGAGCTCACCCATGCCAGGCCTGCACCCGGCACCTGGGATGCGAGAATAGTGAGGCTGGGTCCCTGCCCTTCAGGTGCTCACAGTTTAGGGGGTAGCCCAGAGGTGGACGACCAAACAGATGCCTACAGTGTCCTATGATTAGTGCCGAGAGGGGTGTAAGGTCTGGAGGCCAGAAGGAGAGCCTGACTGCCTGGGGAAGCAGGGAAGGCTCCTAGGAGGAGGTGTCCCTGGAGCTGAGTTCTGGAGGATCAGTAGGGTTAACTAGGCTGAGTCAGGAGAAGGAAGGAGACAGAGGCAGAGTGTTAGGGTGAGCCAGAAAGAGCCCAGTACTCTGGGGAACTGAAAGGAATTATGGGAAACTCTAGGGAACACAAGCAGCTCTGGGGTCCTGCTCTTGGCTCAGCAGGCCAGGATAGCAAAGTCTTCCTATGGAGGCTCCAGGTTTCTTTTCTGAGCCTTCACTCATATACCCTTTCAGCTCTGGAGCCTCCTGATTTCCCACCCTTCCTAAGTCTAGGCGGGAAGGATTTAGCCATTATGCACAATTCAACACTCAGAACAGAGAGGAGAGGGCGGGCGGGTAGGGAGAGATTTACAACTATTCATGTCTGGCCTCCTCCTGGAGCCCAGGGCTCCTAACTCACTGTCCAGGAATCTCAAAGAAAATGAGAATGAGTTTTGAAGGCTTATTCTTTGAGAAACAAGCTAAGGTATGCGTAGTAAAGAATCTAGATGATGTCAACAATGGACAAAGCTGGGGAGGAGGGATTGTGGGTATTCTTCCTTTTCTTTTTAAAATGTGTACTTTCTGAGTTCTGTGTAATTACTGCTTTTGTGATTAGAAATAGATAAGGTATAGGAAAACTGCCCTAGCCTGTTTGGCTCAGTAGATAGAGCATCCGCCTGTGGACTGAAGTGTCCCGGGTTCGATTCTGGTCAAGGGCACATGCCCAGGTTGCAGGCTCGATCCCCAGGACGGGGTGTGCAGGAGGCAGCCAATCAATCATTCTCTCTCATCATTGATTTTTCTATCTCTCTCTCCCTCTCCCTTCCTCTCTGCAATCAATAAAAATATATTTAAAAAAAAGTTCTAGGAAACCCTTTGCAGTAAGCAGAAAATAAGATCACATTTATAATAAAATTCTAGCTTTTTAATAAAATATGTAGAGAAAGAAGATGGGAAAGAAATATGCTAAAATGTTAGCAGCAGTGTCTCTGAGAGCTGGGATCATTAGGAGACTTGCCTTCTCTGGTTTTCTAACTTATGTATGTTCATATCCAGATTTTGATATGTCATGTGAAACCGTTCATCGAACAGCCTCCTAACTGGTCTCCTCGCTTCCTTCCCTGTGCCATATAGAGGCTCCCCATGGCCCCGTGCTACACATAGCAGGTTGCCCCTGGAAAAAGCCCCCATTTCCTGCTCCTAGTTAGCTCTTGTTCACCCATCAGGACTCAAAGTCCACCCCCACTTCTTTAGAGAAGACTTTTGGAGTGGATGTTGAGAAGTGTCACCCAGAAGTCCCTTTTAGGGCCTGCGGAGAGGGCTGGTGGCTGACACTCACAGAGGGAAACACCTTGGCAGAAAGAGACTGTCTGTGGGTAGCCTACACCCATTGCCTAGTGCTTTGGAGGAGAAGCAGCATGGGCAATGGAGGCCCAAACTCCTGGCCTTAGTTCAGAACAGCCCTCAAGGGTCATGTCCACTCGAGAGCCTGCTGTGGGCTTGGCTGAGACCTGTGCTGCTATTGCAATACAGAGTTCTCTCTCTGCCCATTCCTGCCGCCTTCGCACTCCCACAAATGCTGATCCTGAGAGCTTGCCCCAAGACATGTCTCTAACCAGCAGGGCCTTCCTTGACCTCCCAGACTAGGGGAGGTCCCTGAGCATAAGTCTCCTTTATGAGTTTTACATCCATTTGTGTTATCTGGCTGATGTCTGTCTCCTCCAATGACTGTAAGAGTTACAAGCATACATTTCATCACATGGGCAACATGGCTTAGAAATATTTGTTGAGGAAACAACTTTATTAATCATCTCATCTAAAGCCTTAGGAGGCCATCAACTTGACTTAGGACTTGCAGAATGCCTCATTCATTTATTCATTCATTGAATAAATATTTACCAAGAGAAACTGGATTCCTATTTCTCAACACTGAAAGAATTCCAGGTAGTCCAAGGATGTTTACATGTAAGAAAATAAAACCAATAAAGGTCTAGGAAAGACAAGTGGGTTTAGAAAATAATTTTGGAATATTGAGGGCCTTTATATGCCTGATGCACAAAATTTGGAAAAAAAAGTTACTCCACATGATCCCATAAAATTCTAACCTTCTATAAGACAAAAATAAACATAGCAAATTAACAAAGAATATTTGTAATACCTAGAAAAGATAGGGGGCTAGTTCTTCTAATTTACCAGGAACATTTACAAGTCAAAAGGGAAAAGAGTGCACAAAAATGGGCAAATAATATAAAGAACGATGAGAAACATTATTTATATTCTAAGAAATGTAAATTAAAACAATAATGCAATATAAACTTTCTATCAGAATTGACCAAGTTAGAATGATTGACAATATCCAGTCTTAGTAAGAATGTGGGTACACAGGAACTTTATCCACATTGATTGGCAAAAAATTGTCATGAGCTCCCTGGAAATCAATTTGGCAAGATCTAGTGAATGAGAAGCCTTCACCTCTTTCCTAGTTCTAGGAATGTGCTGAGCACGGCCAGGACATGGGTGTCTTATGTGACTGGTTAGGGAGCATGTTTGGCTTTCACTAGTTGGTCCTAAATTGGCAGGGGGCGCAGAAATGAGGGAAGCTGGCAGTTACTGATCAAGTCCCGGTTGTTTGGGGCCGGTTGCTGCAGGTTTACAGTTGAGTTCTGTTTTTCTGTGTGGCCGGACCATGGTCTGTTAGCACATTCAGTCTCTCAACTTGGCCGTCTCCTCCCTCATAGTCACACTTCGGTAGCCTTCCCACGGCTCTCCCTGCATCTGTTCTGGCTCTCGGGGCTCTAGTTTACCATTTATTTATTTACGTATTTAAAAATAAATGTGTTTTTATTGATTTCAGAAAGGAAGGGAGAGATAGAAATATGAATGGTGAGAGAGAATCATTGATCAGTTGCCTCCTGCATGCCCCACAGTGGGGTCGAGCCCTGCAACCCGGGCATATGCCCTGACCGGGGAATCGAACCGTGAACTCCTGGTTCATAGGTCAATGTTCAGCCACTGAGCCACACCTGGCTGGCTGGGCTGCTTTACTGTTTAAACCACGCTGGCCTCCATGGTGGTCACACTTAGGAGAGCTCTAACCACATAGCGCTCCCGCTACGGCTGCCTATGGCACCCCGAGTAAAAGCCAGCCTCTTATATGTCCTGTCTCCTGGCCTCCTGAGAAGCCCCCACATGCCCAGCTGGTCTCTGTCTCAGCGGCTTACTCCCTGACCCTGGATCTCCAGGTGGTGGCTCTGCAGCCTTCAGGGCTCAGATCAAACATCACCTGAATCTACCCAATCCTTGTGTATTCTTTTCTCTAAAGCACTCCTCACTCTTCGAGGGTATCCTCGTGCTTTACTGTTTTCTTGTTTCTGCCTACCTTCCCCCTTGAGAATATCATCTCCATGAGGGTGGGGACCACATCTGTCCCTTTGTACACAGAGGCCCCAGCCCTGGTGCTGAGATTGGAACCTGCTGAATTGTGTGTGTGTGCGCGCGCACATTTTTAAGTTGAGCTAAAAGGATTTGCTAATGCATTGAATGCGGGGAAAAGGAAGAGAAGAATCAAAAATGACTCGAATGTTTTGGGCTGAGCAAACGGCAGGATGATGGTGCCAGGGTGTGAGTTGGAGGGAGACTGTGGGAGCAGCAAGCTGAGTAGGGGGGACCAGGAGCTCTGTTTTGGACACACTGAGCTTGAATTGCCTGTTAGAACTCCCTCCACATGGAGATGTGGAGAGGCAGGTGGGTGCTGGAGCTCAGGGGCAGGGGCAGTTTATAGAGGTGTTGGCTGGGTGAGCCCAAAGAGGAGGGGGACCAAGGCCTGCCTAGGCCTCTGCAGTTAGAAATTGGACAATGAGAGATGCCTAGCAAGGAAACTGAGAAGGAGTAGCCAGTGAGTTGCAGTTAGTTTTCCTCAACTTCAGTTTCTTTGCAGTAACCAGAGATTAGTGGTTAATAGCACTTCCCTCCTGTGGGTGTAAGGATGCTGGGCTATGTATTAAATGGGCTCAGAACAATGCTTGCACGTAGGAAGTGCTCAGCATAGGTTAGCTAAAGATACACGCTTTCTCTCCGACCCTTCTGGGGAACTGTTCAACCTTGCCTGCTGGTCTTAGCTGGGAGGGGAGAGGTTCCAGGGGAGGGTGGAGCCCGTCTTGGCCAGGTTGTCCAGGCGCCTGGCACCTAGGGCTGGCCGAGGCACGTCGCCAACCCAGCAGGTTTGTGCCACAGACTTGGCTCCCGAAGGGACAGAGCCTGGCTAAGAGAGGGAACGGTTCAAGTTTTTGCACTTGTGCCATTAAACAGAAATGTGACCTCATTGTATACTCCTGGCCCTCAAAGCCCTCTGAGATGCCCAGCGCACAGGAAATAGATGCAGGTTTGCTGTGTTTCATTCTCTGTGAAGTGGGGATAGTGGCAAATATGTAAATCATTGCAGAGACTAATGTCTTCGGGAGCCCCTCCCTGCTCAGCACCCGCCCACCTACTGCACTCTAGTCCCATCAGGCAGAATAAGAATGTCAGTAGAAGACAATAAACAATCCTCTAAGGATGGCATTTCGGGGAGCACAGTTATCGGTGGGTGTTATGTTTAGGGGTGGGTGGAGGTGGCAGGAGGGAAACTTTCCAAGTGTCTGTCTTCTGTCTGCAGCGAGATTAGTGCGGTCTCTATTTCCCATGAAAAAAGTCCTCCCAGGATCTTAAATCCAACTTGAGAAAGAGCTTTATATTAATGAAGTTGGCTCATTTAATTCAACAACAAAGCCCAAGCCTTTAGGAGCACTGCACTATGAGCAAAGGCCCCTGGGATTGCTCACAGTCAGGTCCAGGAGGCAGATGAGGAAACCACATTTTTCAAGGCAGGGATGCCCTAAGATGCTGGGAGCAAGCACTGAGGACGTTGGCAGCCTGGGAGAAGTGAGCTGGGCCAGCCTGGAGGTGAGGGAGGGCTTCCAGGAAGAGGCGGCACCTGAATCCTGAGCGGTGGGTTGGATTATGTGAGTAAAAGGTGAATATGGGAGGGGGGGGGACTCCCTCCATCATCACTTAGTTCCTCTGGTTTTAAATCTTGGAGCTGCCAATCACATCTGGAAGAGGTGGTATTCAAGCAAACTCACATAGAGGAAAGGACTTTGAAGAGTTAAAACAACAACAATGGGACGATAGAAAGACAATGCATTTTCGTTACCATCCATTATACCACAGTGTGGGCAGTATCTCTCTGGCACTCGGATTCTGGGATTGGGTGCGTGCTGGATTACCTGGAGGTAGGCAACACAGCAGGGGCCCTGGGAAATGAAGAGTTTGGCTTCCATGGATTTATCTAGAATTATGCAATCAGAAAACCTAGGAAGAAGCTGTTTGCATTTCAGCATCCATGCAGATTTTGTGGTTTTTATTTTGGCTCATATTTGTGGGAGTGGGCACCATCATTTTTTCAATGCTTTGACCTTGGAAAGGTTATTACATTATCTTCAATTTTTAGTCACTTCTCATCCCTTTCCAAACAAGCTGCCAGACTCAGCTACCAGCCCTCCATCCCACTCCTCAATACCCTTTTCAGGCTGTGACCATTGGGAAGCTTCTGGAATCGGAAAATCATATCATAGCTGTGGAATTTATGGGTATTGTTACAGTGTGCTTAGACTCAGAGGCTGAGGGCTTTGTGTGCATTGCCCACTTAATCCCTGTGACAGCCCTATTCGGGCAATGATACCAGAGAACCTCGAGGCTCAGAGAGATAAAGTGACTTGCTTAAGACCACACTGTAAACCAGTTTTGGAAATGGAATTGAAACCTAGGTCTGCCTGAGTCCACAGCGCTGGTCCTTGACCATGCCTCAGGCTACCTCATAGAGGCTAGAACCAGAGGGGCAAAGATATGATCTCATCTGAATCTTCACTTTTCAAAATTACATGATCATGATAATGGGACCTCATCTATTTCCAAATCCGTATTGTCAGTCCTTTGGGACTGCCCCCTCCTCCATGGCTCTCAGAACACTATTTCTTCCCTGTCTCTTTTGGCATTCGGAGTTACTACTCCTACCCAGCACTGCCAGCTCTGGGTGCTCAACATCCTTGTTTGTTTCTTTGACTTGCAAGTAGTCCCTTCTTTGAAGTCAGTTGAACCATCTGAGTGAAATCTGTTTTCTGCTAGGGCCCTGATATAGAAGTATGCTCCTCCCTCCCTCCCTCCCTCCCTCCCTCCCTCCCTCCCTCCCTCCCTCCCTCCCTTCCTTCCCTCCTTCCTCCCTCCCTCCCTCCCTCCCTCCCTCCCTCCCTCCCTCCCTCCCTCCCTCTCTCCCTCCCTCCCTCTCTTCCTTCCTTCCTTCCTTCCTTCCTTCCTTCCTTCCTTCCTTCCTTCCTTCCTTCCTTCCTTCCTTCCTTCCTTCCTTCCCTCCTCCTTCCCTCCCTCCCTCCCTCCCTCCCTCCCTCCCTCCCTCCCTCCCTCCCTCCCTCCCTCCCTCTCCCTGTCTTCTTTCTTTCATGAAGGGAGATACTAGAACATGTTTGTGTGCAAATGCACATAACAGGGCAGAAAGGAGGAAATGATGCTGCAAAGAAAAGCAGGACCCTTGCTGAAGGCAGGCCTTGAGGCTGCTGGAGGAAGAGCGTCCAAGCAGAAGATGGTTGGCCTTCGGCTGGGACAGGATGCCTCTTCTTTGGCTACAGGAGAGGCAGGAAGCATGGGCACAGGGCAGGAGGGCTGGTAGATTTGGTCTGATGGCTCCTAGTTTCTCAGTGAAGGAGGAGGAGTGCAGGGTACTTTGTAGAGATAGAAGAAGTATGAAATAGCCATCTCTGAGCACAGGAAAATGAACTTTCTAGGAAAAGCTGGTCGGCTTGCCAGGCCTGAGGAATGCCAATATGAGGTTTGTGGTCATGAATTTAAAGAACAACCCATCAGCAGGGCTGTGTGCTTTTCTCCAGCATCCTTCAGCTGCTCTGGCTCAGGCTTGGAGAAGCTGAAGGGTTGGGTTTTACCGGGGCTGGGACTTAGCCAGGTTCCTATGGTGGGAAAGGGGCAAGTTTATTGAGGGGGTTGGCTATGGAGTGAGAGTCACGTTGCAGCGTGGAATCTACATGGGGTGAGGAGGAAGGGAAGGCCATGAGCCCGTGACAGTGGAGAAGGCGGTAACATGGATGGGAGGTTCTGATGAAGCACAGGGTGGAGGAAGCTGGAGCCCACAGCGAGAGGGGACGAGATTGGGAGATTGGGCACAAGAAACCACAAGATGGGGGAGCGTGTGGTGTACCCTGATGGCTTCAGAAGGGCAGGGACTTGAAAGTGGAGGAGGACACAGGGTTTGCAGAGGATAAATGGCAGCAGAGAGAGTATGGGCGTCATCTCCTGCCCTTCCCTGGACTGGTTTACCCTGCAGCTCCCAGAGCAGTTGTCTCTTGCCAGGTTGCCTGGAAAAGCCCATGACATCATTGGTGTCTTCAGCTTTAGGGTCAAGAAAGCCGTTTTCCCCCTTGGCTCCTTCCTGGGACCTGGCCTAGAGCTCCTTCTGACCACACCGCCGGTGGTGGTGATGTGTCTTCCAGAACAAGCAGCTAAGCCACTCAGGGGTCAGTATCCCTCCAGAGACCCTGGTTTCTTTGCCTGTGAAATGCAATCCATCATTTGTTTATTGAAACATGTGTTCAACCCTGTTGTGTCCCAGGCCCACTTTATTTCCTTTTTCCCACTCAGCCACCCCTTTTACAGATGAGGAAATATAACCTCTGGGAGGTGAAAACCAGATCCTATGAGTCTATGTGAGTCCAAGAAGCTCACTCTCCAGTTAGGGAAACAGGCAGGGAGAAAACCAAACATATGCGATGTGTGCAGAGTTCTCTGGCACTGTGGAAGCCAGAAAGACTGAATCTGTTGGGGGGCAGTGTGGAGGCATGGGAACCAGATCTACGGGGTGAGTGGAAGGCAGAGCGGGCAGCGGTGACACCCTGAGCAAACACATGGTGATGTGACACTCCTGTGCAGCCCAACATTATCCAGTAAAGGCTGTGGGACCAACAGTGAGACAGGGTTCCTAATCTTGTCTACAGTCCTGGGGTGCATGGATACTGTAAAGGGACCCACAAACCCCCCTGAGGTTGTATCATAATTGTGAGTCTGTGTGTATTATTTTCTGGAGAGACACACTTTATTTTCATCAGATTTTTAAACTTGGACACAGGCTCCAAAAAGCATTGAATAGCAAAGGAGCTTGGAGAAGTCAGCAGGGCCAGGGAATGAAGGGGCTCGAGACGCTGCGTTTCTAACACGCTCTCAGGCAAAAGGCGATGTTGGACCGCATCAGGATCAACAAAGACAGAGAAAAACCCCAACTTCCTGCCCATGTCCTACTTTATCTGGCCCTTGCCCAGCAATCCCACGTCATCTCCAACCCCTGCTCCCTCTCATCGCACTGTGGCCACACTGGCCTTCATTCTGTTCCTGGAGTGTGCCAAGTTGCTCCTGCCCCAGGGCCTTTGCGCGTGGTGTTCCCATTGCCTAGAATGCCCCTTTTTGAGTGCTCCACATGGCTTGCTCCTTTTCTTTATTTAGATCTTAGTTCAATGATCTAAGAGTACTTCTCAGACCACTTCATCTAATGAAGCACCTTATCTCTCGGGAACTTGCTGTCACTATTTGCTTTCCCCCCTTCATAGTACTTACCGTGTTGACTTGTTAACCTTCTGTCTCCACTCTCATGTTGGTTACTATGACTAAGGACTTGGTTTCCTTCACTCTGGGCCTATCTATCCCAGAGCCTGGTAAGTGGTAGGCACCCTTTTCATGTTTGTGAAGCATGAAACGTGAACACAAACATGCTTGCATGGCTACTGTGGTGGTGAGATACATGCAGGGGAGTCCACCTTAGGAAAACTTAGAGCCATGATACTGGAGGTGTCGGAGGCAGAGGGGAGGAAGGAGGGAAGGAGCCAACTTTCTGTGCCTAAGGAAGTCCTAAGAACCTGGAGCTGAAGTTGAAGCTAAGAATCAACACATAATAGATGAATTCATTTAACTCGAAGAGACTCACTCTGGAAGGTGGGAAGGAAAGGAACTAACATTAGTTCAATGAAGTAAGGTATATGGAATAGTGCCTGGTGCATAGTAGGTATTTATCAAATAAATAAAAAGAAATACGTTAAACTCTTACTTTGTGACCATCACTTTGCATAATCATCTCCATTCATCCTCAACATATACTCTCCAACTTGCAAATGAGGAGAGGGACGGAGATTGGAAGACTTGTCCAAGTTCAGACAGTGATTCAGGGACAGAGCTGAGAATCCCAGTCCCTCAAACACCTCTGTTGAAAGTTGCAGTCACTGCATTGCCTGTCCCCCTTCCCCATAGCACCTGTTACCACCTAATGTCCCGCGCATTCAATTTATTTGTTTATTGTCTGTCTTCTCATACTGGAATATAAATCCCTGGTTCTGCTCAATATTCTTTCTCAGAGCCCAGAACAGAGGCCTGCTGCCAAAGTAGACACTTAATGAATGTTAAAAGGATGAACGAAGGATTCTTTAAAAAAAACACCTTTGCTTTCTGCATCTCTAGGAGGCAGTTCTGTAAATGTGTGGCTGAAGGGAAACCCAAACCCAGTCGAGAAGGCTAGAGTGCGTCTGAGATGAACTGGGAAGGAAAGCTGTGGCTTACTGACCGCTTGCAACAAATCAGAAGTAAGACTGTGTCCCCAGCAGAGGCACTGCTGCATGGAGTTTGGCAGGAGAGTGGCCAGGGAGCTGGGGTTTGTCTAGTCTCCAGCACTGACACCATTGCCATGGTGGCATCGTAGGTGTGGATTCCACAGTCCGGCAGTTGTCCGCCCACATAAAGTGGCCCTGGGGGGAAATGTGTTGACCAGGCCCCCTGTGGCAATTACAAGCTTGATGCACATACATAAATTGGCACTTAATCAGGACATCTCTTGTGAATTGAGTTAGAGTGAATCAGTCGCTCAAGCCTGGCAGCTCTGGCTACTGAACAAATGGAGGTTCCAAACCAGCCAGGCTGCACTAAGGACCTTCCCACCTGGCCTCCCACTGTGCCAAGGCTTCTAAAGTTCGGCTCCCCGACCTGCAGCATTAGTATTGCTTGAGCCCTTGTTCGAACACAAATTCTCTGGCCTTGTCCTCAATTTACTGAGTGGGGAACTCTGTGGCTGGGGTCGGCACTCTGTATTAAGGGAGCCCTGTGGAAGATTTTGATCCACTGCCAAGTTTGAGAACCACTGTCAAGCAGTTTCTCTTTCAGGGCCATTATTACTCTGCTGCATGAGGTTGGCGTGGGGTTAAGGGAACAGTCAGGATTGCGGGGGGAGGGGGGCGGGGAGCTTCATAGCTACAGCACATAGAGTCCTGTGACAATTTAAGTGCTGACTGGATTAGTTATTCTTGTGAGAAGGATCAGGATTTGGGGACAAACTGGGAAGGAAGATCCTTGTGTTTCAGAAAATGTCCAGAGGAGGGGTTAGTTTGCAAAAGCACATTTTAAAGTTACCATGGTTTTGTTTTACAGATCCAATATTTATTTCAAAATTGCAAATGATATTAAAGGAAGGGGTAATATAAACTGTCAACCAGTACTGACTATATTTTATGTACTAGTTTAGGTGGAAATAGAATGCTGAGACCCTACTTCCTGGCCAATCCTCATTCTGGAAGAAAAAAAAAAAAGATGCAGACAGAGGGAACCTATTAAACTGGCCGGAAAGATAGGAGAAACGAACTTAGGAAATGGGTTGCACAACTTTATAGAGCTCCTACCATGTGCCAGGCACTGTATTTGGCTCTCTGAGAGGATACGAAGATAACATAGCCAACTGCTTGGGCACCCAAGGAGCTTACAAGAGAAAATTCAGAGGACAGAGAGTTCCTCTGGTTGGCAGATGTTGGATGTGTGGGACCTCTGACTAGCATCTTGGTTTTTTAGTTTAGCCAGCTAAATAGAGCACATTCGAAGTGGTAGGAGCTCCGGAGGGGTGAGGGTGGAGATGGGATGGGGTTTGAATGCTTGGAGGCACAGAAAGGTACCAGTACAGTATCAGTACTGCGCCGGTGCCAACTGCTTCATGTGAAGCCTAGGAGATAGGTACTGTTATCAACCCAGCTTTACTGATGCGGAAACGCAGACTCGGGGAGGTGAGCTAACTTTGCCCCAAGTCACACAGCTAGGCTGCACTAGAGACTGAATTTGAAACCAGGTATTGGCTCTAGCTCCCAAGGGCAGGACAAATCAATGGGCCGCCCCAAGCGTCTGGGCTGTGGGCTGGTTTGGGGTGGCAGAGGGATGGGACACCTATTTTGGTGGGTGAAAGGGTCCATGAGAAAGCCTTTCCTTCTTTCTCCATGCCTGAGCATTTATTTCCTTTGGCATGGAGACAATCGGTAGTCCAGTTTTTGACGAACCTGCTACAGGACGAGCAAGCACTTTAGGCCCCTTCCCACTAGATGGCGGCCCCTAAAACCCACATAGAAATTCTGGAACCTACACTGTCCCCATCTTTTAGGTTTTGGCCGTGGCTGAGGAATGGCAGGATGCAAAACCTCGGTTTCAAGGGACACCCGGCTTCTGCCCCGCCCCATCCGGGGGTCGCGGGAAGCCCCCGGACTGGACGCCGGAGTAGCGGACAGGGATGGGCGGGGAGACGAGGCTCCCAGGCTCTGGGCGCCCGGGGGAGGAGTCAGCGCGGAGCCACTCCCGGGACACAGAAGAGATCGCTCCCGCATCGCCTGCATCAGCAGCGGAGGGACCACCCGGCTCCAGGCGTAGGGCGCGCGGGCGGGGGTTCCGGAGGCGCCTGCGAGAGGCAGGTGCGCGGCGCGGACTACAAGTCCCAGCATGCCCCACTGCCCTGACCCGGCCCCTGCTGCCACTTAAAGGCTCTAGGAGCCGCAGCCGTCGGGTCGCCGCGGCTTTCGCTTTGCCGCCGCTGCAGGGCGGGCGGGAGTATACGGCTCCGTCGCCGGCTCTACTCACGTCCCTTCTTCGGCAGCACCAAGGGGCGCTCCTCGTGCAACCCTCCCGGCTCGGGGATTCCTTTCCGAGCCCGCGCCCCCGGGTTCCCCGCCTCAGCCACCCCGCGGCCCCGATGCCGAGGTATGGATAGAGCGGCACGGCGAGCGGCGGCGATGGGGGAGAAGAAGGAGGGCGGCGGCGCGGGGGACGCGGCGGCCGCCGAGGGGGGCGCCGGAGCTGCGGCCAGCCGGGCGCTGCAGCAGTGCGGGCAGCTCCAGAAGCTCATCGATATCTCCATCGGCAGCCTGCGCGGGCTGCGCACCAAGTGCGCGGTGTCCAACGACCTCACCCAGCAGGAGATCCGGACCCTGGAGGTAACGCGGCCGCGGCGCGGGAGGGTTCGGGGACCCGGGCTGGGCCCGAGAAGGCGCGGGTCAGCGGCCCCCAATACCCCCCTCCGTGCTCCTATTCACTCCTTTCCTAGTTGCATCCTGGAGCCCGGGTCGCCTGGTTTGAGGCTTCCTCTCCTTCCTCCATTCGGTGATGCGGCAGGTTGAGGACCCCAGACCAGCCCCTCACCTTGGGCGGGCATTGGGGGGAGGGCGGAGTGGGAACTGGGGTGGAGGCTCGGGGAGCCGGTGGGTGGGGTGGGCTGCGCGGACATCCCCTGCCTCCTCACCTCCGCCCCCCACCCCATTTCCAGCTTGCGGGGCCGCAGAACTCATTCTCCCACTGAGTCACACGCAGGACTTTTCCCTGTGTGACTGAGCCCAGCAGCCGTGGGCTGGGGTGACGGGGAGGGGGGGGAGGTCCCCCTGAAGTGTGAGCAGAGCCCCATGGTTCTCTGCTTTCGCCTCGCGCCCCGGGCTCTGTCTCGTCTCTTCCTTTCCTTTCCTCCAGGTTCTTGTGTGCCGCCTTTCAAAAAAAGTGTTTGCTGAAACTGCATTTTTTTCTCTTCAGGCATTTGGTACTTTCCACAGCGTTTCACTGCTCAAAGTGTAATTACCCACCGACTCCCCCTAAACACTGGATTTTGGTTTAGGAAGGATTATGCTGGGGAACAAGCCTTTGGTGAGAAGATGACACTATTTAAGGGCCTCTGGTGGAGACAGCCTCCAGTGTAAAGAAGAAATAAGATATGCCTGCCCTCCTCTCAAATTATAGCTGGGAAGTGCAGTATTAAAAGGATTTGGAAGAAGGGTTGTTGGCTTCTCTGAAGGGGGAGTCAAACCCCCCCCCCCCCCCCAATACACAATAGAGGGAAACCGGTATATTCCCAACTTGCTTTTGTCCAGAGGCTGGGAAGGCTGTGGAATCCAGAGACCAGTGAATAGCTAACTCGGACTTGAAGGAGCTCCACCTTGCACTGACACATCTGGTCTTCTGCAGATCTGGGGATGTTTTGTTTTATTAGAATCTTAATTTCTCATCCGCCCCCCTCCCCTCCCCTTATTGCTCATTGCCTCTGCCAGCTGTCATAGGGCCAGTGGTGATTTGTTGTAATTATTACAAGACCCAATCCTCTGTGCACACCATAAACCGGAATCCCTGTTTGATCCAAAATGCTCGGCAGTGACTTCTCTCCTTCAGCTTTATTTTCTTAAAAGCTATAAAACCAGGGATGTCGGAAGCATGCACTCAGTGCTGGCTATTAGAATTTTTGTTACAGTTGCTATTGCAGTACTGACCAGGGTTTTGTTTAAAAAACCAACCAACCAACAACACTCCGCACAACTGTGCCTTCTGCGGGCTTGCTGCTGTTTTCCGAGTGGCGAGGGCTGCTGGTTTCTTGAACACAGCTGAGTGTGTTTTCCCCAGGAAAGTTCACTTTTTATAAACTGACACAATGGGGGGCCTATGTGGCTTAGTTCCGGGAGGGGAGGGGTCCTGGTCCAGCAGCCTGTGTTGTTGGGATGAGAGAATGTTCTCTGCGCTTGGCCTCTTTCGGATTGTCCTCATGTCGCTCTGAAGTGCTCCTGGTTCACAGAGTGGATACAGGAGAGCCATTGGCTGTTTGTTCTCTGGCAATGGCACTCTGCCTTCACGGTACCCTGATTTACAGTGTCACTCATTTTAACCAAGGTATGGCATCGGGACACCCCAGAGCATCCAGCTATTTGGGTCTCTGAGCTGGTTTATTCACTGGCCTTCCTCCTGAGTGTTTTTTGGATGATCCAGTCAGGTGGCCAGAAACCCATCCTAAGGCCCGAAAGGGATTTGCAGGGTGAGCTGGAACCAACACCCAGCTCTCCGTCCTCTCCATTGTCTTGTGGATTCAAGTCCACGCTTCTCCATGGAAAGGCTCGACTTCGGTTGTTTTGGGGGGCGTGGGGATTTAGACCCCATGAGCTAGTTTGGTGGAATCACTTTACCCAAAGGCCTCATCCTCACCTAAACAGGGAGGCCAGAGTGGATCTCGGTGCACTTCTGTGGTTTAGTGAAGGGGCCTCAGTGGGGTTGAGTCAGCGTTTGTTATACAAACCCCTGTTTAAGAATATCCCTGTTTAATAAACAAAAGACCAAACTCAGATACAGACAACAGAATGGTGGTTGCCAGAGAGGAAGGGGGCGGGGGGCAGGCCAAAGAGGGTAATAAAAGGGGGTCAAATACAAGGTGACACGCGGGTAGTGAGAACATAATGTACAGATTATAAAGTTGTATGCCTGAAATTTATGTTTTTAACCAATAAATATTACCCCAACACATTTAATTAAAAAAAAAAAGACTAACAAGAAAAAAAACAAAACAAAAAGATTATTTTTTGCTTAAAGATGGTTCTAAAGTCCAGATTTACTAAACTGATGAAATAGAGGGGAAGTTTATTAATCTAAGAATCCTGATAGGGGCAGTGTGGCCAGTGGAAGAGCCCGTGGCTTCCATTGCCAGTCTGAGTTCTGTTTGTGTGACCTTGGGCAAGTCCCAAGACTTCTGACTCTCAAGCTTCCTTATCTGCAAAATGGGCATGAGACTGCTGAAAACCGCAGTGTTGTTGTGAGTCTGTAAGTTCGCACTCTTCCTACTGAGAGATTCTGTTTATAGACTTTTCCCGGTGTGGGTCCAGGTGTGGGCATTCAAACCACAGGTCCCCTTTAAGGGAAGCCACTTCTATAGCTGGCTCTAACTTCCCAGCGGCGAGTGACACAGGCTGGGAAACCATCCCCGCAGCCTGCCGTGAGTCCCATGGGGCAGGGGTGATGTCCACCCTGGTTTTCTTTCCTGCTCTGCAGTCTCCTCTCATACCAGAGACAGTGCTTGCAACATTGGATTCCTGGCTTGTGAAAAAGGGCTTGACTGGAGGTTGGCTTTCGCAACCGCACCAGACTTCTCCCAGAATCTTAGGAACTCCAGCCGGTTCTGGCCCTCATTAAATGAGCGCTCAGTGGGAGAAACAGCGTGTGCCATGCCCTTGGGGGTCCCTGATGCCGGCCGGCTGGGCCTAGCTGCTGCTGCCTGAGGTTGCAGACGGTGCTGGTGTGCGGGGGTCAGCGTGTCCAGCTGCCTGTGATGGCTTTCTCCCTGTAGTGTCCAGTTTGGGTCTGAAAGAGTGGAAGGAACCAAGGTTTAATGTTTGCCTCCTACCTGCCAGCCAGTGTGCTGGACCCTTCTCTGTCTGATGAGACTTCCTGCAATTCCACCAATGCTTGTCACACACAGTTTTTCTCTACGTGGGGAGGGGAGGGAGAGGAAATCTGAACCCAGAGTCTGAATCTGTAAACAGTGGTTGTGAGGCCGCTTCATCCCAGCGGAGCCTGTGTCCCATCTCCATCAGACCCTCCTCGGGGTCTGAAGGATCCACTGAGGCAGCATAGAGAGTTTTCATTCCTCAGATGAGCTCATATACACTGAGTGGCCAGATTATTATGATCTCTGAATGCATAATAATCTGGCCACTCAGTGTGTGTGTGTGTTTGTGTGTGTGTGTATACACATACACATATATTAGAGGCCCGGTGCATGAATTCATGCATGGGTGGGGTCCGGCCAGCCTGGCCAGGGGAGGGGACATGGGCGGTTGGCCAGCCTGCCTGCTGGTCGAACTCCTGGTCAAGGGGACAATTTACATATTAGCCTTTTATTATATAGGATATACACAGAGACTGCTAGCTGGCCTGGCAGCTAGGCCTGGAGCCCCGCACCAGTTCATTCCCTCATTTATTCATCCTGTTTGGGCTGAGTCTGTGTTGGGCACTGGAGAGATAGTGGCACCCCACAGAGATTCATGTTTTGTGGACACTGCAACTTTGCGCTTTCCTGCGAGCCTAGTAGTACTTCCCAGAGACAGGCTTTGCACACTGAGTCTCCCCTCTTGTGCTTTTCTGGAGAAAAATCCCCCCTAAATAAGCTGGCCTGGAGAAAGGGTCCCCAAAGGGCCTTTCCCATTGGCTTTGCTGGGGAGGGGACATTGGGGAACTGGCCACTTCCCTGGGGGCCCTGCTGCTACTAGAAAGATCAGGGAGGCTTGACTTTAACCTCTGCTGTGGCTGAGGTCAGACCCCTGCTGTGTGGAGGGCCCGAGCTCTTCCTGTGGCCCCTCCCCCAGTTCCTCAATCATCTGGGAAGGGAAAGGGATGCCAACTGTCCCCACAGATCAGGTCATTGGGGCAGTCATGGTGATGTATTCACTCCACAAACCTTCAGTTATTACTGATTTGCCTGCTGAGCTCCTAGCGACAGCTACCCTGGCAAGGATTCCGAGGTAGGTAGGATGCTCTCTAGGTCTTTGGGGGACACTTTCAGTCTAATGGGGGAGCCGGCAGGCAAACAGTAGCAACTCCAGTGCCCTGGCTTGCCAAGAGAGTTTAGGAATTGGGAATGTGACTGAACGGTTGGCCAGACTGACCTCCTGGTATGTTTTTCAGAGCGAGTGGAAGGGATGGGGAGACACAGACAGAAACATCGATGTGAGAGAGACACATTGATTGGCTGCCTCCCACATGTGTCCTGACCAGGGCCAGGGATCGAGCTTGCAAACGAGGCATGTGCCCTTGACGGAATCAAACCCAGGATCCGTAATTCTGCAGGCCGATGCTCTATCCACTGAGCCTAACTGACCAGGGCATGACCTCCTGGTTTTAATGAGAAATATTTTCAGTCTTGATGGTGACTTGTCCCAAGTCACAGTTCCCTGGCAGAACTGAGAGTGAAATCTGGTTTCCCTTTCCCCACCAAGCCACTGCTTGGAGTATGGCCTTTCTCTGCTTCCGCTCCATCACCATAGTTTTAACCGCCTGCTGGAGGTTTTAACTCCTGCAATCCCTGAAGAGGTGCAGAGCTGGGCGCTGTCCCCTTTGGTGTCAGCTTTCTCCTTGGCAACTTTTCCTTGATGAAACTTGCCACCAGCATACCTTGGAGGTTGCCTGGCAAGGAACCTGCAGTTTCCCCGAGCCTGGGGAGACCTGGGTGATGCTGGAGGGAGGCCAGGAACCCAGGGACAGTGATAGGAATGTCTCCTTCTCTGGGTTGGCTCCAAGTCCAGGAAAGCTGTATTGCATACCACAAGTTGCTGGCCCTGCCTGCTGGCTGTGGTCTATAGAAGGACTGCGGAGGCCCTCGTCCTTGGTGGCAGTGTCTGCAGTGGTGGGGGAAGTAACAAAGTCTGTGGCCAAGTTCCCTAAGCTGTGCTTTTTAATAACAGCCTTTCAGAATAGGCTGGTTAGAATCTTTTCCACCATTCAGTTAGAGGGAAAGCTGCACAGGTGCCTTTGGGGTTATGGGATTAACTTGTGCATAGTGAGAACAGAGAAGGGACAAAAGACATTCTTGGTCACCTGTTCTGTGTTGAGCACTCCGCTAGGCTCTTGGCTTGTGTTGCCCCATTCAACGCTCACAAGGACCCTATGAGGTCTTATCCCCATTTCGCAAATAAGGACACTTTGGCTCAGAGGGATTAAGAGACTGAGTGGTAGGTGGTTGAATGTGGGCTGACTGATCTTCCGACTTCATGTTCTGAACTTCCCAGTTACCTCTAGAAACGATGCTGGGGGATTCTGGTCAGGGTCATGGCTGCTGAGCCTGAGGAAGTGGCCAATAAGAAGGGCCAGCCCAGGGGCTCTTGGCTTAATTCCAGAAGGTTGGGCCTACCGGTGGCCACCCCAGGCTGTGCAGCCTCTGAGCTCAGGCTCAGGGCTGCTTCCCTAAGTGCAGTCCCACACGCTCTCAAAGACAGGTTCGTGTGAGCACAGTGATGCCACTGCCTGGTGCTGGGCTCATTCTGAGAAATGAGAAGCTGCTTAAAGATTAACTTACTCATAATTTTTTTAATGGATACCTGCCTCATTCTTTTTGAATAACTCCTCTGATTAGCAGCATTATTCTATACCTTTCTGCTTTTATTAAAATATAAAATACACATAATAATACATATTTACCATAAAAAAGAAAACACAGATGAATAAAAGAAAAGACAGTGACCCATCCTGCCACCTCTCTGAGTTAGTCTTTTTTTCATGATAGCTAATATTTAATGTGTTCCTGAGAAATAGCTATATGACCTTAAACTCGGTTTGCAAAATACGTAGATCATTGCACACTGCTACTCAGATTTTTCTTTTTTAATGGCAGGATATGTTTGTTGACTGATTGACATAATACAGTAGTATGAAGTTCTTCGATCATTGTACGTGTGGGAATTTAGTCCCGGGGTTCTCATTCTCAGTCCATTGTTTTTAAAAGCCAGAATAAAAGCTTGTTTCTCATGTCACAGTCCAGTTGAGTTGGGGAGCTGTCCTGGTAGCTGTTCTCCAAGCGAAGACTCAGAGACGGATTCCTATGTGTGGCTCTGCCCTCTGGGGTCCTTCATTTCCAACTGGTATAACCCTCATCCATAGTAAAGATTGTAAATTTGCTCCCAAAGAGGTCTGACCTTTGTCTTGGCTTATGGGAGGTAATCTTCACATCTTTGGAATGTCATGCCTGATAGGAATGTCTTTGTTTTTCAGGGTTAATTCTTTTGTATGTACTTCTACATACATGCGAAACAGCATACATAAATAACATTGTGCATGTATTCTAGCGTTTTTACCTTCTGCATTTGCATACAAATGTATGTGCTTACCATGTGCATCACCTTATACATCAATGCACATGAATATGCAGCATCACTGTTAGTGGCTGCCTTGTGTGGTCATACCACAGATTCATCAAACCAGTTCCCCATTGTCGGCCATTCAGGGAGTGCATGAGTGCATTCCTAGAAGTGGAATTTGCTGGGTCGAAGTGTGTGAACACATTGAATGTCAGTCCTTTCCTTTAACATCTTTAGGGGCTGCTATGTTCCCACCTCCCCATCGGGAATGCCAGAATTTATAAAATGACAGCCTCCATGCATTAACCCAGTGGTTCTCAACCTTTCTAATGCTGTGACCCTTTAATGCAGTTCCTCATGTTGTGGTGACCCCCAACCATAAAATTATTTTCGTTGCTACTTCATAACTGTAATTTTGCTGCTGTTATGAATCGTAATGTAAATATCTGTGTTTTCCGATGGTCTTAGGCGACCCTGCTAGCGGTTCTCAACCTGTCGGTCATGACCCACAGCTTGAGAACCGCTGCTGTAGTAACCCTTTTGCTACTGCATCTGTGTCCACTCTGAGGTCAAGGAGTGTTATCAAGAGACAGAACCTGGCCCCCGGGGTTGAGGTTCTGGGTTATGTGTCAAGGATTGTGGGTTCTAGTTTTGTGGTTGCTTGCAGCAATGGGGGCCCCTGGGTGGATTAGGAGAGGGTCCTTTTCTTGCTCCAAGATGGCGGGTGAAGGGATGGGGGTAGATGTCAGGTCTCTCTGTGTGCAAGGACTGGACTCCTCTGGGCTGTGCACAGCCCCTGGATATCATCACCAATCATAAATGTTGATCAGAGAGCTATTTGGGTGCCTAGGCTTTGGGGCTGATTTAGTTGAGTCCTAGATTCCAGAAAGGGCTACAAAGGATCTTCGTATTTCCATCTGGCCCAGCCCTCTCTGTAGGTGAGGAAACTAAAGGCCCAAAGGGACGTGACTTACCAGGAATACATATTAGGGAATAACCTTAACAAAGAGAGGAGAAGACACAGGTGGTTCATAAAGGAGCACTTAGCTGGGAGTCAGACCTGAGGGCTCATGTCTTGACTGATGGCCATTGTACCCTCCTATGTTGGGGCATGGTCCTTGGCCTCAAGAAGCTTCCTGCAAGGGGAAGCAAATGGGTTTGCTTTCCCGGCCCCATCGCAATGTCTCAGGGGCCCTGTGGACTGGAGAGATTCTTGGGGAGCAGTGTGGTGTGTCTTGTGGGTGGGATCTTTTTTGAAAGCCAGTCTGCCTAGTGGCCTGGCTCAGCCTGAATGGACTCTGAGTCCTTGAATCAAACCTGACTGTGGACATTCAAGGGCTTCTCATCCTTCCATTGAAAGATCCCCTGGGACTTGGGTAGGTGAACCCTTGTTTCTCTAGGGCCCAGTGTTTGTCTTAAATTTGTGCTGGTTTTGCATTCTTTACTATGAAACATTGGTGTTGTTTTTAATGTCAAGATAATGTTATATATACTATTGCTTCTAGAAGATTTAACCTTTTAATCCAGTGGCTTTCTCCCCTATTCCAGACCCCAGGTGGAGATGCAGGGGTGTACTCTAGGTTCAAAAATACTTGGTCATTTATTCCCAGGCATGACTGTTTCTTATCTGCATTTAAAAAGCTGCTACTTTACATTGAAACTTACAAATGCAAGTTAGGCAGGACTGTCTGGGTTCAAGTCACAAGTCATTCTCTCCTTAGCTGTGTGACCCTGGGCAAGTCACTTAACCTCTCTGTACCTCAGTATCTTCAACTGTAAGATGGGGATAACAATAGAACCTTTATTGTATTTATATATACCTGTATTTGTAGTCCTGGCCTCAGTGTGTTTTAACTGGGTGGATTGCCTTTCAGTGCCATGGATGAAAAGTCATCCTGTTTGCTTGCTGTTTTCCTCCCCTCCCCTCTTTCATTTTTCCACCTTCAGAATAATGGCAAGAATGAAATAACACTTTTGATTAAAATTAAAAAAAGAAAAGAAAAGGGAAAGAAAGCATAATGTAGTATAGGAAATAGCCCAGCTATTAGGAAAAATAACTTTTCATACAGCATAAATTATAGGCTTGAGTCTGCAACATTGACCAGGGGAGTTTTGCTTTATGCAAAGCTGATGAGATAAGCTGCTTACAGAGTTGGTGGGGCTTTCTTCGGTAAGGCACCCGGAGGTTTTGAGTCCCAAGTTAGCCAGTTAATTTGGGTTTGGTTTTGATAATGGATTAGCAGGACCAACTTCGCTCATGGTGCACACAGTTTTTGCTGTTCAGAAAAAAAAAAGTTACAGGTCCTATTTAAAAAGCAACCTGAATATTCTCATGCAGCGGGTGCTATCTTGAGGATCGCGCCGTCCCCCAGACTGGGACCCTTGAAAGGGCTTATGCATCCTTTCCCACACTCTCTTCAGCAAAATGCTCTTGTGAAAGAGGACTTCAAGGAGTTGAGAATGCGTTGCATCAGCCACCTCCTTCTGGGAGATTCCTGAAGATGATGATGTTTTAAAGGCTCTGAGAAGTCCTGCAGCAAGCGTTCCTAAACGTTCCTATTTTTTCCGCTTAAACATAGTTAGGAAAACATTGCCGTAAGCCATGAAGAGAGGAAGGGTTGAGAAATTGTAGGCTTAGTTTCAGCTACTGTTGTTTTTATGATACTGAGGTCCCATTTGAGTTCCAGTTTAAATTGGGTGGGTTGAGAAGAGGCTGGTGACCCCGTACACTTACCCAGCAGTTCAGGGTTGCCTTTCCTGGAGGGAAGTGCTTTACAAAGGGAGGCAGAGTGTGCTCTGGTTACTATACTAGCTCCTAAAGTCACATTTCACTAAATCCTTCCAACAAGGTGTCCGGGGAGGTCTCTGTGCCTGTAGTCCTTGTGTCCTGCCCCTCCCGGCTTTGAATGCCAGTTAGCCTGGTGCCAAGGGCAGACTCACTTAGGGTCGGCCAGGAACCTCATGACCCAGATGGTGGGCAGAAAATCTAAGAGAAATGCAGATGTCTGTGGGTGTGTTTGAGCCTGGGGCTGCCCAGGGCAGGGGAAGGGCTGGGCTACAGACAAGGAATGCTTTTTAAAACAAAAAAGGAAATGCTGGCTCAGAATGGAAAGGAAAGGAAGCAGCTTCCTGTTTCTGGTGCTGGCTTTTTGAAAGGAGGAGCTCTCTCTAGCCCCTTGGTCGGTGGAGGGAGGCCTGGGCTGGCTGGGGCCACTCCAGATGCCCTAGATGTGTGCTCCAACCACTGTCGGAGGTCTCAGAAATAGAATGCCGGTCCTGCCCCTTTTCATTTTCTCCTGATAACTGATCAAATGGACCTATGGTTTCCGAAGTGAACATTTCCGCATGTTACAAAATGGAAGTGTCATAATAACTCACTTTTACTTTTATTGTGAGCTTACTCCATGCCTGGCCCTCTTGTTTGGAGTTTGTGTGGCATTTACTCCTCACCACAACCTTGTGAGGAAGTTTCTATTGTTATCCCCATCTTACAGTTGAAGATACTGAGGTACAGAGAGGTTAAGTGACTTGCCCAGGGTCACACAGCTAAGGAGAGAATGACTTGTGACTTGAACCCAGACTTGCTTGACTTGCATTTGCAAACTCTTCTCCCAGCTGGAAAAATCTGTTAGCATTTTTTTTAAGACTGATGGCCTTTGACTCCAGACCCATAGCCTGGGCCAGGCCCTGCTGATTCTTAGGTGAGATGCCTACGTCTGAGTTTACATTTAAAAACAATATATATATTTCTTATTGATTTCAGAAGAGAGAGGGATAGAAGATATCAATGATGAGAGAGAATAATTGATCGGCTGCCTCCTGCATGCCCCCTACTGGGGATCAAGCCCACAACCTGGGCATGTACCCTTGACCAGAATCGAACCTGGGATCCTTCAGTCTGCAGGCTGATGTTCTATCCACTGAGCAAAACCAGCTAGGGTTTATTTTGCTTTTTACTGTACTCTCACAAGTGTTTCTCGAGGGCCATGTCACTTCCCTAGTGCATCCAATCTCTGAGTTTGGCTTCCCAAACACAATCATGATGTCATCCCAGGAACGGATGATCTCTGGGTGGAAAGGGTCACATTCACATCCTGACTCTATTCCTCACTAGCTCTGTGGCCCTAGGCAAGAGTCTTAACTTTCTGAACCTTGTTAATTATGCGGGATAAGAATGGTTTATTTTAGACTCTTGTGAGAAGTTGCTGAGATATGGGAGAGTGTGCTGGACAGTGCCCAGTAATTCAATATGTTTTTTAACCCCCACTGATTTAGCATTATTCTAAAATACTTGTCCATGCTTCTCTATTATCTTCCTTTTGGTCATTTTAATTGCTACATGATATTCCATGCAGTGGATATGCTGTCATTTGCCAAAGCATTTCCCTTGTTATTGGACATTTCGGTTGTTTCCAGATTTCTGCTGTTACAAACAACGTGACTGGAATCATCTTTGTACAGGCACCTCTTTACTTTTTGTTCCTATTCTGAATTCATTTCCTTGGGATAATTCCCAGGAATGGAATTACTGGGTCAAAGAGCATGGATATGTTTTGTGATAATAGTTGCTGAACTGTTCTCCATTTCATGCTTTTTGAATGATGGCTGTCTTTTTTTTAAAAAAGGTTCTTACTGTTCCTTAGAGAAAGAGGAAGGGCGAGGGGAAAAGAGAGAAACATCGATGTGAGAGAGAGTGTTATTGATTGATTGCCTCCCATATGCACACTGACTGGGGATTGAACCTGCAATCTTGACATGTGCCCTGACCAGGAATAGAACCAGCAACCTTTCTGTGCATGGGACGACACTCAACCAACTGAACCACACCGGCCAGGGCAAATGATGGCTATCTTAAAAATTGTACTCCTGGGTGAATATCTCATATTTTGTTTGTAACACATTTTGGCCTCTGTGCCTTTCTCTTTTTTAGCCTTGGTAAATCATTGCCTTTTTTAAAAAAACAGCTTTATTGAAATATAATTGCCAAATAAAATAAAATATTTAAAAGTGTGCAAATCATTTTCCATCTTGAATTTGCTGTTTATTTATCTCTTCTGTCCATTCATCCAACGACTACTTATTGAGTACTTACTGTGTGCCAGGCACTGTTTTAGGTACTGGGGAAAAAAAGAGCAGTGAAGAAGACAGAGTAGTTCCTTTAATGGAAAGAGAAAGATGGACAACAAACCAATAGACAGAGAAAAGTGGCATGAGAAAAAGAAAACTGTAAGTCGGTTAAAGTGAGGGGGTGGGAAGAAGGTTGCTACTTCTGATCAGGTGGTTCAGAAAAACCTCCTTCCCAGAGAAGGTGACATTTGAGCTGTCTTAAAGGGTGAGAAGGCCGCTGCCTTGTGAAAACCTGGGTGAAGAGTATTCCAGGCAGAGGGACCAGCATGTGCAAGAGCCCTGAGGCAGAAATGAGCTTGGTGTGTTCAAGGACAGGAAAGGAGGCCAGTGTGCTTGGAGCACGATGGAAAGTGGTGGTCCATGAGGATTGTCGTTGGCCATGAAGTCAGGGAGGGAGGTGGGAGCTTGTGGCTGTTCCCCTGAAGTTGGACCATATTAAAGAACTAATATAAGAATTCAACCAATAGTTGTTGCCCCCCAGTTTTGTGCTTGGCAGTGAGGATATTAGAGTGAGTGAGACTGTCAGCTTAGCTGGGGAGTTTGTAGATGAGTAAAACAATACCAGGTGCCGGTGAGGTGTGAATGGAGGCCCATCGTGGCCCACAGCTGACTCATCTCTGCATCCTGAGGTGTGCAGGAACTCGGGAAGTGTTTCTTGATTGAACCAAGCTTGCTCTATGCTGCCCACTTTCGCCATGTTAACTGAAACTCAGTTCTCTCCTGTAAGGTCTGGCAGCCTCAGCCTGCCAGGCGAGGGTATCTTGGGACTCTGCCAGGGCACTGAGGTTGCCACCTCAGAAGTGAGGCTGCCGATACCAGGTATGAGTATCGAGGCACCACTTATGGGAAATAAGCCTGAGAAATAGACACGGGAAACCCCCCTCTTACCGAGCTGCTCTGCCCTGCCCCAATCTGCCCCAACTGGGGGCTCTGATTTGTGACTCTTGTTGGGAACATAGACTTGGGACATTGTGCTTTCTATCATTGTCTTCTCTTAGGGCAGGGCAAAGAGGGATGTGAGGTCTGAGCAGATGCTTCAAGATACTCAGCTTTGGACAGCCTAGAATGTACTCACCTAGTGAGCTGTGACCCGTGGCTGTCCTGGGGAAGGGGCCCGTGGAAGGCGCTGGCTGCCATATTGTTTGGAGGAGGCCGGATGATTCATAAACTACAGGGTGCCCGATGCTGTTGAGCTTTGACCAGAGTTAACTGGCTTCTTGGGTTTCTTTCATGTGAGCTTGTTGCCAAGTGGGCAAGAGAAGCCAGATCATGGGAAGGTAATAATTTAGGCTCCCCATGTCCTCCTCCCTCAGTTATGGCTGACCTGAGAGAGACTTGCCCAGTTGTGTGTTGTTGTATGGCTGACCTGAGAGAGACTTGCCCAGTTGTGTGTTGTTGTTTTTTTAAATATATTTTTATTGATTTCAAAGAGGAAAGGAGATGGGGAGAGAGATAGAAACATCAATGATGAGGAGAAAGAATCATTGATCGGCTGCCTTATGCACACCCCACACCGGGGTTCGAGCCCACAACCTGGGCATGTGCCCTGACCGGGAATTGAACTGTGACCTCCTGGTTCATAGGTCGATGCCCAACCACTGAGCCACGCCGGCCAGGTTTGCCCAGTTTTAACTTATCAAACTTATTATAGGAGATTTCTTAGCTGGCTCCTAGTAATGATAGCCTATTAGCCCACTTTGTGGATGAGGAAATAAGTCCCAAAGTAATTGGTGGATCTGGGTTTCAAATATAGAATTTTCTGAATTCGCATTTGTGTTCCATTTCATTGCACCCCTCAGAAATTCACTTGATCCGGGCAGAGAGAGGTCAGAAAAGGATTTAGTAATACTCAGAATTTTGGAAGAAATAATGCTATGTCGAAAAGGGTCTGAAAATCTCCCCTTTTCTACACCACTTAAATGGGATTACCTCAAAGTGGTAAACAGGATGAGATGATCCAAGTATTGGAGTCCAGATTAACAAGTGACCATTTGCAGAAGAATGGAGGTGAAACGGATGGATGGCTCATCTCTGAGAAGGAAGATGGGGAGACCAGCATCCTTGGGCAACACAGTCAGTAGCACTGGGCCTGTTGGAGACGTGCAGGCCAGGTTGTGTTTTAAATGTTGGTGGTGAATCTCAGGAGAAGGAAGGTGGCAAGTCCCTGAGGAGATTCCCCTGGGTGGATCTGACTCACCCTGGCCAAGAGGACTGAATGGAGCAAGGAAGAATCCGTCAGCGAATGGAAACTGTCTTCTCAGGGGACAGGAAACTTTCTGTGTGGTTGGCCTGGTGGTTTACGAGGAGAGTGAGCATTTGAGACAGAGTGCTGGCCCAGTCTTGCAACTGCATCTTTGACAATTGTGAGTTTTAGGAAGTAGTTAAAAAAAAAAAAAAAAAGAACAAAAGAAACCAAAGCCAAAGACATGGTTACTCTCAATAGCCTGTGTGCAGACAGCCATGTGGGCTATGATTCGCCATGTGACTAATGGAAACGGGCCCGTTTGCACCAGTTCATTTTGCACCCTCCCCCACCTTTGCCCCTGAACCAGAGTGGCTTGGGACTCATCTTAGAAAAAGATTTAGGCGGCCTCAAATGACCAGATCTTGTCTCAGGCATCTAACAGCTAAAGCTAAACTTCCTCTCTGGCCCTGTTTGGTTTAAGCAGTTTCCTGGTCTGGCAGGATTTGTTTTCTTAGCACCCAGCTTGTCAAAGCCTCGATCCCACTTGTCATAGCACACTGGCCCCTGTCAGCCTGTGGCTGCCAAACTAGAATGTGCTTGTGTTCCCTAAGTCAGACTTGCTGTTGCCCAGGGGAAGTGGAGCAGAAGCGGGCTCCCAGGCTCGGTCCATTGCCGCGGCTCGCCGCTCCTGCCTCCTCTTCCCCATTTTGATCGCTGGGTGGGTGGGTGCTGCTTGGCCTTGTTCTGGAAAGCTCTGTGGGTTCATGGGCTGCTTCTGTATTTTGATGAAAGGTCCAGAGGGTGAGCAGATGCTATAGTAGGAGAGAGTACAGGTTCTAGTGCTTGAGGGGTTCATACTCCCCTCTCTTCCTGGCTAAGCTGTGTGTCTTTGGGCAAGTTGCTTCATCTGTCTGAGCAGCAGTTTCCTTACCTGTCAAATGGGGATTTTAATAGGATTGTTCATAGTAAGTGAGATGAGCCATGTAAAGCAGAGTGCCTGACACAGTAAGAATCTTTTTATTTGTTACTAGAGACCTGGTGCATGAATTTGTGCATGGGTGGGGTCTGGTGGGCCCACCCCGATCAGGCCGATAGGGCCTGACCTGCAGGGGGTGGGAGGGGTAGGGGGAACACAGGAGGTTGGCTGGCCAGCCCCACCCCTGATTGGGGTGGGGCCAATTGGGGGCGGGGCTGGCAGGGGGGAGGGGCCGTGGGCAGCTGGCTCAGACCCCTGGTCAAATTCCAGGTGGACCCCCAAGTTGAGGGGACAATTTTCATATTAGCCTATTTTATAGGATTACTGTTTGTTTTTTCAGCAGGTATGTATTCAGCACCCACTGTGGTTGGGTATCCACTAGGGCAGGGGTGAGGAACATTGGACCTGCAGGCTGTATACGTTGCATGAAATTATTTGCCTTGGCCCTGCCAAGGCATTAGGGGTGAGTTAATTAAACGTTTGACCAAATATAGCAGGCTAATTTTTAAGCTGATAGTTTTGTATGGCCCGCAAATGCTGTTACAAATATCCAAATGGCCCTGGGCAGAAAAAAGGTTCTCCACCCCTGTACTAGGGGCCGAGCACTGGGGAAAATAGTGAACACAATGGACAGAAACATCGGCTTTGTGGAGTGTATGTTTTGGTGTTAGGAGGAGACATTTGGTTCTAGGAGGAGACATTCAGATATCAGATAACAAGTGAATAAGTGAAAATATATTGCTAAATGGTGAATGTGCTATGGAAAAAATTAGAGCAAGGAAGAGAGCCAGGGGCGAGGAGCAGTGTAATTTTCAATGAGGGGTCAGGACAGCTTTGTGGGGAGGGTAACATTTGAGCAAAGACCTCAGGAGGGTGGAGGAAAGCTTTGGAAGCTGAGGACCAGTGCGTGCAGAGGCTGAGGGAGTGGGCCTGGGCTGTTGGAAACCTTTGAGGAGGCTGCGTGCTGGGGCTGGGGGAGGCCAGGAGGCGCCCAGGTGAAGCCCTTCAGGAGATGCAGCCCTCAGGTGCCCCCATGGCTGCACATGCCCCTGAGCCCGAGCCTTTGAGTGAGGAGGAAAGCATGGTGTGAACAGAAAGTTGTGAGAGGTATGAGGGCTCTGTGCCGGTCTTCGGCGGTCCTGGCCTCCATCCTGTAGAGCCCAAAAGGGATTTTGAAGCTCAACCCTCATTTGTTATTAAAACATGGAGTTTGGGCCCAGCCAGGGTTGCTCAGTGGTTGAGCATTGACTACAAATCAGAAAGTCTCAGTTTGATTCCCAGTCAGGGCACATGCCGGGTTGCAGGCTCAATCCCCAGTGTGGGGCGTTCAGGAGGCAGCCAATCAATGATTCTCTCTATCACTGATATTTCTGTCTTCTCTCTCCTTCTTCCTTCCTCTTTGAAATCAATAAAAATATATTTTAAAAAAACAAAAGACAAAACAAAACATGGAGTTTGGGGTTGGTGCACTCACTGGCCTGCTATCAGAAGCCCTGCTACTGACTTACTGAATGTGCACTTGGGAGGAGTCATTTCTTTTCTTTTTTTAAAAAAAAAATATTTTTTTTTTATCGATTTCAGAGAGAGAGAGAGAGAGAGAGAGAGAGAGAAGCATCAATGATGAGAGAGAATCAGTGATCAGCTGCCTCCTGCATGCCTCCTACTGGGGATAGAGCCCACAACCCAGGCGTGTGCCCTTGAGTGGAATCGATCCTGGGACCCTTCAGTCCTCAGGCCGGCACTCTATCCACTGAGCCAGACCGGCTAGGGCGGGAGTCCTGTTTCTGATGATATGGGGAGAGCCTGGCTGGGGCAAGCTGTGGCTCTCCACCCACTAAGGGCATCACTTGGGCCAGCTGCTTTTATTCATTCCGGGAGCATTTATTGAGCACCTATGAGAGTGGATCCTGCCTGTGCCCCTAGTATTCCTCTCCTCATTTCTAACACCAGGACAGTAGCTACTCTTGGACTCTGTCCAATCTTCCAGTGGTGCCTATCCTAAGGCAATAATCATTCAGTAGAAAAGCAAAACAAAATTTACGAGGATATTTGCAGTATTTGTAATACAGAAAGAACAAGGTTGATGTCCATAGATGAGGGGATGCGTTGTTATGCGCTCAGCTGTTAATTGTGATGACTGGTTAAAAACATGGCCATATTTGTGATATTACATTAAGTGAAAGTATATAGAGTGCAGGTTGCATGTATGCAGCATACATATGTAAATATGTGAAGCATGTCTGCAGATGGAAAAAAGTAGAAGAGAAATGAGTTTTGTGTTGGGGGAACTGTGTTTAGAAAATTTCCTTTATTGTTATTATTTTCATTCGTTAATTTATTAAACTAATGAATACTCAAGGGCCTGCCACACTGGAGGCACTGCGCTGATGCTCAGATGTAGTGGTGGACTTGACCGGAGACCCCTGCCCCCGAGGCCACACTAGGATTGCTCAGCCCGAGTCCCTTCTCACTGCTCAGGGATCCAAGGCTAACACTGTGATGTGATGTGGAACTCAAATCATCTGGAATGAGAATGAGACTGGGTAGTATTGGATTTGGCTGAGAAGCAGGGAAGTTTCCAGAGCTGCCAGCCCTCCTGAGGGTACTGCTATTTCTAGCAAGCAGTCCTGTGGGAGCAGAGCCTGCCTGACTTGAGCAACGCTGGGGCACCCAGCCAGCGCGTGGAGATCCAGCCAGCCTTCCAAGGGAGCACCCCTGTCCTTCAGGCCTCGAAGTCCTCTGCATGAGGGGCCATCCGAGAAAGGAGAACTGCTACTCTGGGCTCCGTCTCCTAGGTGCCAAACACTCAAAGGGTAAACATGGCCCATGGTGCTGCCCCAGGAAGCTGGGGCTGGCTCAGAGAGACTCATGTGGAAATGTTGGACAACCACTTACGGTTCCACTTATGGTTCTTGCTGCCCACACTCTGAGGAAAGTCCTGTGGGCATTGGGGCAGTGGTGGTGGTGAGCAGGACATTTATGACTAGAGCAAACATTTTCTTTTTCTTTTTTATTTAATTTACTGGGGTGACATTAGTTAATAAAATTATATAGTTTTCAGGTGTATGTTTCTATAATACATCATCTGTATATTGTATCGTGTGTTCACCACCCCAAGTCAAGTCTCCTCCATTACCATTTAGCCCCCTTTTACCCTCTTCTTCCTCCCTCCACCCCCCTTTTCCCTCTGGTAATCATCATGCTGTTGTCTGTGTCTATGAGGGTTTTTTTGTCTGTTTTGTTCTGCTTACTCCCTTTACCTTTTTCACCCAGTCCCCCAACACCCTTCCCATCTGGCAGTTGTCAATCTGTTCTCTGTATTTATGAGCCGGTTTCTATTTTGTTCGTTAGTTTATTTCGTTCATTAGATTTCACATATAAGTGAAATCATATGGTATTAGTTTTTCTCTAATTGTCTTATTTTACTTAGCATGGCATTCTCCAGGTCCATTCATGCTGTCACAAAAGGTAAGATTTCCTTTTTTATGGCCGAGTAGTATTCCATTGTATAAAGGTATCACCACTTTTTTACCCACTCATCTAGTGATGGCACTTGGGCTGCTTCCAAATATTGTAAATAACACCGCAAAGGATCTGAATAAACACTTCTCCACAGAGGACATGCAGATGGTCAGTAGACACATGGAAAGATGCTCAATGTCACTGATCATCAGAGAAATGCAAATTAAAACCCGAGTGAAATATCACCTCACACCTGTCCGAATGGCTATCATCAATAAATCAACAAACAACAGGTGTTGTCCAGGATGTGGAGAAAAGGGAACCCTCGAGCACTGTAGGTGGGAATACAGGCTGATGCAGCCACTGTGGAAAGCATATGGAGTTACCTCAAAAACTAAAAAATGGAACTACCTTATGACCCAGTGATCCCACGTCTGGGAAAATATCCAAAGAAACTCCAAACACTAATTCAAAAGACTAAATGCACCCCTAGAGTAAACATTTCTTGAATGCTCTCTGTCTGGGCTCTTGGATAGCTCTGAAGACTGTACCCCACCCATCCTTCCAGCTGTCTTGGGAAGTTTGTGTAGTTCTCACCTCTATTGCATAGGAGATAGCTGAGGTCCAGAGAGGTGATTAGCCTCCCAATGTCACAGTGATGGTGACAGAGCTGAGATTCAGATTGGGGTGTGGCTGATGACAGAGCCCAGGCCTTTGCAGTTTTGGAGTCACGGCACGCTCAACCAAGGAGACGTGCCAGATCTGGCGTCACAGAGTAAAGTGTAGCCAGTGGACCCCTCTGCCCTGCCACTTGACCCCTTCCCCATCCCTCCCAGAATGCCTTTGCCTCTTCTCTTGGCAGCACCTCTACCTATCACATTAATGCTTTGGGACAGTCTCCTGTTCTCTAAAAGGCTGACTAGAGCCCTTTAGCTCTGAAGGAAGGATTTCCTGTCCCTTTAAGGACAAAGACTGTATGTGACCTTTTTTATCCAGAAGTTTCAGGGCCTAGTCCAGTGCTTGGCAAGTAGTAGGTGCTGAGTAATTAATGAGGGTGTATTGTAATCAGTGCTAAGTTAACCTCTTGACATTTCTAGAGAAATAATGAGAATCAATGGAAAAGGCCGCCTGGCGGTCATGGCTTAGTGGTTAAGGGTCAACGTATGAACCAGGAGGTCATGGTTCAATTCCTAGTCAGGGCACATGCCTGGATTGCAGGCTCGATCCCCAGTGTGGGGCCTGCAGGAGGCAGAGAATCAATGACGATTCTCTCTCATCATTGATGTTTTCTCTCTCTCCCTCTCGGAAATCAATGAAAACACATTTAAAAAAAAAAAAAAGGAAAAGTCCATCCAGCGCAGGAGTTGAGAGTATGGCCTCTGGGATCAGACAGCCTGGGTTTGAATCGTGCCTGTGCAGTTGACTGTTTCTAACCTTGGTCAAGTTATTTTACTTTTCTGGCATCAGTTTTATCATCTGTAAAATGGGGATAAATATAGTACCTTCTGGTTAGGGCTGCTGTGAGGATTAAATGAGTAGACATGCAAAGTTGGTGGAATAGAGTTTTGTGCTAGATCAATGTGAGTTGTCTTTGTTTTTGCTATTGTTACTGTCACGCATGGGGTTAAGTAGAGCTGGACTTGTAGGGAGACTGCGCGGCTTCCAGGTTTGGGTTCTCACCTTGTCTGTGGCTGAATGCCATCCTGAATGCCACCAGTCCCCTGACCTTCCTCCACCTGCGCCTCATGGAGCTCTGTTGGTAGCTCCATGGTGGGGGGAGGTGAGGGGTGGGGAACTTATCTTCCCAGGAAGGTTGGATGCATTTGGAAGCTGGAAAGTCTTGGGCAGAGCCAGGCCTGAGTTCTAGCTCTGTCACTCTGTGACCATGGGCACATTGCCCTCAGGAGCCCATTTCCTGATGTGGGAAATGAGACCGGCCATAGCTACTTCATGGGGTCATTCGTGGGATGAGAATGGGATCAATGCCATAAGATGCAGAGTGGCGTAGGCTCAGCAGATGGTCCTCCCTCATGCTGGAAGGCAAGGGCCACTCTTAAACTGACGCACGTTCCCCAGAGACTGTATCAGTGAGGGAGGGTGTGTGGATGGTTGGTTTCTCTTTCTAGCAGCAGCACCTGAAGCTGAGCTGACCTCTCTTCAACCACCTGCCTCTCTTTGCTCTTCCTTTCGTTTGTTCTGAGGCCGGTGCTGCCAGCTGAGGAAGGTGTCTCTCTTAGTACAGGTGACAGAGTCGGGCCACTGTGGGCCACTCTGGCACTCCCCTGGCTTTCCCTGTTCAGACCCCACCCTCTTCCCCTCAAGCGCTTCCATAGGACATGATTGACAGATGCTTGGACTGTGGTTCAGGCTTCTTGTTAAAGGTGGTCACCCAGACCTCTGCTGGGAAATTTCTCCTGCTGGGTCCCCCAGTGGGGAGGGGTGGGTTTTGTTTGGAAGGAGGAAGGATGTGAGCAGCAAGTGTGGGAGAGAATCACAATCTTGATTGGGTGTGAGGATTCCTGACTGACGGGGGAACAGCTGAACACATAGGCCTGGATCGATGGTGGGGGTAACTGCTGACACTGTGGTGACCTGTGCTGCTGGGGTCTGGGGGTCAGAGGACATTCTCTGCAGGATGCTGGCCATGCTGGTGGGTGGGGAGGTGGGTATCATACTGGCCATCCTGGCTGTTGTGTGTGTGTGTGTGTCCGAGTTCTGAACATAAATAGGATCTCTGTGAAGTTTAGGGAAAGATTTAATGATAAAGGGTTGTTTTACAAAATGTAAGTTGGGTCCTGTCAGCCCTCCGCTAGAACCCCCCAGTGCCTCCCATCCCACTTGGTGTCAAAGCCAAAGTCAAGGCCATTGGTTTCTCTCCTCCCCACTGCCCCAGCCCCACGGTCTCCTTCCTGTTCTTAGAATACACCAGGCACAGTCAGTGTCCCCACCTTGGAGCCTTTGCCCTTCTTGGAATGCTCCTCCCTAGGTGTCCACAGGCCCCACTCCCACTCCCGAGTGAGTGAGGTCTTCTCCGACCACCACTTGTGAAAAGGAACCCTCCCCACTGTCATTTCCCCACACTCCTATCGTGGCCACACACAGTGTGGCTTTACTTGTTGATTGCCGTCTCCCTTCACTACCATGAAAGTTCGAGAAGGGTGGGGATTTTTATCTGTTTTATTCATTGATGCACCCTCAACATCTAAATAGAGTAGACTTTTCAGTAGCATTCAAATGAATGAAAGAGAAAAGTAAATTATAAAGAAAGCTGTCAACGCCTAGTGTAGTTTGGCTGTCTGAGCCCAGTAAGACCCATTGAGTAATTTCCAAGTTTGGAAAACTGAAGTCATCATAACACCGATCAAGACTCCAGGGGATCTGGGCAAGAACTCTCTGTTAGGGGTGTGTGTGTGTGTGTGTGTGTGTGTGTGTGTGTGTGTGTTCTTTTGTGTGTTTTCTTTTGTGTCTGTCAGGATAATGCTGGGTGTTCCCCAGACTTCTGTGGTTAAGGTTGTAATAACCCTCTGATGTCAATTTACAAAACAAAACAGCCTTGGACTGAACCAGTTTATCAGTTCGTTAGCTATTGTTGCTGACTTTATTTACATTTTTTGACCTTTTTTGGGGGGAGATGGAGTCAAATGTATCAGAGACATTGAATCTCTAATCAAAGTCCTGTACATAGACACTCAGTTTTGTTTAAAAATTGAAGTAGGTTTTTTTTCTTAAACTAGAAATTTTCTCTAGGGGTCTTTACCAGAGTTCCCCATGAGTTTTGTGTTAAACGTACTGCTGTGAGTTTCCTCTTGGACCACTGAGTTGGTAGGCTGGAGACCTGATTCTGTATTCCTGGCTTTGCGACTTCATGGCCTTGAGCCTCCGTTTCCTCATCTGGACTGGCTGACTTCCTCTGAGATCCCTTTCAACTCTCTAATTCTGTCTCTCATGGGCCCAACTAACAGAGGCCATCATTCAAGCTCATAGCACATTATGTGCCTTATTTTAGCCAATAAGGGCATATACACTTTGTGTGTCAGATACAGCTTTCATGCTGTTCACCCCACAATCACAAAGCAGCCTCCCCCTTGCCTGTGGGTGTGCTCGGGGCCTGTGTAGCCACCAGCCTCCCGCTGGGCTCCTGGCTGGATGTAACCAAGGCCACAGCATTGCGTAGTGGCTTTATGCCATCCCACCCTAACTCTTCCACGTTGGGGCTTTAGCCTCACTGTCCTGCCTGCATCAGATCTGTTGATGTTATCCCCACGTTTGAGTCTAGTAATGCCTTCAGACTTTGAGGTTGATTTAAATCTTGAGCCCTGGCATGCTAGTTGTATGCTTTGATTGAATTCCTATGTTGACCTTCAGTTTTCTCATCCAGCAAAGGGAGTCAGGAGTTTCTCTCAGAATAGCTCTGAGGGTTAAATGTGACAATGCATGAACACTGCTTGGTAGAAAGCATAAGTATTATTGATGGTGATGATGCTGAAGAACTGCCGTGCTGGGGTGCAGACTATCTCCAAAAGCTGACACGAGATCATGGAAGCTAGGGAAATCTGTAACCTATAAAACAAACTTTTGAATGTGGAAGATCTAGAATTAACTGTGTTAATGTCAGGTGGGATTCTAAGGAAAGCTGGGGAAAGCCAGTGTTCAGTTGAGTAGGCAGGTGCCTCAGGTACATGTGGCTGACAAGCAGGAAGACACTAAGTGCGGTTGGCCCTTCAGCCCTTCCTGGGATCGCAGGAGCAGGTCCCGCTGTGGGTTGGGCACTTCCTTCTGGGCTGGTAGCTCAATGCTGCAGGCACGAGGAACCCGTTATTTAGGTTCCTAAGATACAAGTTCGGTAACGTTATATGAGTGCGACCACTGGGATTTGGGGTCAAGGATCAACTAGGACTTAAAAAGAATTTGTCCCCAAGGATGTTAATTGCAGCATTATTTATACTGAGGAAGAATTGCAATAACCTAAGTATCCAATATCCTAAACCAACAACCTTGGGTTAGTGAATAAGGAAAATCGAAGCACATTTACATCTATTGGCCTTTAAAAATAGCAAAAACTTGCTGTGAGGAATTACTGCTTGAAAAAGTGTTCACAATATACCATTAACTGAAAAAGAGGTTAAATTATATGGCTCCAATTAATGTTTAAGAGTGAAGTATGTGGAGAAAATGAGAAGGCACGCTGGCTGGTTTGGCTCAGTGGATAGAGTGTCGGCCTGTGGACCGAAGAGTCCCGGGTTCAATTCTAGTCAAGGGTATATGCCCAGGTTGCGGGCCCAATCCCAGGTGGGGAGCATGCAGGAGGCAGCTGATCAATGATTCTCTCTCATCATTGATGTTTCTCTCTCTCCCTCTCCTTTCCTCGCTGAAATCAATAAAATATATTTTTTTAAAAAGAAAGAAAAAGAGAAGGCTATGCATATGTTTGTTAATGGTGGGTGGGGTAATAATAAATTATTTTCTTCTTGGTGCTTTTTCTTTCCTTTCCCAATTTTCCTTCAGCAAACATGCATTTCTCATGTATGAGGAAAAATCATGTTATAAATACAAAAATATCTTGGGTGGACTTTCATGTACTTTGAAATGTGAGGAGCATTTCTCATGTTTTATTTTATGCCCACTGTCAAGTTTTAACCACTGGGTTACCCAGACTTTGTCCCCCATTTAATGCGAGTATCTGTTCATATGATTGTGGCTGGAGTCTATAGATCAAACGATAGATTTTAAAAAAATGTGTGAACTAGGAGCTTGGGAATGATGAGGATAAAAGGAAAATCCACAGAGCAACTCTCTGACGGGTTCTTAGAAGTGAAATTATGAGTTCTTAAAAATAATCCAAAACCAGGAAAGAGAGCATTTGATCCTATCAGCTCAGTTATGAGTGACGAAAAAATAACAAATGCTTTTCCTCTGTGACTTCCCGTGCCCTTTCATTCTGATATCCTTGGACTGATCTTCTCTTCTAGACAAAATTCTTCTTGAAAAGGCTGAGATGCATCCAAAAGACGAGGTCTGCTGCCCAGACCCCCTTCAGAGGTCAGCTTCCCATCCCAGCAGCCACGAGTGATGGCTGCTGACAGCTTATTGCTGAGTCCCTCCCCAGGAATTGCCTTCAGCTCAAGGGAGCTTCCCCTCCCAAGGTAACGCCCATCCAAAGATGGGGTACAGAGACTGGCCCCTAGCTTCCATTTGGGACAACTCTGAGGGGCCATCCCAGCTCCAGAGTTCCTCACGGGTCAGACTGAGGCCTCTGTTGCAAATGAGTCATAGCCCAGCTGCCCCCCTGCCCAGGCCTGCTTCCCTCACGGTGTTGGCTGCTCCTGCATGCGGACCTCCATTTCAGATTTGCCTCTTGGGGAACGCTCCCACAGACCCCTGATTTGATGGGGATTCAGAACGTGTGATACTCCTGACCTCTGCAGTCTGGCGTCTCCTTGCCCTCTCGTTCCGTTCAGAGCAAGTGGCTTAGATTCTTGGGGTCCTCAGTAAAAACGGAAGCCCGCAGACATTGGTGGGGACTGGTGAACTGCTCACCTCTCCACCTTCGCCTCCCCCCACGTCCACCTCCTGTGCCTGCTTCATTGTGGCTGTCCCCAGAGATGGTCACCTGATTACTGTGGACCGGCTGCCATCACCAATCTTAACCCCCAGGGCTTGTGGCTCTGGATTTGAAGGTGAGTTCTTGTGGATTCTGTGCCCAGAGTCTTTGGCAGCCCTGTGCGTGGGGCTGTCCAAGCACTGGGCTTTACTACAACAAAGCTCTTAAAATGCTACCAAATCAAGTGGCCTTTTGTTGACAAGTAGACGGACAGTAGCTCCTTGGCATTTGGTTTTGGGCCACTCCTCATGCCTGCGGGACAGAGTTCCACCTCCTCCCTGTCCCCTTGAATCTCAGCGCACAGCCACACTGAACTGATCTCCCTGCGGCCTTGCTGTTTCATGTTTTCGAGCCTGCTCTCCCTGGAATGCCTGGAATTCCCCCTTGTCTCACTGGATGGCCCTCTCATCTGTTTCCTTTCTCTTTCCGGTCCTATCTTTCCCCAGCGGGGGATGTGCTGGGCCCCGGCCCTGAGCATCTCATTTTTTGAGACTTCCCCTGTCTTTGTTCCTTTGTGGCCCCCTGCCCTAGGCATGCTGGAAACTTCTCTCCTGCCCTTTCCTCGCTGGGTTGGCATGGTGCATTTTCTAGCTGGGCCTCTGTGTCCAGACTTGCGCTTGCACACCTATCACGAAAGACATTCTGATCATGTGTTTCCAACGTAGGTATTTCACTTCCCAAATTATACACACGTACTGCTGTGCCATGATAGCATGTCCATTATAATAATGCATCTACGGAAACAGACGTTTGGAGGGATGAGATAAGGAAAGTTCTGTGTTCTTCAGGCAGCCCCTGGGGGCCTCTGAACTGGAATTCCTAGATTGAGACTCCCTTGGGGGGTGCTGGAGATCGTGTGTTCCCTGTATCCTCAGTGTCTGGTACAGATGAGGCAACTTTGCTTCCTGGATGGATGTTAGTCTTTGGGTATGAGACACATTTGCTGGGGAATAGACAGCGCCGGGAAGTTTGGGCGTTGTGATGGTCTTGGTCAGTCCCAGTGCTGGAGGCCCCTGTGCGGAGCCACGCCCCAGGAGGGTTCTGTCCTGTTTGCAAATTCCAGAGGGTGATGAAAACAATACTCACACTTTTCATTTATTTGGTGAACATGTATTGTAGCACCTAATGTATGCCAGACACGTGGCTCTTATTGGGGGGTACAGAAGGACATGACCTCAAGGAGCCCTGCCCTCAGGGGAAATTGACTGGTCCCTGTCCAGCGTGACGGGTACCTGTGAGTGAGGAGTGGGGGGCCAGTACTGCTTTTCAGAGGAGGTGGTGCTCCATCTGAACCTTGAACCTTGCCAGTTGGAAGAGCACGGAGGACACTCCAGGCAGAGCGTGGGCATCCTGGGAGCTGTTACTGTTTATGTTATCGGGAGCGGTGCCTCTCAAAACATGTCTTATATTCTCAAGATCTTTGAACAAGTCATTGTAACTGAGTTCCTTTAATACTCCCCTCACAGTGGGGTTTAGGGGTTTAACCCCCTCATGCCACGCACCGTGCCTCCCCGCCCCGTCCCTCCTGCCACGCACCACCCCCCACCCCCGCCCGTCCCCCATTGACAGATGTATGTAGAGACATCCAGGGAGGCTTAGGTAATTTCCCAAACAGGGCTGATTAGAGCCTAGATTAGAGCCCTCCCCCTAGCCCTTGGGCCTGCCCTTGCTGCAGGAAGGTGGCTTGGCCTTCACTGCAAGGTGAATGGGGCGAGGGTGAGGGTCGGCTGCTCCCTTGGGCCATTGCAGGGCTGACTCTCCGACAGTGGGGGTGAGTGTGCCTGGCTCCTTCTCATGAATCCTTCTCACCCAGGCTGTCACCCTGACTTGGTGTCCACCTCCGGGTCACCAGGGCCCTCGGTCTGGAGTTGAAACACCCAGGGCAGCATCATGGATGGACCCTGGGCTCCTGATTTCTTTGGAACCCCTAGGGCCGTGGTCGGCAAACTGCGGCTCGCAAGCCACATGCGACTCTTTGGCCCCTTGAGTGTGGCTCTTTCACAAAATATCACGGCCTGGGCGAGTCTATTTTGAAGAAGTGGCGTTAGAAGAAGTTTAAGTTTAAAAAATTTGCCTCTCAAAAGAAATTTCAATTGTTGTACTGTTGATATTTGGCTCTGTTGACTAATGAGTTTGCCGACCACTGCCCTAGGGGAACACTCCCTCTTTGGACTTGGGGAGGGAGCAGGAAGTAACAGGCCTGATGGGCCCCTTCAGGCCAGCAGATTTAGAGGAAGCCCAGACTCTGCGGGACGGAGAGCTCCTGTGGACGAGCTGAGCTGTGACTTGCTCAGGGGCTGGGGAATGGGCTTTGCGGCCAGACAAACCTCCGTTTGCCACTTAGTCGCTCTGTAACCTGGGACAAGCTACTTGACTTCCTCCTCTGTAAAATGGGATAACAACAGACTATGTCCACGGGGCCACTGTGAGGACTCAAAGGGGTACCGTGTGCAAAGAGCTTACAGCAAGCCTGGTATGTATTAAGCTACAGTGAGCGTTCTCCAGATGTTCGCTGTTCTAATTACCTTCCGTGCTCCCAGTGCGCTTGCCTCCCAGTGGGGCAGTATTTCTTGAAAACACTATAGGAACTCAGGTTTGTTAGCATTTTTTAAAATTAAGGAAGAATTAACATTTGGGTTGAGTCGTTTCTAGCCTCCGATCGATGAAGCAGGCGTGGTAGGTTTTTACTGCAGGGAAAACCTTCCAGTTCTCTTAACTCCCCCTGGCTCTGAGGTTTTATGGTTCTTCTGCACAGCCCTTAAGGATGTTCTTCAACGTAAACCCACGGACAAGGGTGGTATTTTACAACCGGAGTCTGGTTTGGCTCCTGGTGCCCACCCGCTGGTTTGCGTCTGGGATCTATGGCTGTTGAGCTGGTAGGTCTGGTGCTTGGCTGCTGGCATGAAAACATCGGGGTAAGTGCTTGTTCCCCCCAGATGTGGTTATGCCTGCAAAGTGGACAGCGTGTGGAGCTCCTCCAGCGGTTTTGCTGGGTGGTAGTTTGTCGGGAAGATGCCTGTTGAGGACACAGGCGTGGCCCTGGAGCTGACAGTGCCTGGAGTGTCAGGATGGGAGATGGGAACCATGGAGCCTGCCTGCCTGATGATCTTTGTGCCCACAGGCTGGGGGCAGCAGGCCAGGGGACACGGTGGGGGGTGGGGTGGGAAGGGCTAGGGAAGCTCTGGAGCTGGGCTCCAGCATTGACTGTGTCTTCCAACTCCCACTCTGGGACTTGGGGGCCCCTCCCCTGATTCTCTGCCTCATCTGTGACTTCAGTGGGGAAGCGGCTAAGGAGGGTTTGGCCAGGCCAGGGAGGTGGTCCTTGGGTTTGAGCAGCCTGGGAGTCCCTGGTTGAGATGTCAGGGGTAGTGGATACTGGCTTGCTCCCGGAGCCTTAGCTTCCCTTCCTGAGTCTGCCACTCCCTCTCTGTGTGACTGAGGACAGGACACTCAGATGCTCTGGGCTGCAGCTTCTTCAACTGTAAAATGGGGAAACTGGCCCCTGGGGTACTTTCCCGAACTATGATGCTGCAACGCCCTGGAGAATTGCCAGTGAGTGTTTTTTGTTTTTGTGTTTTCTTTTTCTTGACAGGCAATTCATACATGTGGTAAAAGTACTGAAAGGTTATAAAAGGATAGGCATTGAGTCAAAGTAAACCTACTTCTCACCCCACCCCACTGCCCCCCTCCCCGTTTCCATTCTCAGAGGTTTCACTTTGAAGTTTTTTAGAGATTTTCCTGTGCATATGCGTGTGTATGAAATGCATGTTCAGTTTAAAGAATGGTAAACTGTGTACCCTCTACTCAGGTTGAGAAAGAAAATCCTCAGTGTGTTAGGTGGAAATCATTGCATTTACTGTGTTCCTCGTCCCATTTACTCAGGGGAGCATGCATTTATGCTCTTCTGTGCTTAAAAAATATTACTGTGTGGGAGTTTGGCTCACATCAGGACATGTAGCACTGTCTTGTTCTTTTTAATAGCTGTGTAATAGTTCCTCTATATAGATGTATCACCACGTTATTTTATTTCATTTTACCAATCCTCCTCTTGGTGGCTATTAGGGTGCTTCCATTTTGTCATTACCAACAATGCTGCAATAATTGTTCTGGCTTTCAGGAACTGACATTAATCAAAATATGCTGTAAGAGGTCCTATTGCATCAGTCTCCCTGACCTGTCGGTCGGTTCCAGAATAATGTGGAAACTCTCACAGCAGGGAAGCCCTGCATGGCTCTGGTCCACTAACCCATGACTGTCCCGTGCCTCTCTCCTTGCACCTTCTCGGAACCAGCCTGTCTAATGCCTCTCTTTCCCCGACGCCCCCTGGGGCCGGGTCTCCGGGAGAGTGTGGAATCCCTGTTGGGCATGCGCCCGGGGTGCTGGAGAAGTGTGCCTGTAGGAACTCAGCTGCAGGCTTCACTCCAGGCAGAAAAGTTCCTTTTCTCTTGATTATGCAATGTCCCTGCAAGGGGCCTGGGTCTGCTCTTCTGCTTTCCTTTGTCTTTCTGCAGCTGGGAATGAGGCAGGGGGGCTGGTTTGGGGGTTCAAGCCCGGGCCACAATCCTCTTCACTTTCCCTTTCCTGCTTCATCTGCTTCTTCCTCATTTCCTCTCTCTCCCTATTTGTTCTTTTTCCATTTCTCTTTCTTCATCCCCACATCTACCCCTTTGGACTAGAATTCCTGGTAAGCCAGCTGATTTCCCCATCCACACATGCAAAAGTTCTGGCTATTCTTTCCTTTCTCCCAGTTCTGCACGTGGACATTCCCAGCATAGCAATAGTGCTAAGGTCAGAGGTCAGTGCATCGGAGGCCTTTTGTTTCTTCTTTATCCTGTTGAGAGGATCTTTTGCCTTTGCTCTTTACTTCCTTCTCCTGCAGGGTGTGTGGCTATGAAATGGGGAGGGCAGATCTACCCAGGAGGAGGTCATGGAGGGTCAGCAATAGGGATGGTGGCCATTGGGGTTTGGGGGGTGAGGGGCTGGGGGTTGGCAGGGTCCTCAGGGAGAAAAAGGAGGTCCAGGCACCTTCTCAAAGTGACAGTGTTGCCTTGATTCGCCAACCTGAAGGGTGATGTCAAAGTTGGTCCAGAGAGGCCAATAGGCCTGGGTCTGGAGGCATATTATCTTTGTGGGTCTGTGTGTGTCTGTGTGCTCAGCCCCCTCACTGAAAGGTACTTAAGTGCTGAGCAAGTGTGTGGACCTGAGAATCAGTTCGCCTAGGGCTTTCCAGGTTCCACATCTTATCAGCACATTGGAGCCACCTTACAAAAATCACTTTTCTAAGTCTCAGTTCCCCTATCTGTAAAATGGGGCAACTGAAGCATTACATGAGATCACCCTTATAAAGTGTCAAGCACATAGTAAATGCTGCATAAATGTTAGCAGTTATTAGTATCTTTTAGGTGATTTTCAAACATTTAAGGCAGAGCAAGCCTCCTTTCCTTCCCTAGTGAAATCTTCTGTGGAAAGCCAGGATATGAAGGAGTTGAAAGGGAAGCAGCACTGGTTGGAGTGGGGGTTAGGGGTGGCCTGGGTGTGGGAGAAGGTGGGTGGCAGAGGCCTAGGGGTGTTTCTGCTGGGTCCCTAGGTCTCTGGTCCAGGGAGCAGTTTGCAACTCTTAGACACAATCGAGTTGTGCAAATTGGTACTTATTAAAACTGAAAGTGTGTATTCCTTAGGAGTCAGTGATCTGACTCCTGAGAATCTGACACCTACAGAAACCATGGCCTATATACATACAAGTGTATGCACAGGCTGTTTATTGTAGCATTGTGTATAGAAATGAGTAAGAGGTGTTCACTGGTGAGAGAAAGATTGAATCAGTTATGAAATATTATATGACTGCAAAATGGACAAGGTAGATCTATGGGCCATCTTGGAGAGGTTTGCAGATAGATTAAGTGTAAAAAAATCAGATGCAGAGCGAGTAATATATACAGGGTATTCCTGTTTTGTAAAGCATATATGTGTATGTGTCCATACCTCCCTGTATAGACACAGATGCACAGAGCACTCCATCCCTTACTAGTAGAGAAACCAGTCCGCAGGGTACTGACCGAGCCACTAAACAGGACTTGATTTTGGGGGGGATGGAAGGGAAGCTGGCATTTCTTACTTTATGGAGTTCTTCCCTGCCCCCAAAAGATTAGCACTTCGGGTAATTTTGCTTTCTACTTGGTGTTTTCCTCCAAATTAAAAAGCAGGAGGTCATCTTAGAGGTAAGAAGACAGTTCCACAGTGGGGGGTGGGTTTGCCCAGGGTCCCACCAGCCTTTGCAGGAGCTGGCTGTGCGGCTGTTCGTGCAGCTCTGGTGTTATTAAAGCCAGCCTGCTGAACGAAGGCCCCTGCTCCGCCTTGTTTTTCCCGGAGGCAGGCTGGCTCTGCGGGCTGCGTTCCCGATCCACTCTGCTCGCCATCTGTTGAGGAAGCAGTTGTTAGGCTGTGAGCGGTGCCTCCTCCCATGTCTAATTGAACAGGCCACCCTTCTCTCCACAGACCTCACTCAGGCTATGGGATGACCCTTTAATTATTTACAAGGGTCGGCCACCTGATGAAACTCCTTCGCTGGTGATAGACGGTACTGCCAAGCAGATTCGTTGCACGTGGGAAGGAGAGGCCAGACTAGGAGGGTGTGTGCAACAGTTAAGAGTGGGTGGCCTTGAAACAAGTTCATGAAGCATCTAGGAAGGTAATTTTAAACACTAATAATCCGGAGGCTGTGGTTCGTGGGAGAATCGAACTGCAGACACACGCAGGCAGGCATTTCTCTCCTGTCTTGCCTGGGGAGAGCGGGGTCTGTTTAGCTTACCTTTGCATTGCTTTGAAATCTGTTCAGAGCTACGCCTGCTTGTTCCTGTCTCTGGCTTATTCCTCTAGGAACCGCCAGCAGCCATTGGCTCTTCAGAGTCAGTAGACCTGAACGCAGCCTCTGACCCATCACTAGACACTTTCCTTTCCTTGGGCTGCATTTCTAATACTCCTAAGTCAGTGGGTCAGATGAGGCCAGTCCTGTGGTCTCTTCTAGTTCTAGGACATTCTGTGGTAATATGCCCTTTTGTGCTGCGTGGAGAGAGGGAATCATGAACTAGACCAGTGGTCGGCAAACTCATTAGTCAACAGAGCCAAATATCAACAGTACAACGATTGAAATTTCTTTTGAGAGCCAAATTTTTTAAACTTAAACTTCTCACGCCACTTCTTCAAAATAGACTTGCCCAGGCCGTGGTATTTTGTGGAAGAGCCACACTCAAGGGGCCAAAGAGCTGCATGAGGCTCGCGAGCCGCAGTTTGCCGACCACGGAACTAGACAAAAGCCCAGGAGGTCCATGCCTTAGTGCTTGCTGCCGGTGGACCTGGGTGTGCCTCCTGATCTGTTGTCTGCGTTGAGACTAGCCTGCAATCCGGCGGGAGGAGGTGGGACACATTTTGAGCCTGGGTTCTCCAACTGTAAAGTAGGACTAATAGTAGCTGCCTTGCAGGATAATGTGGATTTGTGGAAATATAGGATATTATTATTATTATTATTATTATTGTAGGTGCTCATTAAATGGTATTATATACTTCGTACTTGGCATTTTCAACCCTGCTTTTTGCCTTAACTGGGAAATATATTCCATGTAGGAAGGGAAATGGGCATTATCTTGCTTTATAGATGCCACGTCATAGAAAGCATTGTCCCTGGGACTTATTGACCTTTTCCAAAGCAAGTGTGTTCCTTCATCATTCTGGTTGTGGTTAACATTCATTGAGCATTCACTGTATGTGATGTGCATGACAACTCTAATCTCCTTGAATCCCTATGAAGTAATAGGAACCCTTGTCCCCATTTTATAAGTTAAGAAATTGAGGCTCTGGGAAGTTATGTGACGTGTCTAAGGTCACACAGAAAGATGGAGCTGCATCTTTCAGATCTTAGAGTCCTTGTCCTTAACCCTTATGTGTACTTTTCAGAATGCAGGTGGGCATTAGGGGACCAAGAAAACCTCTTGGACAGTCAGACAGGAAATCATGCCCTTGAATTTCTTAATGTGCTATATTTTCTAAGTCACAGACATCACCAGTGAGCTCCATACAGAGCCTTGGGCTTGTCAGACCCTGCGAGGTGGTGGAGCCCCATGGCCCACATGGGCCAGATGATTCAGTTTTCTGTCTTGTTTATTGCAAGTGACCTGGAATTACCTAAAACCCAAGGAAATGTGTTCTTAATTTGCCTTGTTAACAATGGTGATCCCCCCCCCCCCACAAACTCAGATTTAAATAACCCTCCCTTCCGAGTTGTCATGTGCTTGAAAAGAAGCATCATAAAACATCCCAACCCTAAACTCCCCGTAATTATGGGGTAGGTGGCGAGGGAGGGGCCCTGAATAGGAAATAATGGCATTGGCAGAGCATTCTAAGTGGCACTGGTTATATTCAGTAGCAGGGTTGAAGACCATGCCTGTTGCTGGGAAATTTAAAAAGCAAAACAGACCTTGCTTCAGCCAAGAGATTCGGCTGTTGGGTTTATTCCCTTTAATTTGGGGCACCTGAGGTTCCCATTCTGCGGCGAGGTTGGCTGGATTCTCACCGCCTCTTCCTCTGCCTGGCCTGGAGAATCTTGGGGGCCGCCAAGGTGGTTTGGTTTCAGGGCAGCTGCCATTAGTGTTGGCCTTTGATGTCTGCCAGGGTTTGGAGCAGAGGCCTGTGAACTGGAAACAGGGCCCCGTCTCCCCCTCCCCTTCTGACAGCAGGGGAAAAAGTACAAAGAGCTTCCCGGAACAAGAGAGGCATGTTTTTTAAGGCTCTTTTAAAAAAGACTTGAACTTTAGAGTGACCTTGCTATGGGGTTTTGTGTGGGGAGTAGCCGAATAGGATGATTCCTGGGGAGGCGGGGACATGTGGGGATGAGAAATGTAGGAAGTGCATCTGGCCTGGCAGGTGAGCCTTGTGGGCCTGCGGAAGGGAAGAGGGAAAGGCAACAGCAGGTGGCAGTAACTGGGAGCTCATCTCTGAGCGAGGCTGAGTAGAATGCCTTTAATTCCAGATGTGAAAGCAGTGAAAGGGATGGATTTCACCCGCCAGGGGTCACAGGCCTGCTCAGTGCCTTCACTGACCTGGGAATGGGGTCCCTGCCTTGCCCCAGTCCAGCCTGCCGACTCTACAGGGTTAATATTTTCTTAGGGGACCGATATTTTGGATTCCAGAGACGTGAATGAACAGATCTTTTAATTTACATTGAAAAGCAATAAAGGGCAGGAAGGAGACTTCTGGCATGTGTGCCATTTGAAAACCAACCAGATAAAAAATCTTGATGGAGCTGTTTCCTAATCGGGCAGGCAGCCCTCTCTGAGTCGATGTGCTCGTAAGAGAGGCTCCTTCTCTGAGAACCCCTGTGGGCAGCGCCCCTTCCAAGTCCTCCAGGAAGCTGACTGGACCCTGGCCGCTGACTCAGTGCGGCCTGCTGGGTGGCTCCCACGCCTGGGAGGCGGCCCTGGCAAAGTCTCTGGGCCCAGCCCCAAGAGCAGGTGCCCCAGGTAATACTGCTCTACTCCCCGGCCGGCCGGCCGGCCGGACAGAGGGAAGAGGCTCCGAGGAAGCGCAGGTCCGAGATAGGGCAGTTGGTAAGTGGGGTGGCTGGGTGGGGAGCCAGGGAGGGCTTCCCCTGGGCGGAGGCCTCAGGTGTTCATAGCCGGTGTGAGTTCTGTTCCGAGCCAGAACCTGGCCGGGGTTGCTTTCTGGCTGTTTCCTTTATCTACTGGGCAGGGGAAATAGTTGGGAAAGTTGAGCTCGGTTTTGGAGACTGTGTTTCTATAAGGCAGAAGCTTGTAGGCTTTTGAGAAGATCGTGCACCTTAGAGGTCGAGGGGTGTATTCAGGAGCCACTCCTCCTCCTTCCCTTCCCCTCCCCCCAGATCTCTCAGTCCCCTGGCCTTGTCCAGTGTCTTGGTTGGTAGAAAAGCAGTTTATATGTGGTTAGTGATTAAGGTTAATGATTAAGTCTTTGTGTAACCACATGTGCCTAGGTTTGTGTCTCTGTGTGTTTCTCTAACTTACAAAGGGACCAAGGAACCCCTCACAGAGGGGGCGAGGCGCAGCATGCAGCCTGGACCAGGAGTTGGAGGGTGTGGGCCTGGTGGTGTCTTCCCAGTGATGACTTAGGCCTAGTTCTTCGGTCTCCCTGGGATGCAGCCCCCTCACCTGCCCCAAGGGTGGAAACGGGCAACGAGAAGGAGGCGTGGCGATCATTTCTAACGCCCCTTCCAGCTCTGAAATGCTATGAACGATGTTGTCCAGTAAGACCATCTCCACCAGGTAACACATGACTGCCGAGTGGGTATTTTAATCCCTGTGATTTCAGAACAGCAGGGCCGGTTCTCACAGAGGGTTCATTGCTCTGTCGATCATGCAATCTTTGTGGAATCTGAGTCGATGGCCGTCTATTGTCGGTTCAGTTTTCTTGGAGCCATCTGTCTCTACTTAGACACAGACATTCTCTTCAAAGTCTAGAACTTTTTTTTTAAAGGTGGGCTCATATTTGCCCATTATGGTTGATAAATTTTGTTTTCCAGTATTGCCCCTGAGAGCCCAGAAGGAAGTTTGGAAAATGCACCCTTTTTGGGATGGGATAACATTGCCTGTATGCCTAATTTATGGCTGGGTCTTATGTGGGCAGATAGTAAATGTTTCTGGAACCTTCTGGGCTCTGCCCACTGCCCTGTGAGGAGCCCCAGGCTCTGGTTTATTGGGATCTCATGAGCCAGTGGTCAGGCCCAGGGCTGTGTGTTATGTTTGCCTAAGGGGATGCCTCATCTCCAACCACCTACATATGGCAGCCACGATGCTTCTTTTGTTTGTCTCCAATTATGTGTAATAACATGGGGGAGAAGGATGCATATAAGACATACTTATAGTTAATGAAATCCCAATGTCTCCTAAAATTAGAAACCCTAAGACTCATGAGTTGAATAAAAACCCCCAGATAATTTGCTGCCTTCTTTCTCTGTTTTCTTCAGCCTTGTGACTGATTCTGCCTGATTTTAAGTCATTAAAATCTGTCATAGCCACATTTCCTGGTCCTCTTTCCTCACCTCCCTGGACAGGGGGGAGGCCCTGTCATGGCATGGGTGTTGCCCAGCTGGGCCTTTGGCTGAAAGGACTTGAGTGTCAAAATCTGGGTGGAGACCTCATGGATGCCATGGTAACCAGCAATCGAGGCCTGGGGGATGTCAGGTTAATGATTAAACCCTTCATGCCATTTTAGATGAGTCAGTGGCCTTTGGGACTCTCAACTCCCAGCCAGACTTGGGTGCCTTTTATTTCTGCTAGTCCTTTGGACATAGTGAAGATGGACAACGTCTTAGAGAGATACTGAAGGGCTAGCAGTGTGGTGGCTGGGGACCTAGCTGACAGTGGGGCTAGAGAACTTGCATGTAGCTACAGCCATGCCTGTCATCTTCTCCAGGTGAGGGCTTAGGCAAGCAGGTGAGAACATAGGACGAAGCCCCCCCTCCCCACCCCCCACCTCCGGCCTGCTCTGAAGTTCAGCTTTTGTTTTAGATAGTTTTGAAAGTCCAGGTTTGTGTTTCATTTTTATGAAAACAGGAAGCATGGGATCCCAACTGGTCTGGTATTTTCGAGGGGGGCCAGCAATAAGTGGTCTCTTCCTCCTTCCCATAAAGTCTGCAGAAGAGCAGATATTGATTTGGTCTTCAGCTCTTCCAGTCGCAACTTCGTTTGTATGTGGGGACAGCAGACATTCATCTGGGACTTGCTGTGTGCTTTATTGATAATCCCACCCACCCCTTAATATCTCCATGAGGAAGAAGGACCATCAGCCCCCTGCAAAGACACTGAAGGGAGCAGGAGTGAGGGTGGTCAGCTCTGGCTGGTGGGATTTGTCCTCCTATTACCTCGGGGCAGCAATCCCAGTGTCTCCACTTCTCAGTATTGCTGTCCTTTCTTGAAAACTCTGCTAAGGATAAAGTGCCGAGTGGGCACCCCAGACGATTTCAGGCCGTGCCCCAATTTGACATCAATTACCTTAAATTCCCTAACGAAGAAGCCATATCCCCACAGCCCCCTTTCAGTCCTTCCCGTGGCCTCGAGGAGAGGGTCTGCATGCCACGTCCCTTTTTAAAAAGCAAGGAACAGGGTCAGGAGGCAAGAGGCCTTGGCATCCCAGGCTCCCACAGGCTGTAAGGTCTGCTGGATTTAGTGACGTTTTGTTCCAGTTATGCTTGTTTTTATGGAAAGCACCTTCTTCTGGCACAGATCATGGTGTCCTCTTCATGGCAATGATATTAAGTTAATTTTTTGAAAAGTGAGTAGATTTAAGAAAAAAACATCTCTCTATATAAAAGGCTAATATGCTAAATGTCTGTCCAGGTAATGACATCACGTAGCAACACCCACCTTCCTCTCCCCAGTGACTAGCCTCCTTGCAGTTTCTTCAGCCCAGGAACATGACTTGCTTTATAGCCAGGTGGAAACATTTCAGACTGTAATCAAATGTCTGTGAAGCGTTTTCCCGTGCCTCATCTCATTTGATCCTCACAGAAGTCCTGGAGTAGGTAGATAGGAGACTTGGTGGAATCCTATTTTCCTTTCATTAGCTGGAAAATGGAGATTTAGAAAGCTTAGAAACTTGACCCTACTGAAAAGAAGTAAGTAATGGTGGACCTTGAAAATGATTTCAGGTTTTCTCACTATGCAGAATATAGTCAAACACTGCTGCAGTTAAATATTTTACCCTTTGTTCTCCCTGCGTGATCTACAATAATAATCGGCTTCATGTTGATGTTTACTGCTGTGTTGCTGACAATTACCTGAAAGAGAAATTGGGGTGCTTCACTGGGCTGGGAAAAGTTTAGCTACATCAGAAAGCAGGTCTAATTAAGCAAGTTTATCTATATATACAAAAGGCTAAGTTGACTTGCGCATGCGCGATACATATAAAGCTCTTGCTGATGCCAATCTGGCATGTGTTTCGATCTGTCATTGTCGATCGTGAATTTGGTTGACACTTCTATTATAGAGAAAGGGCGAATAGCGATATTAAAATATTTCTTCTAATTAATTTCCTTTCAATGTGCACGAATTTGTGCACTGGGCCACCAGTATTAAATAATAACGCTGGTGGCACAGGCCCAAAGTGAACAGCCCCATTTGAGGAACTTCCTGCCACACGGAAGCTCCGCAATGACCAAGAGGGAAACACATCTTTCTGGAAAGTCTGGCAGAGTCGACGCCTGCAGATACACACAAGACTGTCAGGGTGGCAGCTTCTTTCCGGGACGGGCAGGCAGGTTTGTACAGGTTTTGCTGCAAAGATGGAGAGTGTGCATACGTGTGAATGTGCATGTGTGTGTGCTGTTTTCCCTTCAGCAGAACTTATCTGTGGGGATACTGCAGTGGATGCTGGAAACCACGGGTAGTGCCAAACCCTATATATCATGTTTTGTCCTATGTATGCATACCAAAATGATGACATTTAATCGATAAGTTAGGCACAGTAAGAGGTTAGCAATAACATAATAAAATAGAACCATTGTAATATACAGGGTGGGGCAAAAGAAGGTTTACTTTTGTTGTAAGTATGTGAAGCAGAGTTTATTCTTGCTTTATTACTTATTAATTATTGTGTTATTTTTATATGAACAACTGTGAGCCTACTTTTGCCCCACCTTGTACTATAATAAAAGCTATGTGAATGTGGTCTCTCTTTCTCTTAAAAAATCTTATTGTGCATATTGACCCTTCTGGTGATGATGTGAGATGATACCATGTCTACATGATGAGGTGAAGTACTTAGTGGGACAATTGGAGATTTCTTCATGCTATTCAAACAGTGTGCAATGGAAAATTTACAAATTATTTATTTCTGGAATTTTTCATTTAATATTTCTGGACCGAGGTTGGCTGTGAGTAACTGAAATCACAAATAAGGGAGGGCTACTGCAGTAGTACTTTGCCCTATGGATGCCTGCCTCTACTTACACCCAACTCAGTGTGACAGTTCCGTGTAGGTCATTTTAACCACAGACAAGCAGCCCAGGACTTTTCAAGGGAAAAGCCTGATTGGCCAAATCCCTTTTTAAAATTGTGTCTGTTGTCCTGCTTTCCAGATGGTCCAGTGGTTCTCAAACTTTAGAAGTTCTCTGAGTCACCTGGGGACAAAGGCTCAGGACCTGCCCTACTCTACCTAGGTGGGGGGCCTCTGTGTGCCCGGGTTGTGTCAATATACACCAGTGCCTGAGCTCATGGTCTAGGTCCGTGGTCGGCAAACTGCGGCTCGCGAGCCACATGCGGCTCTTTGGCCCCTTGAGTGTGGCTCTTCCACAAAATACCATGGCTTGGGCCAGTCTGTTTTGAAGAAGTGGTGTTAGAAGAAGTTTAAGTTTAAGAAAATTGGCTCTCAAAAGAAATTTCAATCGTTGTACTGTTGATATTTGGCTCTGTTGACTAATGAGTTTGCCGACCACTGGGCTAGGTCACTGGCCCCAGAGTCACCTGCAGAGCCATTGAAAATTCTGAGCCCTGGACCCCACCCCCAGAGAAGCCCAGCCAGAATCGGTGGGGGTGGGGCAGTCATTGGGATTTTAAAATGCTCCCCAGGTACAGCTGTTGTGTGGGCTGGTGGAGACCCACTGGCCTTGATAGAGACTTCGAGAAACTCGAACCACACCTGGGAATGCTCACCATGAAGAAGCAAAGGGACTCATGAGGAATTAAAGAAGTTAGTGGGGGAAATGGAAGACATCTGTAATAGAGTCAACAATAAAAACAAACAATCATAAAAACATAATTGCTGACCCCCCACCACCCCCCCGCCCCTGAAAAAGGACTTAGTGTGGCTGCGGAGGAAACCTGAAGATCTGAGTTCAGGATGTAGAGGACTTCTGTGAAAAAATGAGGTAGAAGGCAAGTAAGCCGGGGGAGTGGGAGAGCGGCACCAACTGTTAGAACTGGGTCAGGCGGGATAACAGCTTAAAAAGAAAGAAAAAAAGAAGCTAAGGACATCAAGAGGGCTCTTGAGAATTTGTTCAGAGCTGGAAGAACAGGGGTGATGAACATGAGTTCTGTCCAGGCCATGGGTCGGGAGCCCTGGCAGGAGGAGGGAAGTGGGGTGGCAGCTCACCTGGCCTCTCTGTTTCTGTTAGGGTACTGAGCAGCAAAGGTAACCCCAACCAGGAGCAAGATAACTGGGGCAGAGACGGCCAGAGAGCACCCACTGCTTTAAATGAGGCTCCCCCATCTCATCCACAGGACTGACTTCCCTGGACACCGGGGAGTCGGGTCGTTGCATTGTGGCTGATTAGTTTGAGGAGCTACAAAGGGAGAGGCAGGTTCCTGAAAAATAGAAGGTGGGGGGTGGGGAGGGGTGGGGGGGAACTGCCCCTGCTTTTAAGAAGTTAGGAAAAAGTGAATTCCAGAAACCATAGTCTGGTGAACTTGGGCTCTATGTCCAAGAAGCTTCCAGAAAACATTACTAAGCCGCTGTTTTGTGAGCAGGTATGGAGCCCAGTCTGGTTCAAGGTGATGGCCACTTTCTTCTTTCAGAACAAGCCATGCCAGGCTCACTTTTCTGGTAGGTAGCTGACTGCCCAGTCAGGGAGTGCCTGAGGCCTCTCAGCAAAGCATTTGGTGAAGGACTTCCTCACAGGCTCTGCAGAGTAGCCAGGGCTCAGCCCATTTGTGAAAACCCACATGGAAGGATGCAGGAATAGGGACTGGATGGGAATGAACTCATCAGCTACCCTGAAAACAGGTGGCTCTGACATTGGATATAGAAGGGGGTCTGGTGAGTCTTTCTACTAGGAAGTCGGGCAAAGAGGATGTGACAGTGTGGCAAGTATACCGTTCATTAAGTTACCTGTTATTCGAGGGTAGTCTGGGAGGACTGGTGGAGATGCAGGGGCAGAAGGCGTTTGCCATGTCTGCACTTCATCTGCCTTCATCTTGTTAGTGGATTTGTGTCAGTCTGGAGAATGCACGTTAGGCCTTTCCCATCAGCATCCTTGCAGAGCTTAAAGACGTATTTCCTGAAGGCCCAAGGTGGGGAGCACTGAGTCAGGATGGGTGACCATCGAGCTTTTAAAGAGCGTGGGGTCAGTGGGCTGACCCGCATTAGGGGGATTTCCCGCCATGCCAGGGAGCTAAAGCTTTGCACTTGGACAGAAGTGACACCCTTGAAGCCCACCTTCAGGTATTAGAGTCAGAAGGGCTCTGGTGATCTTAGAGATGATGCAAGTTGAGACTGGAGAGGTGGCAGCTGTATACAGTTGTATACAGTGAGTGGCAGCTGTGCAAGTACGCATGGAGCAGGTAGGTTTGACCCTGTGAAAAAGACTCAGATTTCCCTTGCATCTGTGCCCCAGAGATGAGGCGAGGCTCCAGCAAAGCAGGGGCAGCTGGGCCCTGCCGGTTGAGGTTTGGTGTCAGACATCATCGGGGCTCCATCCACCTGGACCAGCCTCATCTGGTTACATAAGAAGAGTATTTCGAAGTTCTTAAAGAAACATTACAAAAACTGAAAATTGAGGAAAAATTGGGGGCTATGGTTTGGAAGGGATGTTGACAGACCTGTGGGCGATTCTGGTATGGAGGTGACAGGCAGGAAGAGAAGGCCTGCAGAGGGCAGGTGGCGATCTCCGCTTTCAGGGATCTAAGGGACTTCTTGGAGAAAGAGGGCAAAGGGGGCTGCTCAGTCTTGTCTCCAACCCTGCAGGGCTGGCACAGCCCCTTCATGTGTTAACTCTGCATCCTTGGCACAGCTTGACCAGGACGTGGCTCTCCAGGAGGAAAAATGCTGGCCAGAGGGTGTGCAAATAATGTAATAATAGTGGCTGACATTTTTTTTGAGCCCCTCCTTTGTGTCAGGCATGGTGCTAAGATTACACTTGTGTGAGCCCCACGACGCAGAACCCAGACCCCAGGCTGTGCAAGCTTTGATGATAATTGCCGACGTTTGTGAGCCCTTCCCATCATGGTAAGCTTCTCTTGCACAGTGTCTCATTGAATCCTCATTGCAACGCCAGAGGCACCATTTAGGCTTGTTCTGATTGCTTTGGAGGCAGGACACTGACCAAGCCTGTAAATTAAGTCATTATCATCAGGCATTACTGTGATTTTCATTACAACGATCACCGAGCACTTTCTCCTTGCCAGGCACTTATCAGCACTTTGCATGCCTTGTCATTAATTTTCATAATAGCTATGGAGATGTGGGGATTATTCTCCCTTTTTCGAGGTAGAGGAATTGAGGATCGGGAGGGCAGATTTCATGTAAATTACTCAAAGGTGTTCCTTGGGCGGGCCAGGTCAGGGAGCCGGATTTGGTGAAGGTGGTGTGGGCTGGATTCCTGCCACCATGCCTGCCTCCTGAACTGGTGCCTGCAGGGCTCAGACTGCAGAGTTGTAGGTGAGGGTCCTGAAGGTAAGCGAGGCCAAGGAGCTTGTCAAAGCCACAGGGCGAGGAAACGGCAGAGCTGGGACTTCAAGCCAGCTCTGCTGAGTCTAGAGTGCTGCTCCTAACCAGCGCTGAGAGAGAACCGTGCACCCATTGAGCCTGCCAGTGTCGGCTGGACGACCCTAGGGCTGGCCCTGGAAGTGGTCCCACGAGACAAGATGGCTGTCTGTCAGGGCCTGGGATCCAAGTAAGGCATCTTTAAAAATGTAACATCTTAAAATCTGACCTTTTCTTCCCTACCTTCCCTTCCTTTCCTTTTGCTCATTTAAAATCCAGTCCATCGTCCTCTCCGTCCCCCTCAGTCCTGGGTGAAAAGACACTTGACTCTCATGGGGGTTGGGGTGTGGATGCTGGGAAGGGTGCAGCCGGCCTCAGCCCTCCACGGCCTCACAGATGGGCATTGTAGCTAGTGGGTGACCGCGTCACTGGTCTGGAGCCTTTCTCTGGGCAGATGCTCGTTTGTCCTCTTGCTGTGCTTGCCTACACTCGAGCGTCAGCACATTCTACCTCGACCATCTGGCAGAATCATGACACAGATGTTGTTTGACTTTAGGCGTTGGGGGCTGGAGTGCAATGGCAGGAATTCTGCAGCAGCCTCCCAGCCTTGGACTCCTGTCGGGGGTGGTGGGGGGGCAGGGATGACCTTGGGCCCAGTGAGTGGCTCTGCTGGTCTCTCAGGAAGGGATCTATGGTGTTCCCATGTCGTCAGCGATGCTGGCGCAGGGAGTGGTAGTAACACAGCGAGTCTCTACTACTCATAGGCAACGTCACTGCAGGCTACCTGTGCCAGGCTCCGAGCTGAGAACTTCATGAGCATTTGCTGGTTTAATCTTCACAGCGAGCCTTTGAGGTGGGTGCGAAGATTATTTCTGTATTGCAGGTGAGAAAGCTGTCTCTTAAGGTAGAATAACTTGCAGCATATCTTGAGGGAGGAGGATGCTGTTATTTTCTCTTTAAGAGAGGTTATGCTTCTTGTAAGTCTAAAGCAGAGGTTCTCACTGGGGGCTGTTTTGCCTTCCAGGGGACATTTTTGATCATCACAGTTTGGGGAGGTCTTCCCTTACAGTCGTCTTGTGGGTAGAGGCCAGGGATGCTTCTAAGTATCCGACGATGCACAGGAATCCGAGGATGCACAGGACAGCCCCCCACAACAAAGAATTATCCCTCCCCGTTGTCAGTACTCAGGGATTGAAAAACTGATCTAAAGAGACTAAGAAACAATACTGGACTTTGATATTACAAACCCTGCTTGCGGCCATTGGTGCAGTTCATCATGTATTTCTGGTTTTCCCACTGAACACATGGTGGGATTATACCTTTTTGCCTTCCTCACGTTAGGGGGTCATGTGACTTGTGTTGGCCAATGAACAGTGAGCAGGAAGTAGCATGACACTTGGAGGTGGAAAACTCTGGGTGGGGAACCTTTTTTTCTACCAAGGGCCATTTGGATATTTATAACATCATTTGGAGGACCTTACAAACTTATCACCTTAAAAAATCAGCCTGCTATATTTGGTCAGACATTTAATTAACTCACCCCTAATGCCAAGGCAGGGCCAGACCCAGTGATTTCTCCGGCCTTATATGTTCTCCACCCCTGCTCTAAGAGCCCAGGTGCAATTTGCCACATTCCTTTCCCCTCACTGTGACCCCCATCAGTGCTCCCAGATGGTAGAGGGGGCCTGGCCGCTGTGAGGGAGCCCAGGTGGAGCTCCTGGTCAACTCGTGGTCTTCAGTGTAAACCACTGAGATTTCAGGTTGTTTGTGGCTATGGCGTAGCCTATCTGATTCTGACGGATGTATTCTAACCAGAACAAAAAGGAGAAGTTAGGGTTTGGATGAGGCAGGTGGTGTGTGTTTTTGTATTATCTGAATACTGCCAATAAAGCGCAAGCATCCAGGATTTGAAGATTGCTTACTCTAGAGAAGCTATTGTGTTTGGCCCAGTGGGAGGTTTAGAGATGCTGGTGGATTGCTTCACAGAAGAAGTGGAACGGAATGTAGGTCCGTCAGGCCCATCTACTAGTAGATCTCTCTGAGATCTAAAGAAGTTGAGTGACTTACTCAATCATCTGCGAGTCCCCTGTGGGGATCCAGAAACCCCACTCAGACAGCAGCTGTGGGAGGCCCTGCTCACCCAACCCAGTGAGTGGTTTTAAATCAGTTATTGGTCTGTGAATGCTGCGAGGGCAAAGTCCATCTTTACCTGCCCAGGGCCTCTTGCAGCGTCTGGCCCAGTGATGTTTGTTGAGTGAGTTGGGGCCAGGGTAGATAGCAGTGCCATGATGAGGTGCAACTGGAGGGTCTTGAGGGCAGAGGTGATCTGAGGTGGCTGGCAGGAACACCAGAGCCTGCCTTCAGGGGTGGAGGTCAAGCGGATTGGGGCCTGGGTATTTCTCACTCGTCTCTGGATTTTAGATGTGCAGGAAACACCCCAATCTCAGGGTCTACCAAATAAGGAGTGTTGTAGAGCAGGATGTCCTCCTTTAGCCAACCCTGGAGAGGGCCTCTGGTCTCTCAGGCTTTGCCTGAGCAGGTACTGCATCACCTGAGCAGCACATGATTGTATAGGAAATGCTCTGAAGCCTCATTAATATACTCATCTCCCTCAGAGGTCTGCAGAACGATCGTTTAGTGCCAGGAGCAGGCTTATCCTGGCACTGAGCCAGAGCCCTTCCCAGCAGCACGGAACAAAGTCAGCCTGACTCACGCTCTTAGGCGCCTCAGTGTGCCCGTCGACAAAAGGGGCATGATTGGGAGATCTTGCTCTATCTGCCTTTTGCAGAGGAGAGGGCTGTGTTGTAAAGCCAGGGACACAAGTGTCCTTACAGGCCAGAAAGGAAGGAATGGTGGATCCCTTTCTTTTTTTTTTATCCTATATAATAAAAGCCTAATATGCTAAGTGCCAACTGTTTGTTCAACCATTTGACCAGTCTCTGTGACGTGCACTGACCACCAGGGGCAGACGTTCCGACTGGTAGGTTAGCTTGCTGCTGGGGTCTGGCCAGTTGGGACTGGGTGAGACGGGCCAGACTCACCCTTGGAGCCCTCCTGCAGTCCCTCCCTGGCCCTGATCGTGCATTAGTGGGGTTCCTCGGCCTGGCCTGCACCCTCTTGCAATCTGGGACCCCTTGGGGGATGTCAGAGAGCCAGTTTTGGCCCGATTCTCTGCAGGCCAGAAATCTGTGCACTGGGCCTCTAGTATGTGTGTATGTATGTGTATATATTTTATTTCAGAGAGGAAAGGAGAGGGAAATAGAGCTAGAAATATCAATGATGAGAGAGAATCATTGATTGGCTGCCTCCTTCACGCTCCACTCTGGGGATCGAGCTGCAACCCGGGCATGTGCCCTTGACCAGAATTGAACCCCAGACCTTTCAGTCCACAAGCCAATGCTCTGTCCACTGAGCCAAATTGGCTTAGGCTGGATCCATTTCTTGCCACTCAGTTCAGGTCTTCAAGGAACTCTTGCCGGGGAAGGGGATGGCATGGGGGCCTTGGGATAACACTGACAGCACCTGCTGAGTGAGCACCTGCCGGCTGTGAATGGGACTGTGCTAGGATTACCCCTCAGTGGGGTTGTCCATTGGAATCCTCTGGTTGCTGACCAGAGGGGTCTGTCCTGCCTTCTGCAGTGCTGGCTTCCCTGTTCTAGGTGTGCCTGCTCTCAGGGGCTGGTCCTCACTTGTGTAGGCTGCACAGTGTACCTGCTTACCACCAGTGCAAGCAAGATCGCCTTTCCCACAGTGTGTGCAAGTCCGCAGGTGCATGGGCGTGCTTCCTGTAAGCCTGCCCCTCCCACTTCAACTGCCCTCATTAATCCAGGAGGGATTGTTGCTTAATCCAAGAAGGTGCCAACAGTTTCCACCTCAGCCAGGTGATTCACTCAGATTCAGGCAGCAGGCAATATAGCATAGAGGCTCAGAGTTCTCTGGAGCCAGGCTGCCTGGTTTGAATCCCAGCCTCCATTCCCTCGCTGTGTCATCTTGAGCAAGTTATCAATCTGCCCATGACCCAGTTGCCTTATCAGTAAAACGGGATGGATTGTATTACCTACCTCGATAGGGTGGTTGTGTGGTTTAAATGAACTACTATATTTAGTTTATGCAAAACGCTTGCAGCAGTGCCAGCACACCATAAGCAAGCTAGCTGTTAATGTATTTGAGGCTGTCTCTCCCCTTTTGTGCCAGGTATTGGTGTCACCAAGGGGTTGCCATGAGCCATGCCTCCACCCAGTTCTTTGATGTGTTTTCAGTTTCACTGGAAGCACCATGCCAGCATATTCAAGTCTCAGCCCCACCTGCTGTGGGGGTGTGTGTGTGGTGGGAGGGTGGGACTTCAGACCTTGGGGGTGACCAGGACAGCTTTGTATATGCTTATTGTTCTTAGTGCTTCTCTCATTTTCTCTCCTTCCAGAAGACAGCTGCCTTTAAAAAATGATGCGCTGCATAAACAGTATAATAGATAATGTTTAAAAAACAATTGGCTTACTGCCCTGACCTAACCCTGAACTGGTTTCATATCTCTGTGCTTCCTCCTTGTCCTTGTCTGCAGGCAGAGAGGCACCTAGTAAAGCATATTGTCATTAAAGAGCGAAGACACTTTGACAGTGTTATTCCCCCCAAACCCCCACCCGGTCCCAAATATAACACACCAGAAGGCTGTAGAATACTCCTACATTTGGGGTCTGGGGATTGGTGGGTTTTGGCTCGATGTTGCTTTGACCCTTCCTGGCTGGGCCATCTTGGGCAAGCTAATTTGATTTGGGGGTACGGGGTGTGAGGGGGGGCGTGCAGGGAAGCCTTGCTCTCTGCCTCTGGTAGTAAGGGAATAATACTGTTCTAACTTGTGCCCTGGCCAGTTTGGCTCAATGGTTAGAGGGTTGGACCATGGACTTAAGGCTCACAGATTCAATTCCCGGTCAAGGGCATATACCTTGGTTGCAGGTTCGATCCCCATCCTGGTCTGGTCGAGTGCGGGAGGCAACCAATTGATGTTTCTCTCTCATGTCAATGTTTCTCCCTTTCTCTCTTCCCCGCCTTTCTTTCCACTCTGTCTGAAAATCACTGGAAAATTATCCTCAGGTGAGGATTTAAAAAAATGAATTAAAAAAAATACTGTTCCAACTCATGACTGCAATAATGAAAGTTGGTAGTATAGGTGAAAAGTCTAGCTTAGTGTGGTTGTTTAATAAAGCATAGCTATAAAAAAATGACTTTAGAGAGAGAGGAAGGGAGAGGGAGAGAGAAACACGGATGTGAGAGAGAAACATCTGATCAGTTTCCTGCCGCACGCATCCCAACCTGAAACCTGGCCATGTGCCCTGACCTCGAATCAAACCAGTGACTTTGTGGTGCACGGGACGACATTCAACAAAGGTTACTTTTCATTAGAAAAGCCATGTGTGTTCATTGTAGAGTTTTTCATGGCTCCCTGATACTCAGTCGTATGGCTACGGCCACATTTATCCATCCTGCCTGTGGGGTTGGATGTTATTTCCAGCTCCCTTCCCTCTTGATCTTCTTTATGGAGGGCATGACCTTGCGCTGGCAGCTGGGCACCCCAGGAGTCAAACCTTCCCCTTTGCAGCTGGTAACTGGTGTTCTTCGGGGTTCGTCCAGCTAAAAGCTGCTGCCGAGGGCCCTGCTGAGGGTCAGCCTTTGTCTTTTGCCTAACCACTGTCCCCCTGGAATCCCCAGGTTGGGTTTTTCTCTTCGGTGGGTGGGTGTTGGTTCAGCTCCCTGGGGGACCGTGCTTTGGGTTCTGCAGGTGTCATGGAAACCCCCCAGCCCTGCCCAAGCCTGAGGAAGAAGGAGGGGAAAACATTTTCATAGCCAGACAAACAGGTATTTCCTGTCAAGTCCCCAACTGTCGGAGAAATCAGCCCCCCTTGGTAATTCAGAAGGAGGAGCCCCCCCCCACCCCATGCCACTCCCTGGCCACCCTTCCAGGACCAGAAACTCCCAGGATTGAATGAAAAGAGCACAACTGCTTTGTCCTGTAGAATTTCCTACCATAATGGAAACATTTTTTCTGCTCTTTCCAATATGGTAGCCGTTGGCCACATATGACTGGTGAGCCCTAGAAATGTGCCTAGTTTGAGTTGGGATGTGTTCTAGCTAAAACTATGCAGCAGATTTAGAAGACAAGATGAACCTAAAATGTAAAATACCTCAGTAATTTTCAATATTGATTTTGTATGCTTTATAACATACTGGAAGGGATATTTTGAATACGTTCGGTTAAATACAGTCTATCACCGAAATTGGTATCGTCTGTTTCTTTTATTAATGTGACTACTAGGAAATATAAAATTTCCTAAGGGACTAGCATTATACTGTTGTTGGACTGTATTGTTCTAGAACGTAGACCAGCAGCTGCTATCTTGCCCCCATGAGGGGCTGATTTGGCTTGGAGAGGAGAGAAGCGAAACCTACCTGGGCACCAGTACTCCCCCATGTGCCCTGTACCTCCTGCTCCCCTACCTGCCGCCTGGGTGAAGAAGGAGCAAGTGTCCCGGGGCTGAGTGCCCACGGTGGCAGCTGCCCTGGTAAGACCTCGGGGGTCTCGGGAACAGGAAGTCAGGCCACTTCTCATGGTCGGAGTGGCTGGGTTTGGGTGGACTTTGGGAGATGTGTACATGGGCTCAGGGGGGCCATACCGGACATGTTGTCATGAGTCCTGGCTAGAATCCTGGCTCTGGGCAGTTAGGATAATGACTACCATTGCTTGGGTGCCTGGGACGTGTCAAGCCCTGTGCTGAGCATTTTATCGTCCCTCTGAGTCCTCCCACCTGTGGGGAGGGGCCATGCTGCCCACTTTGCAGCTGAGGATCCCTGAGGGTCTAAGTAGCATACGGGCCAGGAGTCCTGCCGTGTGGTAATTGCCGGAGCTTACAGCGAGCCCCCTCTGACTCAAAGTCATGCTCTTTGCCCCACACCACTCCTCTGTGGGCCCAGCCCCTCTCTCTCCTCTGACTCTCTGTTTCCTGATGTAAACAAAGTAGGTGAAGGAGGAGCCAGGGGTACGATGTAGCTTTAGGGTCAGGGTAACATCCTAGAGAGAGGATATGTCACTTGTCTCCACCAGGCGCTCTGTCTTGTGTTAACTAAGACTTGGCCTGAAAAAAAGTTTTTTAAGTACTATATTTTTATTGATTTCAGAGAGGGAGAGAGAGATAGAAACATCAATGATGAGAGAATCATTGGTTGGCTGCCTCCTGCATGATCCCCACTGGAGATCAAGCCAGCAACCCGGGCATGTGCCCTGACTGGGAATTGAACTGGGGACTCTTCAGTCCACAGGCTGACACTCTGTCCATTGAGCCAAACCAGCTAGGGCTTGGCCTGAATTTTGGACAGATCCATTAGAGAACCCAGGTGCCCAGGGGCTGGGCAGCCAGTTCTGACGCCCCAATAGATCCCCTGTGGAAGGAGGGAAAACCCAGGCATCTGGGCACAACCCTGCTTCCTAGGCCAAGTGCCTTTGAAACACTGAATAAATATTGGTTAAAGAGGCCAGAATCTCATTAGGTGTGTGTTGGGGAGGAGGGGTGAAACCCAGACTTGGCCTCAGCCCCCTTTTCCAGCGTGCAGGGATGAGCAGATTTGGCTCACAGGTAGTGGGGTCCTCGCATAATCCCAGCTTGCGGCCTGCAAAGGCCAGCACCCTGCCCCCTTCCTCTTGGCATGCAGGGAATAGGTAGTCTCTGTCCACATCAATCCACCTGGGCCACTTCCTCTCCATCTGTTACACCCTGACCTGACATAACCTTGTGGTTTTCCCTTCTTCCATGGACTTCTGATCCTTTCTTCTGAGGACTGCGAATCATGGCAGAACCAACAGTCCGGGAGAACCATTCTGAAGGTGGCAGGGTTGCCCTCCACTACTGTCCTCCTAGGTCTCAGTGACCTTGTGCATGTCGCTTCACTCCGAGCCTCAGTTTGCTCATCTGTGAAAGGGGAGTGTTGGTGATAGTAAGACGCCCCGAAGAGCTGTGAGGATTAAATGAGATCCTGTGAAAGGGCTTGGTACGACACGTGACACCGGTGTGAGCGCCATTTTGGGTAGTCCCAGGGCCCTTTTTCAGACAAGATAGCATTGGGAAGAACCCGAGAGCTGGGGAAATCGGAGCCCTTACACTGAATAGCGGAGTAGCCTTGGCGTAAGGTAATCAGGTAACTTGACCTCCCAAGCCTCAGTGCCCTCGTCTGTGAAGTAGGGCTGTTGAGAAGGTTTGAGACGGGTCTGTGTGCCTGGCACTCGCACAGTAGGTGCTCAGTTGCCTCTTCTGCTCAGTGCTTGAGCAGTGCTATGATTTGCTTGGCTGAAGGCTGTCCAGCGAATGCTTGTCTGACTTCTTTTTAAAGTGTACAAATACCACTTCCTGGCTCAATTCTTAGCAGCAATGGGTTTTAATTCTCTTATGAGCCTCATTTTGGGCCGGCATTATTCCTTTTTCATTTTTATTTTTAACTGTTTATATTGCAAAATGTAACATAGAAAAGTACACCAAACATAAAAGTAAAGCTTAGTGAATTTTCACAAAGTGAACACCCTTGTAATCATTTGCCAGACCAAGAAATGGACCCTGCCAACACCCAGGAGTCTCCCTCATCATAACTCCTTCCCTTACGACCAAAAGTAACCCTGGCCTGACTCATAGTAGTCACTTCCTTGCTTCTTAAAACAATTACGTCACCACTAATATTCATTCCTAAGCGCTACAATGTAGTTTTGCCTGTTTTTTGAAATTCCTGTAAGGAGAATTATACTGTATCCTTTAGTGTCTGGCTTCTTTTGCTCAAATTGTGAAATGCATGCGTTTTTTGTTGCACGTAGCTGTTGTTTATTCACCTTCATTGCTGTGTATTAATTGCTCCATGGAATGATTAGCACACGTTTTGTATCTATTCTGTTGATGGACATTGGGTTTGTTTACAGTTTGGGAATATTACTAAAAAGGCCGCCACGATTATTGTTAGACGTGTTTCTTGGTGATCCTTGGTGTGTGTGCATGTGCGCATGTCCACCAGTTTTCTGTCGGGGAACCTGGCATTGGGCTCACAGCGTCTCGTTCTGTCTTCACGTTGGGCCTTGGGAGCATATAGGGAGGGTTGACTTAGCAAGTATGGGAAGGTTGCTCAGTGTCCTGCCTCTGTATCCCTGCCTCTGAGCTCTTTCTGGGGCCACATCACCTTGCAGGTGTGGGAATTAGATCCTCAAGCTTGTTGCTGCACATGGATGGCTGTAGGGAGGCTGTGCGTGCTGTGTGGCGGGCTGGTCAGGAGGGTGAACAGGCAGTGTTGGGGGCACAGCCTGTTCATCACAGTCCTCCGGGTGGGCCTGGCTGCCCAGCCCCTTTGAGCTTCGGTGTCTGCCTGCAGCATTTTCTCCTGAGCAGTGGGGCCCTTCGAGCCTATTGAGTGGAGGATGGTCAGGAAGGCTGAGGCCTCAGCCGGGTCTCCTGGCCGCTGCTTGTGGTGTGCAGCTAAGCTTTTAATGTGTTTTCATAACCAAAGCAGAAAGGTCCCATTGTGGCACTAACGCCTTTGCCATAAAGCGCTTTTTGTTTCTTCACAAAATTCCAAGTTGCAAAAGCAAGTCAGCTTAGCACAGACACAATGCCAATTAATGGCCATTTGCCACTGGCAGCAGCGAAGCAGGCTCCTCGTAATAAGTAATGGTTGGCCAGTCTGTGTTTTATTGGGACACCCCAAAGCACAAAAATACTTTTCAGGCTGCTTGTGGGTGCACAGTAAGATATTAGGAGTCATTTTCATCACCCTGGAATTATAATCTGGTATTAATGTGTCCATTAGGGTTCATTTGGCTTCATGTTTAGAAAATCCAAATAACACCAAGTTAAACAAGTAAGGGAGTTATTTTCTCCTGAATCCAGAAATCCGGAGGCAGGCAGTCCTAGGCCACATGCTGACTCCTACCTCTGTGCTCTGTTATCCTCAGCACATGACCGGTTCCCTCATGCTCTCAGAATGGCTGCTGTGTCTGTAGGCTTCACATCTGCATTCCAGGCAGGCGGAAGGGGAGAGGAAACCTGGCTTTTTCCAACAGACTCCCATCTATTTTAATGAGGGAAACTAGCTTCCTGGGAACTGTGCAATAGGCTTCCCCTCACATTTCACTGGCTAGAATGGGGTCTCGTGGCAACCACTGGTCACTAAAATAAGGAATACCTGAAGGTCAGGAAGAAGGGGAGAGCGGACATGGGAAGGCAGCTATAATTTACTAGAGAGTGGAGGGAACAGGTCATTTCATATAAAGTGAATTTCCTTGGTAGCAAATTTATTTCTATGAGCATGAAAACCTGGTTTTGTCAAATTAAGGCAGCAACCAAAGGAGAAAATCAGGAAAAAGTAGCTGTGTGACTTTGGGATAGTTACCTAATCTCTCTGTGTCTATTTCCTCATCTGTAAAAGGGGAATAATAGTAATTGTCTTGGAGTCATTATAAGAAATAAATGTGAATGAGTTAAGAAATGGAATAGTGCCTACCACATGGTAAATGCTCCATAAAACTATGATTATTCATATTGTCATCATTATCATAGATGGGAATCTGTTCACTGTGGGATTGGGCCACCCTAGGAAAGTGTTTGGAAAGACACCTGAGCCATATGTACCTGATGACAGAGACAGATCTATTGTTGGGACAACACGGACAGATGTCTCAGTGTGTCTTTGCCCTTGTTCTCTTCCTGTGACAGTGCAGAGCGCAATTTCTTTTGTCCTTCCTTCCTCCTAATACTTTTATATCTCATATTAAAACTAACATACACTTATTGTGGAAAATTTGAGAAACAAAAGCGTAAAAGGAAAATTTAAATCATTCTTAAAAACATATACATGTGTGTGTGTGTGTGTGTGTGTGTGTGTGTGTGTGTCTGTATGTGTGTGTGTGTCTGTGTGTGTGTGTCTGTGTGTGTGTGTGTGTCTGTGTGTGTGTGTGTGTCTGTGTGTGTGTGTGTGTGTATGGGGAGGGGGAAGGGTATCAGTCTTTCCTGGGGGGCAGGAAGGTGGGAAGATGGGGGGGGGGTGTTTGTAGCCCAAAGGCTTTGCAGGGGGAAGTCATTCCAGGCCAGGGAGCCTTCGGAGCAAGGACCTGGAGGTGTGAAACAGCTTGCAGGATTAGGTTAGCAGAGCAGCTAGATGAAGCAATAGCCACACCTTTTCATTTCTCAAAGCATTTAATACTAGGCGGGAAGCTGCACTTGTGAAATTTGGCATGAACTTTATAACATTCTTGAAGTAAAAAGAAAAGGTCAAAGGTTCTGAAAACACCCGGCCCTGGCCGGAAGGTTCAATTGGTTAGAGTGTCATTCTGATACGCCAAGGTTGCGGGTTCGATCTCCAGTCAGGGTACATATGAGAACCAACCAATAAATGCATAAATAAGTGGAACAACAAATTGATGTCTCTCTCTCTCTCTCTCCCCCACACACATCCCCCTTTCATCTCTCTAAAATCAATCAATCAATCAAAACTGAAGAAAAGCAAGCACCTGAAAGTTTTCTTCCTGTACTTTCTCTGGGAAGTGTAGGTTTCCCCCCAGCACATCGTAAAAGTAGTTTCTAGTAATTCTGGTGTTGGCCATCCATCAGTTGGGGACCTAGAGCCTGCTCTTGCTGGGCCCTCACAATGTATGGAGGGAGGTGGACATCTACGTTAATAATTGATGTTCTGTGCTGACGGGTCCTATGGGAAAGTGAAGGCAGGATCAAGAATGCTGTCAGCAAGAGTGCGGAAAGCTTAAGACTGTGATGCTCAAAGGGGAGGAAAAGTGTATCAGGATCCCCTTCTTCTCCAAAAAGGGCGTAGTGGTGACGGGAAAGTTCCACACCCCTCGGTTGTGCTGCCGTGGCAGAAAGGCTGACAAGAGCCTTCAAGGGAACAGCCCTCCCCCGGGGCCTGCACTGGCTGGGCACTGTGGTTCCGCACGAGGATCATTAACCCTGTGCAGCATTTCAGAGCGAGAGCATTGTGGCACAGGTGTTGGGTGATTTGTCCAGGTCACGTTGCCTGGAAGTGGCTGGGCTGGCATTTCCTACAGGCACACTTGACCCTGAAACCTTGGGCTGCAAAACTCACCTCTGGCTGCTGGGGTGGGGGTGGGGGAGGGGGTGGGGCTGGGCGGGGGGGGGGGGGGGTGGGTTGAGGGGAGGGGAGGAATGCCTGACCAGACAATGGCTTATGGTCAGCAGTAGAGACCCTGGCTGTGGTTCCTAGGCAGAGGGGCAGCCCTGGTGACTTGGAACTGAGATTTTGTTGAATCAAAATAGTAAATCACCTGGATGCCCCACCCCCTAATCTCCAATAGCTCTAACCCTTCAGACATGGGGATCTGGGAGTTGCTGCCCTTCTCTTTGCCCTGGTTTCCCACTCTCCAGACACAGGCCCTATGGCTCAAGTGTGGGGCAATGTTGGGGTTGAATCAGGTACCCATAGGGCTTCTCGAGGCAGGAGGACAGGAAATCTTCCAGGTTGAGTTCAGCAGCATTCTTCCCACTCCCATTTCACAGCTGAGGAAATCGAGGCTCATTGAACCCCAAGCATTTGGCCTCTGTGGTGTCAGCAGGATTTCCTCTCTGACTTCCTGGCTGCGGCAGGTTTGATGCCAAAAACACGTAACTGGGATGATGATGTTTAGTCTGTGCCACGCTGAAAGTCCCAGGACTCCAGCTGCCTGTCCCTGACGAGACCTCCTCTGCATGGCCTTGCCTTGGAACCCGGACCACGGTGAGAGCCAAGGTTCCTGCTCTGTGCCCGCAGTGTGCGAGTGTCTTTGACATGGTTAACACCAAACTGAATGGCCCTGGCCGGTGGCTCAGTTGATTGGAGCATCGTCCCCTTACACCAAAAAGGTTGCAGGTTTGATTCCCTGTCGGGGTATGTCTAGGAGGCAACCGACGGATGTTTCACTCTCACATCGATGTTTCTCTTTCTCTCCCTCCCTTCCCCTCTCTGAAAAATAAATGAAAACATACGCTTGGATGAGAATTAAAATAAATAAAATGAATGAAACAGAAAAGCAGGAGTGCTATTGAGCTTTAATTTTTTTTTTTAAACCCTAGACCTGGAGCGGGGTCTGGGCAGTGGCCAGGGATTCAGAATCAAAGACCAAAGGGAAGTGTGTGGCACGGGCTTTGAATCTGGGAGAAGCTCTTCCTCCAGGGGAGACTCAGTTTCCCCATCTGGGAATGGGAATGGTAACACTGACCCCCTCTGGGCTGCTGCGAGATAATGGGTGCAAGGCAGCCTGAGGTCTCCATCATGGCAAGCGATGGGGCTTTGCAGATGGGAAAAGGGAATGAACCCAGAGCTGATGTCAGGCCCTTGGCCCAGCTCTTTTTTCCTAATTATTTCATTTCACCCCTCCCCCCTCCTCTGAGGTAGGGGGCACTGTGCAGACACGGAGACGAGGTTCTGAGAAGCTACCAGACATGCTCAAGTTCACAAAGCAAGTGTGACTCCCAAATTCTTTCCACTTCAGCATGACAAGATTTCCATTCCTATAGAACTGCAGCGCAGGGATTCAGGTCCCACCCTGGCAGGCATGCCTGGATCTAGGTGGTGTCTGTGTCTTGTTATGGGCCAGGCAGTAGTAGCTGAACGCAGTAGGTAAATATCGTCCTTCCACGGTTCACGTGCCTGTGGATGGGGGAGAATTAAGTTTCCCCCCTTCCTGGGCATTAACTTTGGAAAGAAAGCTTAAACCTCTGAATTTGTGGCCGACAGTGTGGTCAGAAACTCCATGAGTTCGGAAGGGCTTTGGCCCGTGCCTGGCCCACACTAAGTGCTGTGCCCACTAAGTGTTGGTTCGATAAAATGAACGTAAATAAATAAGTAAAATGCTCATCACACCTCCATTGGCCCCGAAGTCTCCTAGCCTCGGCCCGCTTTTCCATGCTGAGCACGGACAATGGAGCTTTGTTCGCCTGCCGTTGTCTGCAAGCGGCCTCTCCATGGCTGACTCACAGGCAGGAGGCCGGGCTGTGCCTGCCCAAGTCTCACAGGCCCCGGCTATCTCCCTCTCCTGCTGTTTTGCACCAGGGGCTCCCCGAGGGAGAGGTGACCTCCTGTTAGTGACCGGAGGGGACGCTGCCTCACCCAGGGTTTCTCTTAATGGACAAAGGAGAGAGCGAGACCCTCCCTTAGGAAGCAGGTAGGTGGGGGAGAGCTTTTGGATCCGGTGTGATTCCCTGTTTGCCTGTCTTTGTCACTGGACTCGGAGAATTCAGCCTTAAATCATTCCATGCCTGTGAGAAGAAGACTGGTACTTCGGGGCTGTGTGGCCTCTGCTTCTGACCCGGGCAGGTTCTGGGTCAGCCTGTGAAGTGGGATGCCGGGCCCTCTAGTCCTGGGAACATTGTTGACAACAGCGGCTCTTAACTCTCGCTGTTTGAATCACCTGTCGTGCTTTGCAAACATACTGGTGTTTGGGGAAATAGCCTCTGACAAGTATCTCTAGGGTGGGTGCTGGCCTGGGCATCTCTCTTCCTATATTCCCTCCTGGTGGCTCTGGTACACAGGGAGGCTGAGAAAGCCAGGTTAGCATGCGAGAGCTCGGGGCTGCTCTGCATTGCTCGTCGCAGCCTGTAGTTTGCCCATGAGAAGGGCGGTGAGTTACAGCAGAGGACTCTCTGGTAGAGGCCCATTGGACTAGAACCAGATCCCTGTTAAGGAGCTCAGGGCTTTCCCCCTAAAACACTGACTGCTGCCTGGTTACTCCTCATGTTCGCCGTTGGGGGAAAGGAAGGCAGCTGTTTGGGATTGTGATGTTGGTAGTAAAATGGCCACTCCTGCCCTGGCCTGTGTGGCTCAGTGGTAGAGCGTCGGCCCAAGCACGGAAGGGTCATGGGTTTGATTCCTGGTCAAGGGCATGCACCTGGGCTGCAGGTTCATTGCTGTCCCCGGTCAGGGCGAGTGTGGGAGGCAAGCAATCCATGTGTCTCTCTCACACGTTTCTTCCCGCCCCCCTCCACTCTCCCTAAAAATCAATGGAAAAAATATCCTCAGATGAGAATGAACAAAACAAACAAACTAAATGTCCACTCCTCACCCATGCTGGTCGGGAGACCAAGCTTAGCATCCCTTCATCCAGGGAGACTTGTCAGAAGCCCCCAGTTAAGGCTTAATCTTTTCGTTTTCCAGGTTCCCTGTATCTCGCACATGATTCACCAATGCATCTTCTCACATAGCATCGCAATGGTTTATTTTCTAGGCTGTGAACTCCCTGGGGCAGCTTCTGGGTACTAGCCGTCCTTACCGACTAGTGCCTGGACAGAGCAGGCGTTCAGTAGATGTTTGTGGAGTGGGAGGGTGGCTCCCTGTCCAGGAGTGTTCTGTCACTCTTCTGAGCCCCTGGGTTCATGGGTGAAGGCTAGCCACCCTCTGCATTTGAGGCAAGTCCAGATGAAAAGTTCATGGCCAGGCAGAATCAGGAAAAACAGGACTGGGAAGGGGCTGTGGACTGGATTTTGGGAGGAGTTGCTTACCTGAAAATAAACAACTACGGCTCCTCCCCTCCCCTCCCAACCCCCCAGCCCAGCTCCCTTTCCAGTGTACGTGTCACAACTGGAATTTGGCTTGTGTTTGGAAATAAACAAGTTGGCCCCTCTCTCTGCCTGGGACTTTCCTTTATCAGGAGACACTCACAAGCCACCACCCGAGAGGAGGTGTTTCTTTCCAGCAGCGGGTGAACTCTGGGGAGAAGAGGGAGGGCTGGTGGCGGGTCAGACACTGATCAATTGTCCTCTTCTGTCTTCAAGTTGGTATTTGGATGTTGGTATTTGGGGAGGACTCGAGGGAGTGGGCTTGATATGAAGGATTTGGGGGTGGATGCAGAGGACTTTTTTTTTTTTTTAATTTCAAATGCTGCGGGAGGAAAAAGAGTCTGTATCTGTCTTGAGGGAGATGTGATAGAGGGAGGAGGATGCGTGCACCCACTCTGAATGTTGGCAACTCCGCTAGATTGCTTTCTGCAGGGCGGCCCATCCTCAAGTAGCAGCCTGCAGGCTTTTGGGGAGAGAAGCTCAGGCTGAAGGCATTCCTATGTTTCTGCTGTAGCTAATTCAGAGTATTAAGATGAGAGAATGAGTGTAAGAGCAAGTGTCCTGCCATCATATGTTAGGTAGGAACTGGCATGGCAGGGGGAAGCCCCCTCTCTCACCCAGGGCTGGGGGTTGGGATGCCAACTGGTAGAGCTACTGCTCAAGACAAAGTTGACTCTATCTGATCAAGTTAAGGATGCACATGCCCTACAGCCAGCAATTTCACTGTTATCTATACCAGGAAACTACCCCCTGGGTGCTCAAGGAATCGATAAGGATGTGCATATTTGGTTATGTAAAGCTGTCAGCACAGAAATCTGTCAATCAATGATGGTGTATTGATATAATGTAGAACTAGTCAGAGTTACATGCATTAGCCTGGCTACATTTAAGAAAACCCCTTGACCAAGACTAGGAATGTAAGGAGATTGCTTTGGATGGAATAGTAGTTAAAATCAAGTTTGGCTTCATGCACATTATCAGCAAAGTAAAGTAACAGTGACTCAAACAAGTTAAATTTTTTTACATATAAAAGAAGTCTGGAGGTAAAGTAGCCCAGGGTTGGTGTAGTGGATGGTCTGAGCCAACCCTTATTCTCTCTTGCCTTTGGTAATTGATCCTGGGTAATTGATTTTCCTCTGCTTCTTTAACCACTGCTGGAGAAAACGGAAGGTGAGGCAGGTTGAGGCCATTTAAAGTTTGGGGTCTTAACGTTCCTATTGCTTAGCAGCTCTTTTACTTGCTCTTACCTCACTGCTTGGTTTACCCAGAGGCCATCCACTACACCAACCCTGGGCTACTTACTTCTTTTATGTGTAAAAAAACTTAACTTGTGTGAGTCACTGTTACTTTACTCTGCTGATATTGTGCAATTACCCAGAGGCACACCCAGTTCATTCCTCTGCCATTCCTTGCCCTCATGTTCTCAGATAGCTGCTAAAGCTCCAGCTATCACATCAATCCAGGCAGTGGATGGATGAAGGGCTGGAGGAAGGAAGTGCTCTTTAAATCTTCTTCCTGAAATTAACCCGTGGCACTTTCATTTACATATCATTGTCCAGATGCTAGTCATAGAGCTACACCTAGCTGCAAGGGAGGATAGAAATGGGCCAACTAAACATCAGCATTCTGTTAGGAAGAATGGAGATTGGGAGGTGGGAGGCAACCAGATGATGAAAGGCAGGAGAGAATAGGTTGGCTCAGATCTGTTGAGTCAGGCCATTCATTTGGGAGTTGGATAGAAGGGTCTGGAGCTTGTGAGAGGGGTGGGGTTCAGAGTTTCTGGTTCAGGAGGCATCAATGCACAGTGGCAATGGGAGTCCTGGGAAGAAGGCTGCTGAGCTGTCAAGAGATAGAGGACAACTGGGAACCAGGAGCAGAAACGTGAGGGAGGAGGAGAGACCCCCTGTGCTAATGCCCTGGTGAGGTCAAGCAGGATGAGTGTAGACATGAGAAACTGAGAGTCTGGGGGTACTGCAAGAGCTGTTTCAGTCAAGTGGAGAGATGGAGCTGATGGAGGAGCAAGTGAAGAAGTAAACAGCTGAGAGAATGTCTCAAGACCTTTGGGCCTGAAGGGAAGGAGAGAGAAATTGGTGGAAAAGTGTTTTCTTAAGTCAAGAAAGACTTGGATGACAGTTTGGAGGCTGTAGGACAGCTAGACCCCCTGTCCCCCAGCTGCCTTCAGAGGGAAGGAGGTGACCACAGGAGGCGGTGAGTTCCCGGGGGAAGGAGGAGGCAAGTTGAGGTCAATGGCCTCCACTGTCTCTGTATAGGGGCTGGTAGAGTGGGAAACCAGTGAGACCCAGGAACTGGGGAAGACCAAGCAGTTCAGTAGGAGCAAGTAAAAGAACTGCTAAGCAATAGCAAAGTTAAAACCCCAAACTTTAAATGGCTTCAACCTTTTCTCCAGTAGTGGTTACAGAAGCAGAGGAGAATCAATTACACAGGATCAAGAGGCACACGGGCTGGGGGTCCCCAGGTGTAGGACAGGGGTGATGGTGTGGAGTTCAGGAAAGGTTCGATTATACTTGGTGTACTCTGTCCTGAATGGCAGAAAAGGATGGAACACATTTTATAAATAAGACGCACCTCATTTTATTGCACTTACCTTTATTGCACTTCACAAACGTCGCGTTGGTTGCAAATCGAAGACAAGGCCTTCCGCCAGCAAAAAGTTATGACTCGCGTTGTTGCCGTGGTCTGGAACTGAACCCTCGGTGTCGCTGAGGTTTGACTGTGTTCCCAGTAGAAATGCTGAAAATGCTGAAAAGCTGTGACCCATGCAGGTGTAAATGGCAGAGCATTTTCCCACCATTGCTGAAAATCTCATCATCCGGGAACTGGTGCCTCTGTGCACCTTGGCATGCATTAGTTTGCAGGCCACTTACTGAATGTTAAGCTATACTCACTTGTTCCTTGGGAGCCAGGTGGGCCGGCTTAAAATCTCAGCTCTGCCTCTTCCTAGCTGAATGATTTTGGATGGGATAACGTACAGTCAAGCAGGTTGTACACGGCACAAAGGGTGAGAGGATGCTGAAATCCAGACTTCCCCATCTGCCAGGCATGCGCTCTGTGTGTGCCTGTGCTGTGCTCCGCCGAGGAAGAGGCACTCTCTTCCAGCTTGCACAGAAGCATGTATGTGCTGGTTCTGGCCCTGACCTTGGGCAACTTATTCTCTCTGTTCCTGTTCCTTCCGGTGCAAAGATAAATGAGTTACCACATGTAAAGCGCTCGGAACTGTGCCTGGCACATGGTAAGCACCCTATAAGGATTAGCTGCTCTGATTATATAGATTTGGGGAGTGAGCCGAATCTCTTTATCTGAAGGCTTATCTTGGGTGAGTTTACCAAAGCCTATCATTCAAGAGGGGCTGGGGCTCTCCACTGCTTACAGTTTGGCCACTGAGCTTGCATTTCTTTCTAAAGGATTCTTTCCAAACCTTAAGCCTTTTCCAGGGTGCAGCTGCTTATTTTTAAGGCAGCTGACCTGGGCATTTCTGGTGCTTTCTTCATCTGAAAGAGGATGGGGTGATTTGGGCCAAGGATACCCAAGGTAGGCTGGTAAGACTTGTTGAGAATTTTGCCTCAGTTCTCTCTGTAAGTGTCGGACTGGAGAAATATAAGGGGGTTCCAGGGAGAATGAGAGCTGCACTGTTCAATCCAGGATTGTTTCCATGGGAGGTGGGGCCTTGTCCCTATGGCACGCAGGTCTGCTCAGGAGCTGGAACCTGACTTCGTATCCATTTCCTCATTTTGGACCCACATCAGGCCGTGTAAGAAGCAAGAGAACAACCTCATTGTCTTAGGCTCCAACCAAATGCTTCCTCTAGTCATCACCATCTTTAGAAGAGAGAAATTTTCATATCCTCGTGATTTCTTTTTAGTACAGATATCTTTTCATAGTTGAAGTATTTCTGACATTGAGATGCACTGTTCATTAGCTTTAATGTAACACTTGTGTGTTTTCCCAAAATGCTCTTTTTATGTTGATGGCGTTATCTTATAAATGAAAATCCCTACCTCAGCTGTGTGCATCCATGAATTTGGTTTTCTTGGTCAGAGAAAGGGCTCTAACTTTATTAACTTGCGAGAGAGGGGATGGGGGCCCCTGGCCAGTGGGTAAGTGAACCCAGTCTGTGAAGAACACTGGAGCTCAGAGTGGTTCGGCTATTGGTTACAAGGCACACAGCTAGAGAAGGACGGGGCCAGGATTTGAGTCCCGCGCTGTCTGATCCTCAGGTTCAGCTCTCTCTCCTCCCCAGGCAGACTTGGATTCTTTCCTTCTGACTGTTGCTGTTTTCCGCCTGTGATGACCTGTTCTCCTCCCACTGAAATCCCACCTATTCTTCTGTCATTTTGAACAACATTATTTTGTGATTTTTAAAAAGGACACATGTTCTTTGTGGAAGATACAAAAAAAACATCAGAATAAGATCCTATATTTCCATTGTTTAAATTGGGATGTACTTATTTTTCCATAAAATATAAAGCGACCCTCATAAAGCTGAAAGAAGAGAAGTAATGCTTTAAAATAAAAAGGAAGGATACCTTGGGCTCATACTGTAAAGGTCGTTTTCTTACCTCGAGTTGTTAACTTGCTGTAATATCATGGCCATTGCCCAGGTCATTAACTATTCTGTGGAAAAGGGATTTTTTACTAGCTGCATAGTCTCAGCTGCATAAACACACCAGAATTCAGTTGCCCACTTCCCCCTGGTTGGCTATTTTAAGTTACACTTCCTCGAAGAACCTTATGCCCATGCTTAATTGTGTCTGTAGGATAGATCCCTAGCACTACAGGGATCTATCCTACAGTGGAATCTCCGGCTCAGAGGGACGACACATTGTAAAGCCGCACCCGCAGTGTCTCCTTTCTCAACTGCCCAGCACGCCCACCCCGCGCAGCCCACACCCGGGACCATTTGGAGTGGCTCCACCAGCATCGCCAACTCCATGCGTTTTCATTTTGCATTTCCTGGCTCATTATAAGGTGGAGAAGTTTGTTGTGATTGCTTGCCTCTGTTGCTTCCCCCCCCCCTTTTTTTTTTTTTTTGTTTAAATATATTTTATTGACTTTTTACAGAGACGAAGGGAGAGAGAGAGTTAGAAACATCGATGAGAGAGAAATATCGATCAGCTGCCTCCTGTACACCTCCTACTGGGGATGTGCCCACAACCCAGGTACATGCCCTTGACCGGAATCGAACCTGGGACCTTTCAGGCCGAGGCTGACGCTCTATCCACTGAGCCACACCGGCTTCGGCTGTTGCTTCCCTTTGACATAAGTGTGTATATGCCTTTGGCCTGTCTGCCTGACCCTTTTATGGACTCCTGCTCGTTCTTCAGGGCCCAATTCAAAGCCCACCTTTGCCATGAGCCGTTTTCTTGCTACCTGTTGTTTCTCTGAAGCCGGAAGTTGTTTTTCTTTTCCCCTCTGAATTCTCACAGCGGCTTGTGTCTTAGAGCAGCTAGTCAAGTACCCTTACATTGTAACTTGATAGCCTCTGCTATACTCTAGTCCTCTAGGGTGGGAAATGGGTCTTACTCATTTCTGTATTAACTGGAGGACTTGGCACAGTTCTGGGTAGCTGTTCTTGGATGGATGGACGGATGGAATGACTGATGGACGGACAGACGGACGTATACTGTTTAAAAAAATTGCCACAGTGACTCTAATACCACCTTATCAAATTGTTTTCTTTCGCTCCTTTCTGAATCAGGGAGGTTTTGCTCTATCCAAGATCCAGCAGGGCAGGGGAAGTAACCAGCCATGCTAGGCTTTGTGGGAAGGCTGGGCAGGGTGGCCCTGAGCAGGGCTCTATTTCACTTAGGATATGGACATTGGCTACCTACCCAGACTTTTCTGCCCTTGCCAGAAGAGAATCACCGCCACCCTCCATTTCCCTCTTTTGACAATTTAAAATGTGTTGTTATTACTAATCGCCTCATAACGCCAGGACACGGTAATTGTGGAGCACTTGGAAGTCAGAAACAGAAGAAGACGGCGGTCACCTGTCGCTCTCCCACTCACTGCGGTTGACATTTCTGCCATGTTTCCCTTTAGGTGCATTTTCTTGGCAAAACTGTTTTAGGTGATTTCCTCCGTAGAGTAGCGTGTAGTTCTTTTGTCCTGCCTTTGTCACGCAACGGGATAACACAAAAAACGTCTCCATGCTTTTGTAAACGTGACCGGGTTTTCGTAATGTTTTACCGTAACCTAGACAGCCCTGTTTTAGTGTTGCATCTTGGGGTTGCTCTCTCTGTGTCTCTCTCACCAACAGGACTGGACCAGCTTGTGCAGTTTACTGGTTGCTTCTTTAGCTGCACCCAGACCAGCCCTTCCCCCTCATTCTCCGACCTCTGAGGCTGGTGACCCGCTTTGCCTCTTGCTTTGTGTTTCTCAGTATCTGTGTGTAGCAACATGTTGAGTAATGGCTTCCTTTTTCAGAAAGAAAACTCAAGTGCTAGGGCCTCGAGGAGGCCACCTAAGAGTGTGCTATCATTGCCCTGGAGTTTGGGGCCTTGGGCCAGTCTTTCCTCTCCTCCTAGGCCCAGGACTGCAGAGGGTTCAAAGGGGTGGCAGGGGGGAGGCCGAACCTTTGGAGGGGCCACAGGCCTCGGACCCCGGCAGAGCTGCTGTGCTCGACAGTGAGCTCTGGTCACGCTCTCCAGGGCCCCGTAGGAGTTGATAGTAAACACCTGGGTCTTTTTCCTAGCTGGCCCCAGACTTGGGTCCTGCATGGCAGATCTGCTCCTGCATTTCCTGGGCACCTCCTGTCCTACAGGGTCTGCTGGGTGGGGCAACATCCTTTTCCCCAGGAGGCTGCCAGTTCAATTCCCAGTCAAGGGCACATGCCCAGATTGTGGATTTGATCCCCAGTGGGGGGCGCACAGGGGGCAGCCAATCGATATTGCCCTTTCACATTGATATTTCTCTCTCGCTCTCCCGGTATCTCTAAAAATCAATAAACAGTTGTTTAAAAAAAATAAAATAAAAGAGCTGGTCAGGGCATGCCACTGAACTCCTGCAGCTAGCTGTCCCCGCTGAGGGACTACGGTTACGAAGGCCACATGGCCTAATCGTCCAGGGCTGGTACCATGGAGCAACACTGCTGGCTTCACTTCCTGCCCCTGACAATGACTTTGTCTCTGTCTTACTTTCATCCCCACGTGGGGATAATAATACCTCCCCCGATGAATGAGTGAGCATTTATAAACTTCTTTAAATAGCCCCCAATTTGCTAAATAAAAATAGGAAACCAGGGCTCAGCTCAGCTTCTTGCTCATGCAACAGGTTGGACCCAGGCCTCTGCCCTCCAGCATGAGAGGAAGAGCCTTGGACAGGAGCCAGGAGACAGGGGTCCGTCCTGACACTGCCTTCTTCGGACTTTCTGTGACTAAGGCTTTGCCTGGCCTGGGGCCCTAGTTTCTTCAGTTATTTCCATGGGATACTCATTACATGTGTGAGATGACCTTGAAGGCCCTTCTCGTCTTAGAACATTCTAGAATTTTGTGATTTAAAAGTATTTCAGATAATCGCAAGAATGGTCCCGATCTGCAAGGAGCCCTTCCTGGCTGGCATGGGTCCGGGCTCACTGCAAAGACAGCCGGCCAGAGATCTGGAGCCTTTAGGGTTTGTCAGGATTTTTCTCTGTGCAGGTGAGCTCTTCTCCATAGGAGGCTGAGTTGGAGTATCTGGGTCACCTAGGAATGGGCCGTGGGAAAGCCAGCCTCCTTGGGAATGTGAGACGTGTGCTGTCCTGCACGGCAGAGTGGGGCCTGAGGTGTGGGCTGCGTGCGCCTCTGCTCCCTGGGCCACAGGGTGCCCTTGGCCCGCAGAGCTCGCTGCTTGCCCTGAGGTCTTTCTGTGGGCGAAACTGGGTCTTATGCAAGAGTCTGTGTGTATCTCTACCTGGAGCTGTTTCATCAGAAATACTCAGAGCTCATGCGATCAGGGAGCCAGCAATAGGCTCTGCTCTGGTTCTTTCTGCGGACAGGTAGGATGGAGTAGGATGTGGCTGGCGGGCCCCTGGGCAGGGGAGCACTGTGCTGAGGAAGGAGACAGAGGCTGGTGGATTCTCGCTGGGCTTCCTCTGGGCCCCCACGCCTCCTGGCAGGTGGCAGAGCTTCACTTGGATTTGTGCGCTGTGTCAGCGATGTGTTCATCTGCACAGTGGGGAGGGTCCTTGTCTGAATGGTGGGTTTGGGGTGAGGTGCCAACTATAAGGCCAAGTCCAGTGCCTCGAGTGGGGAGGTGCAGCACGGGTCAGACCCTCCTGGGTTGAAGTTGGCTCTGGCATGTACCAGCTGGATAACCTTGGGTCCTCCTTTGTCAATAAGGATCCCCATACCAAGATGCCCAATGCTGGCCTGGCTCACAGTGGGTGTCCCAAAACACACCAGTCACACAAGGCGGTAATAGAGCCCGTGGTTAGAGCATGAATTCAGCAGTTAAACCTCTTGGGTTCACATTCTCATCCTGCCACTGATTAGCTGTATGACTTGGAACTGCTCCTTGTCCTCGGTGTACCCCTCTGTAAAATGGGAGTAGTGTTGGGGCCTCTCTCACAGGTTTGTTATGAGGATTAAAGGGACTTAATTGAATATACATGAAGCATGTAAAACAATGTCTTGTCAGTGTTAGCTGTCACCTAATTTCTTCAGTAAGTTGTGGTGACTTGATTTCTTGGGAGGTTAGCAGCCCACCTGTTCTATTTATTTTGAAATGGAGCCCCTCTCGGCTCAGTGAGAACTTATCCAGGGTGGCAGAGGTGTGTGCATTGTTGCATGTTTGTGTAAGTGTGTGTGTGTGTGTGTGTGTGTGTCTTTCTTTGAGCTGTGTCACTCCTGCCCAGGCCTGGAGAACAGCTCCTGTTACAGCCCGTGTGCCAGGCCTCGAGCCCGACCCTCCCAGGCTCTCCTCGGCTTGCTTCCTCAGGTTGCGTGCATCTTAATAGCTGTCTTGTTTGCCTGGCTCTTCTGCTTAGTCTGCTGGCAGGGCTCCTGTTGCACAGTCTGGCTTGTGTGTTGGCCTGCTCTTGACCCCCCAGGGATAAAGCAAGGTTTAAGGAGGCCATCCTTTGAGGTGAGTGTGTTCTAGCCTTGCCTGACCTCTTGCTCCTTTTCAAGGAACTCATGAGAATAGCATGGGACTTGCTATTTATTCATGCACTCATTCGGGAAGAATCTTAAAGCAATAAACAAGTCAGAATTTAACTGCTTTCAAAGATGACAAGATATTGGAATTTTCGTGATAAAGACGGCTAATGATGTGTGTTGACAATCTAGTGCTAAGCACTTTACATTTCCCTCCCATGAAGGTGGTACTAGCCTCTCCCTCACTCCCATTTTACAGACAAGGAAACTGAGGCATGTGAAGGTTAACTTAATCCAAGTTAAGGCAACTGGACAGCACCCAGGAATTTGAATGCATGTCTGTTGGACTCTATGCCTGAGCACCTGACCGTCCTGCTCAGTACCGCTTCTGGCTGGCATTCCTGGAATAGCTTGTCAGTGACATTCTGTTATCTGAGCCCTCTCTCACTCTATAATTACAGTCTTGGTGATATGAGTCCAATACAGCTGTGTAAACTGAGGTGCCCCTGGGCGCAGGGGGGGAAATTCTGTCGTCTTTTGGTCTCTGTGTTAGAGAGGGTGGTCCCGCTTTTCTTTCCCAGAGCTGACATCTCCTCAACCCCACCGCAGTTTCATTTCCAAACCCCATATTTCCTTACCTTCCTCTGCCCAGCTTAAATGGTCTCTTTAAAAGAGATCTTTGAAGATTACGTAGTGAAGAAGGTCATGGGTAATGGACTGGCCTTCAGGAGGCTCTCTTCCCCAAGAGGCGTCTGAGGGGTCCGCCCCCAGGAGGCTCTCTTCCCCAAGAGGCGTCTGAGGGGTCCCCAGCGGGGCGTGACCTCGGTGGGACTCAGTGCTTCAAGAATGCTGGGTTTTAACCTAGTAACTTAAAATCATGCTGTCCACTCCTGGGGTTAGGGATGGAGGAGGGTAGCTCTTGCTCAGAGTTGCTTATTTCTATAAACTGGTTGTTCTGTTCCACGGGGCGCCTGCAGACGAGTCAACAGATCAATAGCCGGCACCTGCATTCGGACACTCTCCCTGTCAGCTGTCAAAGCCCTGGCCTTTCCCACGATTAAGGCCACAGAGAAGGGTGATGGTTGCGAAGTGTTGCTGGGCGCCTCGCACGCCAGCTGCTGGACGACATGCATTATGTTATTCTGTGTTCACAGAGATCTTTTGAGTCTGGTCTTTCCCCCTCATTTATAACAGAGGAAATAAAGGCTCAGGGACATTCTGTCCATTACCCACAGTTCCTTAGCTGGTACTTGGATCTTTCTGATTAAGATATAGGGAGACCTCTCTCTGTCTCTGTCTCTGTCTCTGTCTCTGTCTCTGTCTCTCTCTCTCTCTCTCTCTCACACACACACACACACACTCACACACACTCTACCTTGGGCAGGCCCACTCTCCTTTGATGAAGTAGCATGTTTCCTGTACGTATGGGTTAGAGAGGGCTGGACAGAACCAGCAGCCCCCGGCTGGCTGGAGAAGGCTCCTCTTGGGTCTAGCCACTCTGGCAAATGCTGCCTTTCTCCAGCCCTACCTCTGGGGGCTGCCTGGAAGAGTTGGAGATGGAACTGTCTTCAGAGCAGTGGCTTTTGCTCTTGGCAGGTGCAGGGTTCCCCTCTGCCTGGGGAGGGGAAGGGGCAGAGCTCAGGTCTGGGCTGGGAGCTAGCTGCCTGTGGGTTGAGGTGCCTTTGCCAAGTTGGACCTTCAGCCAAGGGCTTCTGACAGATAGCCGACCCTCTCTGCCACGAAGTGCCGGGTCTTAGTGAATAAGACAAACAGTGTCTGCCCTGTTTGTTGGCTCATTTGCTGGAGAAAGTCAGCTCTTCAGCTTCCTGCATTCCAGGGTGCTAGAATGCCAGAAATTCCCTGGACCAGCAAGCAGGGAAGTCTTGTCTTTACTGTAAAAATGCTAATAAAACATCTCTAGAATCTGCTCCTTCCTTTCCACCCACGCTGCCACCAACTAAATTACCTTTTGTTCTCGTCATTTGCTGAATTGCAGTGGCTTCTTAATTGATTTTCCTGTCTCTGGATTCTCCACACCCACTTCAATCTGTCCTCCACATGGTTTCCAGAATGACAATTGTTCAGAAATGCAGATCTGATCATGTTTCTTCCTTTGCTTCCCTCCCCACTCCTGCAAGATTGAGTGCAGATGCCTTAGTGTGGCCATCCAGAACATTCCAGGACCTGCATGAGTTGGCCCAGCACCCTGACTGCTCTCCGTATCTTCCCTTTATCCTCTAGTTTCCAGCTACTTGCTCTACCCTTAAAAAAAGGGTTCTTTTGTGACTGATCTTTACTCATGCTGTGTCCCCCACCTGGAGTCCCTTACCCCATGCCTCATCCCAGCCCAGTGGTCGGCAAATCGCGGCTCGTGAGCCACATGTGGCTCTTTGGCCCCTTGAGTGTGGCTCTTCCACAAAATACCATGGCCTGGGTGAGTCTATTTTGAAGAAGTGGCGTTAGAAGAAGTTTAAGTTTAAAAAATTTGCCTCCCAAAAGAAATTTCAATCGTTGTACTGTTGCTATTTGGCTCTGTTGACTAAGGAGTTTGCTGACCACTGCCCCAGCCCATTGAACTCATTTTAGGGATTACCTCTGTGTCGATGTCTTCCTAGGGTCTCGGCCACCCCACTCCACAGTTAGACCTGGTTCCCTTGGGATCTCACAGTGAGTATTCAAGCCTCTGTTGAGGCACGGAGGTGGCATGCTCCACGTGGCGTCAGCTCTCCTGATCTGGAGGCCCCAGGAGGTCTCACTTACACACCTCACACCTTGCTGGGACGGCTGGGCAGCTGGCTCAGCTGGCCTGCTCTCCTCTCCATGGAAGCTCAGGGCCTCTCCTCATGGCCTGTCCGTCAGAGTAGTCAGGGCTCCATAAGGATCCTCACCGTCCTGTTGGTCAGAGCAGCCACAGTCCAGCCAGGTTCACAGGCAGAGGAAGTAGACCTTAGGTTGGAGGAGTGTGAGACTCTCGGTGGCCCTTCTTAAGCGCTGTGGTGGCCCACACGTGTAGCATTGCCTCAGGTGACCCTGTGACTGTCACATAGGGAAGAGCAGCTCTCACCACCCACTGCCAAGGGCAGGGGCTCTTCTCCCCATTCTTTTTCTCCAGAAATGCAAGACACCGCACACCCTGCTTCACCTCCCCAACCCCCTGGACACGGGGACATCTTGAGTCTCCCTAGGTTGGGGCACAGCGGGGGGTTGTGTCCCGAGCACTCAGCATTCACTGTACCAGGCAAGTTGTTAGAACAACAAGGATCCTGCTTCTCTCCACCTCCCTGGTCAGGTTCAACGTCCAGTTGTACTTTAGGTCCGTGCAATGGATGTGAAGGAGCTACCAGGTGTTACACGTGCGTTAGAGAACGCTAGGTTCCTTTTACAGGTGTATGCGTCTCTAAGCCTCAGGTTCCTCATTTGTAAAATGGGAGAGTAATATCACCTATTAGAGCATTACAGGAGGCAATACACATAAAATGCAGTGCCTGGCACATAAGAATATCCAATTAAAAAACAAAAATGGTACATAGTTGGGGGGGAAAAACAGCCCTGGAATACAAAAATTACTTCAAAGTGGGTCATAGACCTAAACAAGAAGATAAAACTATATAAAGTCTAGAGCATAGGAGAGTGTCTTTGTGAATGGGGCTTGGCAAAGATTTCTTAGATAGCAAATAAAAAGCACAAACCAAAAAAGAAAAAAGTTGATAAATTGGACTTCATAACAATGTAGCTGCCCTAGCGGATTGCTCAGTGGTTAGAGCATTGGCCCATGGACTGAAGGGTTGCGGATTCAATTCCTGTCAAGAGCACGTACCTCAGTTGAAGGCGTGATCCCTGGCATCGGTCGGGGTGCATGTGGAAGGCAACCAATCGATGTGTCTCTCTCACCTTGATGTTTCTCTCTATCTCTCCCCCTCCTTCCACTCTCTCTAAAAATCAATAGAAAAAAATATCCTTGCCTGGCTGGTGTGGCTCAGTGGTTGAGCGTCAACCTATGAACCAGGAGGTCACGGTTCAATTCCCGGTCAGGGAACATGCCTGGGTGGCGGACTGTACCCCTGGTAGGGCGTGTGCAGGAGGCAGCCGATCAATGACTCTCTCATCATTGATGTTTCTAACTCTCCCTCTCCATTCCTCTCTGAAGTCAATAAAAACATATATATATACATATATATATATATATATCCCCCGGGTAAAGATTGACAAAACAAACAAACAAAAACATAGCTGCTCTTAGCAGTTTGGAAGGACTTTTGGAAGATTGCATTTGGATGCCATGTGGACCCAAGAAGAGCCTCTTTCTCTCTTCAGAGGTTCTTTGGAGGCCAATAGGAAGCCTTAGCCTTAGAAGGCTTAGAAAGTTTGAAGTGATGTGGCCTTAGTAAATGGTAGCAGAAAGGACCGCTCTCAGTTGCAGGTAACAGAAAAAGTGATTTCAACAACTAGGCCATGTTTCTCCGACAGTGAGGTGTTTGGAGCGAAGCGACTCACGTATTGGTTCAGCGGCAGAGCAGTGCTGGTGTCTCTGTGGTTCTCTCTGGACAGCTCTTGGCAATGCTGATCTTCGATGCAGGAGGAGGGCTGTGGGCAGCAGGCTTCCGGAAACTGCCCCACTTGTGAGGAAAGCCAGCACTTTTCCCAGCAGTTCCAGCGGACACATCCTTGCGTCTCATTGACCAGAACTGTCACCCATAGCAAGCTTCAAGGGATGTTGGGAGTGGGGCCTGCACATTGCAGTAGCCATGCTGGACCCCATCCCAGAATTGAGAGACACTGACTCAGACCAATTCATCACCGGCCACAGTGGTGCCTCAAACAAAATCAGTGAAAGTGAGGAAGAGGTCAGGAACAGATATCGGGTCGATAATGACAGTGCCTAACCCAGCACCCAACGTTCCAGGGGAGTTCGCCATTGCACTAATGGACTCCTGGTATCCGAGGTGCTCACCTGCCCCTTGCCCCTTGCCCCTTGCTCTCTGCACAGCCCTTTTTTCTTTACTGTGATGGGCCGAGTTGCTAGGCAAACAGTCATGTTCCTGGAAAGGAAGGTCTGTCTCCCCAGCGTTGGCATAATCTCCTGTTCATAGCAGGTGCTTTCCAGTCAGAGCCTGAACACCTCACCTTCCCTACTCCTCCTTCTAGTGGCTTTCAGGAGGCCGGGTCTTAGGACATGTCAGGGAGGGGGTCCATCGGCAGGAGTCCGCCTTTGCTGTTAGGGGTGGCTCTGCCTTTCCCCCCCTAGTTCTCCACTTACCCAGGGCCCTTCCGGTGAGCAGTGTCAGGAATTCTCTGGGATTGCCGCTTATAATTGTAGGGTTGAGGGCTAAGCTGTGCTCCTTGGGCCTGGAGAACTTAAGACGGGCAGGTGGAGTGTTTGAACTGGGACAAAGGCTCTGTCAAACGAAGGGTCTGATTTGGGGGTGGCATCACTCACGTGGCTCCTGACACCTGCCCTTCCCTCAGCCTCCCAGCAGGAGCACTGAGCACTGGGGCTGTCGGTGAGGCTCGGAGGGAAGCCGTCCCTGCTCCCCTTCTTTGCCTCCCGTAGTCCTCTGGTCAGGTCCGTCTGTGGGCACATCTCTCAGCCCCACTCGTGTGAGTTCCTCAAACTTACGCACCAGCTTGCTTGTGACCACGCTGCTGTGCCTCCCACGGTGCCCGGCAGCGGGAAGAAGTTTACTGATCACTTGTTGACTAAATGGATAACGGATAGAGGTTCTCCTTCCTGTCCCTCATACAGTCACTCAGACCCAGGGCAGAGAGGAGAGAGCCGTGTCTGGCTTCCTCGTGATTTAGTGCACTTTGTTCCCACAGCCCCAAGGACTGCTAGCTCTGAAAATATCTGCTGGGGTCTCGAGGGCTTTTATGGAACTGAGAGGCAAGAAGCAGAACTGGAAGGGCGGCCCTGAACCCGGTCATTCACTGACTCTCTGAGGAGCACGTACTCCACGCAGCCTTGGTTCTCAAGTGGGAGTTGTCTGAGGATATTTCAGCCAAGGAAATGCCTTCCTCTCAAAACCTTTCCTGTGCAGTCTCATGACTTCAGTGGAGCCCGAGATGGGATACAGGTGTCGCTGGGAAAACTTGGGACCTTGGCTGTCCACCCTGGCCCAGCTCAAGCTCCATCTGTCCCAGAAACTTTATACGTGCTTCTAAGCCACACCAGCCTCCTTGCCCTGCCCTCTCATACTTAGTGTCGGAGCAGTTTGGGTGGTGGTAACTAATGAGGGTGCTGATTGCATGGAGGGTGTTAACTCACGCCGCAGGGCTGCGGGGCTAGGTCTCCTGCACCCATAGCTGTGCTGGCCCTGGTGTGTACTCACACCCTCAGCCAGACCCAAGACTGATCCAGTTTCATCTCCACCTGGGTTTGAGCCTGTCATCTGCAGCCTGGTGTCAGGCCCGGAGTCCGCAGCCTCCATGGAGCTGGGGAAGGGCGGGAAGCCGAGCTCCCAGCTGTGGCCCTCTCACCCCAGCCTCCTTGGGCACGGCTTCACTTGTGGTCCAGGGCAGACTTGTTTGTTTGTGTTTGGTTTCCCGACTCTGGCTTTGACGTCAGGGCAGGGTTGCTGATGGAGGCTTGCCGGGGAGATGTCTCTGCACAAATGCACACGTCTGGCAGCTTCCCCAGCAAAGCCTGGGTGCGGGACCGAGACAGACGGGTGAAGGATGGTTCGGCTTAGGGATTGACGTCCCTTTCTCCTCTTTTTGCCCCATTTTTCCCTGGTGCTCTTGCTTACTCTGCCCCTTTCCCTCAAACGGCAGCCCCACTTGGTACCCTCCAGGTTTCTGCAGGGCTTGGCAGTGCTCGGGGCGGAGGGGCAGGCTTGGTTCCTGCCTGTGTGTAGCACTGTTAGCTGCATCACGACCTCCACAGGCCGCCTTGCATTCTCAGAAATCATTTTGCAATATGTTGGCCACGGCAGCCAGACCAGACTGCTTAGCTGCTCGGGCTCACGGGAAGTTCCCTGAAGCATACTCCAGCTTTGCAGAGGAGGCAGGAGAAGTAAGGGGACCAGCCCCGAGGCCTGAGCAGGTTGCGGCAGCTTCAGGGACATTGAGGAAGTCTGGTGTAAGTCATGAGAGCTTTGGCGACTTTCTACGTTTGGGATGGGGTAGACAGGGACCTGGCACCAGCAAAGACTGCTGTGGAGTATGCTCTAAGACAGTGGTTGGCAAACCGCGACTCGCGAGCCACTTGGCCCCTTGAGTGTGGCTTTTCCACAAAATACCACGTGCGGTTGCGCATGTACAGTGCGATTGAAACTTCGTGGCCCATGCTCAGAAGTCAGTTTTCGGCTCTCAAAAGAAATTTCAATCATTGTACTGTTGATATTTGGCTCTGTTGACTAATGAGTTTGCTGACCACTACTCGAAGCGTTCAGTGCTGCCCACCTGGGAAGAGGGAGTCAGGGTCCCATAGATGTTGGTGACCTGGAGGCTGGTCCAAAAATTGCACCTGCTGGCTGGAGGACTGAGTAAACCCAGGGGGAGGGGATGGGAGTGGGAGTGGCCGTCTAGGTGCCTCACCTCATTCTGCATGCATGCTGGGATCTCCTTGGAAGCGGCAGCCCCAAGTACCAGGCAGGATGGTGGCTAGTTTTAATGAATTTAGAGCTGGTTTGGAGCCAGGGATCGGGTATAGTCCAGAGGGTAGGTTATTGCAAGCAGGACCAGCGGCAATGGCACACTGTGTGACTGGACACGTTCGGCGAGTGTGTGGGGGCAGCCTGCAGCCTTTCTTCAGAGGACTCACTGCCTGGCACAGCCTGGGCATTGCTGCATTTGCATGTCAGGCCACAAGAGAGGTAGGTCATGCCCCCTGCCATCCTGCTTGTGCCAGTCAGGGCAGCTTAGAGGAGCTTAGAGGATGAATAGCAGGAGTCGTTTTGGGAGAAGGTATGGTAGAAAGAAACAGAGCGTTGAGTCCCGAGTCCCTTCATGATTCGAGAAACTTACAAAGCTCTTGGTGCCTGGGTTCTCTCACTTGTAAGATGAGATGATAAAATACAGCTGTAAGTTTCATGGGTTCAGCCCATGTGGTTTGCCTATTTGTGAGTGACCCTGAGTGATGAGCCATACTTGTCACTGTGCTGAGGCTGGACTCAGAATCACGTATTCCTGTTTTCAGGGTGGGTGAGTGTCTCTCAAGCCAGTGAGTGAGCCAAGCAGGCTGCCCAGCCAGCACTCACATCTTGCCATAGCTCAGTTTTTCTCCTCTTGATGTTGAGTGCACAGTCCTTCGCATCAAGAGTCTAGAAGGATGTGTGATGCTTTCAGGTGCAGGTAACGGTGTTTTGTGGGGAAAATGACACACTCAGTGACAGCTTTGGGGTTGTGTGAAGGTGGGGACGTCACTCTTGGGCTGTCGGGGATCTACTACAATTTCTACCTCCTGAAGTTTTCATTGAGAATCCAAGCAAAGAGGCGATGAGGTGCTGCGTAAGTGGAAGAAATCATTACTATGAGGGTTGACCGTAGAGTATGGATGTAGAGTCCCATGATTGAGAGAGCTGCTGCTGTACACAAGAATCCGGGGTCCACCTCTGCCTGTACCTGGGGTTCATCTGTCCCTCTGTACTTCAACACCTGTCATATCTGCCCCATAGTCTGAACTGTCTGCCTGCTTGAGACCTAAAGACCCGGATACGGAGAAGAGTAACGATCTGCTCAGGGTCCTGCAGCAGCCCACATCCGAGTCAGGGTTAAGGTGACACACGTCATGGCATTTGGCAACTTCCGTAGCCTGCATCATGGATTTGGGGGTCACCCACATAAAGGACCTCCTTGTCCTGGGCACTGAAGTTTTAGGGTGCAGTGGACTTTGTTTGCAGTCACTTGTTCAGAGAGACATGCTTTCTGCCAAGGTGCAGAAGCCTGGATAAGACATAGTCCAAAGATCTCTGGCTGCAAGGCTTTCCTCTCCTCCTCAGCAAGGCCGTGCTGGCAGGCTGAGCGGGACTGATACGCATCCAATTCAGTGAGCGCCTCATGTATTCTGGGCATTGCATACGTGAATCCCGCAGGGAATTTTATTTCCTTCACTTTACAGACGAGTACGCTAAGTTAAAGCAAACTGGTCACTGCCACACAGCTGCTAAGTGGTAGCACCAGGAGTGGAACTTAGGTCTGCCTGGCTGCCACGCCCGTATTTCCCTCTGGGGGTGGTGGAACAGTTAACTCACCGTAGGCATGGCCCCCGACCAGTCAGAACAGGTGCTGATGGTAAACAGGAGGCACGGGCACACCTGTGCACCGGGTGGAATGTTTGTCTGGTTATTACCACTGCACCGCCTGGCCAGTCCGGCACAATGGCTGGCCGCTGTCCAGCCGCCCCGGGAAGCCTGCGAGGGGTTTCTGCCAAGAAGACCATTTTAGCCAGTGTTTTGGGGGCAGGGCAGTTACCACTGCAGCACACGGGCTGTCTCCTAGGGATCTCTGTTCCGTGGCTGCAGAGGAGCCCTGTGTCCCTGATCGGCCTGGCTTGTGGGTCCCTATGACAGCCGTGATGTGCTCTGAAGGGTGAACCTGGGGTCTGCATGTGCCAGCTACAGGGAGGCGGGTGTAGGCTCCACGTACAGGAAGAGTAAGGAGGCAAAAGTCTCCCCAGGAGAGGCCGCGGTCCCTGCGCTTGGCAGCTTTGAGCAGAGCAGACGTGTGAGGCCTCGCATGTTTCTGCATTCCTTGCAGTTCTGGGAGCTGCTTCCTGTTCCTGCGGAAGTTTCTTTCCTGTGGCATGTGCTTCAGGAAATCTGACAGGTGTCTGCTCTTCAGGATGTCCGACAGGCCTCCCCTCCACGGAAGTGATGCTCATGGCAGCCTGCGTTGGGGAGGCCTGTTTGGGAGTCACGCTGGAGTAGCTAGAGGCGGCAGATTACATTTGAGGTTGATCAGGATGCCAGATTAGGGGCACAGTGCCCGTCTGGGCAGGTGGCCTTCCTGGAGTCCACGCAGCTCCACTCCGGCCATGGCCTCGGGTGCTGATGTGGAGGTGTGAGCCTTTGAGGCGAGGGACGTCTAGGGTTCCTCGGAGTCAACTGGTGAGCTGGGCCTTGGCCCTCATGCCTTTAAAATAAACGTACTTAATCTGTGAGTTCTACCAGCTTTGTCCTAAAGGCCAACCCAGCCTCCGGGGTCTTCTTTAGCTCTGTGTCTAAAATGGGTGTGATCCCACCCACATCTTCCCTGTTATCCAGGGAGGTTATAAGAGAACCTGAAGACTTAGCTTGGTGAGGTTGCCACCCACTGCAGCTACCACTGAATGGGTGAACATCTTACATCCATATTATCTTCTGTAAATCTTCACAATAGCTCTGTGAATCAGCTCAACCCCGTTTTACAGGTGGGGAAACTGAGGCCGAGGTTGTGTCCTGCTGGGGAGTGTGGTGGTGAGGGGCTTTGAGGCCAGGTTTGTCTGTCTCGAGAGCCGATTTTTTCACAGATCTGTGCTTCCTTTTGGACTTGTTGGCATAACCAATAGTAACGTAGTCGGACCTGAATGTATTTTTTTTCTTGTTCCAAGCACTTTTATATTAGTTACTTTGGCCCAACTTCCATAACATGATACCCTTTTTATAGGTGGTGAGATTGAAGCTGAGCTAAGAGGGATTTCCCCCAAGATCCTTGATCTAAAGTCAGAGCTGGGACCAGAGGCTAGCATTTAGCCTAGGACACTTAGTGAGCACTTGCTGTGTACTGTGTATGGGGAATACCCCCCACTTGTTTGTGGGCTGACTTGATGCCCCTCTGCTCTTTCTGTAAACCAGGCTGAGTGTCAGGGCAGGGGTGGAGTGAGACTTCAGTTCTAGCCCAGGCTCCTCCCCTTCGGCCAGAGTGCAAATGACTCTCTCCCTCCTGCTGTGGGTCCCATCGCTGAAACCCCAGGTGCTTTTCTTTTTCGGAAACTTTGTATCTGGCGGTTTTGTGGTTAAGAGAAAATGATTCTCCTCATGAAAGGTCCCCTTGCAGGCCCCTGGGCTGGGCTGGCAGGCTCCACCATAGTTTCTCTGGGACAGTAGCCCCTGGGTGCTTCTGTGACTCTGACCAACTTTCCCCAAAGTGAGAGCAGCCTTATTTTGCTCGGATGTGAGCTGCTGTGCCCCGGCACCCCCACTGGTTGTGAATGAAAACAGCTTTGCTCCTTCTGCAGAACCCAGATCTGCAGGTGTCATTTCTTCTCTAGGAGCTCCGGGAGGTGGCAGCCAACAGGACACCAGGCCTGCTGGCCATGGGTCACCAGGCTGTGCCCGCCCGGCTTATGGGTTGTTCACTGGGTGCAGTGAGTTCTGCACAGTCCCACCCACAGGCCTGCTTTGGGCTGTCCAGCAGGGATCGCTCACGGCCTCTAAACTAAGCAACTGCGCCCTCCTCTTCTGGGGAACTTGCCCTGGTGTTTGAGACTCTCAGTCCTCACTTGCCCCATTAGCATTTGTTTTCCATTGTCATTTTGGCAGATGTTATGTGCCTGCTGGGGCTACAAAAATGTATTATGTGTTCATTTATTTATTCAACAAAGGTTTTACAATAGCCAACCATGCGCCAGGTGCTGTGCTGGTTCCTGGGGATCTGGTGCTGAGCAAGCCCTGTCTGGTTTAGCTCCATGGATAGAGCATTGGCCTGCGGACTGAGGGGGGGGTCTCAGGTTCGATTCCAGTCAAGGGCACATGCCCAGGTTGCAGGCTCGATCCCCAGTAGGGGGTGTGCAGGAGGCAACCAATCAATGATTCTCTCTCATCATTGATGTTTCTCTCTCTCTCCCCCTCTCCCTCCGTCTCTGAAATCAATAAAAATATATTTAAAAAAATAATTAAGAAAAAAATAAAACACAGAACAAGCACCTGGACTCACGGAGTTTCCAGATGAAAGAAGGAAGCAGACAAGTAAAATGTAAGAACTTCAATTTGTGATCTGATGGAGGAGCAGGCAGGGGCTAAGGAGCAGGGCTAGAAGGCTTGGGGGAGGCTTCCTGGAGGAATGGATATCTAAGCAGAGCCTAGAGAACCTTTTGGCAGAGGGCCCCGGTGGCTGAAAAGGGCTGGACACGCTGGAGGGGGGCTGAACTAGAGAGAGCCCCAAACGCTGGCTCACTGCTGAGGCCAGATTGGCTGATCTTGATGTTGACCTGTGATGGCCCAGGTCTTGTGCAGAATGGATGTTATTAATCAGCTCCCAGGGTCCTGGCCCTGGAAACTCTCGTGCCAGTGGTGATGGCCTTCACTGCTGCTGCGGCTTGTGCCAGCGGCCCGGCCTCTTGGTTAATGTGGAAAAGAATTTGATTTATTTGATTTATGGCCCTGCCTTTAGTCAGCTCTTTGAAGCTGTGGTTTGAGAGCAGTGTGGAGTGGAGGGACGGCCTGGCTGTGAAAAACATTTTAACGTGTTCCCTTGGCTCCTTCCTTCCTTAGGATTTTTGAGCACATGCTGTGTGCCACGTGCAGTCATAGGCATGTGGGGACAGTCACAGAGAGGTAGACACCCTCCTTGCCCTGATGTATAATAATAGGGTGACTAGCCTAGTCTTGGGAAGTCTTGCCCAGGCCAAGGACACTGTGGCTGGAGGAGGGAGAGACTTCTGGCCAGAGCAGACAGCTTGAGCAGAGGCCCAGAGGGTAGGAAAGTATAGGAAATAATATTTTCTTGGTGAGTGTGCGCCTGGAGGGCTGGGTGGGCCAGGGGTGGAGTGGAGATGAGCCTAGAAAAGAAGGTTGGGGCCTCTGGTCACACTGGGGGCGGGATGGACCAGAGTGGGGTGAGTCTGGGTATGTGGCACGAGCACCTCTACATAGTTCTTTAGGATGCAAGAGGCATTTGTGTCTTCATACTTCTGAGCTCCATGCTCTGAAGATGTTCCAGGGGCTTAGGACCCATAATAGGACACCAAATATACTTTTTGTGTGGCAAGCTGGGAGTTGCCAGCCTCGGCGGAGTATGTCTGATTAGTAATGTCTGCTCTGGGTACCCGAGGGGCCTGGGGTGCCGCCGTGGGTTTGCCTCTGTCTAGGTTTCACTCATAGAAACTGTGCAGTTGAGTGGAATTATTTTTGTTCCGACTCAGTGTTCCCTCTCTAGCAAGTATCCTCACTTGCCACTGAACCCTCCGAAGGTAGCAGGTCTTAGCAGAGGTCAGGGCCATGCGCGTGGGCCAGCGCCCCTGAGTCTAGCAGATTGTGAGCTGGGGACCAAACAGGTTTCTGGGGGACATTTCAGAAAGGCTGCTGCAGAAGCAATGGTTTTGTTGTTGTGATGGGTCTCTCTTCATGCCGCACATCCCTGCAGCCACAGGGGTTCCTTCCCTGGAGTCTGTGGGGAGAATTCCGGGGGTTCATGAATTTGGAGTGGAACGTTACTACCTTCATTTTCACTAACCTTACTTGGAATTCAGTCTGCTGTTCCGTTTGGATGGAGGCAACAAGGCCCAGCTGTCTGAGCAAGTCTGTGTGATGCGGTCACCAGCAGAAATCACAGTGTTTCCATATCACGTTACAGTTGTGCAGCTGCCTGGAATAGCACAACTTCAAAGTTATGATAACCGGGAGACCCACCGCTTTAATAAGGAGGCTTCTCGTGCCCTGTCGCTACCTGAAGTAATGTTTTGAGACATGTGTTTACATGTAATCGATTTCCTTTATGATCCTAACTGTTTTGTTCTACGCACTTGAAGGCGTTATTCTTAGAGATACGGACCTCCCACACTGCCAAAGGGGTCCCTGGTGCAAAAATGGTCAAGAACTCCTCTTTGGAAATGGGGAGCCTTCCTAGATATTTGACATTTAAATTATAATGGTCATTAATTACTTGTTAGTATTGTGACTGTGCTGTTTAGAGAAACGTACTGAGGTACATACAGATGGAAGATAAAGGAGTGCATTCACGACACAACCCTGTAAAGGGGTAGGAGGACTGGGAAGTGGCTCCCAGGGCAGGGCTTCTGTACAAGACTTTGAAGGTGGTGCTCGCCACTTGGGGAAGCCGAAAGTCACCACTATGAGGCCAGTGGAGTCTGGTCAACATCTCGGCAGTTCTCACTGGGTCCAGGGGTCAGTTGATCTCAGCCAAGCCGGTGCGTTCATTTCCATCTACTGGAGTCCATCCCCCCTTCTTTTTTATTGGCCCTGGGCTGTGCCCTCCCTGCATATCTTGCTCCCTCTGCATTCCTCAGTACACTGCGGGCCACCCAGGTGGCGCCCAGTATTTGTCCAAGAGAACATCAGGTTGACCTTACTTAAGCTTTTCATATTTGAAGTTTTAAGCATGCATTTCAGGGTGTGGGTCCTGAAAGCCTATTGTGGGACGTGAGTCATGGACCCTTACTAATGCTGCCATAGCCCAGTGGGCAGGGCCAGTACACATGGGCCAGGCACGCACGGAGTGTTTTGTCTCTTTTATCGGGGAGGTTCTATTATTATCCCTGTTTTCTGGAGGAGGAAACTGAGGCCTTTCTGGGGGTGGGGTGTTAAGTAACTTGTGTAAGGTCACAGGGTTAGGGTGTGCCTGAGCCCCCAGAACTCAACTCAGGCAGTCTGATTCTAGGCTGGACGCATCCTAAGTGGGAGGTTACTCATGATCCTCAAACCCCACATCGTCCATATCATCAATTACTAACCCTCCCCGCCCCCCCAACCTCACCTCCCTCACTCAAGCAGGAAGTCCTCTTATGTTTTAACCCCGGTCTCTGTTCTGACCAGTCTTGCCCATTCCTCTCTGAGGATCATGTCCCGAGCCTGAGGCATGTCAGCTACCCTTGGGTCGGGTAGAGGGTTATGGGTGATTTTCCAGGTTTCCTGCTGGCTCTCCCAGACCCTACGCCTGTCTTCCCTCCCCCACTTTCTGCTTCAGTACATCACATGGCAGCAAAGGGGAATCCAGCAGGCTCCTATTCGCCAGAGCTCCCCTACAGCGTGCGTGCTTGGGGCGGCCATGAGCACGTGCCCTCAGTGAACCACCTTTTCTTTTCTGGGCTCTCCGCAGGCAAAACTGGTCCGGTATATTTGCAAGCAACGGCAGTGCAAGCTGAGTGTGGCTCCTGGTGAGAGGACCTCGGAGCTCAATAGCTACCCTCGCTTCAGTGACTGGCTGTACACCTTCAATGTGAGGCCAGAGGTGGTGCAGGTATGCGGGCCCTGGGGACTTGGGGCTGGGGCTGGGGCTGGGGTATGGCGTGAGTCAAGCAAAGGGACCACACACAGAACCCCAGGATTGAGGGGCAATGCTGTCTACTCTCAGGAGGGACCCCGGGTGAATGTGGCTCTAGCCTGTGCCCTGGGTGCCACTACTTTATAAGTCAGACAGCCTGACCACACCGGTCATTTATTGGTTCACCATAAGGACAGCAGCCAACATTTCTGGAAACACTGGCGGTGAGACAGACACTGTGTTCAAACACTTTGTAGAGATAAACTCACTTAGTTCTCACGAACCCTGTGAAAGAACTACTATCACCATTGCCACTTCATCCCTGAAGAAATTCAAGCACAGAAGGGTTCAATGACTTGTTTAAAACCACGCAGCTCCTAAGTGATAGATTTGGGCTTTGGAAACAAGGGTCTGAGTTGAATTTTCTCCTGTAACTGCTATAATATACTGTTTCCCTCACTGTGTTCCCTCTTCCCATCCATCCAACCAACCTACCCTCCCGCCAGCTAACCAACTAACCAGCTAGCATTCATGGAGAGCGTCCCTTTGCGAGGTGTCGGGTACAGGACAGCTCTCGTGGGCATAAATAAATCGGTGCTTGGCAGGTGCAGTGCACCCATTCAGGTCTTAAATCCCTTCCTTCTGAAAGTAAAGATGGACTCTTGAGATTGTGCTAAAGTAACACGAATTCATTGTATGCAGACACTTTAAAAAAACAGGAAGATGGAGGGAAATCACGTTCATATTTCCGCCACTCAGAGAAAGTCTGTGATCATTAAGATTTTGACATTTCTAGTCTTTTTATATTATTATTACTTAAGTCCTTTCACATATTCTAATGGGTTAGACCTGTGCAGTCTGATGAGGTAGTCACTAGGCAGTGTGGCTGTTATTGCTTGGCACCTAGCAAGTCCACACTGAGATGTGCTATAATTTCGAAGATATGAATTCCCAGATGTGCTAGTTGAGCTGCGTTCTGAAGGCTTGGTACAAAAAAAAGAAAGTAAACTACTTAATAACTTTTTATATTTAGTACATGTTGGTGACACTATTTTGAATGTACTAAGTTAAAGAATGTACTAAGTGTTAAAATGAACTTTTACTTTTTAAAATGCTTCTGCTCAAAAATGAAAATTTAAGGATGTGGCTTGTATTATATTTCTATTGGGCAGCACTAGTTTAAACCATCCTGAATAAGCATTTTTAGATTTTTGCTCTTATCATTTGATACGCTAATCAAGTTTTCCCCATATTCTCATACCTACCAGTAAGCCCCCCTTTCTTTAAGCGGCTGCATAATGTTTGATTGAATATATGTGATGTAGTTTACCAGATAGAGGTTAATTCAAGTCGTTGGTTATTATCTGTAACACAGTGATTAATATTATTTATGAAGCTATTTGTATATTTAGGCATTTTCTCTAGGAGAGATTCCTGGACAGAAAGTGATACCAGCATAAAAGGTTCCTGTCACTGGTGGGAGAAGGGGGTTCATGAGGTGTCCACAGGGGAGCTCTCAGCACCTTACCGCTCCTGGCCTGGCCCCAGTGGCCCTCATATTTGTGGTATATGCCAGCCTTAAAGAAGTTGGCAGGCAGGAGGTGGCCAGTGTGAAGGTTGAGGGAAACGGCTCTGTGAGATGGAGTTATTGTTAAGTATGCATAGTGAGCTATGTCTCTCCATCCATCTCCTCGCCCACTGACCCCCTGACAGTTTTCTGCCATACAGGAAGGAGCTCTGAACATGTACTGGTTCATCCATGATCACAGACTTAAAAACCATGGACTTGGAGACTATGGAGAATTGAATGGTCCCTTTAGCCCCAGCCCAGCCTCAGCATTCACCCCTCCCCTCCTCACATCTCAGAGATGGAAAGCAGTTTTTCTCACAACTCACAGTTGAGGACACCGGGGCCCTCAAGGGCAGTGACTTGCTCAGCATCTCATCAACATCCTCCCTGCTTGACAGACGAGGACCACTGGGTTTAGAGAGGCCACAGGCTCTTCGAGGGTCCCGGAGCTCATAGCAGGGACAGTTCAGGCCCAGGCCTGCTGGACTCCAACCTGTGCCTTCTAACTTCCCTTCTTGAGCCTAAGCAAGATGTCTTTGGCAGGTGACTTAGCTCCTTGAAAGGATTCCCTTGGATCTCCAGAGATCCAAAGTATGCAGGAGACTCAGGTGTGCCAGGGCAGAAGCCAGCACCAGAATGGGAGGCCAGCTGCAGGGGCTGTTTGGCCCCTGGAGAGCCCTGTGGTGGCAGCCGGGACAGGGGTCCTCCAGTCAGTCCCAGAGGCATAGCAGATACTGAGTCAGGTGATGTTTGAATCACCAGCTCATGAGTGATGCATCAGAGCTGGGTGGTAAGTGAGGGGCAAGCTCCTTTGTAGGCAGGGGTCAGGCCGGCAGGAGAGCCCCAAAGCTGCATGTGGTTTGGGAGCCAGCATTGTTCCTCAGCGTGGAGGACTGGGACAGAGTCTAGTAAATAGTAATGTATCAAGTAATGTATAGAGAGAGCTCTGAGGGTTGTGGGGGAGTCAGGGGTCATCTGCAGCTTCCCAGTGACCTCTCCAGTGACTTGGAGATCATGAGGCGGCTCTGAAACGAACATGTTTCAAGCAGAGCTCTTGTTTTTTCCCTTCCGTACGTAGAGGCACATCGACTGGAGCTAGGCTAAGTGCCTGCCTCCCACCCCCTTTGTGTTCCAAAGGCCACACAAGGGCATCCTCACCAGTGGGAGGGTGTGGGGAGCAGGAGGAGGGTGGGCCCAGGTGCCTGGGGGGCAGCCAGCAGCTTCTGCCTGGGCTTTAGGAACCACAAGAGTCATTGCCTGGGTGTCATACCATCTTCCCCACACAATCTCTCCAGACCCTTTTCTAAGAGATGCTCTGCATCTTCCCCTCAAATCTCACATGGGTCTTGGGCCCCGGGCCAGACTATTCTCAAGGATAGGAGAAGGGCTGTTTCCTTTAGCTATCTCAGCCCCTGCTAAGAGGGAGGGGGCAGGGCTGCTTTTGCTGGGTTCTGCTCCTTGCACGTGCTTCTCTTTGTACCTGTCTAGGAGCACAGCCCTGGGGCCCAGGGTTCGAGGGCTCCCTGGGCACAGGCCTCAAGGCTGGCCCCAGGTGTGGTTCTATTTTTTTAATGCACACAGTGGACTCTGACTGACAGCCACCCCACCTCACCCACCCACCCGAGGCCCTGATGGAGCCTGTGTGCTGTCAGTAAGAATTGATTCCACCCATCAAAGATAGGTGCAGATTTCAGAAACCAGCGTTCCAAACAGCATGAACACCCAGACCTTTCCAAAGTTGACCTCAGAGCTAGAATCCTTGGACTTCTGAGCAGAAGTCTAAACCATTGTTTATTTTCTTAAATAACCATTTTGTTTTAGGAAAGTTCTAGGTTTATAGGAAGGCTGCAGAGTACAGTTCCCATATAAACTCTTCACCCACTTTCCCGTCATCAACATCATACACTACCACTGTATACTTGTCAAATCTAAGAAAACAACAATGATACATGACTATTTACTAAACTCTAAGATCTATTTGGATTTCATCAGTTTTTCCAATCTAGGGCACCACATGGTTTCTATTTATATATAAATAGGTATGTAAATATTTGTTTCCCTTTTTTGTTAGAGTTGCTAAAATGGGATCACAGAATATATATCCTTGTGCAGTTTTTAGTCTTAATCTCATCTTTCTGTCAGTCCCTGCAAATCCATCTCATTCTTCACAGTAGAATAGTAAGAGCGATTTCTCCAAGCTATCTCAGGGATGACTGTTTGAGGAGCGCCCACCTGCGCACACATAGGCACACATAGACGGCTCTGGCCTGTGCCCAGGAGAGGCTGTGTGCCCAGCAGCACAGCCCCTGGCCGTGGGGGAGCTCTTGGCAAGTGTTTGCTGGGGAAGGAGTTATGGAAAGTTGCCATGGCATGGAGGTTGGAGATGTCAGACTTTAAAACAGGGTCTCTTGCCCAGCCGGCATGGCTCAGTGGTTGAGTGTTGACCTCTGAACCAGGAGGTCATGGTTCCATTCCTGGTCAGGGCACATGCCTGGGTTGCAGGCTTGATCCCCAATGTGGGGTGTGCAGGAGGCAGCTGATCAGTGATTCTCTCTCATCATTAATGTTTCTGTCTCTCTCTCTCTCTCTCTCCCCTTCTCCATTCCTCTCTGAAATCAATACTAATATATTTATTTAAAAAACAAAACAGGGTTTCTTATCTCTCTGTCCTTTTTTTGTTTGTTTTGGGAGGGGAAGGTATCCAAATCCATGAAGTCTGACAGTTTTCTTTTGCCGAGTTCTTGGTGCTGAAGCGCCTCAGAACTGGTGTGGTCAGTACTCAGTGATTTACCCCAGGGTTGCTCCCCAGGGGCCTCTGGGGCTGGTCTTTTTGTGGTGGGATTTGTCCCCTCGACCTCTTTGCTGAGTTCTCTGTGATCTCAATCCTTCGTGGCTTCCTGACTGGGGCCCTGATTTCTCTCTGGCAAATATACACATCATACATGCGTGTAGCCAGATGTGTGTGTGTAATCTCCTTCTTCCTTTTTAACATTGCCCTCCTGGGGTCCATTTCTCTAGGGTTATCTAAATATTATTTCAGCTTTTGGCTTTAGATTGTGGTCATTGGTGTGTGGTCACAAAGTTTCCAGGAAATAATGCCTTTCTGCTGGATGAAGAGAGGGGACGGACATGGCCGTGGCCGTGGGACGGTGGTTGTTTCCCAGTTTCTGGGTGGATATAGGGGCTCTGTCTACGCTCTTGATTCTCCCCCTCCCCGCTAGTCATATCTCAGCCCTCTGCAGCTCCAACGCCGGCGGCGGGGCCTCTGACATGCATGGCCTTTGATTCCGGCTTCGTTCCCTCTTCCGGGATGCTGGAGACAGATGGCTTGGGAAGTGCCTTTATGTGTGTACCCAGCTATCAGATCCTGGTCAAGTGACACTGTCCAATAGAACTCTCTGTGATGACAGAAACGTTCCATACTGTTCTGTCCAACGTGGGAGCGCCCGGCCATCTGTGGCCATGGAGCACTTGAAATTTGCCTAGTGTGACTGAGAAACTGAAATTTAAGTTTTATCCTAATGAATTTTAATTTAAATAGCCATATGGCTGTTGCAGTGTTGGGCAGTGCAGGCCTGAAGCCTGCCCTGGTGGGGCCCTGTGCAAAAGACACTCTCCCTGGTCCCAGGAGCTCACATACTCAGAGCGGGCACCGAGTGCCCTGACCGAAGCTGGCCTGGGGTCTGTGGGATGTGGTGGCGAACTTGGCCTGGGAAGGTCAGAGAAGGACCAGGAGCTAGCCAGGCCGGAAGGGAAGAGCACGCCAGACAGAGGGAACAGTACCTGCAAAGACCCTGCGGTCTGAGAGCTGGTGCCGACCTCACAGGAAGCGTTTGAAAAGGCCTGGTCTGAGAGGAGGCTGATGAGGTCACAGGTGGGTTCGTGGAAAGTGCAGGGGTTGGGGTTTTATCTGGGCTATCACTGAAGTGTGTGAGTGTGAGAGAGAAAGAACGGTAGGGTTGTTTTAAGGAAAATCAAACTCCCAGGAGTGTGAAGGCTGGATTTGCCATGGGGGAGGGGGCGGGGGCAGGGATGAGGATGCTCGCATGGAGGGGTGGAAGGTAGGGCTCCTCCCTCCCTAGACATCCAGTCACACACGGACTATTTCCGCCACCACCACCTCCTTCCACAGGTTAAAAACTCAAACTCACAGCTTCGTGTTCTGGCTGCAGCTGGGGAAATGATTTCAGAGCCTGCTGGCGCGGGGCCATTTGCTTCTTTAGCAATTTCCCCGTTAGAAGTTGTTAAAGGAAATGGCAGGCGCTGGCTGGGATCAGTTCTGGCAGGCGAAGGTGGGAGGTGGGTGCTGCCTCGGCGGGAGTCCGGCCAGAGCCCACTGCGGGCCCTGCGTCAGCTCACACTGGCGGAGTTTTCTAGAACAGAAGATGGAAGTGGGTCCGGTAAGGCATTTTTGTTGTGGCCCTGACTGGGCAGGTTTCTCTTTTCTCCTTTTTCCTATCCTTGATTCCCATGTTTAAATCAGGCTTCTCTTGGGGATGGGGACAAGTTCTCCCGGACCTCTGCCACCGTCTTGGTTTCCCATTGTCTGGGAGGGGTCATCGCTCTGCCCCCCCCCTCCACCCCCCAATGTAGGCTGTAAGAAGCAGGAGGCTGTGTAAGATTAAAACCAGAAAAATGAACTGGAATTTGGCTCCTAGGTGCAGCTTTAATCACCATGAACCCTGCTGCCTCACTCCTGGCCTCTCCTCCCCACCCTCTTCCTCTTGTCCCACCCTCTCCCTTTGGGAGCCAGAGGCCGAACTTGTGGCAGCCTTGCTCTTTGGCAGCTGGGAGCCTCCTCAGAATGTGGCACGCACCCCGGAGGTCTGCACTTGGGGGCTAACTTGGTACCAAGGAATTGAGATCTCAGTACCAGCCCAATGGGCATGGGCCACAGAGCTCTCCCCACCTAGGAAGGGAGAGGAGGCCTGGGCAGGGGACTGGCATGCTGCTGTAACCCAACCAACCAGGAGAAGAGCTGAGGTTGGGATATGGGAGGAAGGGGGCAAATGCAAGGTGGTGTATACCATCCTGTATAATCCTTATACCTGGGGTGGGGTGGGAAGATACTATGATCCTCCTTTTATGGCTAAGCCAACAGATGCTCAGAGAGGTTGAGTGACCTGTTGGCATCACACAGCTAGCTGATAGCTGGGGTGAGGTTCAAACTCACATCCTTGTGACTCCAAAGCCAGGCTTACCTTCTACATGGTTTTGTCATCTGACATCTTACCCAGAATAGCCCAGCCTGGGGCTACCGTGTACAGTTGTATAATTGAATTGAGCTTTCTCTCAATCTCCCCTTCCCCTCCTCATTCTCCCTTCCTTCCTATCTCCCCATTCTTTCTTTCTCTTTCTCCCTCTGTCCTTTGTTTTCTCACCCCCCTCCTTCCTTCAAATATATTCTATACCGATGGAAAACTTGTCTTATACCCCGATTCATTATCACAGGGGATTAATTATGAACAAATTACAGTCTGCCCTGGGGAGCTTATAGGGTAGTGGGACACACACATCTGCAGACAACCACAATGCGAAGCAGACTGACTGGCCCGGAGGGGAGAAAGGATGAGATGTGGCAAGGTACAGAGCTGAGGGCCTGTCCTGTTTTTCCCTATTGGTCTGGTCATGCACTCACTCAGTAAGTGTATTTACCGCCTATTGTGTGCCAGGTACTATTCTAGGCACTGCACCTGAGTTCCTGTCCCTACGGAACTTGCATACGTCACTCTTTCCAGTTAATGAAGTGATGTCATTTTCTGATCCTGAGCCAAAGTGTCTGTTTTAAGCTTTGAGAGTAGGGGTGCCCCTGGTGTCTAGAACTCTGAAAAACATGAGCTTGGCCCTGTACAGGCTGGCACTGATAGAGTAGGTGTTCTTGATGAATGACTGAGTTTATCCAGAGTTTGGTGTCTTGGGCCCAGGTGGTCCCAGGAGCTCTCATCTGGGATTGCAGAGGCTGAATTGCAAGGGCCTCTTGGGGAGGTCTTTGGCTACGATGACCTGCTGAGGCCTAGGGTTCCTGAGCTGCCTCTGGCTTCTATTGGTGATGGGATGGGTTGGATTGAGCAAGACTGTGTGTTGTAGCCCTGCTGTGAGATGGTTTTGGCTTGGTGTGCACCTGAACCTCCTCTGGGACCACCTAGTTCCTGGGCTGTCAGCTCGTGCCTGTCCCTCCTCCTCCAGGGAATGCCTGCCTCAAAGGCGAGATTGCTCTAGAATAGCTAGATATTGGGAAATATGTGTGTCAACACCACAGTGTTTTAATTATTATAAAGCAAAAGTCTCCTTTCTCATTACCCTTCTTTTTAAAAAAAAAAACAGCATGTAAATTTCACTGGCCCTTGCTTCCAGCTGTGTACCTTTGGGCAGGCAGCGAGATTGGAAAACAAGACAGCTTAAGAGCTTGTACCCAGGAATTACCCCAGAACCTGGTGTTGGGAGGCAGACAAAATCTCACCATTGCCACTTGCCAGTGATGTGATCGTGGACAAGTCCCTTGCCTCTCTGACTGAGCCTGTTGACTCATCTGTCAGTTGCTCTAGCGAGAAACTGAGGAGTCATTTCTGAATCCTTCCGTTTCCTCAACCCCCACATTCAATTGATTGGCAAATCCCATGAGCTCTATTTCCAAATATACACTGAGTGGCCAGATTATTATGATCTCTGAACACATAATAATCTGGCCACTCAGTGTATATCCTATATAATAAAAGGCTAATATGCAAATTGTCCCCTCAACCAGGAGCTCGACCAGCAGGCAGGCCAGCCAACCACCTATGTCCCCTCCCCCTGGCCAGGCTGGCTGGACCCCACCCATGCACGACTCCATGCATCGGGCCTCTAATATATATACACACACTGAGTGGCCAGATTATTGTGCGTTCAGAGATCATCATAATCTGGCCACTTAGTGTATATCCCAAGTCTGTGCCTCTTTTTTTTACGACTGCCACTCCCCTAACCCTAGCTACTGCATGGACTTATGCAATAGCACCTACACTGCTCTGTGTATCAACTTTTTCCCTCCCCTTTATTCATTTTTCATGAGCCAAATCCAATCATCATCTTGTTTTCTGAGTGTCTTGTTGCACTCAGCATAAAATTACACACACACACACCCTGATTACCTTAAAAACCCTGACATATTTGGCATCTGCCTCCTTGCATGTTGTCTCCTACCCTCCTCTCTCTTCCCCTCATGTGAGGACATGTAAAATTGTTTCCTGTCATAACCCAGAGCCTGTGTATGTTCTTTTCCCTCCGCCTGGAAACTTCTATGCCCTCACAGTTGGCACCTTCTACCTCTGACAGGAACCCATTTCCTGAGCGCATTTGGCCCTGATGTTCAGACCCTCTACCGTGTTCCAAAGGTTGGGCCAAGTGGAGTTCTCCATCTTCCTAGCCCTAGGATTGGTTCTGATATGAGCACATGACCAAAGCAAAGCCAATCAGAGCCTTCCCTGTTATTTTTCAGCTCTAGTTCTAGAGAAGAAGCTCTCCATAACCCTAGCCCTGCTGGTAGAAGAAGCATGCACAAATACTCTCTCTCTCTCTCTGATAGCAATAACAGTTGGCAGTGCAGCACCACCTCAACCCTCCCCAAGGCTCTCCATGGGAATGGGTCACCTGGCTCTCCCCTAGGGGTTTCAAGGGTGACACTGTGCCCCATTTCCCGAGGGGAACCACTCAGGCTGCTGTAACAAAAATGCCACTGACTGGATGGCTTATAAGCAACAGAAATGTATTTCTCACAGTTCTGAAGGCTGAGAAGTTCAAGATCAAGGTGCCAGCAGAGTTGGTGTCTGGTGATGACCTACTTCCTGGTGCAGAGATGGCCATCTTCCTGCTGTGTTTTCACGTGGTGGAAGGGGCCAGGCAGCTCTCAGAGTCTTTTCCCTAGAGCACTAATCCCATTCACTAGGGCTGCACCCTCATGACTTGACCACCTCCCGGAGGCCCATCTTCAAATACCATCACATTTGGGATTAGGATCCAGCATGTGAATTTTGGAGACAAATGTTTAGTTCATAGCAGGGGGCAATGCTTTTATCCCCCATACAAAAGAGATAGAAAATAAGTGACCAAGGTCCCCTAGACAGTAAGTAGTAGAGCCAGGATTCCTATCTAGGAAGTCTGGCTACAAAGTTGGGGTCATGAACACACACACACACACACACACTCACACACACACACTTACTTTAAGTTCTCATAGGACTTTAAGTTCTCATAGGACCACATTGCACATTCCCTCTGTGGTGCCTGAGCATCTTTCCTTTTTTAAAATTTTATTTTCAGGTGACATTTTGTAAATCTAATTACAAATATTCATTGTAGAAGAATTTGAAAATATAGAAAAGTTAAAAAAAAAAATCCCCCCACAGCCCCTTTGGCCACTGTTAGCTCCTGAACCTTGTACATTGCTCTTTCATTTACATATAGTAAAATTCACTGTTTTGTGTGTGTACAATTCATGAGCTTTGATAGCCAGTAGTTTGTATGGCTCTTCCCATGGGTGTCCAAACCACCCAGCCCCAAACGTGTGAGCGCTGCAGGGGAATGGGGGCAGTTACAGTTCATGTGAGGGTGGGGGTTCCCCAGATGATTCACTGGGAGGAGGGAGATGATCGTCCTGCTCCTTGTTGACTCAGGTCAGGCTTTTTGGAGGGGGCAGCGGGGCAGGGAAAACCCTCTCTGTTTGTGGCCTGGTAACCTGGGCTCCTGGGTCCCTGGCCCCCTGCAGCGAGGCCCGCGGGAGCCTGTGCGTCTCACACCAGCACCTGCTCTGGGAGGTATGTGCTGACTCCCCAGCTCCCAGGCACAGACTATTTTTGGCTGCAGTGACTGTTCACTACAGTCATGACAACAAAAACTCTCCCTGCCTCGTCCTTCCCTGGGACACCGCACAAGGGGCCAGGGCTGCCGGGGACCCTGGGCTCCGGACCCTCACCATGCATTGCCTGTGGAGCTGGGTGACGGCCAAGGCTTCGAGGGGCACGGCCCCACCGCCCATGGTGCTACGGGAAGCACAAGGCCTGGACCAGCCTGGGCCGGAGGGCTGCGAGGTAGGCGCAGGGGCCTGGGATCAGGCAGCTTTCCTGTGAGCGCCTGGGACGGGTGTATTTGTCTGCGCTCTGAGTCTTGGCGTTGCTAACAATAGAACACGCCTGGAGTAATCTGCATGTTGGGGTAGAATGTGACTTCCATTTCATTATTTCATCCCCCGTCTTGTGGTCAAGCGGCTGAGGAACTGGCAGAATCTTCCTGAAATAGATCTCCCCCATCCTTCTAGTGAATATTTTTTGGCCCAGAATGGGTCTTGCTTTTGGTTTAAAGAGGGCATACATTTGTTTCCAGCCTACTCCTTCTGCAGGAGCTTAAGAAACAGAGGTTGTACAGATAGGCCCAGCCCTGCCTCTCAGGGCTTCTGGTCAACCAGGCCAGGGAGGCCAAACTGTAGAGGCATGAGTGCTAACTTCAGAGTTACATGGACCAGGGCCCAATCCAGGCATCATTGCTCACTGGCCGTACCTTACGTGATTAACTAAGTCTCTCTGAACCTCACTTTCCTCAGCTCTCACACTCCTTAGCTACCAAGCCATGTGCCCAGGCCACTTCATGAGTTGCAATAGTACCTATGGTTGTTATTTTTATGATTAGACTGGTTGTGAAAAGAGGAAGTGTGTCAAGAAGCAGAGTAAGAATCAGTGTGCCACAGCCCTGGGTGGGCCTTGGCCTTGTCTCGGAACCTGGATGTTTGGGTGTAGCTGGTGATGCGGGGTTTGCTTCTTCTTTTTAAAAAGAAGAAAAGTGTGTGCTGTCACCCATGTGGGCATGGGTAGGGGTAGGCAAAGCCATGGAGATGAGGATTTCTGCCCACCCACCACCTTTTGAGTCACCAACACATTAGGGACGTGCCAGGCTCTGGGTGGACCACGAGCCCAAAACGCCATTGCTTCTGGATCCCACGGGGCTCTGGGCCCACGTGGCTTGGCATCCCTGGGACCAGCGCCTTTAGAGATGATTCTCAGGGCGGACCTCAGGGAGGTCTTCGCCTTTGGAGATGATTCTCAGGGCGGACCTCAGGGAGGTCTTCCCCTTGGCTCACCTGTTCGAGCAGCTCAGGAAACCTGGCAGAATAAAACCTTCACATGTGGATAAGGAATGCCCACTCTGGGAGATGACAGTGAGCTCTCCAGGGGTGGGATGTATCCTGGTGCTGGTCACTGGCAGCGCCTGGTTCTGGCCCTATTGTTCTGGGTGACCAGGCAGGTGCCCTCCCTCTCTGAACCTCGGTGTCCTCCTCTGGAAAGTGAGTATTGGACTCGACTGTCTCTAAGGTCCCTTTGAACTCTGCCTTTGACCTTGGCAGAGGAAGGGTTTCTCCCCTGTTAGCTCATGAATATCCATTGGCCCCTTTCATGCCCTTAGACCCTAGTGACTCTGGTGATGGCCCACTCAGGGCTCCCTGGGGCTCTCATTGCTGCTGCAAGGCAGCAATTGTCATAGTTTCTGGAAAACTACAGAGAGGGGCTGTCCACCTCCAGGGACTCCCCATTCCGGGGGACCCCTGCCTAGCTGGGGTAGCTGTGCTATAACGAGGTCGCTGTCCTCAGGTGGGAGCAGCCTGGGTCTCAGGTCTCCAGCTCTGGACTCACTTCCTGTGGCCCGATGAATCCCCCACCTGGACAGACAGACAGCCCAAAGGACAGACCACACGCTGAACACTGGGACATGCCCCTCTGGTGTATGGGTCTGTGATTGGGCTCCTGGTCCCAAGAGGAGCCCTCCAGACCCTGACGCTGTGGCCAGGCATGTGCCAGGGCCCTAAGCGAAGCCGCTGTACCTGAGGCCCATTGGCCCGGCTTCACATTCTCTGGGTGGGCCTCACTGGCTGAGCTCAAGGTCTCGCTCTGTGCATATGGAGGAGGCAGGGGAGGGAGACAGAGTCAGCTTGTCTCGGAATCCTCTCTTTAATGGTGTGTTTGAATAGGGGATAATCGGAAAGGGGAGAATTTGGGGACCAGCAAGCCACAAAGATGGCTGTAAAGTAGCCACACCCAAGGCCCCTGTTTATTTCTGTCAGTGCCTTTACCCTCGGGTGAGCTGAGTTTCCCCACAGTGACACACATTTCAAGCCAAACCCCATCCCCTGCACCCTCAGGCCTCCCAGTTTAGGGGTCCTGTCCCAGGCAGTTCCTCATGGCTCCCCCTTTCCCTCTCAGGAGTGTCCCTGTTGGGATGGCACAGCACCCCTGCCCCTCCTTCGGGAGCCCTCCTCTTCACCCAATGCCGGCTGGCCTGTGTCCCATTACCACTGTGCTCGTCCTCCTCTCAACTGCTGCGTCAACCAGGGAAACAGTGTTGCGGGGGGTGCTGCAGGTCTGGGGAAGCTCTGCAGCCCCCCCCCTCCCCGCACCCACCCCACTCTGCTCACGCAGCTGTGGCCCCTCCACACCATCCTGCTTGTGCAGGGAGGAGGGACTTTCCCATTTGCCTGTTCCCCAGAAGCCAAGCGTCATCGAGGGTTAGTGTTACTCTTTGACTGCTGGTAAACCCTCCCCCTGTCCTACCCTGACCCCAATCTGTTTTGTTTGTTTGTTTTAGAGTATCCCAGTTTTGACTCGAGTTTTAAACTGTGGAGCCTGGTGAACAATAGTGGGGTTTTCGTCCCCGACAATCAGCATACATCCTGGGTATAGAGAACCCGCTGTAGAAGCCCACCTATCTTCTCTCTTCATTTTGGGAGTAGCGTGTCCTGGGGAGAAGCACACAGCCCCCAAACTGGTGTGTGTGTGTGTGTTTCTGTAATGCTGGATGTGTCTGGCCATTTTCAAATGGCAGCCAGGAGGAGCAATTTTGGAAATGTGTGTTGATGCCACAGAGAAAGGCGACAAAGTGCAGGCCACCTTGGTGACAGATGTGGGCCTGCCGCGGAGCTTCTGCCTGTGTCCCCTTCTGCTGGCAGTGTGTTGGGGTTGACCAAGGTGAAGACCTGTCAGCACAGCAGGGAGCTGGGAGGGAAGGAGCAGTGAGGTCCAGGGCCACCAGGTAATGTGTGTTTGTTGAGTGACTGAATGAATGACCCACTAAATAGGGGTTATAAGCTATGGCCCCTGGGCCAATCCAGCCCACCACTTGGTTTTTGGACAGCCTTGTGAACTAAGAATGGTTTTCACATTTTTAACTGGTAAGGAACCAAAAGAAGAATTTCGTGACATGTGACAATTACATGAACTTGGGGTTTCCGTGTCCATACCAGAAGCTGTATTGGCAGAGCCACGCCCAGTCTGTGTACATACTGTCTGGCTGTTCGGTGCTCTCCTGGCAGAGCTGAGCAGTTGTGATAGAGACCATACGGCCCGCAGAACTGAAAATACTCACTCTCTGCCTATTCAGCAAGCAATTCCTGCCAATTCCTGTCCTAGGTACCTTGGGTTTATAGGAGAAAGAACGGGGCCTGGGAGGCAGCCACAGTCAGGCTCTCCCAGGGAGTAGGGCCAGGCCCCTGGTGTGGAGGTGGTGGCTGTGGTGATGGCAGATGCTGCCAGATGCTAGAGGTTTGGTCTTAGGCAGAGGTGGGAAGCACCCATTTCCTCTAGGGGGCAGGAGGGGAGCTGAAGGGGCGCCCAGCAGGCCAGCTGAGGGCATGGAGAAGGAATGTGGGGACTAGATCCCCTGAGAGGCCTACAGCTGCTTTTAACCCCACAGCTGGAGCTCACCCCAGCTGCGAGAGGGTAGGGAAGGGTGTGGAGCCAAGAAAGCCAGATGTGACCTGTGGTGCAAGGTAGGCTCTGCTCTGGGAAAAAGAGCTCGCTTTATAGAGCAAAGAAGTAGGTACCAGCGCAGGCAGGGTCGGCTGGCTGGGACTAGGCAGAAATGGTCATACCTCAGCCTCACTAATTGGGCTGTGTGTCCTTGGGCAAGTTACCTACCCTCTCTGAGCTTTATCACCCATCCCAGGATGTTCTGATGGTCGCATGTGGTGACCTCTTACATTCGTCTAGCAGAGTGTCTGGCACCCAGGAAATGCATAATAAGCGCTCATCATCCACCCTTTATTGGCCCCTTCTCGTCTCCCCTTTAACCTCACTCTCCACACCCCATCTCACCACCGCACCATCTTTCTGAGGCTCTCAAGCCCAGACATACCAATACATGAGCCAAAGACAACTACTCCCTGAAGATTCCAGCGAGGCTCCGCACTCGGTGAGCCTCCACCCTGCTCTGTGGGAGGGAGGGAGGCCCTGTTGTGCGGGAGAGGACGGCCCTGGGACAGCTGTGCACTTGGGTTAGGCTGGGGTTGCGTTGTAGGAGGTCAAGCCCCAGAGCGCAGCCCTGCCCTGGCCAGACCCGCCTTCTGAACTGGGCATTCTGAGACCCTCTCTGCCCTGGGTTATTTGGCCAGGCTCAAGACCCAGCAGCCATCTGCCCCCATGGTCCCCACCCCCAGAAATTCTGATTTGATGGGTTTGAGGTAGAGGCCTGGGCACCGGGATTTTTTAAAGCCCCTCCCCCAACCCAGGTACCTCCAGGGTGCCACCAGGGTTGAGAGCCCCACATCCGATCTAGGCAAACCCACTTGTTCTATAAAGTCAAAGCCCAAGAGGAGCAGGGACTGCCCTGGGTCAAGGGGGTTCCAAGGACCAAACCTGACCCTCCCGTTGCTGGGCTGGCCCGCTGGGAGGTGGTGGAGAGAAGGCCTCCAGGAAGCGGCTGACTTCTCCCGGGAGGGGCTTTGCCTTGTTCCCAGGACTGGGACAGTGGGATAGTAAAGAGGCTGGGCACAGACCCTGTCCACATGCAAAGCCAGTATCCCCAGGCTGTGTGCTCATCTCCATGGAAACACCAGGCGGCTGCCTGACCCAAGCTCTCACCTTCCCAGCCCCTCCTGTGCCTCCCAGAATAACCAGTTATTATCCAAGTCTCACCTGCCCCTCCCTCAGCCCAAGGGGTGGGGAGCAGGAAGGAAGGGGCTCCCTTGCCAACTGGAGGCAGGTGGGCTCCCTTGCCAACTGGAGGCAGGTGGGCTCCCAGCCTGAGATGCCATAGAAATCTCCCTGCTCGTCTCTCTCTCCTTTCCCAACCCCCCCTTGGGCCCAGGCCTCATAGGTGTGAGGGTCCTACATCACCATCTGCAGGTTTCTGGGAGTCCACCTCTGGGCTCTGCTGTGACCAGTTCCCAGGGAAGCATCTGTGGTGAAGGATCCTGACCCTTTAATGACCACCTCCCCTCCTAGCCAGGGCAGCTGGCGGAGGCCTCTGCCCACCCTCCCTTCTCCCCTTCCCCAGAAATCCAGGTTCTGCAAATGGACCTTGATTGCCAGCAGCACTGATTGGGGCAGCTCCTGACTTACCTGACACATCCTGTGCTCTAGGACTAGAAAGCTAACCAGATGCACCAAGTTTGGGTTTGCCTCTTGGTCTTTCTTCAACCTGGCCTCTGCCTGATGTTGGCTTGAGCTCCCATGTGGCCCATACACAGGCTTGGAAGCGCCCTGGCATTTCCACTGTCCACCTGACTGAGCATGGCGAGAGTGGGTGGCTCTCCGTGTAAGCCGGCACAGGTTTCTAAGTATAGACCCCAGGCAGCCCCGTGGCTGCTGGTAAGTCTCGGGATACCATTTGATACCCGCCTGGCCTGACTCCAGCCACTGCCAGCTGCTGAGGGGAGGGGGCCGCTGTGTTTGGGCCAGCCCACCCCACCTTCTATAGAGAACAGAGCCGGCAGTTTATCACAGGCTGGGCGGGACCCCAGTGCCCAGCTGACCCTGCTCTCTAATCATTACGCATATAAGAAAGAATAACTGAATGCCACCCACTGGAGTGTATACATTGTATCTGAATGCCACCCACTGGAGTGTATACATTGTATCTGGAGGGGATGGGCAGAGGCGGAGCCAGTGTCCTCGAACTCTTGCTCTGACCCGTGTCCTCACTGCCTGTTTCTGTGCTCCCTGCTCAGAAACCCAGGAGCAAGGGTAACTCCCGAAATGGGCTGGGCAGCCAGGCCCTCCCTTTTTGGTTTCTAGTTCTTATTCTCTTCTTTACACAGAAGCTGGGGTGGGGTGGGCAGTGATTCTCCTCAGAACAATCACCTCTCGGCCTTTGTCCCTTCCCCAGAACTGGGGAGGGGGGGGCGGGGAGGGCCCTTGGCCGAGAGACAGGTGGCATGCTCCATGTGCCTGCAGGCAGGGGTGCGGCTCTCTTGAGGCCTCTGAGACCTGAGAGGGTTTCAGAGCTGCTCTACCTGCCAGGTTGTCGGCAGGCCTGTGAGTTCATCTTTAGAAGGTGGTTAAACTGATCCTCTAATTTGCTTCTGGCTGAGAAATTAGCCAGAAAGTTTGGATGTGAATTACTCTGGTCTGAAATAACTTCCTAACTCAGACTCAGCTCTGCTTGGCACCATGGGTGGGCAAGTCACATTTGTGTGTGAGGTTTGGGGGTGGCGAGTTGCTGAGGGGCATTGCTTGAGTCAGGGTAGAGGGAGATGGCCGGGCCACTCCAGGGCCTGCACGGCCAGTGGCCCAGCCTGGCTGTTGTTTAGCTGGGGGCCCCTGATTCCAGCATCCCTTCCTCATGCTCTCCCCTCTTGACTGAAATAACTGGTCCAAAGTCACTCATAGGCTTTGGAAGGCTGGGCACTTTGTTTCTATGATGGGGTGCCAGTGCCAGGGTGGGTACCTCACCGAGAAGGCCTGGCTGCCCAGTGGTGTGTTGCCAAGGACACTTGCTACTGGGCCACCAGTTCTCCCCATTTGCCTGCAGAAATCAAGCTTTCTAAGTTCGCTGATCAGACTTTTGGAAGGCGTCAGATGCTTCATGCAGGGTCTCCATGCGTGAGTCTGGGGGCTCTGTGAAACCATTGTTTGGTTGCACAAATTTACATTAGTTGCCACCATGTAAAATTTTTATTTTAAAATAAAAACTCAGATTTCTTTCAAACCAGACGATCTGGGGCCCCTCCCATAGTCTCTCCCCTCTTAACCCAGCACTGCCTGAGGGCAGAGGGTGGGTTTCTGATTAGCATCACCCTTGCTGCTGGATTTCTTATTGTCCAGTAGAGGCCAGAGGCTTCTTTCTAGTACCCGTGTCTACATCAAAAAATAGATCCCGGGGCCTCATCTCCTCTGATCCACTTCCCAAGGCTTGGCCCCGAGGTTGTGTGGTTGAGACCCTCGCTGCCAGGTCACCTGCTGACTGGGGGAGAGCTCACTGACTGCACTTTCAGGTAGGAAGGGGGGTCCCTCTCCCCAGCTCAGCGATCCAGCCCTGCCGGGAGGGACCAGGGATTCGAGGGTGGAAGGAGCAGTCAGAAACCTTGGCCACAGTAGTGGTGTGCTAAGCACTCGCATTTCATTGATGCAGAGTTCACACTCCAGGAAGCAACGTCCCAGAAGAGGCTCCAGTTTACATGGGACCCCGGATTGGAATAATGCAAAGAGTTTGGGAATGGCATCCCTGGGTTTCAGCTCTGACCCTGCCATTTATTAAGTAGCTTTGCATGAGGTCTCTGTGCCTCAGTAAAACGGGCTTAACACCTTTCCTTGCTGAATTGTTTTGAATGGAGATAGTATACGAAGTACTGGGCATATTGTACTGGCAAATAGTGTGTAATAATACATGTAGTTATTATGTTGGAGAAACTGAAACTTGGTGTGAGCGGGGAAGAGGAATATAAAGAAAGAAAACCAATCCTTTGCATTTTAGTTAGACTGGGGCTTGTTGGTGCCCATGTCATTGTCTACCTCCCCCTCCCCCCCCCCCAACACACACACACATACAATCAGGCAGATACAGGAACCTCCTCTTGGAAACCTGCTGAGTCATCACCGCCTTGGGAAATGCAGGAGCCTCCTGAGGACCCACCAAGGAGGACAGGACGCTCCAGGGAGAGGTGGAGGGTGGTGTCTGCTCTTGTGTAAAGGTCACCGACCATTTGTTTGTCCCCTGACAATGCTGCCCACTTGCTTTTCATAGTGAAACCAGGGAAAGATGCCACATCTGCATTTGCTAAAGTGCGTTAGGGCGGGCAGTAAAGGAAAATACACCGATGAACAGAAGTTTCTGCCCAGGGCTGTTATCTAATCAGCTCCCTCTCTGTGCTCTTCTTATCATCCTCTTGTGACGCGGTTTTATCTCCGGTTTTATCGTCAGAAGGATGTCTGACAACCACGGGTTTGTCCAACCCATGATGAGCCCCATGATGAGCGTCTTGGTGCTTTTTACTTGTGTGTTTATTTCTAATTGTTGGTGTGCATCATTCTAAACAGCTACGAGATTCTTGTCCACAACCCTGGAGACTGAAGAATATACAGACAAGACAGAGGTGGGGAGGGGAGGGGAGGAACGTGGCCAGACTTCAGGGGCCACATACAAAGCCCAGGGCATCACAAAGCCCCAAGCTGTTGCCCCAGTGACTCACAGCCAGTTATCTTTATCGGGTTCAGTTTTGACACTTGGGGGTAGACTGACAATAGCATTACTCTTTTAAAGTAAAATTAGACACAGCTTGCTAAAATCAATGAAACCCAGCTTAGATTCTCAAGGATGGATTGTGAGCTTCATATGAATCACTGGATGTGGGATGTCTGGTGTTCTCCGTTACAGAAAATCTGGAAAAATATAGACAGAGGCCAAAGAAGAGAAAAACCCCAAAACGTCTTAGCACTGGTCCCCAGCTCTGAGCTTCCTCTGTGCTCGGCCATGTCGCATTGCAGTGCAAGGACGTGTTCTCACAGCAGTCACCCCACAAGCCCCCGAGGCCGGGACCTGTGCCGTTGTCCTGCGTGTCTGCTCCAGGCTTGGTGTCACATGTGACTCAGAGTGATCAGAACCAGAGGGGTTTCTTCCCCTTGATGAGGGGAAAGAGCACAGCTTTGAAGTCAGGCCTTGATTCAGATCATCCCTCTTTGTAGGGGTTTTCTACTGCTGCGTCACAAGCTCAGCGGCTTGCAGGCCCCGTTGATGAGCTTCCAGTTCTGTAGGGGGAGACTGGATGGAGGAGTCCAGGTGGCCTCTGCTTGCCCCCTGCTTAGCATCTCACCACACTGAAGCCCAGGTGTCAGCCAGGCTGGCCACTTACCTGGAAGCTTTGGGAAGAAGCCACATCCAAGGGCATTCGGGTGGTTGGCAGAATCCAGTTCCTGGTGGCCGTGGATAGGTCTGAGGTGCCCCTTTCCTTGCTGGCCATTGGGGGACACGTTCCCCTCGAGGCCGTCCTCATTCCTTCTCATGTGGTCCCTCCATCTTCCAAGTCCACATGGTGTCCTTCTCACACTTCAAGTCTCTCACTCCCTCTCTGCTACCTTAACCTTTGAAAGGTTTTGACTGAGAATTAACTAAAGGGAGCTAGTAAGGGCCTATATGCCTGTTGAGGGTTAAATTTTTTTTTTAAATCCTCAGCCAAGGATATGTTTTTATTTATTTGTGAGAGCAAGAGCGAGAGCAACATCGACGTGAGAGAGAAACATTGATTGCCTCCAGTACTCACCCGACCAAGGATTGAATCTGCAGCCTTTTAGTGTACGGGACGATGCTGCAATTAATGGAGCCACCCGGCCAGGGCGAGGGTTAATTCTTTTAATCCTATCAACAAGCCAGTTTTATTTGAAATCTGGTCTGATTCAGATACCATGCAGCAGAAGTGTAAAGGGCAGTCTTTATCTCAAGTACTGTCATTCTAAAAAGTTGTCATGATTCATCATTTTTCTGGGCAGAGGAATTAAAAGAAACACGAGGGGCAATGTGCCCTGATCAAAACTTTTCAGATTTTCTTCCTTCCTTCCTTCCTTCCTTCCTTCCTTCCTTCCTTCCCTCCCACCCCCACCGTGAAGCTGAGGCCTCTCCACTTCAGCTGCTGTCTCTGGGAGGGCGGGGTTGGGGTGAGGGCTGGCTGCCTGAGACCTCAGACAAGTGGTGGCCTCGTGTTGGAGGCCTGCCCACCAGCAGCTGGCCCCTGCCACTCAGCGGGGCGGCTGGAGCTGGCCAGGGGGAGAATGAAGAGGGCGTTGGGACCCCGGAGTGCTCACTGGCTCTCTGCCTGTCCCTTCTGTGCTTCCTCAGGAGATCCTCGGAGAGCTCACGCTGGATGCCCTGCTGGACATGAATGAGGCCAAGGTGAAGGAGACGCTGCGGCGCTGTGGGGCCGGTGCAGAGGAGTGTGGCCGCCTGCAGTACGCCCTCACCTGCCTGCGGAAGGTGACAGGCCTGGGTAGGTAGGGCCTGCCTCCCCAGCGCCACGGCCAGCCCCATTGGCTCCCTCCCCCTCCACCTTGGCTTAGACACCTGCCTTTTCTCCCCAGGCCTAGCCTGGTTCCCGGAGGCCATGGCCTTTGCCCTTTGCCGAGTGGATGACGGGTGGAGCAGGTGTGGCCCAGGGGTTCTGGGGCAGCTTGGAAAGGCCAGGGTAGCCATTCAGAAAGTGTGTGATGGACCTGACCTGAGACAGAGGCTCTCTCAAGTCAGAGGCTCAGACCTGGCCAGTGCTAACTCGGGAAGCTCTAGCCTTTGTTCGAAACCCTAGGCCGGCCTGCGGGCGGGCCCTGTATGATTTCCCCTCTCGGAGAACACTTGTTAGGCTCTGTGACCCCTCAGCAGCTTCCTGCGTTCCAGCCCCCGCCCCACCCCAGCGCCCCCCAGCCCTCTCCCCACGTCTCTGGTCTCCATTCCTCATCGGCTGGCTGGGCTGTGCACTCAGAAGGCACACACTGAGGTGGGCTCAGCCCGAGCCAAGCAGGATTGGAGAAATTATACAGTGTTTCAGCCCTGGGTGTGTGCATGCCTGCCCCTGGCAAAGCGTGTAATCCTAGCATTAGATGCATTCCCAGGGAATCAGTTGCTCGCTTTCTAATTCTTGCCTTGGGAACAGCTTCAAACACCCTGACTTTTAATCCTCCTACTACCAACCACACAGATAAGGCTTTAAAATGAGCCTAGTGAGTGGAATTAGCTGCGTTTTTTAATTATCTGAGCCACCTGTCTTATTTCTGGCTGCCTGAGGCTTAAGGAAAGCACTGAGATTTATATTCTGCTTGATTGTTTTATCAGAGGAGATCGGGCTTAATTTCTTCCCCGGCCCCATTGCACCAAGCCCGCCTCTGAATGCAGAGCCTCTGCAGAGAGCTTACTCGATTCAGAAAACCTTGCTGCGCCAGGCCTCCTGGCAGGTGCAGAGAATGAAATGACAGAGACACCGTCAACATTCTGGTCCCCTGAGGGGAGCAGACCAAGGAGGAGACCGAGCCCAGAGAGAAGAGTTCAAGATACACTGCAATTGGAGGCAGAGAGGGGATTTCAGCCTCAGTCTCTGATGGGGGTTGGTTGGTTCCCACATGGTGGCAATTTACAAGTACTTGCCACCTAAGCTGGAATCTTGGGGTAACTTGTCAGCCCTCCCTCTGTAGGCCTGAACTGGAAAGAACTGTGGAGGAGCCAGCTGTCAAGTGGTGGCGACCCATGTGTGTTGGGAAGGCTGCCGATGCCAAGATAGGGAGATCGCTAACTTATTAAGCACTAATTTATTAAGCCAGGCACTTGACACGCGTGTGGCAACACCCTTCTAAGCGGCGGCGGTAAGCTCCTTTAGCAGCTAGAGCATCGGACCCACTGGGCGAGCTGTCTGCGTTCCACACCTGGCACATAGCAGAGCTGCGCTTGGGACTCAGGCCTCTTCAGCTTCAGGGTGCTTTTCCCACTATGCCCCGGAGGAGGCCCCTCGGGCGAGCATCTTTAACGGGTCCTTCTCTCTCATTCGATCTCAGCTTGTGGTGCCTCTACATCCCTGAGAGGGTCCTGGTTGCACCCCACCCAAATGGGTCTACCCTGTGGTGGCCATACCTCAAGGGTACCTGCGGATGGGGTGGGTACCTGTGATCACCCTGTCTCTCGGATCATGCAGGCAGAGTCTTCATTGCACCCAGCGGGCGTGGTGAGAGCAGCCTGGCTACAGCCTCGCTAAGCCACTTACATGCCATAGGAGCTGGGTCAGTTACTCAGCCCCACTGTGCTGTGCCTCAGTTTCCTCATCTGTAAAATGGAGGTAGTAGCAACACCTCTCTCATAGGGTTGTTGTGAGGATGAAATGCGTTACAGTCAAGCGCTTAGAACAGAGCCTGTGACACACTCGGTGTTCTTTTCAGCTGTTGTCTGACGGAAAATGTCTAAGTCATCTCCCTGTGGTCTCAGGTATTAAGAAAGGTGAGTGAGGATGGTTCTCTGTGCCAGTGGCCTGTAAGCAGGAGTATCGTGCCTGCTCTACTCCTGTTCTTCATCTGTAGCACACAGCGCCAGTCAGTCCCCAAGCTCTTCCTACTAAGTGACTCGAGGGTCATTCCAAGAGCCACGGCCGATGGCCGGGTGGTGGCACGCACAGCAAGACCCACCTGCCCTCTCTGAGCTGGTGCAGAGCTCAGGAGTCAGTTTGGAGAATTTGGGGCTTGTTTCTTCGGTGGCACACTTACCCATGGACTCATCCTCTGACCAAGAAACATGTCCGTGCTGCCTGGAAATTAGTGTAGGAGTTGAAGTGTAAGTCATGGCCGCAGTTCCAAAGGGGCACAAGGAACGCTCAGACTGAGTGACTCATCCTGCCCAGTTGATTCGTGAAGAGAGTCACCAGGCGATGGAGTAGGAGGAAGGGCATTTGAGGAGGGGGTGGAATGCACAAGAAACGCCAAGACCTGTAAAGGCTAACCTTTCTCCACCATACCTGATAAATGGCTGATACCCTTGTGGGAGGAGGCCAGTGCTGTGGTTGAGACATTGGGCTCCGTTCCCATCCCACCACTTGCTTAGCTGTCCGACCTTGGCAATGCACGTGGCCTCCCTGCATCTCAGCGACCTCCCATGCTGAGAGGATCGGGGGAGAACGGGACACAGCACAAAGTAGAAGGGTTCCAGGGTAGAAGTTCATTTTGTCTGGAGTCATAATCTACCTTCCGGTACATTCTACTCATTACAAATATGAGGAGGGATGTATCTTCTCCTTCCCCACAACAGGGTGTCTAGATGGGGTCCTTGCTCCCTGTCCCCACCCCTTCAGTATCTGCCCATCTCCTATAAGGTTAAACCTAAAGTCCCCAGCAAGACATCCAGGGTCACTCCTGAGCTGGCCCCAGGTACATTGACCCTCCGCTTTATCTCTTACGTCTCCCTGGCTCATCCTGACCTCTCAAGGCACGTGGAACTCTTAGTAGTTACCAGAAGGTGCTGTGTGCTCCCTACTTTTGCATGTGCTGTTTCCTCTGCTCCGTACACCTGCTCCATCCACCGCTTCCCTCATTGGCTCAGCCTAGGTGGCCCCTCTTCTGGGAAGCCCCCTGACCCCCAGGCTATTTAGGGTCTTCCTCCTCTGTGCTCCCTCAGTCCCCATCCGTCTCCTGGTTGGCACACAACTATTGTGTTGAGTGTCTGTCACCCTCATTGGACTCTTCAGGCTCAGCAGATGTCCTTTTTATGCCTTGGTACCCGGTGTCCAGCATGTGCTTGAATGAATGGACAGACTGTGCCATTGAGTTGGAGCCCCACAGAGCCTCGAGGTCTCAGCGGCTTCAGGCAGAGGTCACTGTGGGGCCAGCCGAAGGGCATTCACAGGCTTCTCTCATAAGCAAGTGGCTGTTGATCCCTTTCTAGCTGGATCTCTTTTCTAGCAAATTTCCAGGGCAATTTGCTGTGGGAAGGTTGGTACAGCCCCTTTTTCTGATACTTGAATTTTCTTAAAGTGGAGTTATCTCTCTACATGCCCCAGCCTCTCTTTCCTAACTGTTAAAAGATCAGTCACCACTTCCCTCTCTGAAGTGGCCCACTTTGGAGCTGGTTTGCAGGCTTGTTCCCCACAGACCTGCCAGCAGGAGCCCCGCACGAGCTAGTCCCCTCTGGGCCTCATATTCTTTCTTTAAAACAGGGAAAGTAGTATCCATGGTGGTGGCCTCATGGTCAGAAAAGGTGGAAAAGATGCATGTGTGTGAGAGGCCTTTATAAACCAGGGAAGGGCTAGTCCTTGAAGCCTTCCATTAAGGAGCTGTGCAGCCCTGCCAGCATGGCCCAGTGGTTTGAGCATCGACTTATGAACCAGGTGGTCACTGGTTCAATTCCTGATCAGGGTACATGCCCGGGTTGCAGGCTCAATCCCCAGTGGGGGGCGTGCAAGAAGCAGCCGATCAATGATGCTCCCTCATCATTGATGTTTCTATCTCTCTCTCTAAAATCAATAAAAATATATTTTAAAAAAATTTTAATAAAAGGAGCTGTGCCACCTTGGACAGGGTGTTTAACCTCTCTGGGCCCTAGCCACCTCACCTGTACATTCCTCTAGCCCCAGCCTCCTATGACTCGACTTCTCTGCCCACAGGAAGGGAACACAAAGAGGACTTGGGCTGGAGTTCGTTGGATGCCCGGCGGGAAAGTGGCTCAGGGCCTTCCACAGACACCCTCTCACCAGCCAGCCTGCCCTGGCCCCCAGGGAGTGCCCAGCTGGGCAGGATGGGCAGCAATGCCCAGGGCCCCCGTTCCGTCTCCGTGTCAGCTCTGCCTACCTCAGACTTCCCAACCCCTGGCCCCAGCGAGGGCCTCACGGACACCTATATCCCCCTGCACGCCAGTGGCCGGCTGACCCCCCGTGCCCTGCACAGCTTCATCACCCCCCCAACCACGCCCCAGCTGCGACGGCACACCAAGCTGAAGCCGCCAAGGACGCCACCCCCACCCAGCCGCAAGGTCTTCCAGTTGCTGCCCAGCTTCCCTACGCTTACCCGGAGCAAGTCCCATGAGTCTCAGCTGGGGAACCGCATTGACGAGGTCTCCCCAATGAGGTGAGTACTCTGGCCAGACACTTGTTGAATTTGCAATCCACTCAAAGTTTTGACTACAGTTTTCTCATTATAAAGATAATATAGACTCAATTGGAAAAGGGCATAAAACCAACTAATATATAAGTCTGTACAGTGAAAGGTGCCCCTGTCTCTCATTCTACTCCCCAGACTACCTTAACAGCTTGGGCTGAATCTTACTAGATTTCCTTGCAAGTGTGCACATGCACAGACAGACACACAAATACACAAATGAAATGATGCCATGTATCAGTCAGGATAGACTGGAGTATGCTGCAGTGACAAATAACCGCCAGGTCCCTGGGTCTTCAAACAAAGATTTATTTCTTGCTCAATCTACCTGTCCATCATGCGTCGGCCCATTCCAGGTCCCAGGCTGAATGTTCCACTGTGGTAGAGGAAGAAAGCAATTCAGCGCTCTTTCCTGAAAGTCCCACTCACCATTTATGATCCTACCCAAACAAAGGAACCAGGAAATGTAACTCCCATGTGCCCAGAAGAGAATGGAATATCTGGCTGAAACCTCTAAGGATGATAAAAACCATGCACTCTGTCCTATAACCTTTTTCAACTTACTTTGATATCTTGAGAACTTCATGTCAGTACTCTTTTATTTTCTTAATATTTTTTATCTATTTTAAATAGGTAATAACAGTTACATGGTCCAAATGCAAAAGCTTCGTAGCTCGTGTAGTTTATTCATCTTTTAGGGGTGTATAGTATAAAGTGACCCCCTATCATTTCCTTAGTCACCCAGTTCCCCTTTCAGGAGCAACCAGGTTATTGGTTCTGTATATGTTTATAATTATCCAATTGCCTCATCTTTTTCTCATTTTCATGTCATTCCATTGTTTAGCTTAACTCCTCCCCTCTTGATGGACATTGAGTTCATTGTCATTTTTGTTGTTTGTTATTACAAAAATTGCCTTTGTCAATATACCCTTGTGGGCAGGGTGAATCAGGGCATCGCAGTGGGCAGAACCCAGGGTATCCGCTTCTCATTTCCCCCGCAAAGAGCATTAGGAGGGCTCTGGTCTCATCCTGGCTCCAGGCGGAGGACAGAGCTTGGGGCAGGTGCCACCTCTGCCTCAGATCCCACCGCTGGTGAGCTGGCCTTGAACCCTGGGGCTCTGTGTCTCTTCACAGAGCCAGCAGAACGAGCGCTGGCACGACACTCAGGCCACCCGGCTGCCCTGAGGGAGCCCCGAGGGCAGGCTGAGTGGCCTGGTTTCCCCAGCTCTCTTTATCCCTCTGACAGCATTGCTCAGGGCATGTCCTCATATGGCCCTGCTTGGAGGTCGGCTTTCTGCTCCACACTGTTCTCCCTGCCCTCCTGCCCCAGCCGAGTCCTCTCTGGCAGACTGAGCCCTCCTCCTGCCTGGGGAACTCTAATTACCGTGCTGGTGGCGGTGAGGCTCAGAGAAGCTGATGTATGAGAGTGCACAGATGTAGCTTTGTGCCCCACTGGGGGGCCAGGAGGGCACTTCTAGCCCTTCCCGTTGGGGAAACGTCCCCACATCCCCCAGCCATCCTAGCCCCACACCCTAGGCGCTCAAAGTCCTCATCCAGCGCCTTGCCCCTCCCTCCCAGGGATGATGTTCTGGGGGACACCTGGAGCCAGCACGGTGCCCTAATCCTGCTTTCTTTCTCTCTTCTGTCTTCTCCAGGTTTGGTAAGAGTGATTCATTTTCGTCCCCTCTGCCACCGGGAGTGGTGTGTGTCTCGCTGTCCCCATCGGGGTGGATGCCTCTGACCCTCTCTTAGTGCACTTGGCCTTTCCGTGGTCCAGAAGCAGAGGAGCTGGGAACTGCCCCAGGACATCACACTAGGACAGGTGGCCACCACGTGCCGAGCTGGCCTCAGCCCAGCCAGCAGCTTCTCTGTCACTCACAGTCAGTGGGCAGCCCCCATGGCAGGCCCTCTGCACCTGGCTCTCCCTCAGACAGGGAGTGTTTATCTGCTGGGCTGTGGCGGGAATCCTGCACTCCTGGGAGGAAGGTACTACCTGTCTGGCATAGGTGGACATTAGCCACCCACCTGCAGACCCCAGCTGACATCTCAGGGCCCATCTCTGCGGGAGAGGGACATCCTTGGGGCAGGAAGGGGGGCTCGCCTCTGAGTGAGGCCCTGAGAGGTTTGCCCCCTCAGACAGCGAGGAGGAAGCCTGGGCAGCCTGATCTCCTACTCCTCCACCAGGTCCTAACATGTGGCTCCACTGTGGGGCTTCTCTCTCCTGAGTCAATGCAGCGGAAACAGCGAGCCTCAAGGCTGCTTGGAATTGTCCCAGTGGGGACGCAAATACTGTTTTCCCCTGAGCCAAGTAGCAGTTTACCTTTGTCCTGTGCTGAGCTGGCTAAGCAGGGAGATGAGGAGGGGATGCCAGGTACTGGCTTTGCCGAGATGGAGCTGGGCTGGCTGCAGGACCACCAGGGAGGCTGCGCTTACCCTCCCCAGGGCACAGGCGGGAGCTCAGGGCCCTCACAGAGCCTGCGTCCCTGGGGCAGTCTGGCCCTCGTGTCCTCCTGGTGCTGGATGATGCAGGGTCCCCACCCGTGAGGCCGCTTCTCCAGCTGCGGGAAGGTGGGATGAGGCCTGCGGGGCCATGTTTCATCTCGTGAGTGGCAGGCGATGCCTGGCACATGGGCCCTCTCTCCTCCCTGTATCCTGTGCCTGTGGCAGACATTGCACATCAGTCACAGGCTTCACTCAGAGATTGGTGATTGAAATCTCACTTTCCCACCATCTGTTTCTCTTAGGCCGACAGCCTAACCCCATTTATTTATTTAATTTTATTTTTTAAATCTATTTTTATTGATTTCAGAGAGGAAAGGAGAGGGGGAGAGAGATAGAAATGTTAATGAAGAGAATCATTAATTGGCTGCCTCCTGCACAACCCACACTGGGGATCGAGCCCGCAATCCAGGCATGTGCCTTGACCAGGAATCGAACTGTGACCTCCTGGTTCATAGGTTGATGCTCAACCACTGAACCACACTGGCCAGGCGACCTAACCCCTTTTAGACCATGTGTGTTAATGGCGTGGCTGCTGCCTGGGGTGAACCCCAGGAGGGAGTTGCAGAGTCAGGACAGGGCAGATGTGCTGGCGAGAGCTGCAGGGGGGCGTGCAGTGTGGCTCCTGCATCAGCGGGGCAGCAAAGGGCCTTTGGTTCCTGTGTGGGAGGAGTCGGTACTCCAGCATGCCCTCTCCTGTGGTTGGGTCTGTGGTACGTGGCCTTAAGTGAACCGATACTTAATGAGCACCAGCTGTGTGCCAGGCCAGCTCTCAGGGACCTGGGAAGGTGCCGTGGCCTTCTAGGGGTGTTGGGGAAGGGCTACTGACTCAGAGGACCCGAGATGGCCCCAGATCCTTAAAGCACCGTGGTCCTGACCTTTCTGGGTCCCAGGTGTCTGATCATTGGATGAAAGTCTAGAACCTCTTTCCAGAAGGTTCCCAGACCCACCCATGGCTTCAGTTGAGAACTCTATTCCAGGAGGAGTGAGGCAGTGTGGAGCTGGGAAGGAGGGGTGGGGAGCGGGGGACACACATGTGGAGGGAGGGAGGGCAGGGGGAGGGGGGAGGGAGTTGGTCGTGTAGGTAGGCTGCCCCTAGATGGGGAGATTGCTTCCAGCTGTCCCTCCACTGCCAGCCTGTGATGCTATTAGCAGTGGGGCTGCCTGTTCTTCTGGGGAAGCCAGGCTTAGGAGGAGAGCCCAGGGTGCCCTCTAGGGGGACAGGCAGAAGGAGCACCCCACACCCCGTGGCCTGAGACGTCCCCCAAAGACCCAGACTGAGTGCCAGGTGAGGCCAGGCCACATGGGAGCTCTCAGCAGCATCGTCAAGGCTCGAGAGGTGGCTGCTGCACAGCTCACCAGCCTCAAACCCTCTGCCGAGGGCCAGGCAGCTCCACCACCTAACAAGAAGTGACCAGAACGCAGCCCTCGCCAACACCCCCACCATGGGGTGCATCCATGAGACAGTGCCAGAGGTGGGGGTGTGGAGGCCTCTACCCTCACACACTCTGCCTTCTGCCTCTCACACCAGCCTTCCCCCAAAGCCAGAACCATACAGGCCGGGCAGCAATGTTCGTTAGAGAAGCCAGCCATGTGTGAGGGTGGCCACGCCGCCCTGGTCTAGCCTGTCCTATCCCTGTTTTGATAGATGCAGGTTCAGGGACGTTCATCTGCCATTCAGTTTCCGTGTCCGTCTAGCTTGCCATCTCTGACATAGAAGGTCACAGGTTTGGGCCCTTGCTACAGGGCTTCCTCAGCCTGCCTGACCTCCCTCTTCCCCTGCAGATCTCCCCCACGGCTCCCCACAGATGGTACAGAGGGACATCGGGCTCTCAGTGACACACAGGTAGGCCCAGCCCTGTTTCTCAGGGCTCTTTGCCTCTGCTCTGTCTCCATTATCACCTCCGTGGACACAGCCCTGCGCCCACCTGGAGCCCCTGCCTGTCACCCGCGGGCCACATGGACGTGCTGGGCCCTCCTCTGCACCTCCTTGGGTCTCTTCCTCAGTCTGCTGAGGGCAAACAGAGGTCCCAGGAGAAGCAGGGTCACAGTCTTGGGGAGGAGGAGCCAAGAGCTGCTTCTGAGTCCCACTTGGTATCGTGTGGATCTTGCCACTGTCCACACACCAGCGCCCCGTTGAGCTTGTTGACGCTCCAGACTCCGGGCCCCACCCCTGCGGTCGAGGCCAGGCGTCTGGGTCTCCAACAACTTCCAGGGGCTGGCACTCGTGTGCTGGGGAGGGCTGATGTGCCGTGGGAGCCTGTCCGTCCACCATGTGACACCAGTGGGAGTATCAGTTGGACCAGGTCCTAAGACGGATTGCTGGCTCAGAGGGTCTGCACACTGATCCTTCTGGGTGCTCTCGCCAAGTTGGCTGCCAAAGAGCTGGCACCCATGACCACACCAACGTTGGGATTTTGACAATGATGGCTTTGTGGCTGGACAATCTGAATGGGGGGGTAAGGGGCGGCGTGGGCAGGAGGCAGTGGCCCCTGAGTGTCCCAAACACCCAGGGAGAGGGTGCCTGGGGCTCTGGGTGGGAACCAAGTCTCCTGATTCCCCTGGGCTGTTTGGGGACCCTTGTCCATCCAGGCCCTGCTCTCCCGGCCCCTGAGAGCACTTCTGTGTGCCCACCCGCTGCAGGTTCTCCACCAAGTCCTGGCTGTCACAGGTCTGCCACGTGTGCCAGAAGAGCATGATGTTTGGAGTGAAGTGCAAGCATTGCAGGTGATGGGCGAGGGGGGCGGGGGGTGGGGGGGGGGCGGCGGGGAGAGGGGAGCAAGCTTCATCCTTGTCCTTTAGTCACAGTCCCGCGCCTGGATTAATTGGCCTTAGGTCAAGTCAGTGTTCAGAGGGTTCCCCTTAACCTACGATTCATGATCCCATTCAGCACACCCAGGAGTGAGCAGCCCCCTGCAGGGAGAGGAAAGAAGCATGAAGCAGGGCACTACCAGAGAAGGGACAATTCGAGGTGGGCTTTGAAGGATGTGCAGAAGTTTGTCAGGTGGACAAGGAGGAAAGGGAGTTCCAGGCAATGGGAACTCCCTTGTGTCTTGTACAAAGGCAGAGAGGAATGGGAGGACCATTCGGGAACTGTGAGGAGTTCTGAAATTAGCCTCACATTTTAGCACACAAGGATAGCAAATGGGGGCAGGCTATGATCAGAACAGCGATGGCTTGTGGTACTTCCGGAAGGAAAGAATGCAGATTCTGTGCAAGCCCAACTTTCTTTTTTCAGGCCATTGTGGCTCCTGGTAGGAGAGAAGGACAAGGATAGGGAGCAGCGTGGTGTGAGCAGGGTCTGACCCCTGCTTCCTGGCTATCCTCCCCTTGCAGAGGGTGGACCTGGAGTCTCTGCTCCCACCCATTTTGCCCCTGCATTGCTGTGTGATGCGGGGCCAGGCGCTTGCCCAGAAAGGGCCTCGTTTTTGTCACTTATGCATTCTAGGAAGAGGATTCCAGGTCTCTGTCCATCAGGACGGCTCTTAAGAATTTGAGCTAGTTGGAGTGAAAAAAGCATGTGGGTTCCCACGAGCCTGTTGGTGATGGCCTCGTCCATGTCAGTTGGATAAATCGTGTTTTCCTGGCGGCTCTCCTGACCACCGAGGAGAGGCCAGAGCTAGGTCTGTGGTGGCCATTTGGCTTCATATCGGGGGCCTCCGGCTCCTTTCAAGTAGTGCCTTTCACGTGGGGAGGGTGACTCCTGAGCCCAACACTGCAACTGCGTTGTGAGGTTGACAGGCCCATCATGAGAACGCTCAGACACAGGGCAGCAGGCAGGACCAGAACGAGGACCAAGCCCTTTCCACTCCGGCCCCACCTTGCTGACCCTCTGACCACATGGTCCGTGTGGAATGTGGTGGGAGGGGCTGCCCCGCATACCTGGGGTATCCTTTGGTGGTGCAGACATTCTTTGGAGAAGAGAAACAGGTGTGGGACCCACCGTGACAGTCAGATGCATGTAAGCAAACCTCCTGTGCTCTAGGACTGATAGACAAACAGCAGGAATGTGGTCATGCTCAGCAGATAGTAGCTGCTAGGACAGTTCACATCAGTTCTACATTTCGGGGCTAATGTCTATTGAGAAATTTGTGGAAATTGGGGCATCCAGGGTGAGATGCACGGGGCTGCCAGGCAGTGCCTCTGTGCCCCCGTCCGAGCCCAGGGAAGCCGCATGGCCATCCACGCACTGACCCCGCCTTCTTCACCAGGTTGAAGTGTCATAACAAGTGCACAAAGGAAGCCCCCGCCTGTCGGATATCCTTCCTTCCAAGTGAGTGCTGTGCCCTCCTCTCCTCTGCCTTCTGCCTTTGGGGTGAGTCTCTCTCTCTCTCGCGCACGCGCAATCTGTTCCCTGCTGATGGTTTCCCCTCTTCAGTAGCTAGGATTCGGAGGACGGAATCTGTCCCTTCGGACATCAACAACCCGGTGGACAGGGCAGCCGAGCCCCATTTCGGAACCCTCCCCAAGGCACTGACCAAGAAGGTACGTTGGACAGTGGCCTGGGGGGTCTGTTGCTTCTGCCAGGAGAGCCCCCCACCCGGATTCCTCTCTGTGAAGCCCCCCAATGCGGGGGTCCAGCATGACAGTGCAGTCCACAGAGGGGGCCAAAGGGGACCCTATCTTTAGCCATGTAGCAAACTTTGCATTTATAGTTACATGAGTGTAACCCGTCCCCTGCCCTAACGCTCCCTTTTGGAGCTGAGATTTCACTGCCTGTGAGTCAGGAACTTTTCCAATGGTGTTTCCTTTGACCCTCGTGCTGACATCACCTCCATTTTACAGATAAGGAGACAGCACTGGGACCCCTGTGAGTGAGACACAGGCCCAGCCCTAAGCCTGCGCCGCAGTCACAGTGCGGCAAACGGGACTTCAAAAGTAACCCATGCAAGTGTATGTCTTTCCATGGCCTGTGGCTGGGCTTCTCGCCTAATGCACAGATGCCCTGCAGCTAGATAGATTCTCGAAGGCTGTGTCCCCTACGATGGTCCCCAGGCCTGTCTGTGGACCCCATGCACAGGGGTGCATGGTGTCTGTGAGGTCTAGTATTTGAAGGAAGAATGGTACACTGACATCTTTACTGGAAAATGTCAGGATCCCCTGGGCTGACCTCTTCGCGGTTACCCGGGGAAGGGAGGGTCCGGGCAAGGGGAGTGGGAGGCAGCAGTGACAGTCCCTGCCCACTTCCCATGTCTCTGGTCCTGCAGGGGCACCCTCCAGCCATGAACCACCTGGACTCCAGCAGTAACCCGTCCTCGACCACATCCTCCACGCCCTCCTCGCCGGCTCCTTTCCCAACATCGTCCAACCCATCCAGTGCCACCACGCCCCCCAACCCCTCGCCCGGCCAGCGTGACAGCAGGTTCAACTTCCCAGGTACCACACTGCCGGGCTTTTGGGAGGCTCTTAGGGATGGGGTCACATGCACCTTCTCAGCACACCCCAGCAGGTTCAGGGTCAAACACTGCAGCCACTGAGAGCACTTGCGGGGAGCCAGGCACTGTGCCCAGCTCAATTACATTACCGTATTTAAAGTTGATAACAACCCTGAGGTAGATGCTATTGTTGCACCCATTTTACAGATGGGAACACTGAGGTTCAGAGAGAGGAAGTGACTTACCCTGAGCTGTACAGCACGTAAACAGTAGAGCAAGATCAAAGCCAAGTCTGTCTGACATGAAGCCTGTGTTCTTGACACAATCCCCGTGCTGCCCTCCTGCACGTGCCTGGCTTCTACTGGACTTGCTCACTGGCTCAGGGCTTCTGAGCTCCCAGGGAGCCAGGGCAGGTCCAGAAGGCCTGGGAGAGGGGATGCCGGCCTCTGTCACTTACCTGCTCTGAGATCTGCACCAGCTGCCTAAACAGAAGTGTTTGTCCCCTTTTCCATAAAACTAGTGGCCCCGAAAAGTTGGAATTAGGTTATCCCCCGGGTGTAGTTGACGACACTGAGTCCCACAGGGCCGACTGACCAGAGCTGGCCTCTGACTCTACCACAGCCCAGGCTGCCCTGGGTCTGTAGGGCCAGGACCCCTTCCTCTTGGCCAGGCCAGGGGTTTCCTGCCTCCCCAGGGAGAGGAGCGGAGCCCACTTGTCCATGTGAGGACTGGGCCCTGGCCTTGGCCTCCCTGGCAGCTCCTAGCAGTAGGTCTTGGCCTTCGGTGTATTTCAGTTGGCAGCCCGGAGGAAGGAGGGGCGCTGGGATGCTCCAGTTTTCTCCCGGCCGAGCCACAGGGCCATTGCCAGCTTCAGCCCGTGGAGTCCAGGGCAGGTCCCACCTGTCACTCCAGGCCCAGGAGGACAGACTTATAGCTCTCCCTGTGCCAAGGGACCCAGCTGGGCCACCTGCAGCCAGCAGGAAGCCTAGCAGCCTCTCTGGGCCCATCTCAGCAGGGTCCTAGGGACTTCTTTGGGGGGTGGTGAGAGACTGATTTTGTAGGAATCTTTTTTCTCTTTTGCTGTCCCTTCTCCTTAATACCCTGAGGAGATACCCAGCACGTGACTGGGTATCTCCTGACACGAATGCATCATCATGATCCTACCCGTCCCCCCCTGTCATGGAGCGATGGCCTATTTGATTAACCTCCTCTCCCATTCTGCTTTGTCATTAATATGCTCTGAAACTGGGCCTTTTGCTAAACCTGGTTTGGCTTTTTCTAAAAGAAAGGGCCTGTTTGAAAAACAACAGCCACAGAGAAAGCACTTTGTGTGACGTCAGCCAGCGTCTTGGCTTTCCGATGCCCCGCGCTGGGCTCGCATTGTCCTCTGCACAGAGCCCTCACTCTCTCCGGCACCTGTCAGCTCTCTGTCACCGCAGTGTCCGGCCGGGACTGCTCGGGGGGTTAATCTGGGAAAGAAATTCCTGCCGTCCACCACTCTGCTGTACAGGAAGGAGCATTTCAGCTTATCTTCAAGGGTAAACCTGGGGAAAGGTTATTTATACCCCATTGTGCAGTACAGTTGGAGAGGTTAACACACTTCCCAAGGCCCCAGAGCCTCATAGATGGCAGAGTCGGGGTCAGAGGCTGTCTGTCTGAGTTCACATCCCCAGCGAGCCTCCTTCAGTTTTCCGTGAGAGGATTTTCTCCCCTGGAAGGTGAGGTCAAGTCTCACAACCCTCAGTACCACGGTCACATGTTTTCAGAATCATTGCTCTCCCCATTGATTTTACCCTCCTGGGCCCGTGCACATTTCACAGAGAAGCAGGCCTGAGAGGGGAATGCAATGGGCCAGGGCTCTGCAGCAGGGTGGCCGTGGAGACTGGGTCTCTGAACCCCAGTCCTCAGGGCAAGCCCCTTCACTCCTGGGGGCTCCTGCCAACACCCGCTTTCTCCCAGCTTCTTTTCTCCTTCCTGCATGGATCACCCTGTCCTGGCCAGGCCCACCGGGGGGCATACCTGCCCCAGCCCGATAACCAGCCGCACACCCATGCCTGTGACCCCTCCCCCTTCGCTTCATTTGCTGTTCTGTGTGTGACTCACCTCCTCTTCTGTTTAAAGCTGCCTACTTCATTCATCATAGACAGCAGTTTATCTTCCCAGGTGAGTCCTTTGCATGGTTCCACTAACTGTCCTCTGCTGTGACCCCTCTGTCCAGCCCACCTGGGCGCCCTCACTCTAGGCACCTTGGAGGTGCTTGAGTCTCACACCGCCTATTTTGAGAGCTGCCTGTCTTGTTGAGGCTGAGAAAGGGGGCAGGGTAAGGAGTAGCCTTCACAGGGGCAGTGCCTTGCTGGCAGGGACCAACGGTGGCATCCATCCTGTCCAGCCTCTTGGACAGAAACTACAGGCAACTTGTCCAGGGTCACACACCAGGGGGTGGCAGGAACTCATTTGCATAATGGGGGGGGAGAGGACTTCTTGCTGATGCTTTCTGAGCATCTGTCATGGTATGGTCCTCTGCGCAATGGCCAGGAAACTGCTTATCTCACAGAAGCCAAAGCCAATTTGGGAAGGTCTGCAGGCTTCCCTTACTCAGTGGGCTTCACCTTCCAGAGCCTTGTCGCATGGTGCCATCTTCTGGCCACTTACTGTAAATGCCTCTTTAATGAAGAAAGAAAACTTTCAATAAAACAATCATTCATTGATTCCCTTCCACAAAAATTGTTTTGCACACATACTGGGTGCCCGTCTTTGCATTTGACCATATTCCTGCCCCTAAGGCATTTATATGGTCAGGCCTTATTTCTCTAGCTGAAGGTGACAAGCACCATTATACGTAATCTGCAACTTTAAACCTTAATTTAGCCATGTGAAGGTTCAGGTTTAGACAAAGACTGAAGCTAATTGTTTGTTGCCTAGGTTAAAAAGGTCTGTGCTGAAGTCATGGTATTTTGGTTATTCCAGGCTTTTCTATTAGGGGAGTGACTTGGAGCATTTGTCAGTTCTTAGAGGATCATCCATAGGGTATTGCAGGCATGCAGGCTGGCTGGGTCAGGAGCAGGCTCCCCAAGCTGCCTCTGTAGTTTCATACCAGTTGTTGCTCTGGTTTCCCTCAGGAGCCTGCTGGCTCTGGGATGGCGTACAGGGCAGTACCTGAAAGCATTGGGAAAACGTGCCTTTACTTCCAAAAGGATACATTTTGCTCTGCAGATATGTTGTGGGGAAGGGAAGGAAATTTTTTTTTTCTATTAAAACAAACATGGACACATTTTGGAGCAGAATGCAAAGTTTCAGGCAAAGTATGAGGCTTCAGAGATGTTTTGCCCTCCCACCAGAGTGCTACTTCTCCCTGAACCCCACCCCCACCCCACCCCACCCCACACATGTTTTTCTTCCATGGAAACATTTGAGCGGTGTTGAATGGGAGAAATGTCAGGCCTCCCTGGCAGTTTGCGGACACGATACAGTGGTGCCTGGAGGAGGCCTTAGCAGTGGCTGCCCAGGCCTGGGATCTCCCAGAAACTGTGCGCCGGATGTTGGGCACACGCATGTGTTTCCTGGATAAGAAGACCCATGGCCGCTATCAGATTCTTTATGTCTGCGAGCTTCCAGAGAGGTTGAGAAACTGTGGTTCGGAAGGCCTTCCAGGGTGGCCTAGGAGAAAGTTCTGGAGGAGGTCAAGGGAGGTTTAATGGCCCATGGGGAGGCTCTTTTCCTAGAAGACAGGGAGAGGTGTGATTAGCCTGCGCCACTGCTAACTCCAATCTATTTCCTTTTGCTGATAAAAGAGGAGGGAGCGAGGGGCCCAGCCGGCCCCGGGCTGCCAGTTTCCCCAAGTGCATTGGAGAGAACAGAAGGAGGCAGGCAGCAGGAGCAGCTGTGGAGGCCTTGGCCTTATGTAACACACTGGTTTCACCCTGAGTGACCATCTCTCAGGTGTCCCTGTGTAGCTTCCAGTGCTAAAACTGGGAAAGCCCGAGGCTCAGGGGGCAGCCCCAGCTGGTGTGTGGGCTGTGTGTTTCTTCCTCTCCCCTGCGAGCTGTCCACCAGCGGACCAAACCTGGAAGCCGAGGGGGCGGGGCTCCAGCTCCCGCCAGAAATTCCCAGCCACGGTGCCAGGCACCAGTTGCCCCTCGCGAGCCACCTGTGAGTCCTCCTTCTGCCTCCGCTGGCCTGAGTGAAGGAGTCTGGCCACCAGCCCCAGCCTCCAAGCAGAGCAGGAGGGCCTGGCCCACATCCAGTAAATAGTAGCCCTGTTTGCTTCCACCACTTGCCTGTATGAGGCAGTGTGACCACAGGGGAATGGATTTCACTGAGATTTCATCCTCCTCGCCCACCTGGGGCCCCTCTGGGACAAACCAAGTGCTGTAGAGGCTGCGTTCAAGTTGGACCCAGTGAGAAGGGCTGGAGAACCCACGTGGAGCCCTGTGAGGGGCGGCTGGGGGAGAATCCACTTCCCTGCGTGTAAGCACTGTGTCTTTTACGGGGGCGGGAAGGTTGTCTCATGCTTTGTATTTGCTTTTTGTTTCCTCCAGACATTTCCGCATTTCCACCGGCAGCCCCGTTCCCCGAGGCAGCGGACAGTACCCGGTAGGCATTCCCGTGTTGTATCCCACTTTCTCCTCCATGGGGACTTGTGATAGCTGGATCCACATCTCTGACCATCTCCCTCCACCCCATGAACCTCTGACCTCCCACTCTGCATATGGCCCCATATCTGGGCCAGCCAGATGGCAAACTGCTTGGGCTAATGCACCCTCTAGGCCCCTGAGCTCAGCCAGAAGCATTTTAATAGCCTCTTATCGGTGCAGTCAATATTGGGTGGGGCGGTAAACCTGACCCAGGAGGAGGGGGCAAAGGGTAGTCAGAGTTACAGAAACTACTAGAAACAGCTCCTGCTCATGCAGCCCTTTCTCAGTGTCATGCCATGCTAAGCACCTGACTCAGCTTCCAAGTAGGTACATCCTCAGTGTACAGATGGGAATGCCAGCTCAGAGAGGTTAAGAAACTGCATAAAGTCACACAGCTAGGATGTACCAGAACCAACTCTCAAGTAGAATTTCAAGTTCTGTGCTTGTGTTGGAACCTCCAGACTGGCTGTCAGATTGAAAGGGCCTTCGTGGTCCCTGCCCACACCCTCAGCCCCGCCACCCTGGGGTTAGCCTGGAGAAGGCCGAGGCTGGAGAAGGGAATTGGGCCTGGTCCTGACTCCTGTTTCCATAGCAGCCAGACTGCCTTTCCCATAGGCCAGTGGGTCAAAGTAAGGATCCAGGCCTGGTGGCCTTTTCTCAGACCTCACAGGGGAGTCCCGGCCCAGCTGAGAGCGGAGTGGCCCACCCTCAGGGTCTCCTTGACAAACCCAGTTTTACTCTTAGGCTCGACGACCAGCCGAAGGCAGACGTGTTGGAGGATCATGAAGTAGAGGTGAGGCATGGACAGCGCCGTCCCTCTCTCCCTCCAGCTCAACACGTAGGCGCCAGGCCCTGCAAGGCCACCTCAGATGTGGCCGGATGTGCTCGGCAGGGAAGAAGGATGAGGAAGCAAGCCTCCTTTTGCTTTTCTGCTTTGGAGGCTAAAGTCAGCTCTTAATGCCCATGGTTCTCACCCCCAGCCTGGAGGCCCGGGCCCCAGCCCTGGAGACTCTGCTTCAGTCCGTCTAGGGTAGGGCCAGACATCTGTTACCAAAGCTCCCCAGCGCATTCTGATTGTAGCCAAGGCCAAGACCACTTGACCCTTGAACCACAGTGTCAGCCGAGCCTGGCTCCCTGCAATGCGAGCAGAATGTTAACAGACAACCCCTGCCCAGAGAAGAGTCAGAAGCTTGTGCTTAAACAAAAGAATACCCAGGAAGCACGAATAAGGTTAAATTCTTCATGCCGGGAAGTCGGCGCGCTTCCCCAGTGATTAGATGTCACTCATAGGGAGCTCTTGGCGTGCTAGGGCCCCCCGGGGCCAAGGGCCGTGTTTCGTGGATGCGGACACTGAGGCTCCCTGGTGCCAAGTGACCTGCCTGTTGTCCACACAAACCAGTGCTGGGCTGGCACCAGAGCCCGGGCCTCCTGACCCCGTGCCGTCCTCCTCCCTCACCTGATTGGGGCTCCGGGGAGGGGGAGTCAGCGGAGCCCAGATCTACTGCCCCTCAATTCCTTCCTCCTGCCCTTCCAGGCCGAGGAGCCGGAGGCTGGCAAGTCAGAGGCAGAAGACGACGAGGACGAGGTGGACGACCTGCCGAGCCCCCGCCGCACCTGGCGCGGCCCCATCTCCCGCAAGGCCAGCCAGACCAGCGTGTACCTGCAGGAGTGGGACATCCCCTTCGAGCAGGTGGAGCTGGGCGAGCCCATCGGGCAGGGCCGCTGGGGCCGCGTGCACCGTGGCCGCTGGCACGGCGAGGTGGCCATCCGCCTGCTGGAGATGGACGGCCACAACCAGGACCACCTGAAGCTGTTCAAGAAAGAGGTGATGAACTACCGGCAGACGCGGCACGAGAACGTGGTGCTCTTCATGGGGGCCTGCATGAACCCGCCCCACTTGGCCATCATCACCAGGTAACCCAGCCCCGGCCTTCGCTGGGGTGGCCGCCTCCGCCCCGCCTTCTCTGGGACCCTGATACTTATGTGGATGCCCTGGAGAGTGTGGAAGTTTTTTGGTTTTAGTTAAATTTACTTTTCAGTTATAGTTGACATACAATATTATATTAGTTTCAGGTGTACAACATAGTGATTGGACATGGATACACCCCCCTTTTGCTTGTTTATCAGCAACAGACATAAGTCACCACCCACCAGAAGTGAGCAGTGCGAGGTCACCAGCCACCACGCCCGGGGACAAAATGCCAGCCCAGAGCACGACAGTGTGGTTCCTTAGGCAGCCTTACGGCAGTGACGCCAGCTCCACAACCCCCACATCCCAGCCCCCAGCGCTGTCTGTCCGTCCTCCCATCCTTCCATCTCTTACCCACCCAGTCCCATAAAAGATCTGAGTCTGCTCCAAAGGAATACCTATAATGACGTAGCAGGGCATTCCCTGAAGAAAGGTTAGCGTGCTTTAGATTACCCTGAAGGCACTGGGACACAGAGGAGGAACTATCAGCCAATATTCTGGACCCCTCATCTGCTCTCAGAGTTTCTGAGGCTCCAGCATCTTTTCTCCTTGGAGACTTTTCCTAACAACTAGCCCCTTCCTCAGGGGGCCTAAGTCACCTTCTCCCTGGATCAGGAGGATGGGCCCACGTTCTCTCTGGGTCCTTCCTCGCCTCGTTTTAGGGGACAAGGTAGATGGGGACCCCAAAATGCCGGCCCTTATCCAATAACCATGCTGACACCCCTCCCCCCTCCTCCCACACTCCTTTATTGAAATAAAATCTCTGTGCTCAGAAAACAATAGAAATGATCATGAGAATCATTACAGTGATTCTCGTCCGCCCCACGCTGCCCTGTCATAGCCCCAAAAGGCCAGCGTCCTCCCACTCTGGGTTTGAGTGGGCGTGGCCCTGCCTGGCACTCTGCGGGCGGGCTGCTGGAGATCACCAGGAGCCCAGGTGAACGGAGTTTCCTGTTCTGGAGTGGGCATGCCCTGGGCCACAAGTGGGGTGCAGGCGAGTTTGTGTTTGTGCATTTGGGCAGGCCCAGAGGGGTGGGAGGCAGGCTCGGTTAAGAACGAGGATTCAGGTGCCACAGTGCAGGGGTTGGAGAGAGCTCAGCTCTCCCCATGGCTCCTCCCAGGCTCCACAGGGCTGGGGTCAGGCTGCACTGGCCCCAGACCTCTGCCTGACCCGCCGCTCTCAACAGCTTCTGCAAGGGGCGGACGTTACACTCGTTTGTGAGGGACCCCAAGACATCGCTGGACATCAATAAGACCCGGCAGATCGCTCAGGAGATCATCAAGGTAAAGGGGCGTCCTCCTGCTCTGTCTGCCTGTGTCAAGGTGGTGGTGGTGGCCTGTGTTGGGGTACCTCAAGGATGGGACCCCTACACTCCATCCCTCCCTCTGTGTCTTGTCCAATTAGAGCTACGAGCTGGAAACTAGGTGAGCAGTGATGGAATGGATTGGTCAGGGAGGAACGCAGCAGGCTTTAACGACAGAGGGCCTGAGTTTGAATCCTCCTCCCATCAGCTGTGTGACTTTGGGCAGGTCGTTAAGCCTCTCTGAGCCTTGGCTTCCATATAAAACGGGGAAACCAACAGAACCTCCCTTGGAAGATGGGCACAAGGGTAACACGGGATAATCTACAGAGAGAGCATTGGGCACGGGGCCAGCACTGGGTGAGTCTGTTAGCACTGTTGGGGCGCGGGGAGGGAGCTGGGGGAGCGCCCATACTTTCTGCCTTACAGTTCCCAAATCCAAGTTTCATGAGGACAGGTCCCCAGCTCAACTCAGGCAGCCTTTTTTCTTTCTTTCATGCTTTTAAAGTAGTTCAATAAAAATGAAAGAAAAACATTATTATTATTGCTTTATTGAGCAGTAGGCCCAGATAAAAACTAGAACACTGCGGGGTGGGAGCCCCTCTTTTCTTTTTTCTGTTGAAAAGCTTTCCCAGCAGCTCCCCCCAAGTTTGGGCCCCTTTCCGGCCTTTCCCTTCTCTTCTGCCTCAGCCCCGCCTCCTTTCCTTTCTTCTCCCCTCTCCCGCCTTCCATCCCTTTTGGGAGTATGACTTTAATAGGAAAAGTTAAACATCGCAGTGACTTTTATGGACAAACCAAGATTTCCCCGTGACATTTCCATGTGGCTGAGCTACTGCATTAAACGTTTGAAGCCCCCCAAAACCAAAATACCACCTTTATGCCTTCCCTGAGCCTCTCATTTCAGAGAGGCTGGGGAGAGCTGCAGCGTGTGAGAAATGGCTCCCCTGTCCACATTTCAAATGGCGGACTAGGAAACAGAAGCATGGCGAAATGAGACTTTTAATAACACTCTCTAGAGTGGGCACCCATTGTACAGATAACACGCAGGGCAAGGAACATAGCCTGTTTATTTAGACCCTCCTCCAGTTCCTCGTTGGCTGAGGAATAGGTCGTCTCGGTCTTGCTGTCTCCCGTTGGGTTATTAAAAAAAAAAAAAAAAATGGGCTGAGGCCTTCTCTAGCAGCCTCCACCTCCCTTTGTCTAGGGCCGTGGTCGGCAAACTGCGGCTCTTTGGCCCCTTGAGTGTGGCTCTTCCACAAAATGCCATGTCCTGGGTGAGTCTGTTTTGAAGAAGTGGCGTTAGAAGAAGTTTAAGTTTAAAAAATTGGGCTCCCAGAAGAAATTTCAATCGTACTGTTGACATTTGGCTCTGTTGACTAGTGAGTTTGCTGACCACAGACCCTTTACGTCCTGCCTCCTTGGGCTGGTCTTTTAAGGTGGTGGCACCTGTTTTATACACAAGGCTCGGAGAGGTCCAGCAGCGTGTCCTCTCACACAGCTGGTCCCTGTCCCGTACAAGGCGGGGTCTTCGGCTCTCAGGCCACTGAGGAAGACGCGCGTGCCCGCTTTGGTTTGGGCAATGGGCAGGTCTTGTAAGAAGGATGGTCTTGCCTTCAGGGTGGAGTTTGGGGGAGGAGCAAGTCACTCTTTCCTGGAGCTCCCTGCCTCTGGGGCAGGTTGAGAGCTCCCAGCAGGCCCGAGGGAAGCGGCACAACGGACCCTAGGCCCCCAGCTCTCGCAGAAGACCATCTGCCTTGTGTAGATTCTTCTGTGATGTTCTCTGGACCCCCTGGGACCGAGCCTCGGCTAAGTTCTGTCTGATTCTGCCTCACACTGGTCCTTTCTGGCTTACTTACTTCCCCACCTGACCCCAAACGACTTTAAGCCAGAGAGATTTCGTGTAATGGGTGACGCTCCCTCGAGTGGGAGATTGGGAGGTGGATTTACATGTGCTTCTTTCTGAGCAGGTGGGAGCGGGCATTTCAGTCGTGGCATCTTGCCCCTGTTCCCAAGGGCATCAGGGTGCACGAGAGTCCTGGGTTTGGCATTAGAAGACAGCTTTGCCCTTGAAGCGATCATGCCAATGTCACATGTCCCCTCCCTGGCCAGGCAGTGTTCAGTCCACATAGAGCATTGGTTAGAAATCACTACTCCGCCCTTTTGCTTGTCAGATGAGGAAACTGAGGCTCAGAGAAGTCAAGTGTCCAAGGCTGCACAAGCCAATTAGAATCTGAGCTGAGATGGAACTTGGACCCCAGATTTCAGCCATTATTCCAGAACTCCTATGACAGCACAGATGCCAGGACCTCCCGAACTTGGGGACACCCTCTGTTGGAATTCCTCTTTGTCCCCTTTCTCCCCCCACTCCACCCCGAGCCCTTGCCCAGTCTGAGGGTACGAGCTGGCTGGTTAAAGCCTGGATAGAGGCCCCAGATCACATGGATCCAGTATGACTTAGCACGGATGGTTTCGTCATGCTTTATACACTTCCTGGCACCCGGCTTCCCACCCATCTCCCTCCCCTCGTGTCACACGGTATCTAAGTCTGAGGAGGATGCCGGACAACGCAGAGTCATGGAAAGGGCACAGATGGACCAAAACCAGATCTCAGCTGTGTGGCCTGGAGCAGGGGATCTCCTCTCTCTGAGTTGGGTTTCCTCATCTGTAAAATGGAGACGGTTACACCGCATGAGACTGTGAAGTTTAAATGAGGCCATCTGGGTACAGCGTCCAGCTTGGTGCCTGACCCAGGTGGACACTAGGCCATTGTCACTCGTCTCCCCTCCCCTGACATGGGGCTCGCTGTCTTCCAGGGCATGGGGTATCTGCATGCCAAGGGCATCGTGCACAAGGATCTCAAATCCACGAATGTCTTCTATGACAACGGCAAAGTGGTCATCACCGACTTTGGGCTGTTCGGGATGTCGGGCGTGGTCCGAGAGGGACGGTGAGTTGGCCTTGGGCATCGGGGCAGAACAGGGAGGAACTGGGGTACTGGGTGGGCCTGGGTCCAGCTGGGGTCCAGGCACTCCTGTTTCTGAGGAGCAGCCCTTCCTGTAGGAAAGGCCAGTTTGCTTTGGTCCTGTCTTTGTGGTTCTGGTCCAGAATCAGATTCAGATGACCTGTAGTCCCCTTGTACACTTGATTCTCAGGCTGACCCCATGGAGCCTGGGTCCCCTCACTCACATTTGCCAACTTGGGCAGAGGACCAAGGTCCAATTCCCCAATGTGAGGAAGGGTGTCAGGTGTTATTTCTCCAAGGGGTGGGTTGGGAGAAAAGCTCCTCTCCAAGCATCTAGGGGACCCCCAGCAGGCACAGTGGCAGCCAGGCTGGAGAGCCAGCCCCAGGCCAGGTCCTGAGATGCACAGCAGCTCTGATTTCCTGCATAGGGATGTGCTCCACTCTCCCAGGATGTGCTCTGAGAACCAGGCACCTGCCAGTGCAGCTGCCTCTCAATCCCCCTTCTTGGCCGGCTTCCCTAGAAAAACTCAGCCATCCCTCTTCTGTTACATTCCCCCCAAAGCACCTGTGCCTGGGCAAGTGCAGGCTCAGCGAGCTGCCTCTCTGGGCGCGTGGGTGGTGCCGGGCGAGCCTCTGATGGCCACTTGCTGAAAGGCCTTGTGTCTGTGGCCTGGCTTCTTGGCCACCAGGCGTGAGAACCAGCTGAAGCTGTCACATGACTGGCTGTGCTACTTGGCTCCTGAGATCGTGCGCGAGATGACCCCTGGGAAAGAAGAGGATCAGCTGCCCTTCTCCAAAGCTGCTGACGTCTATGCTTTCGGGTGAGGAGGCCCTCCTGCTGGGGCTCTGAGGCTGGCAGGGGGGCGGGGTGCTTTGAGCCCTGGCTCTGCTGCTTGTTGGGTGAGTGGCTACATTACTGACCCTCCCTTTCCCTACCTGTAAAATGGGAGAGTAATGGCACCTCCCCAATAGGACAGTTTCTTGAGGACTAAGGTCTTACCCATTGTCCGTGAGGATGCTCACCACAACTAGGAACTGCCCCTCTGGGTCCCCTCACTCTGGAATGTCCTGCCAGCAGCCTCTAGTGTCCCAGGAAACTGAGCAAAAGAAAAATAGAGAATACAGGGTAGGGCAAAAGGTTTGCAGTTGTGAGTACACGAAACAGATTATTCTTATACTACTACTAGGGCCCGGTGCACGAAATTCGTGCACTGTGGGGGAGGGGTCCCTCAGCCTGGCCTGGGCCATCTCGCAGTCGGGGACCGCTGGCTCCTTATCGCCCGCCTGCTCGCTGCTCCTTACCACTCGGCTTGCTGCTCCTTAGCGCTGCCGCGGAGGCAGAAGAGGCCACCGCCACTGCACTCACCAGCTGTGAGCTCAGCAGCGCTCCCCCTGTGGGAGTGCACTGACCACCAGGGAGCAGCTCCTGTGTTGAGCGTCTGCCCTCTGGGGGCCAGCGTGCATCGTAGTGACCGGTGGCTCTGGTCGTTCCACCGTAACGTTCGCTTAGGCTTTTATTGTATAGATTCTTATATTACTATTTATTTTCCATACGAATAACTGCAAACCTACTTCTGCCCCACCCTGTATAATGTGAGCCAGATAGGAGGTTTTCTCTTAGCCGCGTTAAAAAAGAAAAACCGATGAAATCAGTTTCAGTCATATATTTTATTTAACTCAGATTCTCCAAAATGTTATCACTTTAACATGTAATCAAAAATTAAAATTTAAGGAGCTGCCTTACCGTACAAAGTCGCAAAGCCTGGTGTGTATTTTACACCTACAGCACACCTCAGTTCCACACCCCCTGCGAGAGTGGCTCAGTGGCCCCCCCACGGGACAGTGTGGATCTAACAGAGAAGATCCCCGTCCAGATCAGTCGGAGAGGCTAGGGGACTCGGAGAGGCTGAGGGCTCACCCTGTAATCTCTTGGATGTCCTTCCCTCGGTGGTGGTCTCCCACCCCACCTCCTTTCTTATCATTTCTGAAGCACCCATGTGTGCCAGGCACCGGGCTTGGCATTTTTGTTGCTCCTCAAACAACCTTTGGATGTAGGCATCAGCCCCACTGAGGTTGACAGTTATACCAGGATCTCTGCTCAGAGCCTGGGCTGCCTCAGACTTCCCAGCACAATGGGAACGCCAGGCCACAGACCCTCTGGAGCCTTTGGTTGGGCTCCTGGCATTGGTAGCAGGAGTCCCGGGCGTGAGCTGGGCTGGGCGGTCCAGGAGCTCACGCTGCACGGATGGTCTCCACAGGACCGTGTGGTATGAGCTGCAAGCAAGAGACTGGCCCTTTAAAAACCAACCTGCAGAGGCCTTGATCTGGCAGATCGGAAGTGGAGAGGGAATGAAGCGAGTCCTGGCCTCCGTCAGCCTGGGGAAGGAAGTCACGGTGAGTAGCCACCTGTCCAAGGAGAGGGAGGAAGGGCTAGAGGGAGGGCGTGGGCACCTGGCCTAGCTGCACTTCGTTCACACACCTGAGCAGTGGGACCTGGGGCAGATGTGTGCCAGGCAGGCCTCTTTGCTGCTGGCTGGAGGCCCGTGTCCTTTATTACCCCACGCTTACCCTTCTGCTTAAAAAGAAAGCTTCCCTGCCCATTGGTTGAGTTCAAACCTGCTGTGCTCTGGGGTAAACTGGAGTCTTTCTATCTTTTCTTCAGTGAGGCCCTGGACTGGGCCCTGGCAGCTGGAAGATTTCTGTTTCCCTCCACTTTCTGAGTGATATCTTGTTTATGGCTTTTCTAGTTTCCTGCCCTAGGGTTTCTTTGTTTTCCTGTGGAAACTTCCACCAGACAGAATTTGGTCCTTCTTCGTGAGTTTCCGTGTCTTTTACCTTCTGTCCCATTTCCTTCCATTCCTGCCCAGAGCTGGGTCCGCAACGTGGGGGGTTTCCTTGATCTTATTTCCTACTACTTCTACCTAACGTTTCATTTCGGAGGCTACCTGATTCATTGCAAGCACTTTTTCACTTTGTCAGTTTCTTTTTTTTATTGCATCCTGGTCTTGTTTTATGGCTAACCCTCCCACGCACACATGCATCGTTTCCTCCATCAGTGTTTTTGGGGTCCGGTTATCCTGGGTCCCCGGTTTTCCTAACTGGCAGCCACCCCAGGGGCCCGGTCACAGTGAGTCTAAGTGGATGTGCACATTCCGCTGTCACATGGGCACGTCAGCCTGACCATGTGTGCAGGATGCTTTCTCACAGGTAGCTCTGAATCAAAGGCTGAAGGGGGGTGTGTGCATGTGTGGGTTCCCGAGATTAGGCAGCAGATCGCCACGGGGAGCAGGGCTCTGCTCTGGGGACGCTCGGGGCCACTGTGCTGCCCACTGTGCTCACCTGCTGCCCCTCATGTAGTCCTTGTCACTCAGCCTCGTTCCCGTGACACCGAGGCTCCCACCTGTTGCCGGCCCCCTCTGCACACATTCAGAGCATCTTGTGTTTCACCTGTCAGCACGCCGCCTTCCACTTTCCATTCTAAAAATTGGTGGCTTCCTTGCCGCTGTCTTTTCTATGACCTGTTATTCAACTTTGTTGCGTTATTTCAGGGAGGTCTGAGAAGGAAGGAAGGGAGCCTGAGCTGGTTTGGCTCAGTGGATAGAGCATCAGCCTGCAGACTGACTGAAGGGTCCCGGGTTCGATTCTGATCAAGAGCACATGCCTGGGTTGCGGGCTCGGTCCCCAGTAAGGGGCATGCAGGAGGCAGCCGATCAATGATTCTCTCTCATCATTGATGTTTGTCTCTCCCTTGCCCTTCCTCTCTGAAATCAATAAAAATATATTTTTAACAAAGAGGGAAGGAGGGGAGATGGGCTTGTGCGTTTCTATCTGAACTGGAAGCATGGGCGCTCTTCTGAAATTCAGTTGTTTCTCAGCCCTGCTGGCCAGTCATCGCCATGTCAGCAGGATGTTCAGGGACCACCAGCTGGGGGTGCTTGCAAGCGCCGAGGGGACCCAGTGCAGAGGCCCCAGCTCACCTTCCTCCCTCTCAGCCGGCTCACACCCACTAACGCTGCCTCTGCCCACAGGAGATCCTGTCCGCCTGCTGGGCTTTCGACCTGCAGGAGAGGCCCAGCTTCACGCTGCTGATGGATATGCTGGAGAAACTGCCCAAGCTGAACCGGCGGCTCTCCCACCCCGGGCACTTCTGGAAGTCTGCTGAGTAAGTACCCCTTCAGCGGCCAAACCTGCCAGCCAGCCTTGGTAGCCACATGTGGGGTCTTAGAGGGCACCCTGTGCCCTGTGTGCCCAGGACTGTGGCAAACACTCCAAGCAGATTAGCCAGAGGACCTCGTTCCTCACCAGTGATACCAGGATCTCACTCACCACGTCTAGTCCGGAGACTCCTTTGGTCTCCCGCTCTCCTCTGAAAACTTTCATATCCCTGTCCTCAGAGAAGTGGTGATGCCGGGCCCAGGCCAGGCCCAGATGAGAGGATGCTGCATAGGACAGGGCCACCCGGGCCTGGACGTCAGAGCAACGTGGGTGCAGAGCATCACCAAAGCCAGCCGCGTGGCTGTGGCTTAAAATAGCGCAGACTCAACACAGAGCTTTCTAGTCCCCCAACCAGCCGCCTGGTACGGGGACCGCGTGGCCTGGGTTTCTGTGGCACTTGGATGCTAGCAGCACATCCCCGCTTCTGTTTAATCACACGATCCTTTGTGCCCCGTGCGATGCAGGAGTAGCCTCCACTGGGCCGTGGAAACCTCTGCCATCTCTTCTCAGTTCTATCTCATTCCCTTTCTCCTTCGCCCCCCTGGCCCGCTCTGCCAGAACCCTCAGAGGCCGATCTCTGCCCTCCCACAGACACTGAGACTCCTTCCCTGTCGCAGGCCTCAGCTTCCAGAGCTGTCACAAGTGGGGGGTGGGCAAGATTGGGGGTACCCAAATTTGAAAAGGCCACACCGGAAATGTTTTAGGCTTTGCAGGCTAAGAGGGGAATCTGGGTTACAGCTCCTGCGCTGGGATTTGGGCAGTGACGCCACCAGGGAAATCCCTGTCCCCACGGCTCCGCTGGGCTGTCAGGTGTGGGAGCAGCTGGCCATGCTCCATTCACACTTTACCTTGGGGCACTGAAATGTGAATTTCGTGGGATTCTTACATGTCATGAGATAGTCTTCTTTTGATTCCCACCCTCCCCAACCATTCAGAAAGGTAAAACCATTCTTAGCTTGTGGCTGGTACAGAAGAAATAGGTAGCTGGACCCCTGGACAGGATGGATGATTTAAAACTTTATGAAGGCAAAGGGCGCTCTCTGAAAGAGAAACCTCATGCAGCCCTAACCTATAAACAGATAAAGCGGACCTGCTCTCCAAGGAGTGGGGTGTCTGCCCCACGCCCACAGCGGCCCCGGGGCCCCTGCAGTCACATCACTGAGCCCCTAGAGTGGCACCCGAGCTCACACCTGCTGCCCAGGTGTGTGGTGGCAGCAGCTCTCCTTATTCTAGAAAGGGCCCAGTATTAACTACCTGAGGCTGGCGGGTCTCTGTCAGATGTTCTTAGTTTTTTGTTTTGTTTTTTTCTTAATAACTCTTTAAAACCTGAGTTTTTTCTTTTGTTTTGTTTTTCTTAATAACTCTTTGTGGTCGAATTTGGCTTACACATGGTTTGTTAGCCCCTGTCTTGAAAACAAACCAGACCAGTTTCAAGTTGTGAGGGGAGGCCCAGAATGGGTCGCCGACCAGGAGACCCAAGTAGCCAGTTGCAGGATGGTCTGGAGCAGTGCTCGGCAAACTCATTAGTCAGCAGAGCCAAATATCAACAGTACAACGATTGAAATTTCTTTTGAGAGCCAAATTTTTTAAACTTAAACTTCTAACAATGCCACTTCTTCAAAATAGACTCGCCCAGGCCATGGTATTTTGTGGAAGAGCCACACTCAAGGGGCCAAAGAGCCGCATGTGGCTTGCGAACCGCAGTTTGCCGACCACGGGTCTGGAGGAACGGTAGCTGGTGGTGAGGGAATACTGTATTTTATGATGCAACATTAGATTTGCTATTCTGTTCTTAAGATGGGTCAGAGTCCAATATAAATAAGGGGTAACAGAATGTTACATTCTAGGTGTGGGTTTACCCAGCCATTGCTGAGTACTTGCTACACACCTGCCCCACGGGGTGCAAAGAATTGTGTGATTAGACAGAAGGCCACGGCTGGGCCCCAGCCAGCAAGGAGTTCCCCGTCTAACTGGGGACAAAGACAAGCAGACAGCCACTGTACCTCTGCACAGCGGGACTCTGTCTTGTTGCCTCTGCATTCCCAGCTCCTAGCACAGTCCCAGGAACATAGCAGTAAACATGTGATGGGTGAGTGAACGCATGAGGGAATAATTACAGGATGTGGAGTGCTGGGACAGGGAACAGCCTCTACGGGAGCCGGGATGGGCCCTCTCTGCCCACCCGGGGAGCTTGAGGAAGGGTCTCCAGCAGAGAAGTCCTTGGCGCTGGGCTTTGAACAGGAGCCATCCCAGCAGAGGCCAGGAGCCGTCCCAGCAGAGGCCAGGAGCCGTTCCAGCAGAGGCCAGGAGCCGGGGGTTCTCCTGGACTTGCAAGAAGTCCAAGGATCTGGCTTGTCCGACTCGGGCATCTCATTTCACAGCCTGGGCCCCGGTTTCCTCATCTGCGGAAGAGGAAGCTGTGCGAGGTGACTGCTGCATGCAGGAGGTGGCTCCAGATTCCCTAAAGCCCCCATAGCCCCACGGTCTCATTTCACTGATGGAAACAGGGGCACAGAGGGGCGCTGTTTCTGGCCTACTGCCATCAGTGTTAGCCTCTAAGGAAAAGGACCCCCACATGAGTCTGTCACAGCTTCCTGCTCATGACTTTCACTTCTACACACTCAGCCTCTAATTCTCCTTTTCTTTTTCTTTTCCATCGGTTTTGTTGCTTTTTTATTTTGGGGGGTGGCTGATGCGATGACCTGTCCTGTCATCTCCCCCTCTCCCCACCATCCTGATTCCTGTGGCTCCTCCTCCACCTGCTACACGGGGGGCCGACGGCATCACCTGCGGACTTCGCTCCTCCCACACCTGGCACTGGATTGCGGGGCACTCCCAGTCGCTGGCGGAGCCGATACTACGGGAAAGGACGCGACGGCCACCCTGACTTTAAGAACCCCTGCCCCGTTCTGGAGGAATAGTGTGTCTTCTGTTATTTCCCTCCTCTCTGCCTGTTTGCAGCTCCCCTCCGCTCACCCTGCTTCCTGCCTGTCTGCATCCAGCTACCTCATCTTTGTGTGTGTTTTTCTCATAAACCAAAGTGATGATTTTGCAGCTGAAACGGCCACCAGCAGGGCCTCTGCAGGCTTGTATTTCTCTCGCAGTCCACACCGTGGCAGATTGTGGCTTGCGCCTGGGTGAGAGAGAGCTGAGGTCATCGTCTGAGACCCCAGGGTGCCCTCTGGCCAGAGCTTACAGAAGAATGCAGTGAGCAGAAGTAGTGAGCGCCAAGAAACCCATCTCCATAGTCCAGGGCTGAGGGGCAGAGGGCCCACTGCCAACCTCTGATTCAGATCCTGTGACTGGGCCCCGGGCAGCTCAGGGATGGTTCTTTGCGCCAGGCTCCCCTCCCTGCCCGCTCTGCTGCCATGCCTGGGATGGAACAGGAGCGTCCCTCTCTCTCCAGGGAAAGAGGGTCCCCTGACCTGGCCAGGCCCGGGCTGCTACCCCCGCCCCACGGGGCCCGGTTCTCACTCACGCTGCTCTCCCTTCTCTTTCCTCCCATAGGTTGTAGGCCTGGCTGCCTCGCATGTGCTGGGGCTTTCTTCCTCCTAATCGTCACTCGGCACCTCGACTCCTGCTCAAATGCAAACCGAGATGCGGGCACTAACCCGGGGACGCCATCTCTGCCGCTCCACCTTCTCTCCTGAGGCCTCCTCTTTTGCTTTGTTTGTTCTTAAAACTGGCCCCTCGTCTCCACGGCCTGCGTGTGCCTGAGTAACTGATGTCCGCGGAGGACCCCCTAACAAAGCCCCCCAGGAGGCCCTGGACGTGGCTTCACCCTCTCTAGCTCTTCCTTTGCGGGTGCTAGCGTGTTTTGTTGGGTGACCCTGCCTCCTACTAACAGCTCATTGAGACCTGTGCCCTCCCCCCACCCTGCCAACCTGCACGTTGCCAACCCCAGCACGTCGGCCTCCCAGTGGCTGGGTCCAAAGAACAGGGGGAGGGGATTTGCTTGGCTGTTAACCGTAGGAATCTTGTCCAACAAGGAGTGGGGCGATTTCAGAGCTGCACAGGGCCATCCCCTCTGCAGACACCCCAAGTTCTGTTGCTGTAAAAGACACCAGCTTGGAAGGACTGCTCAGCAGCGCTCAGGGGTGTCATCTGAAAGCAGGGGAGCCTGTCTCCAAACAGTTTCGCTGATGAAAGCAAAGCTCCTGCCCCTTCCCACCCGCAACGTTACTCCCTTTACACCTGCCCAGTGCAGACGGCAATTTCCAGACCCCTAGTCAGCTCATCAAGAGTGTGGTTGGCAGGGCACCCAGAGTCCCTGCATTGTTGCCAAATGGAGATTCCTGGGCCCCCAAGACCCAAACCCAGTCTCTGGAGGCCGGCCCTGAACACCGCATGCTTCCAGCTGGCCCTGATGTTCTCCAGTGTGTGAGGCCCCTTTCTCACAGGAACTGGGATTGGGTGTCCCTTCTCCCAGTTCCTCTGGGAGCACGAGCTTCCCTGGGCTGTGGTGAGACGGCCGCTCAGAGGAGCCCATGGCAGGTACTGTGACCCGGGAGCTGGGGGCTGTGAGATGCGCAAGCCGCCGCCCTCCAGGGGACGTGTGGCCGAGGCTGGGCTCCCGACCCAGCATGACCAGGAGCAGCTCTGTCGAGACTACAGGCCGGGCCGTTGGCCGTGGACTCGTTCTCCCTTCTTGGTGGGCTGGGTCCTCTGTGAGCTTCTGGAATTGGCCCACTCCTTAGCTCAGGCCACCCTAATCTGATCGAGACCGGCGGGGCTGTAACCCTTGTTTTTGTTCCTCTTTGCAGCATTAACAGCAGCAAAGTTGTACCCCGGTTTGAGAGGTTTGGCTTGGGCGCCATGGAGGCCAGTAATCCAAAGATGTAGCCAGCTGTGCAGTTTCCCCGCCGATTTCCTCCTTTTTCAATGTGTCTAAAACACCCACACAACCACCGCCACAGAAAGCAGCACTCGCGGAAACGTCCGGCGCTCTCCCACGCGCCGCAAGCCAGGAGCCTGCGTTCTCGGCTCAGACTTGTTTGTGCACAGAAAACACTCGGGTCTCGGAGACGGAGCTGCAACTGCTGTTTCTTAAAGTGACATCACCAACAACCAAACCTGTCCCGACAGGCAGCCAGTGTTTACATGTACGTTTCTGCGGAGTGAGCTCGATGTTTCACGATAGGTAATAATAAAAGCAGGCTGTGCAGAGGTGCGCCAGCCCCGTCGGCCGGCCGGGACAGCGGACGTGGTGCGCCTGTGGAGAGCCCTGTGGGCAGTAAGCCCACGCTGGGCCGGAGGAAGGAAAGCCTCATGGTTGTGGATGTTTGGGTGGCAGGATAGGGGACCACAAATCTGACCTCGCCTCTGCTTTGGCCCTAAACCCTGTCGGTGGGGAAGCTCTCTCGGCCGGGGTCTCCCCTCGTCCCTTCCTCCTCTTGCCGAGGAAGCCCTGGCTGGGAACCAAGCTGGAATATGAGGGTCCCCAGATCTCAGAGAGCTGGGCTCACCTCTGACCCCTGCAGGTCAGCCCATCCCAGCTGGAAACACAGAGACGGATCAAATCTGAATAACATCGGCGCTGATGCAGTGGTTCCCGCCAGGGTTCCACCTTCTGCAGAGAAGTTTCCTTCATGCCACCAGGGAGGCAGCCAGGGCCTCGGCTTTTTAGATACCCGAATCCCAGAGCCAAGGCCATGTGTGCCATGAAGGCTCCGTGAGGACAAGGAAGGTGCAGGGGAAGGAGAAGCAGCAGTGGGTCCCCGAACCCTCCTCCCAGCCACAGGGTGACCTGGCTGGCCCCTTAGAAACCCATCCTCAGTCACCCCAAGGCCGGGAGCCGCCCATCTCTTCCCCGGCCTCAGTGCTGCTGAAGCCCCTTAGCCCACTCCTGGCTCCCCTGCTGTCCATGTGCAGAGCTAAGATGGGAGGCATGTGTCTCCCCTTTCATGAGAGCCCCCAGTCTCCAGAGCCTTCCCCAGCACCATGTCAGGCCTCTGTTTGACCAGAAGGACAGCCCGTGATGAGAGAGCCTCCTGCCTGTCTTCCTTAGAAGCTGCCGCCTAAGGAGACAAGTTCCATGTGGCAAAGAAGCCCTTCAGTGGATGTTCTTGCCTCTTAGGCTCCCAACCAGAAATGACCAAGGCGAGGAGAGTGGCCATATGGTTGCACTCAGGCCCAGAACCTGTGTCCATGCTCGTGAGCCAAGATGGGAGGCACGTGGTCCTCCCACCCCTTTCGTTCATGCCCCTAGCAGAGCTCCCAATCTTCAGATCAGCCCCCCAGTCTGGCCAAAATGTCATACGAAACGGGCCTCTGCCCAGACGCTGTGGGTCCCTCTCCAGCATTCTGGCTGAGCTGTACTTGGAGAGCACAGCTGCTGGGCAGTGCAAGGTACCCGGCTCCCGCTGCCCGTCAGCCCTCCAGACATGAGCGCCTTCCCAGTTAGGGTGTGGGAGGAAGACAGGAGCTGGAAACCAGTGGCTTCAGCTCATGTGGGGCTGTCCTCTGTGGGGCTGTCCGTTTCTCCCCATCGTGTCTTTGGCTTCTCCCATCAGCCCTCTACATGGTCACCCGCACCCGACATCACATAGTGTGTGGCTGCCGCCTATCAGCTTCCCCCTCTGAGCCCGAGGCCATGCTGCTGAGCCCCAGGGTTGGACAGCAGCTGAGCACACGGGGCCCAGTGCCTCCTTACCCGCGAAAGTTAGTCGGCGTTTTTTTCTCGTGAGTGTGACACTCATGGGTCAGCTCAAGAAGCTTGCATTGAACAGCTACTATGTCCTGTGCACATGCTGGGGAGCTGGTGATTGGACAGTCACGTCTCCTCCCTGATGGAACTGACGGTCTGCCAGGAACCCCAAGAGTGTCACTGAGGGTCTGGGGGGCACCTCTTCTCCAAGGCCCTGGGCAGCCTCCCCACGTGTAGCCCGAGCCTCTGCACTCCCTGTCATTTAAGAGAAACACCTCGGAAAGCCCCCACTGGCCCCCTTCCCCCTCTGTTTCCATGACTGTGAATGAGGTTAGGAGGACGTGCTGGCCCTCCGTGTGCTCTCCCTTCCCGCCTTGGAAACATGAAGGACGGCAGATACTGTGAATTCAGCCTCGTGGCCAACTGTGAAGGGAAGGAGAAGCTGGGAGGCCTCCTTGGAGAGAGCTCTGGGGGCTGCAGAGATCCCCACTGGGGTCAGAGTGGAGCCCAAGTGTTGGCCCTTCAGGACCCCCCCCAGTTCCAGCCTCACCTCCAAAGTCCTGGGGTCTGTGTCCCCACTGCCTTTAGCCACCAGAACCGCAGCCATGGGGGTCTCCATCCAACCTGAGGTCCTGAATCCCAGCGAGTTCCCTGTTCGTCGTGAGCGGTGTGTAGCAAAGTGACCTCTCCACGTCACCAAATTAAAAACAGGCACAGGGCCCTGGACTTTGCCCCCTCCCAGCGTTTCTTGTGACCTCGGAGAGGCGTGGCGCCCTGTAAGCCTGTGTTCGGTGTTGATTTGGGGGCAGGTGGAGACATAACTGTGACCTCGGAGGGGCGTGGCGCCCTGTAAGCCTGTGTTCGGTGTTGATTTGGGGGCAGGTGGAGACATAACTGTGAAGCCGAACCGGGAGCTTGTGGGATTCGGCGACATCAGCCAGGATTTCATCAGCGCGTGCACCCCCTGTGTCGCCTGTGGCCGCAAGGCACACACTTGCTATTTTGAATGTGATGTAAAATTTGTACAGGAAAAGTTTTTATATTTTCTACCAACAGCATTTGTCTTCCAGAAATGCTATTAATTTAAATTAAAACGATTAGTATTAACGAACGTGCTGTATCACTTTTTGCCACTGGCAAGAACACACCCTCTGCCAGGCCAAGCCTGGGCATCTGGAGTTTGAATAAAACTGTACCAAGTGTCTGGGTCTTGTGTCTGCTTGGGTCAGTCTGATGAGTGTGGGGGCTGCTCAGATGGTGGGGAGAACAGGAATGGGGGTTCAGGGGGTTCAGACCCCTCCCCCCGCCCCTGCCAGGAGTACCTTCCAGAGAAAGAGAAGGTATGCATGGACCTCGAAGGCAGATATTTCTAAGCAGATGGAGGGATGGAGAAGGAACAGCATCAAAGCCCCATGATGCACAGAGGAAGGTCACCCAGCCCCCAGTGTAACATCTGGTCACTTTGGCTAGAGGTGCTTTTGCCTTGTAGAAGCCTTGGGCGGTCATCTTATCTCTAGGAGCCTGTCCTTGCCAGTACCGTAGAGAGAGATGCTTTGGAGGTTGGGCTAAGCCAAACAGGTGGAGGAGATGGGGAACCAACATTTGTGGGACCCTTACTTGGGGCCAAGGAGGTTCTTTCCCTGTATAATCTCACCTTCATCTGATCTTCACACCACCACGAGTTAGACATTGCGGTGTTTCCCCTGAGGAAGCAGAGGCATGGAGAGGTTAAAGTATTCACTGAAGATGGCACAGCTGGTAGGTGGCCAGTCCAGGACTCGGACTTCAGAATCTCCCTCTCATCAGAAGTCGGGGGGGCTAGAGATCAGACATGTATTGAGCACCTGCTTACTATGATCAAAAGGTGGTGCTAAGTGCTGGAACACAGATTAAGAAGGTAGGACTGTTGCGTTCAGCCATGAGCCAGTGACAAATATAGGCCCTTTCACTGTATTGCTTATTTCCTCACTTTCGGGAGAGTCATAGGAATGATGAAACACGTGTGTCTTACAAGAAGCACACAGGAAGAGTGTAATGGCCGATGGCCACGGACTCCTGCCCTCCGTGTTGGAGAGGCATCAGGGCCTGAGGAGGCGTGTGGCTGCCTGGAGAACCACTCTCTAAGGAGGCAGCCGGTCCTCGGCTCTGAGAGCCCAGCGTTGCCACATCTTTATGTTTGCCAAAAAAAGAGACACTAGAGGTCTGGATTTTTATGTGAAATCTCCCAATTCCCAAAAGTTGGCTTACCTTATTTTTAAATAGTATGTAGGACAAATCAAGTTTGAAGACTGGAACTGGCCTGCAGGTGCTGGCCCAGCTCTGGCCGCCCTCACACTCACCGGCTGTGTGACCCAGCGCGAGCCCCCACACCTCCCAGCACTTGTCTCCTCGTTGATACAGAAAGTGGGCTCTTGCTACCTGGCCTACTGGTGGTGAAGCACTTAGCATGTGGAAAGTGCTCACAGCTGATGGCTGCCCTCAGCCGGCGAGTTCACCCCTCACTTCCCAGAACAACGGGCCTGCTCCCTGAAGGGGAGCTACTCGTTAGCCCCGGCGACTTCCTTCTCTAGCTCACTTGGACACTAGCAGTGAATTGTCTGCAATGTCTGAACCACGTGGGTGGCCCGGGATGCTCTCCAGATCCCAATGTGGATGCAGGTTCCCACCTCTCACCCCCATCCCACCAGTAAATAGTTTAAAAAGTCATTTCAGTAAGTGTCTAGGCTGGACGGCAGAACAGCACTGGGGAACAGCCACCATCCTTCTCACCATCACCAAGTAGGAACTGAGTGTCACTATCTCTCCCCATGAGCCCGTGGCTGGGCCAACACCACGGGGGACTAGAGCGTCAGGGGAGGGTACAGAGGGCCTGGGTTCTGCATTTCCCCATCCCTCCTTTGTTGGGTGGATTGGGCAGGCCTTCCATGGAGGAAGTGGCCTGGGATTTGCCCTATTTCTGGAACTCCACAGCCATCACTGCCTGCAGCTGGGCCCGTCATGATGGCTGCAGCTGCCACAGGTGGGAAGAACTGGGATTTAAGTGGGGTGAGAACTGCTGAGCGATATGCCAAAAATAATAAAATCATCTTAAGTTGCACCACTAGAAGCACAGTGTCTAAAACAAGGACAGAGAAAGCCCCACACTGTTATGTGTTGGTCAGATTCCTTGGGTATAGGGTCTAGTGCTGGGCATACACCAGGAGGCCAGAACAAAGCAACAGCACGTCACTGAGTGCCTACTATGTGTCAGGGCCATGCAAGGTGCTTTCCATATATCCTCTCATTTCATAGCAGGCAAGTTACGTGAGACAAGCATTACCCCCATTTACAGAAAGAGAAGCTTGGGGTCACGTGGTGAAGTAACCTGCTCAGGGCCATCCAGCCAACAAGGGAAGGAGCAGCTTGGACCTGAAGCCCACCTGGCTGACTCAGTGTGTGCTCTTGCTTCAACACCTGGGGTCCTATAAGACAATGGGCCATTCCATGGAAAATACCATTTCATTCTGCATTACAGTCTTCTCAGAAAGTCCCCGGATACAAGAGAATGGACTCGTTGTTCCTTCCCACTCAGCAGAGCAGCCTCCAGCTCCCTTCCCCTGCCCCCCTCTGGAAGGGGCCTGGATATGACAGTGTTGACAGGACCCAGAGCTGAGCCTGACACTCTGGGCTTCCCACTCCTCAGGCACAGAAAAGAGTGTTCAAAAATGAAACTGGGAGCCCTGGCCAGTTGCTCAGTGGTTAGAGAATCAGCCTGCTCACCAAAGGGTCCCAGGTTTGATTCCCAATCAAGGGCACATATCTCGGTTGCAGGTTCCCTGGCCCCAGGGGGGTCATGTGTGGGAAGTGGCCAATCAAGGTGTCTCTCTCATGTCAATGTTTCTCTCTCTCTCCTCTCCTCCCTCCCTTCCACTCTCTGAAAATCAATGTAAAAAAATATCCTCCAGTAAGGATTAAAAAAAAGAAGAAACCAGAAGTCTGGTCTGGCAGAGCCCTCTTCACCCTTGCAGGCATAGAGCCACATTCTTTTGGCAAATGATATGGGCCATGGAAGGAAGCCCATCCCATGAAAAGGCATCTGAGAACCGAGGCGGGGTGGTGCAGTGGTTAGCACCACACGTTGTCCTATTGCCTTGACAAATAGAATGTGGCAGAAATGGCGCTGCGTGCCTTCTGAGGCTTGGTTATAGGTACAGAGTGGCTCCCATTCTCTTAGGCAGAGATGAGTTTTCCCCATCTAGTGCCCAAGTTCAGATTTGTGAGCCAGATGAATGCCATTGTGTGAAGCTACTACGTTTTGTATCATTTTATGCATCAATAGATAAACCAGAATGCGGACTAGGTGAATCTGCCCTGTTGGTGTCAGCTCAGCAGGTCAGCAGCTGGTTGCTGGTTGCTGGTTGCTCAGGCGATCTCTTCAAACTAGCACCAAAATCAAGGGAGGGGCTACTGGGTGTGTGGGAGCACACAGACCGGGAAGGGCTGCCAGGAGCTTGACCAAAGATGACAGATGTGCCTGGTTGGTGTGGCTCAGTGGTTGAGCGTTGACCTATGAACCAGGAGGTCATGGTTCTATTCTCGGTCAGGGCACATGCCTGGATTGTAGGCTTGATCCCCAGTGTGGAGCATGCAGGAGGCAGCCATTAGTGATTCTCTCTCAGCATTGACATTTCTATCTCTCCCTCTCCCTTCTTCTTTGAAATCAATAAAAATATTTAATAATAAAAGAAAAGATGACAGATGTGAACTCCCCGGCCTAGTGCCAGGCAGAGAGCAATCTGGTGTCAGTAAGCCCTGCTTGCTTTCTGGGAGTGTTTACAGAGGACCAAGAGGGACTTTGTTCCCTGAAAGCATGGAGTAGGAGAGGGAGGGCATGGATTGGGGCCAGGGGCTACAGCCAAACCAGGTCTCATCTCCATGTGGCAAACACCACAGGCTGTAAGCCCATCCAGCGTCCACCTTTCCAGCTGGTTTAGGAACTGAATCCAGAGGGGGTTCACCGAGAAGCTTGACCTTTAAGGCCCTTCACTGCATGGCAATGGGTTTGCATGGACATAGGTGTCTGTAACATTCAGTGAACTGCTTAACACTCCCATCTCCTTCCCCTCCCTCCATCACACTTCCTCTAGATTCAGACAGTGTTGGAGAGGCCATGTGCAACGTGCATTTTGGGGATCTGACTAAAGGGGAGTCAAATTGGGCCTCTCTTTGCTTTAAGTTTAGTGGGATGTGTTTATGTGGTTCACAGCCACTTACATGAATAATTCAGTCATGCTCAGCTTAGGAATGGCCTCCTGCCCACCATGCTGCCTCCACCTGGGTCCAGGGACAAGATACAGGGCCAGAGGAGCATCACCAAGGAGCGTGTCCCACAGTGCCTGGCACGCAAAGTACCTGGGTGGTGGAGAAGAAGCAGACCGGCAGAAAGGCAGAATGATCTTTCTACTTTCTCTATAGAAAACGTGTCAAATCTTCATCACACGAAGAAGCAGCCAAAAATGTTTATAGCACCAGGAAATTAATTAATAAAAGATTTCTTTTCCTGGATTCTATGATATTCAGGATATTTGTCCACTGCTGTGGTCCAAAGTTTGTGTCCTCTTAAAATTCCCATGGCCCCCTTCACCCATTATGATCATGACACAAATGACGTAAAGTTTGCTTTTAAAATAAATGCAGGGCGGTTGGAGCGGTAGAAGAGGGTAGGGGTGGGGGGTTAAATGGTGATGGAAGGAGACTTGACTTGGGATGGTGAATGCACAATGCAGTATAGAGATGACATGTCACAGAACTGGATCTCTGAAACCTGAATAACTTTATTGACCAGTGTCACCCCAACAAATTCAATAAAAAAGAAACATTCAGAAATGACATAGCTGATATCAATAAGCAAGGGCATTAAGAACAATTACTGTGTGAAGAACTCTACTACTGGCAGCTGCTATGGTCTGAATGTTAGTGTCTTTTCAACATTCCTATGTTGAAACCCTATTGCCCAATGGGATGGGATTTGGAGGTGCCCTGTGGGAGGTGCTTAAGTCCTAAAGCTGGAGCTCTGGCAATGGGATTAGGCTCTTCTTAAAGAGATCTCACAGAGCTCCCTCGCCCCGTCCACTGTCTGCCATCTGCCGTGTGAGAAATCTGCAGCCCTGAAGAGGGCCCTCACCCAACCGTGCTGATGCCCTCATCTCAGATCCAGCCTGCATAGCTGTGGGAAATAAATATTTGTTGTTTATTAAAATAATAATAATAATAATAATATATGCTGATATGTTTATTTAAAGGAAACCGGGAAGTAAGGCTAGGCCCAGGCTAGTCACACTGGGACTAAAGGCAGAGGCAGCTATGCATCTGGCTAACTGATAGCACACTAATCCTTGCAGTGTTTGCTCACATGGGCTCCCCAGAGAGGAGTGTGAGCAAACAGTGATGCTGAGTGTGTTTGATCCAAGGACTGCATGTTCTTCCACTCCTATTCCTGCCGTCTATGGAAGGGATACCACTGCTCCTTCAAACTCGACCCATGAACCATTTTGCTCTCTGAACCCCATCCTGGCCTCACCGCCCACAGGTAAGACATGTGAAAACATAGCCATAATTCCCGGGGCGCTCCCTCCCTGCCAGGCTTCGACTTAGTTCGTTTCACCCTCACAACCACCTTGTGAAAAAGCTCGTGACTGGCTCCACCTCCCAGATGAGGAAACGGAGGCTTAGAGAATTAAAGCAGCTGACCTGGCTTCACCCAGCTGCTGTGCCCCACCGCAAGCGGAAGGCACTTCCCTCACAGCACATTAATGCGGTGAATAATTGGCATCACCACCGATCCCAATAACCTATGAAACTTTCCAGGGAAAGGACTACGTGCTCTTGGCCTGTGGTCCCCAGAGCCATGCTCAAGGCGGCACCAGCAAGGGCTCAGGAAACGCTGTAAATGAGCTGCTAACCCAAGCTCCTAATCTGAGTTTCACTTCCCTCTCTCATCAGAATCCTCTGGGCTCAGAGGGGGACTCACAGGCAGGCCTGGGAGGCTGGGTTGCAGGTGTGTGGACCCTGAGCGGGGCTCTCGCACCCTGTGCATCTATTTTAGTAAAGCACGGTATTCTTTTTCTTAAAGATGCCCCCAAATTTGTCATTTGGGTCCCCCCAAACCTACGTGGGGTGTTTGTTGAAAAGGCAGGTATCCTGCCCTGGCCGGCTTGGCTCAGTGGATAGAGCATTAGCCTGCAGACTGAAGGGTCCCAGGTTCGATTCCGGTCAAGGACACATGCCCGGGTTGTGGACTCAATCCCCAGTAGGGGCATGCAGGAGGCAGCCGATCATTGAATCTCTAGCACCACTGATGTTTCTATCTCTCTCTCTCCCTCTCCCTTCCTTTCTGAAATCAATAAAAATATATTTTAAAAAAGAAAGAAAAGAAAAGGCAGGTATCCAGCCGCACCCCCACTTCACCCAATCCCAGGCTCTGGGAGAGTCTAGGCTCCCCAAGGCTAGTATCATCCTGCTAATGTTTCTCTCCTGCCCCCAGGGCTGGGCATACTTGGGACAGTGGTAGAGTCTGCACCCTCCGTTCTCCACCCCTCCACTTCCCATGAAAATGGTTGACTTGAGGAGATGTCCTGACCTCTGAATAGTTTCTACTCCTTCCCATCAGGCAAAGGCCTGAGCAGCCAGGCTCTGCGAAGGAGAACGATGTGAGAAGAGCCTGCGGGCCGAACTAGGGACAAGCCTGTCCCGCTGCCCTCCACGGCCCCTTCCCTGCCTCAGACAGGGTTCCCCATCTCCTTCTGCTTCCAAGCCAAGCCTCCTCCCTCCTCCGATATTTTCCAAAGGAGTGTTCAGTTTCGATTCCCGCTGGCTGAAGGGAGTGGCTCAGGCAGCAGGCCCTGTGGGGAAGGTGAGATTGGAGTGCAGGTGGAGCTCTTTGCTGGGTTTCCCCAGGTCATTCCCCGGAAGCCTGGGTGCCTGAGCCATGCGAGCCTTTGCCAAGAAGAGACTAAGAGAGTGTGAGAGCTAGAGGAGGGACTTCACTGAGGCAGTGGAAATGTTTTGCTGATGGCGGGTGACCCTCACAAAGCAGGTCGCTGCCCCCCACCCCCCGAAAGTCCCAGGGCAGGGCAGCCATCCTGGAAGACGATTCGTGGGCCTCACATTGTGTGCTTTCTTCTCAGTGATACATGGCATCGCTGTCTTCACTGGCCCTCTGCTAACACACAGCAGGGCCTGGCTTTTTGCCTTTTTTTTGGTTTGTTTTTTGTTTTTAAATACACACGGAGTTGAGTCCTTTGGGCCTGTCTGAAACTTTTTTTTAAAATTTTTTTTTAGAAATTAAGGTGTGCTTTGCCTACGAGTGAAAAGCAGAGAACTTAAGTGTAGAGTTTGGTGAGTTTTGACAAGTGCCAACACCCAAGTAGCCCATGCCCTTATCAAGAAAGAGAACATAGGCCTGGCCCATGTAGCTCAGCAGTTAGAGCATCAGCCCATGCACAGAAGTGTCTCAGGTTCGATTCCCAGTCAAGGGCATGTACCTGGGTTGTGGGTTTGCTCCCTGCCCCTGCTTGGGGCTGGTGCAGAGGCAACAAGTTGATGTGTCTCTCTCACATTAATGTTTCTCTCTCTCCCTCTCTCCCCCTCCCTCCCTTCCATTCTCTTTGAAAAGCAATGGAAAAATATACTCAGGTGATGATTTTTTAAAAAGACAAAGGAAAAAAAAAAGAAAGAGCACAGTTCTGTCACCCCAGAGAGATCCCTCCAGCCCCTTTCCCAGGCAACCCCTGCTCCTCCCAGGGGTAACCACTGTTTGATTTCTTTCCTCACAGATTACTTGTGCCTCTTCTAGAACCTCATGTAAATGAAGCATTCCATGTGTATGTTGAATGTGTGCCTTCTTTTCCTTAGTACAATATTTTTGAGACTTCTCTATATTGTGTTTACTGGTAGCTTTTACTACTATATTAGTGGCCCAGTGCACGAATTCGTGCACACTGAAATGGAATTAATTAGAAAACTATTTTAATATTGCTATTTGCCCTACCACCCGATCGCTGTTCCCTCCCTCTGCCTGTTGGCACCTGCTTTGGTTGGCCTGGCGCTGCTCACTTGCTAGCTGCCCCCCCCCCACACACACACACACACACACTAGTCATTCTGCTGTTTGGTCAATTTGCATATTACCCTTTTATTATATAGGATAGTTTTCTATTACTGTATGGCTGTATTGTGTGTTCACACACAAGCCTTTGTGTGGACATATAACTTCATTCCCTTGGAGTAAATACCTGGAAGTGAAATGTCTAGGTCATAGAGAAGGTACGTTTAACTGTAGGAGGAACTACCAGAACCATTGCCATTGGGTCATACATTGTGCACTGTCAGGACCATCATGCTGTAACTATTTTCTCTCTTTTCCGCATCCAGTCTGGCTAGAGAGCGGGTCCAGTTCCTGAGTAGAGGTGTCTGGGGATTGAGAAATAAAAGAAAGAGACAAGACACAGAGATAGAAGGACCGCTGCCCTCTTCTGATGGAGAGACAGTGACCCAGAGCCTATGCAGCGTGTTTATTTTATACCCCCAAATACCAGGAAGTTTCACCAAAAGTCAAGACAAAGGAGATTATTTGCATTCCTGAGTAGGCCCAAGCATTCCTAGTGCTAGACTGGATTTACATATCAAAACCAACTCCCCGACACCAGGGCAAAGATAAGAGTCAATGCTGAGAACACATCTGCCTTTTTGGCAAAGCGTGTTCCCAGGGCGTGGCTTTGCCAACCCCACTGGGTTCAGCTGACAATAATTAAAGAATGCCCGAGTGCCTCCCCAGGCGCTCTCTGCACCATGCGAGCGTTCCAGCTGCTCCATATTCCCGCGAACAAGGAGGGCTGTCAGTCTTTATCCTTGTAGCTATTTCAGCAGGTTGATGCACAGGAGTCTTAATTTGTGAAGTCCACTTGGTCTTTCCTTGTCTTTTATGGTTCCTTTTAGGTTCCGTTCAGGAAGGCTTTGCTTATCCTCAGGTTACAGACTGCCTCCTCTTTTTTCCCCCTTAAAAGCATTATAGTTTTAGCTTTTACATTGACATCTATGACCCATTTCTAGTTAATTTTTTGTGTGTGGCCTGAGGTATAGATCCAGGTTTCTTTTTTCCATACACACAGCTAACTTGTGTAATGTCATTTGCTACTTTGAATTGCCTTTCCACATTGAATTGCTTTGGTGCCTCTGTTGAAAATCTATCGACCAAATAAGTGTGGGTCTTTCTATTCTGTCCAATCTATTTGTCTGTCTTTACAACAGTACCTTACTGTCCTGATTAGGCTAGTGTTGGCAAGGGGGCAATTCCCAAGTTCACCTCTTGGTTCTTATTTTGCTGGAGGAAATAGGATTGTTCCACGGTCTCGCAGCAAACATGTCAGGGATACACGCGGAGAAGGATTTGAGGTCTGGTGGCAAGATTTATTGGAACAAAAACAAAGGAAGGGCTTAGGCGATGTCCCGTCTACAACCAGATGACTCAGCTCCAACGCACAGAAGTGCAGCCTCTGGGGCCACAGGACCTCACTTGTTCCCACCAAGCCCGGGAGGAGGCCCAGGACCCAGAGCTGCTGTGCCATCACCCCAGCATCCGCGGCTCCAGAGGCTTCGCACAGTCTCTGCTCCCATCCGGCTCTTGATCGGCGCTGCACTTCCCTCTGTTAACATAAAAAACCATTGAAACCTGTAAAGAATTTTTATGAGTTTATCTGAGCCAAACTGTCGACATATGCCAGGAAGCAGAACCTCAATGAATTAAGATAACGCTCTGGAGAATGGCGCGTTACATCTGTATTTATACATTGCAAGCAAAGGAAGGGACGTAGGTGGGTTACATAAAATCCATTGGTTATAGACTAGAGAGGCGAGAGAAAGCAACGTGGGGAAACCCCTGGGAATGGATAAAAAGTAAAATGATAGACACATATTTAGGCGGGTGCAGGAACAATTAACATGACAACAATGAAGGGATCTGTGGTGTCTGTCCTAGAGCCCAGGCACATTAGGTTGTGCCCCAATGGGGTCCAGGAAAAAAGGGGAAGTTACAAGTTACCCAGACATTTCAAGGGTATGTTATTATAGATGCAAAAAGACAGAGAGGCTCAGTTACGATAAAGGTTGGCCTTGTCAGTGAAGATACCAGCCTAGGACGTAACTGCCCACCATAACTGCTTTTAGTTTAAGTTTGATTTCAGACCATCCTTTGTGGTTACTTTAGGTTTCTGAGCTTGCAAGACCGCCATGTAGGCCTTCCCTGAGCTTGTCAGGTTAGCTTGTGACCCCTTTGGCCCACACCTCCCGGGACTGCTGAAGAGAGAGAGCAATGCCTTGGGTCTTTGTTATGCTTTGATGGTACTGTATTTCCTTGGGGTTGGGAAGGGGTAAGGTTTCTTTCAAACTATCCTTGTGTCTAGAGACATTCACACTGCAAAGTAAGAGCAGCTGACGGCATTGTCATTGCCTGCCCTCTCTCCATCTAAACATGCTGGAGCCAGACAGCTAGGCAACGTCTTCACTGGCTGACTCCAGACTCAGACTGGGTGCACAGTCTTCTCCCAGCATTAACCTGTGTTTTTCTTTTGTTTCCACAGAAACACCTTAGTAAACGCCCGATAGCTTTAACCATAGTCCTAATTTTGGGAGCCCAACTGCATAACTGAAATAAGTTTAATTAAACTGACCTATTGTCAGGACCAATAGACGGGTTCCTTGAGATGGAGCAGTCTACCTACTTAACTTCTGAGACTTCCCCGGAAAGTTTCAAAGGCAGGACTGAAGGGGAACAAAAACTCCCCACCCCCCAAATATGTGTCTTTGGCATATGTATTATTTAAACTGGTTATTTTTAAGACATAGAAAATTCAGGAAATTTTTTAAACCTCCTCTGCCCTCCAACTGCTTAAAAGAATTGGGATAGGGAGGAAGAGAGCTCTTACCAAAGACAGCCTCTATTTATACTAGAAAGACTTCTCTGCCTGGCATGGCAAACACTGGGTAAGCTAACATTTGTTCTTCCCGTCTCCCTGTGAATTGTCTTCCTTCCCTGGGAAGTCCCAGGCCCCTCCTCCTTTTCCTGACCTTAGGGCAGCAGGTGAGCCTCAACTGTCTGACTGCCTGTGGGCTCATATTCTTATGGAGCCCTTGTACATGCAAAATTATATTTGTTTTTTTCTCCTGTTAATCTGTCTCACGTCAATTTAATTATAAGGTAGAGGGAAAATGTTCCCTCTCTGACATGCCACTTCCATCCATCCACAAATCTTTTTTCAACTTACAAAACTGAAACCTGTAGCTATTAACAACAAATCAGTTCCCACTCCCCCCAGTGCCTGGAAACCACCAGTCCACTTCCTTTTCTATAAGTTTGACTGCACTAGGGACCACATAGGAGTGGAGCCATCCAGTAGTTGTCTTTTGTGTCTAGCTTATTTCACTTAGCATAGTGCCCTCCAGGCTCATCCATGATGTAGCATGAGTCAGCACTTCTCTCCTTTTTGGAGAATCCAAGAGGGTGAAGAGGGCAAAGCGAGTCAACTCCACAGCCGCAAAGCTGGTGAGAAGGGTGTCCTGCTGGGCATCGACCATCTGTAGACAAACCAGTTTTAAAATGTCACTGTGAGATCATATCTACTGAAGATGTGGGCGTGCTGCATGTCAAATCCAGATTCCTGGGTGCTGAGACAGAAAGCTGCAGCTCCGCGTTCAGGCTTTACTTGAGATGCCATGTGAAGGCCTGGCGGTAAGGAAAATGTTTGATGAGGTGACAGTAAATGCAAACCTTCACAGATACCTGCTGAGCAAGAAGTTCCCTGGCAAGTGAAGTGCTTGCGGAAATTTCATGGATTCTGTATCACCTGGTTTAAGAAATGAATCTGTTTAGTAGGGGGCGTGACAGTACAGTAACACTTTCTCATAAAAGTATATATTTTATGTGGTTAATTCCTAATAAATGAAGTGCACTACAGCTTCATGGTAAAGACCCTTGTACCCAGAGCCTTTAAGCGATGGAGGGACAACCTGAAGAGTAAACGTAGCCGCACTTCAACTTCTCATGGTTTATTTGAATGCTTATTTAAATTTATTTTTGTAATGCTATAAAATAGGTATCTGGATGGTTTTCACATATGTTTTTTATTGATTTCAGAGAGGAAGGGAGAGTGAGATAGAAACATCAAGGTCACTGGTGTGGGAGTACCTACTTACCTGTTCCAGAGTCCCACCCTCGCCCTTTCCCCCAGCATGTCAACATTCCCGTTCTCTAGACCCACTTCCTCTTGCTCCTGGCTCCTCCTCATGGAATAAGTGCCCAATAGCTTTGGTTTCTGTTTCATTGTCAAGTCCTCTCTGGGCAGAGAACTGCCTGGCTGGTGTGAGGAGCAGCCGTGACCACAGAGGTGGTGGAGAGATGGCCTCCAGCAGTGTCCAGGCTCCCTTCGTGAACCCAGTGAGTTCCCAGGCTGTGGGCACAGGCGATGCTGCAGGACTGACTGGCTGCCTTGCAGAGAAGCCGCTCTGGGTCTCCTAGGAAACCAGACTGGGGTGGCAGAGGGTGCATGGGGGGCTGACATGCCCAATAGGGCAATCCTGACACAACCTCTGCCCCAGGCTGGTCTCACCTGCCTCTCAGGACCCAGGGATGATAATCACCACAGTGGTGCATTGCACAGATGGTGCTGAGCTCCCTCTGGGCGTCCGTCCTGTCCTGGGTGCTGAGGGGCAGAAGGTCCCTGGTCAGCACTGGGAGAGTGGGGCTTTGTTGGATGAAAGGGGAAGCCAACAGGGCTCCCGGGGAGCCCAGCAGCCCGGCCTGGGCACTGACTTAGGAGATGGCCTCCCTGGGTTCAGCTGTTTCCTAGCTAGGTGGCCTCAGGCGAGCTGCATTTCCCTCTCTGGGTCTCAGTTTCCACATCTGTAAAACAGGGGTAATCCGTGAGCCACCTCCCAGGATTGGGGTAAGGATGGAGGTAGCATATCTGGGGTGTTTGAACGGTGCGTGGCACGCGGTGGGGGCTTTTGAATGTTGAGCATGATTAGGAGTCTGGGGCAGCAGGGAAGACCTCCTGAGGGTGTGTCTGCTCCCTGGGGGTGAGTTATCAAGGGGCAGGTCCAGGGTGTGTGCAGAGGGCCCTCTGGGGAGTGAGGGAGGAGGGGCTGCCCTGCAGTGTGGGATGCAAAGGGCTGCCTTTCCCACCTTTTGGCCACATGTGTGGGCTCTCTCTGGGTGGCTGTGTATAAACCCTCTGAGCTTTATTATCCCCACGCTATCCATGGGAAGCTGAGACTCAGACACATTGAGGCCACTTACCAAATGTCCCCACATGGTGAAGAAGGAGGGTGCCTTGATTTACCCCAGAAGAGGAGGTGCCCACAGGGAGAGCAGTATGGGGGAAGGCAGGCAGGTGGCAGCCCCGGCCCAGGAGGTCACTGTGCCCTGGACCGGCCCCGTGGAAGCCTCTCCCAGCCTCGGCAAACAGTTTCCCGAGGGCCCGGAGGTGGAGTGACAGGGCCCTTCCTGGGTGGGGCATAGGGTAGGCAGGTGGGCGGCAGCACAGCGCTGAGGGGTAAGCTGCCTGGGCCTCACACTCCAACCGCCCTCAGCAGGGGCCCTGGCCTCACCTTGAAAAGGCTCTGGAGATGGAGCTGCAGAAAGTGGGCCAGACCCCATTGGTGCCTCAAGTGTGTGTGTGGAGGAGCGGGGCGGAGGGGGGTGGGGGGTTCGGAGGGGAAGGGTTAAAGAGAGCAAGGCTCAGGGTCAGAAGTTTTCACCTTAGGCTCATTGTCTGTAAGATGGGGGATCCCGACCTCCTTCTAGGCCCTGACACTTTCTTATCATGGTGACTGGTTTGTACTTTTCTATCCTTGGGTTCAAAAGCTACTAGTAATTATACAAATCAGAGGGAAATCCCGCAGGGGCAGCAGAGAGTTCAAACAGGGCCTTGGTGCCCTGGCAGGTGGCTCCATTGGTTGGAGTGTCATCCTGTTCACCAAAAGGTTGTGGGATTGGTCCTCTATCGGGGTGCATTCTGGAGGCAACGGATCTCTCTCTCTCTCTATCTCTCTCTCTCAATCTCTCACTCTTTTCCTCTCTAAAATTAAAAAACATATCATTGGGTGAGGATAAAACAAAAATAATCCTAACCAGGGCTTTGGTGTCAGACAAAAAGGACGGTGGGTGGAGTCCCTACAGGCACCAGATACACCTGTCCACCCACAGAGTCACTCTCTCCCCACGGTGACCCAGTGATTTCCATCAGGCAGCATTCACCTCCCTCTTCCTCCCACGTGTGCCAGGAAGAGCCCCCGCCTGGCTGTTCTGCTGACCAGCTGAACACCATGAGGGTCTGCCTCCGGGGCCTCACCCCCATTCCTTGCCCAAGCCCCGCTGGCCACATCTGGCCCAGCCTCCTCAGAGGCCAGGGTGGAAGCTAGAACTGCATGCAGGACAGGACTTGCTGTTTGGTTGGGGAAGCCCTCAGGGAGCCAGGAGCCAGGATGTCTGTGCTTCATCCTGAGGAGCAGCCTGGGTGGGGCTTCACAGCATGGGTGCTGGGATCCAAACCCCACTATTACAGACCAGCTGGGTGGCTTTGGGCAAGTTACCAGACCTTCTGTGCTCAGTTTCCTCATCTGGAGGGGTGGCCCTGATCATGGCCAGGGCTGCTGCCAGGATAACTAGGAACAGCCAGGGAAATGGGCCCCAGAAGCACTCAGAACCCTTGGGGCAACAGCCTCTTTGGCTGAAAGGCTCCCACCAGCCCCAGGAGTGAGATCTTTCTGGCCTGGGGGGCTGGCTCTGCCCTCTGAACCTCCAGAGAGGAAGAGGAGGAAAGAGTCCTCAGCCTCCAGGCCTGGGCAGGAGCTGAGAGCAAACTCTGACCCAGCAGAGGTGAGGAAATTAAATTAGTTCATCCAGGTTAGAGTTGGTGTCTACTTTGTCATAGACTCTGCCACTCCCTATTGCCCCCTACCTGACAATCTCCCTCAGACACATCACCTGCCTGACTCTTATAAGTATTTCACTTCTGTAGGGAGTTGGCTTAAAGGAGAAGTTAGAGAAGACGTTAACTACTAGAGAAATGTGAAGATTGACTAGGAGCTGCAAGTTATCTCCCAGGCTAGTGCAGGTTAAGAGCACATCAGATAAAAGGCATCCTGGAGGTTAGTTTAAAAGTCAAGAAGAAATGAATTTTGGAATTTTGCTCAGAGAGACCAAGAGGGAAGGGGGTGGTAGAGACACCTACTATGTGCCAGTCTCTTTCCCAGACATTTTCTCACTAAATCATTGATCTTACGCAGAAGGTAAGATTTATCCCTATGTTACAGATGAGGAAACTGAGGCAAAGGAGGTTACATAAGCTTCCTGAGGTCACTCAGGAAACGAGCAGCAGAATTAGGCTCCAAACCTGGATGATGCCTGGCTCTAAAACGATGCAAGCCTCACCATAACCTTTGTTCCTTTCAAGTGGCCCGGGAAGGGCATTTGACAAAGTGGGCTCTATGGGGCCAAGGAGGCGTGCAGATACCTCACTAGGGCCTCGGAGGTTGCCCAGGGCCTGGGGAGGGACTGGGGAGCAGGAGCAGTAGAGGGGGAGGCTGCAGAGCATCCAGGACCAGGTGCTACCTGAGGTGGCTGGGAGGGCAAAGGTCATGGTCACACTGTTCTATGGTGGGGTGTGCAGGAGGATGCCTTCCTCTTGACCTTTTCAGGGGAGCAGAAGGTTTATCCTTTAGAATAGGCTGCTGGCCTCCTTGGTCCCTTGGTTTTCTGAGTTTTCAACCAGGGCCCTGGGGCCTTTGCCAGGAGCCCCTCTCACTACTCTGGTTCCTCCCCCTCTCAGGGCCATGTTCATACTACTTCCTCCTCTGAAAAGCTGTCACTTCCTTCTAAGGGAGGCCAGCTCCTGGTCACATGGTCTCAGAGCCTGGCTATCTCCTTATCAGTCTCAGAATGAATGTGTAACTCCCCAGATTCAGGTCCAATTCCTCACAGGCCTGGAAGATCCACGAGACTGAGACTCCATGTGCCCAATTCACAGCTGCATCCGGCCTCTGGAACATTGCTTGACACACCAGGCCGGCCACTAGCAAGTACCGGAGGGATCCGACAGAAGGAGCTGGGCCCCTAACTGACTGCCTTCTTCTCCCTGCAGGTCATCCCCTTCTCTGGGACCATCCAAGGGGGCCTGCAGGACGGACTTCAGATCACTGTCAATGGAACGGCTCTTCACGCCTGTGGAACCAGGTACCTGGAACTATTGTTTCTCCCAGCCTTGCCCCTTAGCAAACCATGGTGCCTGTCAGCTCAGTGGCTCACCCAACACTGCCCAAGCTGCATGTGCCTGGCTCAGGGGACGCTGAAGAGTAGGGCCTGGTCCCTGCCAACACTGCATGATACTCTTGCCCTCTGCCAATAGCATCTGAACACCATTAACATAGACTCCCCATAGACACAGGAAGAGTGGGAGCTCACAGTCTCGGGCCAGCCCAGGGGCAGATCTTTATGGTCTAGGATTGAACTTTGCACGCGAAGACCCAGAGATGCAAAAATAATATCTCCTTTACTTCTCATAAAGGCCTTCACCTACTCCGTGGCCCTTGTTTGGCTGATGTGGAAATATTTAAACTTGTCATCAAACGTAATTTGATCTCTTTCTGTTTCAAGTTCATTCTTAGAAAATACTAAGGCCATTCAAAGGCAATTCGAAATATAAACATCTCCTCTGGCACTGTCTCCCACCCAAGAGGGGACTTTGGGGCTCAGGGAAGACTTTCACATCTTCTCAGAGGCCAAGCGCCCTCTAATGCTGGCCCAGCCCTAGCTGCCCATGTTGAGGTCCAGGTGGTGTGGAGGTGAGGGGCTCTTGCCTCATTTGGGTGGGGCCCACCCACCTGGTGGCTGCCTGCTGAAGCCCACAGTGCCCACAGAAGCCCTTCTGCACACACAGCCCTTTCTTGGAAGCCTCTGTCTCAATCCCAGATGTCTTTTGTCCCCAGTGGTCCTCTCATCACCTTGCATGGGGCCTGGCGACCTTCTGGATCCCTTCACATCCCAGGCCCGGCCCTTCCTCAACTTGACTTGTAGATTCTAGTTGACTTTCTCCACCATCACCTTCCCTGCCAGGTGGGCATAGGCACGCTCACCCTGTGACATCTCCCCGAGCCCTGAGTGCCTCCAGGAGACGCCAAGGAGAGTGAGGCTCCCAGATGGCCCTAAACCCTGCCATTGGGGAAGCTCAGCCCTCACCTCTGAATTTCCATCCCCTTCTCTCTCCTTCCCCCTCTGCCTACCTCCTATCTACTGTCCCCACTTCTTCCCATGGGCGCTTTTGCACACTCTCATCCCTGGGGCAGGAGTTTGTAAGGGACCAGAGAAATGGAGCTGGATGACCACAGAGGGAAAGATACTTCCAGAGATGTTTCAGAAACGGTAGCCTCCATCTATAGAGGAATCTGGACTCGGTTTTCTGGTTCCAGAGTCAGTGGGAGCCTCCTTTCCTTTTCGTGTCCCCAGACGGAGGGCTGGCTGGGCTCTGGGTCAAGGCATTTCCCTGCTGGCTGAGGGCCCCCAGAGGGAGCTGGTATTGAGGAGGCCCCCAGAGCTCAGCCTCCTCCACAGAGACACCACATGGGCTCTGCAGGAATTGAATAGAATGTCTATTAGGGCCACCTCCGGGCTTGGTACAGTGCCTGGCCCTGTGGGGTATGCAGAAGACATGAAAGTGGGGACCACTTCCCTGAGTGCTATGCATTAGTTGGGGACAACAGAGTGACCCCAAGAAACAGGGTGTGAACCATGTTCATGCTGAGGCTGCGTGCTGCCCCAACTAATGCATAGCACTGGAGTAGACAGTGACGCCTCGGGGAGAACCTCGGATTGGGGCTGGTTTCAGGCCATGTGTCTGGGAAAGGACAGAACAGATGTTTATTGTGGCCCTTTTGTGAGCCCGGCTCCTTGGACTGTCCCTCACCTTAGAACAGGGTGGGGAATCTTTTTTCTGCCGAGGGCCATTTGGTATTTATAACATCATCTGAGGGCCATACAGAATTATCAACTTAAAGTTTAGCCTGCTATATTTGGTCAAACATTGAAGTAACTCACCCCTAATGCCTTGGCAGGGCCAGACAAAGGATTTCACAGGCCTAATATGGCCCGCGGCCCCAACATTCCTCATCCCTGCCTTAGAGCCATATCTCTACCCAAAGGAGGTTTTGAAGGTGAGGGCTTCCTTCCAAGAAGAGAGACAGGAATGAAAATTTACTTGTTTGGGGACTTCCTAAACACCACCTCATTAATCATCCCCAATTAGAAGGGAGTCACCCTCTCCTCACTGTGGAGACTTGAGGGTAGTATTTGGGGTTCAGGGTCACCCTAAATGACAAACGGTACCAGCTGGGGTCAGGGTCCAGGCCTATGGATTTTAGGGCACCACTCCACACCTCATGTGTGGGACACACACCAATCTCCAATGAGGGACAGACACACATCCCGGAAGTTCTCATGCCTGGAGAGCCAATATTCATCCCATGCCTCCCCTGTTAGACACTGTCTTTGTAGGCAAACTCCATCAATGTCACATGTTCTCTCCATTTGTTCTCTCCCTTCCCAACTGAGCAGCCGTGGGCTGGCCTCTAACCAGTGCCCACTGGGCATGAGAGGCTCTTGCTCCTGGGCATATTCCTGGATTTGCATCTTCATACAAATGTGAGATCAGTTTCCAAGACCTATGCTTCGTGAGGCTAGAGTCAATATTGTTCTTTACCCAGTTCCTGCTTATTTCTGGAAAGTCACGCTGGAAAGGGCAAAATGCAATAATTACACAAAACACACTAAGCGCAAATTAGGTAAACAAAAAGGAAGGCAGCCAAGTGGGATGGGTGCAAGCTGCCTCACAGGTTGTATGCCAGTTCCCAGGCACACACGGAAGTCAGAGGCCCCGGGCCCTCCTGCTCCTACTATTGGTAATAAACCAGAACACTGTCTGATTTCTGTCCACCTAGGTTTGCTGTGAACTTTCAGACCGGCTTCAGTGACAATGACATTGCCTTCCACTTCAACCCTCGGTTTGAAGAGGGCGGGTATGTGGTCTGTAACACCAAGCAGAAAGGACGCTGGGGACAGGAGGAGAGGAAGATGCATATGCCCTTCCAGATGGGAATTCCCTTTGAGATCCGCTTCCTGGTACAGAGCTCTGGATTCCAGGTGAGCAGGATTCTCCTCTCTCCCTCCTGCTGTCTGACATCTGCTCTATCAGGCCTGGAGAAAAGCTTTTATTTATTTATTTATTTATTTATTGGTTAATCCTCACTTGAGGATATTTTTCCATTGATTTTTTAGAGAGACTGGAGGGAAGGGGAGAGACACAGAGAGAGAAACATCGGTGTGAGAGAGAGACATCAATTGGTTGGCTCCCACATGCACCCAGACTAGGGCCGGACAGAGATTGAGCCTCCAACCAAGGTATGTGCCCTTGACTGGAATTGAACCTGGGACCCTTCAGTCCGCAGGCTGACGCTCTACCCACTGGGCCAAACTGACGAGGGAGAGAAAGCTTTAAAATAATTACCCAAGCAATGCCATATAAAGATCAGAGGAGGTTACACACCTTCACCTGCACCTACAGAGCACCCGTTGCTTCTGTTACCAGGAAATAAGAGCTAGATAAGTTGCCCTCCCCACCTGCTCTTTGGCCTCGGGTGCCAGGTGACTTCCATCCTCTGCTGCAGCCTTGTCCGCTCCAGGTCCTTGACAGCATCTGCTTTTGGTGATGCTGTGGCAGCCCTTCTGCAGGCCCACGGGTGGCTCAGGGCTGCGTGGTGTAGTCATTGCTCTTGCAGGCAGAGCAGTGCTGCTGGGCTCGGGGAGAGGGATGGCTGTGTCTGTGCTTCTCTGTGTGAACGGGCGCTCCCAGGCCCTCAGTGTGCAACCTGAGGTCCCCTCTCCTCTGCTCCCATGAGCACTTTATGCGCATTTAAATGCACATATTGAAATGGCATCCCAGGTGAGCTGAGAAAGACAAACCTAGAGCAAGAAACAAACAAGCACTCAGAAGCCAAACCTAGAGCCAAGTGGTGACTGGGTTTGGCTGCATTTGGGATCACATGCGTGTTCCTGTACCTGGAGCAGCTCTGAAGGCTGGGCCCCCACCTACAGGGGATGGAAGTAAAAACAAGACAGGCCTTAATTTCTAGAAGCAGGGGTCCTAGTGCTCAGGTGTGCTCCCCGCCCTGGTCTGGGACCCCTCTCCTGGACTATGCGCTCCTGTTGACAGGTGATGGTGAATGGAAACTTCTTTACCAACTACACACACCGCGTACCCTTCCACCGCGTGGACAACCTCTCTGTCACCGGCGCTGTGGGGCTGACACACATCAGCTTCCAGGTCAGATTGTCCAAATGGCACCTGTCCCAGGGGCTGGGAGCAGGGGCCAGTCTACTATGCCTAGACCCTTTGGGTGGAGACAAAGGTTCCAGCTAATTTCTCACCCAGATGGCTCTGGGGACATACCTCCTGCTACCTCCGTCCCGTGTCACTGTCTCTGTCCAGAGCACCTGCCTCAGCCTCCCTGACTCCTTCCCCTCTTGTCTGTCACTCTGTACTCCCACCCTCATTAGAAAGCCATGTGGTTCGCCAAAGAACCCAGTTTGGGAATCAAACTGAATCTAGCTGAGATCCCAGCTCTGCCATTGTCACCAGCTGTGGGATCTCAGACAAGTGAGTCTGCCTCTCCCAGCCTCAGTTTCCTCATCTGTGCAAGGGGCACAGTCACAGCCTCCCCAGGAGGTATTGTGTGGGCGCAATGAGGCGACACATGTCACGTAATGGCCCTCATAGGCCCACACCAGGGTCTACTGGACTCTCTCTGTGTTTTCCACCTTTTGAATGTGGTGCCAACAATTACAAGGTCAGGAGCAGGTTTGCATTGTGGAGCTGAGTGCTGGTGATGGCTGCACCACAGTGTGAAGGCCCTGAATGGCCCTGGGCTGTACACTCTAAAATGGTGACGGTGGTAAATTTTATGCACATTTTACCAAACATTTTCCAGGACAGGTGATATCACATGGAAATCTGAATGTCTCGCTTTTTGTGAAAACAGGGAAGATTGGGGTATGCCGGGCCCACATTCCCACAGGGCCACAAGCACCTGGATAAGAGATGTCATTTCCACTTTCTGTATTTGAGTATGCTCCTGAGATGGGAAAAGCACACAGTAGGCCCGCACAAATATGAGCTCCTCTCTCTTTGGTCCTCATCTCTCATATTCCCTCCCTACCCAAGTCTCTTGCCTACCCTGTCCCCTCCTGCTTGGCTTCCTCCCTCTAGTCTGGGCCCTGCCTTTCCACTCTTGCCTGGCTTCTTAAAGCTTCTCTTCACCCCATGGCCCCTTTTGTTTTAACAGAACACCCGTGCAGTCCCTGTCCAGCCTGCTTTCTCCGGGATGCAATTCTCCCAGCCTGCCCGTTTCGCACCCAAACCCAAGGGGCGCAAACCAAAAGTGAGTTAACCAAACCCAGGGTAACCATGGAGACCCTGAGAGGCTGAGCAGGAAGGACAGGTGTCTGAGAGAGAAGCTATTCCAGTGAGGAGGTGGCAGGGCCTACAGGGCCCCCCATGCCCATCCAAGGTTCCCTATCTCCATCCACCAGGCACCCAGCCCTCAGATCTGGGAGGCGTCCTCCATTCTTCCCTCCCTTCCTTAATATCCCTCCATACACCAATGCCTCTCCTTCCTGAAGCCACTGCCTTGGACTAGGCCACCTGACTCCTCACCCCTTACCCCCTCACCCTCACTCACTGCCACAGTGACCTTCCCATAAGCAAAGGTGATCTCATCCTCTCCCTCTTTAAAAACCCTAAAGGCCCTGAGCTCAATAGAGCTCCAGACCCCAGCTGGAGGAGCAGAATCCTCCCCAGCCTTGCCCAACTCATCTGCAGCCTCCCACCTCACCCATGAAGACCTTCTATCAGCCTCCACTGCTCACTCCAGGCTCCTTCTGGCCACCACATTTTCGCATCTGCTGTCCTGGGGCCGAAAGGACCCTTTGCCACCTCACCCCAGCCAACCCCTAACTGCCCTTCAATGCTCTGCTGAAATGTGGCTCCTCAGGGACATCTTAACTGCCTGGCAGGTTGCTGGATGCCCCAGCCCCTCCCTGTCTCAATGGACATTTCACAACTCTGCATGCCAGGCACCATGTCCTGTTGTAACTGTATTTACATGTCTGTCTCCGTCACCCCACCCGTCTTTGCCCGAACCCGTGAGCTTAAAATTGTGACTTGTCCCTTTGTGTACCACCAGCACTTTGCACAGTGCCTGGAGTGCATCAATGTACTGGGACTGGATCAATGAAAGAGGGATGTGGTTTGCACAGTCAGTAGAAGGAGAGACCTTCAGGGCAAAAAGACCAGTCTGCTGGGTGAGGAGGGGCCTCGGGCAGGAACGGGAGCAGGGCCTGGGCCTTCCTTGGCCACTTGAGTAGTGGGGGCAAGGGCAAGGGTATCTCCCTACCCAGCTTCCTGTGGCCCATCACGGGCAGGTAGGGTCCCTGCCACCTGCCACACTGACTTTAGGATGGTGGAGCTCCTGGGAGCCTTTGCAGGGCAGCCCGACTTTGGCCCTGGCCTTGGGCAGACAGGGTATGCTCATACAACCAGACACAACTGGGTACCATTTTGTATTTGATCGCTTGCTATCGGGACCGGCTTGGGCAAGGTGCTTAACCTCTCTGAGCCTGTTCTCTCACTTAGCAAAACGGAAGCTAAGGATACCCCCTCATAAAGCACTGAAGCCAGAGCTTGGCACACAGTAGGCCTCACTAAATACTAGTTTTCACCCTCCTGGTGAAATAGGACACGGCAAGTAATGGTTTTGCCTCTGGGAGCTGAGGTGAGCTGTATGTTCTATGTCAGACACATCCTTCTCGCTCTCTAGAGAGCCGGCGGGATGTCCCCTCTCCTCCACCCGACCCCTCCCTGTGTTTAACCATAGTTACCTGGGATGGTGGGTGAGCATCTGGGCAACACGGGCTCAGGGAGGCTTGCTTGGGAGCAGGAAGGAAGCGAGCGTGAGTCTGGGAGGCATTTCTGACCACCGTTTCGGCTGTCATCTCCCTGTCCAGTGGCACCAGTATTAACCACCATTTTTATTTTCCATCCCCTTCAGCCTCCAAGTTATTGGCAGGCCACCGCAGCTCCCATTGTAAGTCTCTTGCTCTCTCTTTGGAAACTCTTCATTTTGGTTCTTCCTGTGGGTGGGTTAAAAGGAGGAGGCAGGGCCAGGCATTAGGCCTCTGCCACAGGGTGACTGGCACAGCTGAGGCCAGACCCCTGGGCCACCCTCCTGACCTTGGTGGTGGCGGGGAGAGGGTTTAGGGGGGCCAGGGGTGCTTGGCTGGGCTGATAAAGTGGGAAACAAGCTGAATTGCCCAAGTCCCTGCCATTCTGTGGACATGATGGCCCGCAATTACTTCCTCCTGCAAAGTGAAACTATGCTAGAGAAATTCCCCTGAGAAGGAAGATGGGCCAACAGGCAATTTTCAGTCTGGTCTGGGCTACTGAGGGGGTTCCCCACTGGCAGCTGCTGGGAGGGTGTGTGTTAAGTGGTGCCCTCTGGTGGCAGATGGCGGTCTTCACGCTGGTGAGAGCAGGTTAAAAACCCCATTTCTTTCTTCCAGGCGCAAACAGTCATCCACACAGTGCAGAGCACCCCTGGACAGATGTTCCCTGTAAGTCTGCAAGCTCCAGTCAGCGCACAGCCCCCCTGCTGGTACCAGTCAGGCGGGAGCCCTGGAGTTAGGGGAGCTGCCTGTGGAGGGGCTGAGGGCAGGTGGGCATGATGGGGTCTGTGACGATGGCAGGAAGTTGCACCAAGGCTGACAGGAGAGGGAAGGCGAATGGGAGAATCCAGGGGTGGAAGCCTCACACTGGAGCATCCCTTCTAGAGGGCGTGGGTGCCTGGGTGCGGGTGCAATCCCACACTGAATTTCCTGGTCTCTTTTCAACAGAATCCCATAATCCCCCCGACGGCGTACCCCAGACCCAGCTACGTAAGTAATTTCTCAGGGAGGGCGCAGTTCGGTTTGTGCAGGGCAGCGGGGGAGGCGAGGGGCAGCTCACAAAGTTAAAAGCTGCCCTTCGGTGAGCTGCCATTCTTCAAACATCCCAGGAAATTAGAAGATGGGTGAAAGGAGCTTTCACCTTCTAAAGGGCCCCTTCATCACAAGAGTATTATACGGCCTCTTCTCAGCTCAAGTATCCTTTTGTGTCTAGCAAAGTTATTTTCGTGGCAGTTAATTTACTTACTTAGTTTTAATCCTCACCTGAGGATATTTTTAGGGAGAGTGGAAGAGAGAGGGAAAGACAGAGAGAAACATCGATATGAGAGAAACATCGATTGGTTGCCTCCTGCACATGCCCTGACCAGGGCCCAAGCTGGGGAGGAGCCTGCAACCAAGGTCCATGCCCTTGACCAGAATCAAACCCAGGACCCTTCAGTCCGCAGGTCGATGCTCTATTCCCTGAACCAAACCAGCTAGGACTTTTCGTGGCAGTTTAAGCTCATAAATTTGAGGAACACTGGGAAGTTTTTCTTATTTGCTAACCAAGTAAAGCTATCACGATTCCTTTTGTTGTTGTTGTTAAATTTATTTACTTTTTAAAATATATTTTTATTGATTTCAGAGAGAGGAAGGGAGAAGGAGAGACAGAAACATCAATGATGAGAGAGAATCATTGAAAGGCTGCCTCCTGCACACCTCTACTGGGGATCGAGCCCACAACCTGGGCATGTGCCCTTGACCGGAATCAAACCTGGGACCATTCCGTCTGCAGGCCGACGCTCTATCCACTGAGCCAAACCAGCTAGGGCTATCACGATTCTTTCTTGAAAATATATGATGCTCGCACACAGTTGTCAAACTCAGGTGACAGTCCAAATTCATGTACATTGATGGAGAGTTCCCCCGACAGCGGTCGCCTCTCTGGCTGCCACTGGCTGAACTGCCCCTCTCTTCCCGACAGCCAATACCATTCTTCACCAGCATACCTGGGGGGCTGTACCCCTCCAAGGACATCACCATTTCGGGCACCGTCCTGCCCTACGCTCAGAGGTAAGCCTGGGCTCTCGGGGAGGAGTGATACCCCAAGGTCATTCTGGCCCCCACCCCCCAGTTCTGGGAGGGGCTGGCGCCCAGCGCTCAGTGGGCAGAGATCCAGGTGAGCTGCCCACCCCCAGGTTCCACATCAACCTGCGCTCTGGGAATGACATCGCCTTCCACATGAACCCCCGTTTCGATGAGAACGCCGTGGTCCGCAATACGCAGGTCAACAACTGTTGGGGGCCTGAGGAGCGTGGCCTGACCCGGAATATGCCCTTTGTCCGAGGCCAGGGCTTCTTGGTAAGGTGCCCAGCCTGGAGCTCCAGGGGGCTCCGAAGGGGCAAACGAAGCAGGGGGTGAGGGTGGAGGGTGTCTGGGTGAGGGTTGGGCCCAACAAATTATTGTTATTATGGTTTTACTCTTGCTGCCCCATATAAAATAGGGGGTGGTATTTGCTGTTTGCAGAGGGAAAAACTCTCAAGTGTAGGTTCTTTGCCTGAGGTCACACAGCCAATAAGTGCCAGATGGAACCCAAGAGTGAGGTCGTTCATTTATTCACTCACTCACTCACCCACTCATTCAGTCATTCAACAATTATTTGTCAGCTCTGTCATCCAGGCCCACTTGGGGCAGGAAGGAGCCCAGGTGTTGGAGGGTAGCAGTGAAGCAGCCAGAGCAGGTCCTGCCTGGAAGTTTACAGTTTTGGTGGGGGAGGGTCATTGCAGATGACGATAGGTGCTGTGCCCAAGCAACAGAGAATAAAGGGGTACAGTGAGGCCTGGACAGGGACCCCGCTGCCTTAGATGGGAACAGCTCTCAGAGGCCACAGTGCACTGGAGACCTCAGTGATAGAAGGAGTTCACCCCACAAAGATCTGAGGTTCCCAGCAGGCTGCAGAGGGAGCAGCTATTATTGCAAAAGGGAGAGTCCTGGGCGTGGCCTGTCCATGAACTGAGAGGGTGGTGAGGCTGGAGGCCAGGATCACAGAGCAGGCGTTCTCAACCCTGATTGCAGACCACCTGGAGAGCTTAAAAAAGAAAAATAAATTCCTGGCCCTGCCCAGGCCAGTGAGAGGGTGAGCCTGGGCATCCGTATTTTTAAATAGGCCCGACGCTCCTCACCCAGGGTTGAAAATGACCGATGTAGGGCCTTGAGGGCCATGGGAAGGAGCTTCGGTTTCAATACCGTGCGTTGGTGTGTTTGGAGCCAGAGAGCAATTTACTTTGGTTTATAGACAGCTCTGTGACTTTTGAGCAAGTGACTCCAGGGCTCTGGGACTCAGTTTCCTTATCTCAGAAATGGGGCTAATAGCAATATCGATCTCATAGAGAAGTGAGAGTGAAATGACACTGTGTGAAGTGTGCTGCGAGTGTTAGGCATTGTGATGGGGATGATGGGATTTTGCAGCTCTGGCTGCCTTGTGGAGAGAATGTTTGGGTGAAAGAGACCCAACACCGTTAGCAGGTGGCTGCTGCAGAAGTGTAGGCAGGGAGCACTCCGGTGTGCTGGGTCCTAGGAACATGGGGGGCACAAGCCAGACTCCCTGCCCCTAGAGGCTTAGGGCCCAGTGGGAGAGTGAGTATGGGAGAGGGAGACATGACCTGAGGGGGCACCTGACTTGGACTAGAAAGGGGTCAGGTCGCCAAAGGCAGGGAAGGCTTGCCAGAGGGGTGAGTCCTGAAGGGGGAATAGCAGCTACCCACGTGGGCAGGTGTGTGGACTGCAGAGCCTGGGGGAAGGGCACTCTCTGCCAGGGGGACAGAAGATGGAGAGGGACAGGAAGAAGGACATGTTGATGAAGAGCAAATCCTTCAGGGTGATTGCACTGCAGGTGTGGGGCGGGCTTAATTAATGCTTGAGGAAGGCAAGGAGGAGGTGGTGGACACCAGCCTGAATTCAGGTTTGAGGACCTTCCAAGTGGAGTGCAAATGACATGGCCCGTCTGTCCAGGTGTGGATCAAGTGTGAAGGTCACTGCCTCAAGGTGGCTGTGGACGGTCAGCACCTGTTTGACTACTACCACCGCCTGACAATCCTGCCCGCCATCAACAACCTGGAGGTGGGAGGTGATGTCCAGCTGACCCTGGTGAAGACATAGGCGGGATTCCGGCCCTGGGACCTTAGGCTGGAGCACGCTGTTGTCTGTGTCTGCTCTTCCCTCCACCTTCCCTGTCCCTGCCACAGCCCCCCGCCCTCCCAGCCCTTCCTGGACCTGGGGCTTTTCTGGAGAGACCAGGCCCTTGTCTGCCCTGCTTCTGGCTGCAGCCATCCTGGAGTGGAGAAGGCCGCGGGCTGGGACTGCTTTTCTCTGACTGGGGCTCCAGATGTCCAAATCCTACCTTCTGAGGATGGGGGGGGGGGGGGAGGTGAGTGCAGGCTGAACCCCATGTTCAGTCCCCTCAGCAGAAAGGTAGCGTCCTGGGCCTTCCCAAGCTCCCAGGCCGGGCCTACCCCTCATCTACCTCTTGACCCCATCCCCACCCTCCATTCGAGTCCCCCTCAGGCTCCAGCCACCAGCGGGTCACTCCTATGGGAGGCGGTCTCCTCAGCCCCTCCTCTTTTCCAACCTTTAACCTTTCCTTGCACCCTGTACCAACCCTTCCCCTGATTGACACCTGCTGGTGTCCACCGCCTGACAACACCTTTTCCAGCTGGACACCCCCCTTTTCCAGTGCCCTTCAAATAAAGAAAGAAAACTCGGGGTTGGCACATATGCGCAGTGTGATTACAGTTTATTCAAATGTGTTTGGACACATACTGGTGTCTGGCATCAGGGTGTTTCTGGCCAAGGAGAGAGCATGGACTTACTTTGAAGGGGGTGGGGGACCTGATTCATTTCTGCTCTCAGAGGGTCCCCCAAAATCTCACAAGGTGTAGGAGAAAGCAGCCGGCCTAGTGCTCTTCCCACAGAACTCTCCGGGAAATGTGGGCTGTAAGAGACATACATTTGGTGAATGCTACATACTTTCGCCGAGTTTCAAAGCATCACTTTGCACAGGAGCATGTTAGAGGCTCTGAAAGTCTTATCGTAAAGCAGCGTATCCGCCTTTGTTTACCTGAGCAATCAGACCCGGCTGCACAGTCAGGCTTCTGGCAGCCCCTCCAGCTCTGGCCTCTGCCACCTCTAGGATTCCTTAGACGTTCATGACTGTGCTGAGCCTGGCTCCCCTGGTCCTGGCTCCCGTGGTCCTGGCCCCTGACCTGCATCCCTAGCCTGCACCCCGGCTGGCATACCTTCAGCTGGAAGAAATAGTCCTCGACCTGCTCCTCACTCAGGCTCAGCCTGGCAGCCACCAGCTGCTTCAGTGTGCGGGCCACATCCTGTGCCATGCGCACGTCCCCACAGACATAGAGGTGGCCTTGCTCCTGATGGAGCATGTGGAGCACCTGGTCGGCCAGCTGCTGCTGAAGGATGTCTTGAACGTAGACCTGAAAGCAGAGGAGATGGTGAGGTCAGGCCCCTGCTGCTGGGTGGGGAGGGCAGCCAAGCGTGCAGTCAAGCCTGCTGGCCATCGGGAGGCAGTGAGAGGGTGCCATGCGCTGCAGGCTGAACATCCTCCCAGGCAGGACTTTGCACAGGGACCAGGCTCAGCATGAGTAGGTGCACTGGCACCCTGCCCAGCCCAGGGCTGGGCTGGGCCTGGCGAGATGAATGGTGGCCACAGCGCTGCCCTTGAAGAGCTGGTGGTCTAGTGGGGTACTGGATGTACTCTGCATTCACCATGCTTCAAAGAGGCATCCATCAAGCCACTTGTCCTGCTCAGGCTCTGAGGCCCACCTGCCTACACCCAGAAAAGGGATTCTCTCAGTGCAGACTGTGGGCTCTCCACTGTAATGCAGAGTAGGGCACACATTCTAGTGATATTCAAGTCCAGAAGTCAATCCAGACTCCCAGTGATGGGGCATGGAGCACTGGCTCTGGGAAGATCCCTCATAGGACAAGTTCATTTGGAGGCACCAAGAATCTGTCCCAACTCCCTAAGCACAAGAGGTCATGGTGGGTGCAGTGGCCGTCTTCCAGCCTGGCTGTGGTTATGCATAGAGCTGGCCTGGACCACCTCTTCCAGGTAGTTGTGTATCTGGGAGAGGACCTTTAGCTGGCTGTGCCCCAGGGATTAACACACCATGGGGCCCTGACTTAGTCCTGAAGGTCTCAGGGCCTGTCTCTTCTCCTGGAAGAGTGAATGGAAGAGCTTCCCAGCATCTCTCTGACAGTGTAACTGCCTACATTTTAGAGCTGAGCAGATGAAGGCTCAGAGATGCGAGGGGCCTGTGAGTGGGGAGCCAGGGAACCCACCATAGTCTGTGCTTTTAATGCTCCTGCCACTGCACGGGCTGTTGCCCCGTTACCTTGGGCTGGCCAGGCAGGCGAGAATAGGCTGTGTGCACCCCATGCAGCAGCCCCTTCCGGGCCATTTCCAATATCTCCCCCCTTATAGTGATAAGGAAAATAAGACATTGGGGGCGGGCTGGGGGGGCGGGGCAGGTAGTGCTAGCAGCTTGACTCTGTATCCTTAATGCACATTCCTGTTAACTTATAGTCTAGTCACTGCCCCTTCCTTAATTATCTAATCTTACAAGACCTGTTTACCTAAGTACACCCATTTCACAGAGGCCATAAACCATGACAATACACAACCCCCAGAGGGGGTTATCAGTGCTGGCGCCAGGCCAGGCCTTTAGGTGTGGTCTCACGGCCCCCATTTCAACACACGGGGCTTTTTACAAAGCCCCTGAAAGGTCCGGAAGTCCAATCCATATTTGGGGGACAAAGAAACCAAAAGGGTATAAAGGGAAAGCTTCCTCCATATTGGTTTGCTCAGGATTTGGAGAGAAACAGTCTCCCCTGAGTCATTGTACCAGTACATGCGAAACATCTGAAAATAAATGGGTTTTTCCTGTATCTTCAGTATTCCTGTGTATTTTTCAGTCACCTGGTAAATTCTGTAACAATCGGTAGTCCAAGACTGGGTGCCAGCACCCTAACACCAGGGTCATGTGGCCTCTCTGGAGCCTTGCAAGACCCAACAGGCTGCAGTTACAAGTGTGGCCACCAGAGGGTCGGCTTCAAGGCCTTGAATTCTCATTTCATCCCTGCAAGTATCCTATCTAGTGCTTTGCCCACCTCACAGATGAGGAAGCTGACTCATGCATACCCCCCTTCAACACTTTGAAGTACCAGGTGCTATTCAGGGTGCTAAGACTACCAGGAGATAATATTTCCTGTCCTGGAAAGATTCAGGCCAGTGAGTTGCATTGATCACACTTGTCAGCGATTTTGGGGCAGGAGCCAAATCTTTATTATAATCTCATTTGGAATCATACAAACCTGGGTTCAAATATTGACTGGATGCTATGACTGGGTGCTTGTTTCAGAGTTGTGGGATCTTGTCCCCATACACAATCTCTGTGAAATGAGAATAGCATCATGTTGTGAGAATTAAGTGAGAAAATGTGAGCCAAGTTAGTGAGGATAATGGCAGTGGAAGTGTCTGGAATCATGATAATTAGCAATAATGATGATGTAATAATGACATCCAGTCATTTTGCAAAGACTTGGGCCTAAAAAGTTGCAGGTGAGTTAATGCATTTTCCTATTTATTTATTAATTCAACTACCCATCTGTCACTGTGCTCATTTATCCATTCAGTTACACCAGTGGTCGGCAAACTGCGGCTCGAGATTAGGGAACTGTCTGTGGGGGCTCAGCGCAGGTAGGATGGGGCCAGGTGAGTTCCCCAGGCCTTTCTAACCATTCAGTTACACCCTGTTTAGGCACCTGCTGGTCTCCACCACCTGACAACACCTTTTCCAGCTGGACACCTCCCTTTTCCAGTGCCCTTCAAATAAAGAGAGAAAGAGAACTCGGGGTTGGCACATATATGCAGTGTGATTGCGGTGTATTAATTTATTAATTCAACTACCCATCTGTCACACTGTGTACTTTTTGATTCACACTCTTACGTGAGCTGTGGTTTGCCGCTCTGTTGACTAATGAGTTTGCCAACCACTGACCTAGACTCTCGATTCCAATAACTACAGGCTGTTGTTGTTCCTTGTAATTAAGCCCCTATCCCAGTGGTCGGCAAACTCATTAGTCAAACTCGCAGTTTGCCGACCACTGAGTTACACCATCCATCCCCCAGCACTTTCTATGTCCCAGGCTTGTCCCAGTTTTGGAAATACAGTAAGACATAGTGACTCTGTTTTTCTAGCTAATTTCTAAGGACGGAGACTTTGGTTGCATCCTGCAGACACTCAGAAAGATCCAGTTTATTCAACACAATTGTGCCTAGAAATGGGATGGGACAGGATACCTGACTTCCCACCTGACTTTGGCAAGTCTCGCTTTGGACAGCTGGGGTGGATCCCACTTCGAGATGAAAGGCCAGCTCTGAGCTCTGGCTTCCCCCAACTCCAGGCCCTGCCACTGCCTCACCCAGCAGCCCTGGACTTCACCTGGCACAGGGTCTCTAGCCTCTGCCTCTCCGGTTCTTCTGTGGCCAGCTGAGCCAGCTTTCGGAGCAGCAGCTGGGTTGGGGGCGTGGTGATGTCCAGGAAGTAGGTGAGGGCCTGGCTGAGGGAGCAGGGGGCAGCCGCTTGTCCCTGACCCAGTAGCTGCCTAGGAAACAGTCAGATGGAAAGGTCCCATTTAGGTTTCCCAAAGGGAGATGAGGCCTCTGGGGCAGACCCCCTCCAGACCCCCTCCACCCTCCAGCTGTCTTTTCAGGGGAGAGAAGACACTGAAGTTCTGGCTCCAGGAACAGCAACAGGGCTCATGTGCCCAACGCATGTGCAGGAAGATGGGCTCAGATATATGGGTGCAGGGAAGGCTGGTCAACAGCCCTCTGAGGGGCACCCACGGTGACTCATTGCTATAAACTAACTGTGCACCAGAGTCCAGTCCCTCTCTCACCCAGACCTGATAACCACAGGTGGATTACAGGCTCACAGTGACTAAGTCCACCAAAGACTGATGTACACCCAGAGGCCGCTTATTCATTTAGAGAAGAGCCCATGACTGCAGTCCCCTAGGGTCCTATATCGGGAGGTGCTAGGAGAGCACCCAATCACCCTGAGTGAGGTGGTAAGGCTCACAGAGTCCAAGGGACCAGTAGATGTGGGTTCAAACTCTGGCTCCCCACTTACTAGCTGGGTGACTGAACTCTCTTAGCCTGTCTCTGTAAATAGATGTGATAAAACTGTTAGGGTTACCGAATGAGGAATGCACGAGGCCAAAGGGGTTAAGAATTATGAATTTATTAGGTCATCTGGATACCAGATGGGCTGAGCCCCAAAATGGCGCCAGCACCCCAGTGATGGGAGTAAGCAGTTTTTAAAGGACTCTAGGGGGACTTTTTCTGGGCGGAGAATTCTCTGTGCTGGTCCGGATTCTGGGAAGTTCAGAGGGGAGAGATAATGATCTTAGCAAGTGGATTGTGGTCTAGGCAAGTGGGATGTCCATTGTGAAGTGGCTTAAAGGTCAGTTCCCAGGGGAGGGGGCATTGATTCAATTGTTTGGTCCAACCTAATGAAGACAACTTGTCTTGCGGGGTTTGTAAGAGGAGGGCAGTGCAAGTTACAAGTGGGGGCTGTTTCCAATGCCTGCCTGGAAATAGTGCAAAACTATGTCTAGTCTCCTACGGGAATGTCTGCGGTTTTGACTACCTGTTAGACTTTAACTAGGAAATGGGGGAGAGCTATGCCTTTGTCCATTCGAGGAATTGAGGCCTGGGTGGATCTGAGTACAAAATAAAGGGTTATAAAAAAAAGAAATGGAGTGAATATCTAAATATAGCTTTGATAGGGAAAACTTCCTAATTCTTACATCCCTGTCCCCTCATCCCAGAGTATCGGGCTCTCTCACATTCTCCAGGACATTGGGGTCCAATGTCAGATTTTGCTCCTCTGACCCCAGCTTTCTGATTTTGGCCACTCTCTTTAGGGGGACACATTCCTGACGGTGTCATTATCACTGAGGAAGCTAAGGCCAGGGAGCTAGTCCTATGTATGGCTGGGAGGCCCGAGATTGTAGATTTCACTAGTTTACCTCTCCTCCTGCCTGTCACCCTGCGTTGTGCTCTCCACATGGATGGAGAGCCTCCCCTTAGCACAGGACGGGGGTGCCCTGGAGTCTTCCGAGGACAGTGTCCTATCTCTGGTGAGGACATTCTGGAGCCAATAAAACCCCTTGGAAAATTCAGCCTGGTACCTTGCTTAGGCACAGCCATGCCAGGTGAGTGAGGAAGGCCCAGGACCTCGATATATTTGGGGACCTTTGACAAGGGAGGAATTCACCCAAATCTGTAGGTATCTCAGGTGAAGTCTGATGGCACGTCGTTGGTTGGGCTTCCTGGCCTCAAGAATCTTCTGAACAGCCCAATCTGAGATTCAGCAAAGATTTGACAGAATGAGGAACATAAATAGTTAAAGGAGACTCCATAATCATCTCTTCTGTCTGTTCACATAACATGGCTGTCGCAGAGACTGACCTCATACAGCCGGGAAGGGAGCCCTTTTGCCACGGAGTCTAGTTGCTGACTATACTGCCCTAGAGGTCTATGCTGATCTCCATGTTTCTGAGTTGGAACTCCTGAAGCACTTCCATTACTTTCATATGTGAAAAGGAAGAAGGGAAGTTTATAGTTTGGATGCCCCAGAGCAGGAGCTTTAGACAGTAGTTCCTTGAGAGCCTCTACAGCTTGTTTCCCTGCAGGGCCCCATTGAATTGGATTGGGTTTGTCTGACTTTAATAGGTCGTATAGAGGTTGAAATGAAAAGTTTGGAACCCAATTTCTTCAATATCCAGTCAACCCCAGGAATGCTCTAAGCTACTTTCTTGTTTTTGGGAGAGGGGAAGGTAGGGTTCCTCTAAGTCTTTCAGGGTTTAATCAGTAGCCCATCTTTAGATATGAAATGGCCAAAGCATTTTTTTACTTGAGGCAAGCAAAATTGAACCTTATGTCCTTTTATAGCTAGCTGCTGCAGTAGTTAAGTTGTGTCCTTTTGAGAGTCTAGTAATATCCTAGAACAGTGGTCGGCAAACTCATTAGTCAACAGAGCAGCAAACCGCGGCTCGCGAGCCGCGGCTCGCCGACCACTGTCCTAGAACATGAATCACTACATACTGGATTAGAGTGGGAACGCTAGGAAATTTAAATCAGCTTTTAATATCTGGGAGAAATAGGTGGGATTTTCTGTATATCTCTGGGGCATTATAATCCAAATAAATGGTTGATCTTCCCAGCTGAGATGCCTAAGACATGACTACCCACCATAAACTGATTTTTAATTTTTAAAAAATGTTAACTTCAGACCATTCTTTGGTCTCTGAGTTTGCAAGGCTGCCAAGCAGGCCTTCCTTGAGCTAGTCAGGTTAGCATGTGGTCCCTTTTGATTCACACTCTCAATATTTGTAATTCAATAGAATCAGTATCTTTTTTAGAGATAATAGAAGGGAAGGGGAGAGACAGAGAGAGAAACATTGATATGAGAGAGACACATTGATTGGTTGCCTCCAGCATGTGTGCCAACCAGGCCAGGCATCAAGCCAGCAACTGAGATATGTGCCCATGACCAGAATCAAACCCGGGACCACTCAGTCCCAGGGCCGACGCTCTGTCTGCTGAACCAAACTGGCTAGGGCTAGATGGTTTTTTAATGTATTCTTTGAAAATTGTTTCATGTAAAGTAAATGTTAATGAATTACAAAATTTTTCTTTTCTTTTTAAGGAGTAATCCCATTCTATGTCTATACATTTTGTTATTCCATTCATCTGTCAATGGACACTTGGGTTGCTTTCATCTATTGGCTATTGTGAATAATGCTACTGTAAACATGGGCATGCAAATATCTCTTCAAGTGCCTGCTTTCAGCTTTTAGAGTATATGTCCAGAAGCAGAATTGCTGGATCAGAGGATAATTCTATGTTTAGTTTTTTGAAGGAACTGCCATGCTGTTTCGTTGGATAGTTTCAACCTAATGGCTAGAAAGGCCTGGGGCACTCACCTGGCCCCATCCTACCTGCGCTGAGCCCCACAGACAGTTCCCTAATCAGAGCCAATGTGGTGACAAAACCGCCCTTGTGGTTCTTATTGTGATTGCAAGATGCACCTCAGCAGCAACCATTGGGGTACTCCAAACCAGGATTACATGAAATGTTGAAGGGTATTCTTTAAGCAGAGGAAGAAGAAGAAAAAGGTAAAGATAAAAATTATGAAGAACAAAATGATATCAAATACATACCTACCAACAAGTGAATCTAAAAATCAAGTGAATAAAAAATCTGAAGAACAGAATGGACTGGTGAATATAATAGAATCAGGGACATAGAAAGGGAGTGGACTGACGATTCTCAGGGGAAGCAGGTGTGAGGGGTGCGGGAAGAGATTGGACAAAAATCTTACTCCTATGGATGAAGACAGTGGCGGGGGGTAAAGGCATGGGGTGGGGTGGGAAATCAGGTGGAGGGGAGCTATGGGGGAAAAAAAAGAGGAACACCTGTAATAATCTGAACAATAAAGATTTATTTAAATAAATAAATAAATAAATAAATCCCCCCCCCCCCCCCAAATAAAAAAAGCTAGCACCAGGCACTTACACTGCATTGTTCATAGCAGCCCCTCCCCATTTCACATGCCCACTAACAGTGCATAAGCACTGTTGCTCCACGTCCTCTCTAACACTTGTCATTTTCTGCTTTTTTTATAGTGGCCACCTAATGTGTGTAAAGTGGCAGACTCAGAGTCTGAAGAGCTCTTTATCTCTACAGAGCAGAGAACAAAGACAGAGCCTTGATCCATGTCTGGATTTTGAATAACAGAGCTCTGAGAAGGAACTTTGCCTAGGGCTGCCCCTTGCCTCCTTAAGACTGGAGCTGGGTGCTGGGAAATGGGTCCTGGTGACTGCAAGGTGACCAGGTGGAGCTGCTGAGGTCAACCATGCCCTGGCACTTCCTCTGGAGGATGCTTCCTACTGTCTTAATTAGGCTGATAATGCCCACCCCCCACCCCCTACAGAGTGGGAGCAAAGGGCCTGGAGCTCTCCGTTTTGGGTTGGACTCCCCGTGACTCACCTCCAAAGCACCAGGTGGGGCCTATGTGAATGTTTGCTAGAACTCTAGGTGTCCCTGAGTCTCCCTGGGACACTGTGGGCTCCAGGAGCTTGGGGGTTTTCCCACAGTGCTTTATTGAGATAGTGTTTATGTAGAGTAACATGCACAGATCCTAGTTTGCTGGATGAGTTTTTACACAGGTGAAAAAGCTGTGTGACTGATGGGGAAAGTAAGACATTTTGGGGGCTAGCAATCTGAATCTGTGCCAGTAATCTAATGCACATTCCTGTTAGCCTATAGTCTAGTCCCTGCCCCTTCCTCCATTATCTGGTCTTGCAAGACCTGTTTACTTAAGTACACCCATTTTACAGAGGCCATAAACCATGAACAATACACAACCCCCAGAGGGGATTATCAGTGCTGGTGCCAGGCCAGGCCTTTAGGTGTGTTCTCACGACCCCCATCTCAACACACAGGGCTTTTTGCAAAGCCCGAGAAAGGTCCGGAAGTCCAATCCATATTTGGGGGACAAAGAAACCAAAAGGGTATAAAGGGAAAGCTTCCTCCATATTGGTTTGCTCAGGATTTGGAGAGAAACAGTCTCCCCTGAGTCATTGTACCAGTACATGCAAAACATCTGAAAATAAATGGGTTTTTCCTATGTCTCCAAGTCTCCTGTGTACTTTTCGATCGCCTGGTAAATTCTGTAACTGGACCACCAACCAGATCAAGTTCCAGCACACTTCTGTAAGGACAGGAAAAAAAGCCTCTTTTTCTTTGCTGTGGCCTTCCACAATTTATGAGAAACAACTGGTGCTGGAAACCAATTCCAGCATGTCATAACTGCTAGAGTTTCATTGAAAGGTTGATGGAACTTGGGGACTCAACAAGGGCTGAGTCACATATGTTATCGCCTGCTGAAATGGCTAAAGGCATTTCCCTGGAACTGAAAAGGTTGATTGTATGCTGCTAGACAGCTCAGGGCATCTCAATCTACATGTTATTGCCTCCTATTGGCCAAACACCTGAACAGCTGCAGGCTATTCCCCAACCTGACAATGGATTCTGTACTAAACCCTACCCTTTGAAGTGTGTATCTCCACCTTGCCTTAGAACAATTTGTGTTAATAAAAAGCAAGGGGTCCTGAGACAAGGAGAACTTGGTTTCTTTAGCCAGGCTCCTCTGACCCCCAATGCCTTTCAAAATTATCTTTCAACTCTGGACTCTTATTTAATCTATGCACAGCCCCCTCTCCATATTCTTGACCCCTTCTAGATGCCAGATCAAGACCACCAGCGTTAAATCACGCCCAACGTCCGGCATTAACCTGGTAATTAAACCCCAAGATTGTTGGTTCCTCTGTTCAAACTGTGGGACAAGATAAGCTGCTCTCAAGGTACATTCTTGCATCCTCCTCCTACCTGCTGTTTACACAATTCAGGGATAATTCACAAGGAGTCTCTAGTTAGTAGAAAGCTCTCAACCCTCCTCCCCTTTCAGAGAAGCCTCTTTTAAACTCTATAACATTTGCTCTAAGCATGATAAGTCACCTCCTTGGAACATCTGATGGACTGTCTCCTGGAAAGCAAACAAACTGTGACTTTTTAAGACCACCCCCCTGGTATCTGCTCAACTTCAACACAATCCCCGCCCCCTTGTTGCTTAGCACCTGCAATTGCTTGCTCTTTAGAAGCAGAAGCCACTCTTTGTTCCCTGCCCTATATTGACTAGCAATACCTGGTCCTCTCCTCCCTTGGAAAGTGAAATAAATGTCCTCACTGCATCTATTCCCTTCATTGTGAATTCTTTCATAGCCCGCATCATCAGCCAAACCCTAACTATTTTCAGCTCCCAGAAGACTCCCTTATGCCCTCCCAGGTTCATTGTCCAATCACAGGTTTCCTGTGTCACAGCTCCTTCTGGTTGCTGGGGCCCTTCCATGGTACGAGCACCATCATTTGTTCCTTTTCTCCTGCTGGTGCACACTTGCATGGTTTCCTGTTTGGAGCTATGGAAGTGAAGCTGTCGTGAATGTCTGTTCTCATCTCTCTTGAGTTGTTTTCCAAAGTTGTGCTATTTCACACTCCAAGCTGCAAGGAATGAGAGTTCCACTGGATCCATGTTCCCATCAGTGATGACATTGTCCCTGGTGTCCCTGCTGCTGGAGAGGATAGCAAAGAATTTCCCTTCCTTGCCTTCCTTTCTGCTCCAACTGTGCTGTTTGTACCTTAAACTGGTTAAATTCTAGTTGACCCAGGGATATAATGGGGATGAAGGGTGGGCCAATGGGACAGGTGATCTCAGTTTATAGGAGCATCTCAAAGAAGTCAGTCTTTGCAAATTCTAGTGCATCTAGACAAGGCTCAGGAAGAAAGTTGCAGATCTATGTGTAACTGAAGCATCCATCTTATATGAAAACTACTGTTTAAAATTTTAACCCTGCTATTTTGGCTTCTGTAAATGTTTGCTTGCTTAAATAATAAGGAAAATAAGACTACTCCCATTTCAGAGATGCCATTAAACCTTCCCCAGATGAAGTTATCAGTGCTGGCACTAGGCCAAGCCTTTGGTTGAGGTCTCAAAGCCCCAGCACATAGTGGCTCTTTAAGAACTTGCAAAGGGGACCAGAAAACCCCATATTTGGGAGACAAAAAGGGTAAAAAGGTATAAATACAGGAAACTTCCTGTGTGATGGGGCTCAGAATTTGAGAGACATTTTCCTCTGGGCCCGTGCGTAATTAATAATAATAATAATAATAAATGTAACTCCATCTCTTTAAGCGTTGCTTGGTTCTTCTCCGGTTTTATGTAACATGACCTTGGGCACCTTCTACCAATGTGGCACCTATCTGACCTTTAACTGTTCATTCAGGCTTGACTGATAGCTCATTGGTTTTCCCTCTAGCACATTGCAAGGACCTACTTGACTTCAGGTAAGTTTATTGTCCCTCCACCCCCACCCTGCTCTACTTTCCAATCTACTCCTTGGACCCAGCCTATCTTGCTAGTCTCTGTTTAATCATTTCCCTTAACTCAGTGCTGAAGCCAGTTACAGGCAGTTCATTTAATGTTACCCTGACCTCCACGTCATTTGCATAGACTTCTCTCTGTTGTTTTTTTTTTAAATCCTCACACAAGGATATTTTTTCCCCCATTGATTTTCAAATAGAATGAAAGGGAAGGAGGGTGTGTGTGAGAGAGAAACATTAATTGGTTGCCTCCCGCACACACCCCAACTGGAGCTGGAGACTGAAGCTGCAATGGAGATACTTGCCCTTGACTGGGAATGGAACCTGTGACCCTTAGCTCCGTGGGCTGATGCTCTAACCGCTTAGCAAAACTGGCCAGGGCTCTTCTCCATATTTTAAAGCACAGAAAGAAAAGGGAGAGAGGAGGAGAGAGGGAAGAGGAGAAAGATGTAAATTCACTGAGAGGGAACTCAGAAGCTCCCTGGGTACCACGATAACGGATATCACAACATCCATTATGAGGTTTTCCATTTGTAAAACACCTTTTTCTACATGATGATGTATTCATAAGAGGAATAGAATTTTAAAGGAGAGAAATACCTTTTTTGTGAATCTAACTGTCTTCATAGAGGTCAGGCTGCCACTAGTGAGCCCTGTGACCTTGGACATGTCTCTGAGCCTCAGTTTCTCTGTGTGCAAAGTGAGTATAACCAGGCCTCCCAGCACCACCACCACCCCTCCCTATGTGGCCCTGTGAAGTAGCCCATTGCTTTCAGGATTGTGACTGAGCATGCTCAGGCAACACAGCCATCAGGAGACACAGCCATATACCCACGGACAGCAGCCTCTGAAACTCGCTATCATGTCAGTGGCCAGACTCTGTGAACCTGTACATGAACCGAAGACAATTCAGAGAGGAAGGAAAAGTCAGTGGAGTGGGAGTATCTACTTTCCTGTCCTTGAGTCCCATCCTGGCCCCTTCTCTCCAGCATTTCCCTTTCTCTTTCTCTAAAGCCTCTTCCACTTGCTCCTGGCTCCTCCCCATGGAATAAGTGCCCAATAGCTTTGTTTTCTGTTTCATTGTCAAGTCCTCTCTGGGCAGAGAACTGCCTGGCTGGTGTGAGGAGCAGCGGTGACCACAGAGGTGGTGGAGAGATGGCCCTCAGCAGTGAACCGCTTTCCTTCGTGAACCCAGTGAGTTCCCAGGCTGTGGGCACAGGCAATGCTGCAGGGCTGACTGGCTGCCTTACAGAGAAGCCGCTCTGGGTCTCCTAGGACACCAGACTGGGGTGGCAGAGGGTGCATGGGGGGCTGACATGCCCGATGGGGCAATCCTGACACAACCTCTGCCCCAGGCCGGTCTCACCTGCCTCTCAGGACCCAGGGATGATAATCACCACAGTGGTGCATTGCACAGATGGTGCTGAGCTCCCTCTGGGCGTCCGTCCTGTCCTGGGTGCTGAGGGGCAGAAGGTCCCTGGTCAGCACTGGGAGAGTGGGGCTTTGTTGGAATGAAAGGGGAAGCCAGCAGGGCTGCCAGGGGGCCCAGCAGCCCGGCCTGGGCACTGACTTAGGAGATGGCCTCCCTGGGTTCAGCCGTTTCCTAGCTAGGTGGCCTCAGGCGAGCTGCGTTTCCCTCTCTGGGCCTCAGTTTCCACATCTGTAAAACAGGGGTAATCCGTGAGCCGCCTCCCAGGATTGGGGTAAGGATGGAGGTAGCATATCTAGGGTGTTTGAACGGTGCTTGGCACGTGGTGGGGGCTTTTGAATGTTGAGCATGATTAGGAGTCTGGGGCAGCAGGGAAGACCTCCTGAGGGGGTGTCTGCTCCCTGGGGGGTGAGTTATCAAGGGGCAGGTCCAGGGTGTGTGCAGAGGGCCCTCTGGGGAGTGAGGGAGGAGGGGCTGCCCTGCAGTGTGGGATGCAAAGGGCTGCCTTTCCCACCTTTTGGCCACATGTGTGGGCTCTCTCTGGGTGGCTGTGTATAAACCCTCTGAACTTTATTATCCCCACGCCATCCATGGGGATAATAGATGAGACTCAGACACGTTGAGGCCACTTACCAAAAGTCCCCACATGGTGGAGAAGGAGGGTGCCTTGATTTACCCCAGAAGGGGAGGTGCCCACAGGGAGAGCAGTAATGGGGGAAGGCAGGCAGGTGGCAGCCCCGGCCCAGGAGGTCACTGTGCCCTGGACCGGCCCAGTGGAAGCCTCTCCCAGCCTCGGCAAACAGTTTCCCAAGGGCCGGGAGGTGGAGTGACAGGGCCCTTTCTGGGTGGGGCACGGGGTAGGTGGGTGGCCTCAGGGTGAGAGCATGTCACCTTAGGCTCACTGTAAAATGGGAGATCCCAGCCTCCTTCCAGGCACTGAATTTTCTTATCTTGGTGACTGTTTTTTACTTTTCAGACCTTGGATTCAAATGCCAGTTCTTCCAAATTAGAATGAAAATCCTGCTTGGGCGGCAGAGAGTTCAAACAGGGCTTTGGAGTACAAACAGAAAAGGGATGGGTGTAGCCGCCAGAGGCGCGAGGAGAACCCATCCACCCACGTAGTCACCCTCTCCCTGGTGACCCAGTGATTTCCATCAGGCAGCATTCACCTCCTTCTTCCTCCCACGTGTGCCAGGAAGAGCCCCCGCCTGGCTGTTCTGCTGACCAGCTGAACATCACAAGGGTCTGCCTCCGGGGGCCTCACCCCCATTCCTTGCCCAAGCCCCGCTGGCCACATCTGGCTCAGCCTCCTCAGAGGCCAGGGTGGAAACTGGAACCGCATGCAGGACAGGACTTGCTGTTTGGTTGGGGAAGCCCTCAGGGAGCCAGGAGCCAGGATGTCTGTGCTTCATCCTGAGGAGCAGCCTGTGTGGGGCTTCACAGCATGGGTGCTGGGATCCAAACCCCACTCTATTATGGACCAGCTGGGTGGCTTTGGGCAAGTTACCAGATCTTCTGTGCTCAGCTTCCTCATCTGGAGGGGTGGCCCTGATCATGGCCAGGGCTGCTGCCAGGATAACTAGGAACAGCCAGGGAAATGGACCCCAGAAGCACTCAGAACCCTTGGGGCAACAGCCTCTTTGGCTGAAAGGCTCCCACCGGCCCCTGGAGTGAGCCCCGTGTGCCAGCTGTGGCTGTGTGCCCACTGGAGACACTGGGCCTCCAGAAGGAGGCTGCATACCCTCTGGCCTGGGGGCCTCGCTCTGCTCTCTGAATCTCCAGAGAGGAAGAGGAAGAAAGAAACTGCAGTCTCCAGGCCTGGCCAGGAGCTGAGAGCACGCTCTGACCCAGCAGAGGGGTTAATCCCTCTAAATTAATTAATTCGTCCTGATTAGAGCTGAGGGGACGCTGTCCCTTTCGATGAGAGAGTTGGTGTCTACTTTGTCAGTCTCTGCCACTCCCTATTGCCCCCTACCTGACAATCTCCCTCAGACACATCACCTGCCTGGCTCTTATAAGCATTTCAGTTTTGTAGGGAGTTGGCTTAAAGAGAAGACATTAACTACTAGAGAAATGTGAAGATTGACTAAGAGCTACAAGTTATCTCCTAGGTCAGTGGTCAGCAAACTCATTAGTCAACAGAGCGGCAAACTGCAGCTCGCTAGCCGCATGTGGCTCCCAAGCCACAGTTTGCCGACCACTGTCCTAGGTTAATGCAGTTTAAGAGCACATCAGATAAAAGGCATCCTGGAGGTTAGCTTAAAAGTCAAGAAGAAACGAATTTTGGAATTTTGCTCAGAGAGACCAAGAGGGAAGGGGGTGGTAGAGACACCTACTATGTGCCAATCTCTACCCCAGCACTTTTTCACTACATCATTGATCTTAAGCAGAAGGTAAGATTTATCCCTATATTACAGATGAGAAAACTGAGGCAAAGGAGGTTACATAAGCTTCCTGAGGTCACTCTGGAAATGAGCAGCAGAATTAGGCTCCAAACTTGGATGATGCCTGGCTCTAAAACGATGCAAGCCTCACCATAACCTTTGTTCCTTTCAAGTGGCCCGGGAAGGGCATTTGACAAAGTGGGCTCTATGGGGCCAAGGAGGCGTGCAGATACCTCACTAGGGCCTCGGAGATTGCCCAGGGCCTGGGGAGGGACTGGGGAGCAGGAGCAGAGGAGGCGGCTGCCTGGAGGCTGCAGAGCATCCAGGACCAGGTGCAACCTGAGGTGGCTGGGAGGGCAAAGGTCACGGTCACACTGTTCTATGGTGGGGTGTGCAGGAGGATGCCTTCTTCTTGACCTTTTCAGGGGAGCAGAAGGTTTATCCTTTAGAATAGGCTGCTGGCCTCTTTGGTCCCTTGGATTTCTGAGTTTTCAACTAAGACCCTGGGGCCTTTGCCAGGAGCCCCTCTCACTACCGTGGTTCCTTCCCCTCTCAGGGCCATTTCATGCTACTTCCTCCTCTGGAAAGCTGCTACTTCCCCTTAAGAGAGGTCAGCTCTGGGTTACATTGTCTCAGAGCCCAGTGGTCTCCTTATCAGTCTCAGAAGGAACATGTAACTCCCCGGATTCAGGTCTACTTCCTCATAGGCAGGGAGATCCAAGAGACTGAGAGTCCATATGCCCAATTCACAGCTGCATCCAGCCCTGGGCATGTTGCTCGACACACCAGGCTGGCCACTAGCAAGTGCCAGAGGGATCAGACAGAGGGAGCAGGACCCTAACTGACTGCCTTCTTCACCCTGCAGGTCGTCCCCTTCTCTAGGGCCACACCATGGGGCCTCCAGTATGGACCTCAGATCACTGTCAAAGGGATGTTTCTTCAGTCCTGTGGAACCAGGTATCAGGAAGTGTTGTTGCTCTCCAGCCTTGACCCTTAGCGAAATGTCAACTGTCAGCTCAGGGTGGTTCACCCGGCACCCTCCAAGCTGCCTGTGCCTGGCTCAGGGGAGGCTGGATGTGTAGGGCCTACCCGCTGTCAACACTGCATGGTACCCCTGCCCTCTGCCAGTAGAATTTGGACACCATTAACGTAGATTCCCCATAGACACAGGGAGCTCATAGTCTAAGGCCAGCCCCGGGGCAGATCATGGGCTAGGATTGAATTTTGCACAGGAAGACCCAGAGATGCAAAAATGATGCTTCCTTTATTTCCATAACGGCCTTCATTCACGTCGAAGCCCTCATTTGGCTGATGTGGAAATCTTTTTTTTATCTATATATTTTTTAAATTTAAAATCTTTATTGTTTAAAGTATTACATGTGTCTCCTCCTTGCCCCTCTCCCCCCATTGACCTCTCCCTAGCCAACCCCAACCCCCTGCACATGCTTCACCCCTACTGTCTGTGTGCATTGGTTATGCTTATATGCGCACATACAAGTCCTTTGGTTGATCTCTTACCCCCCTCTCACATCCTCCCCTGTGTTCCCTCTGAGGTTTGACGGTCTGATTGATGCTTCTGTCTCTGGATCTATGTTCATCAGTTTATGTTGTTCAGTATATTCCACAAATGAGTGAGATCATGTGATATTTCTCTTTCTCCGACTGGCTTATTTCACTTAGCAAACTGCTCTCCAGGTCCATCCATGCTTTTGCAAATGGTAAGAGTTCTTTCTTTTTTACTGCAGGATAGTATTCCATCGTGTAGATGTACCACAGTTTTCTAATCCACTCATCTTCCGACAGGCACTTAGGCTGTTTCCAAATCTTAGCTATTGTAAATTGTGCTGCTATAAACATAGGGGTGCATATATCCTTTCTGATTTGTGTTTCTAGTTTATTGAGATATATTCCTAGAAGTGGGTTTACTGGGTCAAATGGGAATTTGATTTTTAATGTTTTGAGGAAACCCCATAATGTTTTCCACAGTGGTTGCACCAGTTTGCATTCCCACCAGCAGCGCACAAGGGTTCCTTTTTCTCCACATGCTCACCAGCACTTGTCATTTATTGATTTGTTGCTAGCCATTTTGACAGGTGTGAAATAGTATTTCATTGTCGTTTTGATTTGCATTTTCCTGATGATTAGTGACTTTGAGCATGTTTTCATATGTCTTTTGGCCTTCTGTATGTCCTCTTTTGAAAAGTGTCTATTTAGGTCCTTTGCCCATTTTTTGATTGTATTGTTTATCTTCCTTTTGTTAAGTTGTAAGCGTTCCCTATAAATTTTGGAGATTAAACCCTTATTGGATATAACATTGGCAAATATGTTCTCCCATGCAGTGGGCCCTCTTGCTGTTTTATTGATGGTGTCTTTTGCTGTACAGAAGCTTTTTATTTTGATGGAGTCCCATTTGTTTATTAAAAAATCTTTTTTGTTGAGAGTATTACAGTTGTTCCTCTTTTTCCCCCTCTATTGCCACTCTCCATCCAGTTCCCACCCCGCCCCAGGCCTTCACCACGCTATTGTTTGTGTCCACATTTAATGCATATATGCATATAAGTTCTTTGGCTAATCTCTTCTTAACCCTTCTCTGAGATTCATCAGTTCATTCCATGTTTCCATGCCTCTGATTCTATTTTATTCATCAGTTTATTTTGTTCAGTAGATTTCTTGTCATTTATTTTTTTGAATTTTAGATTCAATTTTTGGTGGATATGTATTTATTGCTATTTCATGGTTCATATTATTTTTATCTTTTTTTTTCCTCTTCTTAAAGAATACCCTTCAATATTTCATGTAATACTGGTTTGTTGGTGATGAACTCCTTTAGCTTTTTCTTGTCTGTGAAGCTCTTATTCTGATCTTCAATTCTAAGTGATAGCTTTGCTGGGTAAAGTAATCTTGGTTGTATTTAAAATATTTAAATTTGCCATTAAATGTAATTTTTTAGAAATATATTTGTATTGATTTCAGAGAGGGAAGGGAGAGAAGAGAGAGAGATAGAAACATCAACGATGAGAGAGAATCATTGATCAGCCTCTTGTATGTCCCCTACCAAGGACTGAGCCCACAACCCAGGCATGTCCCCTTGACTGGAATCGAACCTGGGAGCCTCTCCAGGCCAATGCTTTATCCACTGAGCCAAACTCCCTAGAGCTTAAATGTAATTTGATCTCTTTCTGTTTTAAGTTCCTTCCTGGAAAATACTAAGTCATTTCAAAATGCAAACATCTTCTCAGCACTGTTTCCCACCCAAGAGGGGACTTGGGGAACAGGGAAGAGCTTGTACATCTTCCCAGAGGCTGGAGAGCCCTCTAATTCTCAAGCAGGCCTGGCTGCCCTCTGCTGAGGTCCAGGTGGTGTGGAGGTGTGGGGATCTTGCCTGATTTGGGTGGGGCTCTGCAGGAATTGAATAGTATGTCTGTCTAGGGTCACCTCTGGGCTTGGTTCAGAGCCTGGCCCTGTGGGGGGTGCAGAAGACATGAAAGTGGATGGTGGGGCTTCCCTGAGTGCTGTGCATTAGTTGGGGACACCAGTATGACCCCAAGAAGCAGGCTATGAACTATGCTCATGCTGAGCTCGGGGAAGGCAGGAGTAGACAGTGACTCCTTGGATTGGGACTGGTTTTAGGACAGGTGCCTGGGAAAGGGCAGAACAAACATTTATTGTGCCCTTTTCATGAGCCTGGCTCCTTAGGAAGGTTCTTTTGTTCTAATTCCTCACCTTAGAGCCATAGCTATCCCCAAAGGAAGTTTTGAAGGTGAGGGCTTCTTTACAAGGAAGGAATTAAAGTTTACTTTTGTGGAGACTTCCTGAACACCTCATTAATCATCCCCAAAGGAAGGAAGTCAGCCACGTCCTGGGTGCTTTGATACCAGGGTAGTGTTTTCCGGGTCACTTCCAAAAACTAACAGTATGAGTTGGGGTCAGGGTGGGACACACACCAAACACTGACGAAGGACAGACACACATATCAGAAGTTCTCATGCCTGAGGGGAAGAAAAATGGTGGCGGAAAAGACAGACACGGCTCCCGAGCCTTGTCCCGGAGCAGAAAGAAAGAACAGCTGAGGGTTGCACAGGGAGTATTTGTTGGTGAGTTAAGGGACAGCTATACTCCAGGAGAAGGTGGGGGACTGCTGGACGGGGGTCCCCTGACCGGGCATCCCCCACTGCTGCTGGGTCTCCTCCCAGAGCTATGGGCTCGCATGTGGAGACCTCGCCATCTTAAAGGGGAAAGTGGAGGTTATAGGAAGCTTGAAAGTCTACAACTGCGGCAACCACCGAACAGCTGTGAGCCCCAGAACACCGGTCCCCAACTGGCACAAACACGCGGATTCAGAGGAGCTCTACACTCCACCACGGAAAGGTCAGATTTCGCCTGGGATAAGGAGAGAGAGAACTACCTAACCAGACATCCAGAGAAGAGAGATCATGGGGAGACAAAGAAACAGCCCACATATGAAAGAAAAGCAGGCATCACCAGAAAAGGAAGTAAACAAAATAGAGGCAAGCAACCTGTCAGAGAAGGAATTCAGAGAAATGGTCATAAGGTGGCTGAAAAAGAATGGAAGACAAATTTGACAATATGAGTAAGAACCAAGAGGAAATGTAGAAGAACCAAGAAGAAATGAAAAATGACATCACTGCTGTAAAGAACTCAATAGAAAGCATCAAGAGTAGACTAGAAGAAGCAGAGGACCGCATCAGTGAGCTAGAAGACAAGGTGGGGGAAAATACCCAAGTAGAGCAGCTTCTAGAAAAAAAATTAAAAAGCACGAGGAGAGCATAAGGGAACTTTGGGAGAACACGAAACAAAACAACATCCGCATAATAGGGGTTCCAGAAGGAGAGGAAACTGAGCAAGGAATAGAAAACCTGTTTGAAGAAATCATGACAGAAAACTTCCCTGATATAGGGAAGAAAAACCCCACATAAATCCAAGAAGCTCACAGAGTCCCAAGCAAAATGAACCCCAAAAGACCGACACCAAGGCACATTATAATTAAGTTGGCAAACACCAACGACAAAGTAAGAATCTTAAAAGCGGCCAGAGAGAGACAGAAAGTTACATACAAAGGAACCCCCATCAAACTAGCAACTGATTTCTCAACAGAAACTTATCAGGCCAGAAAGGAATGGAATGAAATATACAAAGTCACGCAAAGGAAAGGTCTGAATCCAAGAATACTGTACCCAGCAAGGCTATCAGTCAAAATTGAAGGTGAAATCAGGGGCTTCACAGACAAAAAAGGACTAAGAGAATTTATTACCACCAAACCAGCAATGCAAGAAATGCTAAAGAGTCTGCTGTAAAAAATATATATAAGCAGCAAAGAAGGAACACAGGGGTAAAGAATAAAAATGGTGACAAATAAGTACCTATCAATAATAACTTTAAATGTAAATGGATTAAATACCCCAATCAAAAGACATAGGGTAACAGATTGGATAAGAAAACAAGACCCATATATCTGCTGTCTACAAGAAACCCACCTCAGAAAAAAAGACACATACAGACTGAAGGTGAAGGGATGGAAAAAAGTTTTCTAGGCGAATGGAAATGAAAAAAAAAGCTGGGGTAGCAATACTTATATCTGACAAATTAGATCTCAAAGTGAAGGACATAACAAGAGATAGGGAAGGCCACTTCATAATACTAAAGGGAGCAATCCAACAAGAAGAAATAACTCTGGTAAACATATACACACCCAATACAGGAGCACCCAAATACATAAAAAAAAACTCCTGGAGGATATCAAGGGAGAGATCGACGGAAATACAATCATAGTAGGAGACTTTAATACCCCACTATCACCATTGGACAAATCCTCTAAACAAAAAAGTCAGCAAAGAAACATCAATCCTGAATGACTCACTAGACCATATGGAATTAATTGACATCTTCAGAACATTTCACCCCAAAGCAACAGAATATACATTCTTCTCAAGTGCACATGGGTCATTTTCAAAGATAGACCATCTATTGGGTCACAGGCAGTCTCTTCAAAATCAAGAAGATAGAAATCATATCAAGCATCTTCTCAGATCACAGTGGCATAAAACTGGAAATCAACTACAATAAAAACAATCCAAAAAAATCAAACACATGGGGACAAAACAGCATGCTATTAAACAATGACTGGGTTAGCAGAGAGATCAAGGAAGAAATAAAAAACATCATGGCAACAAATGACAATGAAAACACAACAATCCAAAATCTATGGGACACAGCGAAAGCAGTCTTGAGAGGGAAGTTCATAGCTCTACAAGCCTACTGCAAAAAAACAAGAAACAATGGTAATAAATTACCTAACCCTACAACTCCAAGAGTTAGAAAGAGAGCAACAAGAAAAGCCCAGTGTAAACAGAAGGAAGGAAATAATAAAGATCAGAGCAGAGATAAATGACATAGAGACCAAAGAAACAATACAAAAGATCAACAAAACCAAGAGCTGGTTCTTTGAAAGGATAAACAAGACTGATGAACCTCTAGCCAGGCTCACCAAGAAGCAAAGAGAGAGGACCCAAATAAACAAAATCAGAAATGGAAGAGGTGAAATAACAACAGACCCCACCAAAATACAAAGGATTGTTAAAAAATCTACGAACAACTTTATTCCAACAAACTGGACAACCTGGAGGAAATGGACATATTCCTAGGAAAATATAACCTTCCAAAACTCAATCAGGAAGAATCTCAATAAACATCTCAATAGGCTAATAACTATGGAAGAAATTGAAGCAGTCATCAAAACGCTTCCGGCAAACAAAAGCCCAGGGCCAGACGGCTTCACAGGGGAGTTTTACCAAACATTCAAGGAAGAACTAAAACCTATCCTCCTCAGACTATTCCAAAAAATTCAAGAGGAAGGAACACTTCCAAGCTCCTTCTATGAAGCCAGCATCACCCTAATACCAAAACCAGATAAAGACAACACAATGAAAGAGAATTACAGACCACTATCCCTCATGAACATAGATGCCAAAATCCTCAACAAAATTCTAGCAAATCGGATCCAGCAGTACATTAGAAAGATCATACACCATGACCAAGTAGGATTTATCCCAGGAATGCAAGGATGGTACAATATCCGCAAATCAATCAACATGATATACATCACATAAACAAATTGAGAGATAAAAATCACACAGTCATATCAATTGATGCAGAAAAAGCATTTGACAAAATCCAACACCCTTCTTGATAAAAACTCTCAGCAAGGTGGGAATAGAAGGATCATACCTCAACATAATAAAAGCTATATATGATAAACCCACAGCTAACATCACACTCAATGGGCAAAAACTAAAACCATTTCCCCTAAGAACAGGAACAAGACAGGGATGTCCACTCTCACCACTCCTGTTTGACACAGTATTGGAAGTATTAGCCATTGCAATTAGACAAGAAGAAGAAATAAAAGGCATCCAAATTGGAAAAGAAGAAGTAAAGCTGTCCTTATTTGCAGATGACATGATATTGTACATAAAAAAACCAAAAGACTCCATCAAAAAACTATTAGACTTAATAAATGAATTTGGCAATGTAGCAGGATACAAAATTAACGCCAAGAAATCTATGGCATTTCTATACACCAATAGTGAACTTACAGAAAGAGAGACTAAAAAAGCAATCCCATTTACCATTGCACCAAAAAAATTAACATACCTAGGAATAAACTTAACTAAGGAGGTAAAAGACCTCTCCGCAGAAAACTACAGGACACTGAAAAAAGAGATAGAGGAAGATGTAAACAGATGGAAGAACATACCATGTTCATGGATTGGCAGAATCAACATCATTAAAATGTCCATACTACCCAAAGCAATCTATAGATTCAATGTGCTCCCCATTAAAATACCAACGGCATATTTCACAGACCTAGAAAGAACTCTCCAAATATTCATCTGGAATAAAAAAAGACCCCGAATAGCCACAGCAATCCTGAGAAAGAAGAACAAAGTAGGTGGGATCTCAATACCAGATTTCAAGCTGTACTACAAAGCGACTGCTCTCAAAACAGCCTGGTACTGGCACAAGAACAGACATACAGATCAATGGAATAGAATAGAGAATCCAGATATCGACCCAAACCACTATGCTCAATTAATATTTGACAAAGGAGGCATGAACATACAATGGAGTCAAGACAGTCTCTTCAATAAATGGTGTTGGGAAAATTGGACAAATACATGCAAAAAAATGAAACTAGATCACCAACTTACATCATACACAAAAATAAACTCAAAATGGATACAGGACTTAAATATAAGACAGGAAACCATAAAAGTACTAGAGGAATCCACAGGCAGCAAAATCTCAGACATGTGCCGAAAGAACTTCTTCACTGATACTGCTCCTAGGGCAATGGAAGCTAAAGAGAAAATAAACAAATGGGACTCATCAAAATAAAAAGCTTTTTCACAGCAAAAGAAACCATCAACAAAACAAGAAAGCCCATTGTATGGGAGACTATATTTGCAAATGTTATCACTGATAAAGGATTAATCTCCAACATCTACAGGCAACTTATACAATTTAATAAAAGGAAGATAAAGGATCCAATAAAAAAAATGGGCAACAGACCTAAATAAAATCTTTTCGAAAGAAGACAGAAGGAAGGCCAAGAGACACATGAAAACATGCTCAAAGTCACTAATTATCCGAGAGATACAAATCAAAATGACAATGCGGTACCATCTCACACCTGTCAGAATAGCTATTATCAACAAATCAACAAACTACAAGTGTTGGCAAGGATGCGGAGAAAAAGGAACCCTCGTGCACTGCTGGTGGGAATGCAAACTGGTGCAGCCACTGTGGAGAACAGTATGGAGTTTCCTCAAAAAACTGAAAATGGAAATCCCATTTGACCCAGTAATCCCACTCCTAGGAATATATCCTAAGAAACTAGAAACACCAATCAGAAAGGATATATGCACCCCTATGTTCATAGCAGCACAATGTACAATAGCTAAGATTTGGAAACAGCCTAGGTGCCAGTCAGCAGATGACTGGATTAGAAAACTATAGTATATCTACACAATGGAACACTATGCTGCCATAAAAAAAGAAGGAATTCTTACCATTTGCAGCAACCTGGTTGGAACTGGAGAACATTATGCTAAGTGAAATAAGCCAGTCAATGAAAGAAAAATTCCACATGATCTCACTCATTTGTGGATAATAAAGAACATTATAAACAGATGAACAAAAAGATAGATACAGAGGCAGTAAAGCATCAAACAGACTGTCTAATTACAGCGGGAAGGTTAGGGAGAGGTCGGGAGATAAGAGATCAACCGAAGGACTTGTATGCATGCATATAAGCATAACCAATGGACACAAAACATTGGGGGGTGAGGGCATTTATGGGAGTGGGGTGGGGGGGGGCAGTGGTAAGGTATGTACACATATAATACCTTAATAAAAATAAAAAAAAAAAGAAGTTCTCATGCCTGGAGAGCCAATATTCATTCCATGCCTCCCCTGTTAGACACCGTCTTTGTAGGTAAACCCCCAAAATGTCACATGTTCTCTCCATTTGTTCTCTCCCTTCCCAACTGAGCAGCCGTGGGCTGGCCTCTAACCAGTGCCCACTGGGCATGAGAGGCTCTTGCTTCTGGGCATATTCCTGGATTCGCATCTTCATGTAAATGGGAAGTCAGTTTCCAAGACTTATGCTTCGTGAGGCTAGAGTCAATATTGTTCTTTACCCAGTTCCTGCTTATTTCTGGAAAGTCACGCTGGAAAGGGAAAAATGCAATAATTACACAAAACACACTAAGCGCAAATTAGGTAAACAAAAAGGAAGGCAGCCAAGTGGGATGGGTGCAAGCTGCCTCACAGGTTGTATGCCAGTTCCCAGGCACACACGGAAGTCAGAGGCCCCGGGCCCTCCTGCTCCTACTATTGGTAATAAACCAGAACACTGTCTGATTTCCGTCCACCTAGGTTTGCTGTGAACTTTCAGACCGGCTTCAATGACAATGACATTGCCTTCCACTTCAACCCTCGGTTTGAAGAGGGCGGGTATGTGGTCTGTAACACCAAGCAGAAAGGACGCTGGGGACAGGAGGAGAGGAAGATGCATATGCCCTTCCAGATGGGAATTCCCTTTGAAATCTGCTTCCTGGTACAGAGCTCTGGATTCCAGGTGAGCAGGATTCTCCTCTCTCCCTCCTGCTGTCTGACATCTGTTCTATCAGGCCTGGAGAAAAGCTTTTATTTATTTATTTATTTATTTATTGGTTAATCCTCACTTGAGGATATTTTTCCATTGATTTTTTAGAGAGACTGGAGGGAAGGGGAGAGACACAGAGAGAGAAACATTGGTGTGAGAGAAACACATCAATTGGTTGGCTCCCACATGCACCCAGACTAGGGCCGGACAGAGATTGAGCCTGCAACCAAGGTATGTGCGCTTGACTGGAATTGAACCTGGGACCCTTCAGTCCGCAGGCTGACGCTCTACCCACTGAGCCAAACTGACGAGGGAGAGAAAGCTTTAAAATAATTACCCAAGCAATGCCATATAAAGATCAGAGGAGGTTACACACCTTCACCTGCACCTACAGAGCACCCGTTGCTTCTGTTACCAGGAAATAAGAGCTAGATAAGTTGCCCTCCCCACTTGCTCTTTGGCCTCGGGTGCCAGGTGACTTCCATCCTCTGCTGCAGCCTTGTCTGCTCCAGGTCCTTGACAGCATCTGCTTTTGGTGATGCTGTGGCAGCCCTTCTGCAGGCCCACGGGTGGCTCAGGGCTGCGTGGTGTAGTCATTGCTCTTGCAGGCAGAGCAGTGCTGCTGGGCTCGGGGAGAGGGATGGCTGTGTCTGTGCTTCTCTGTGTGAACGGGCGCTCCCAGGCCCTCAGTGTGCAACCTGAGGTCCCCTCTCCTCTGCTCCCATGAGCACTTTATGCGCATTTAAATGCACATATTGAAATGGCATCCCAGGTGAGCTGAGAAAGACAAATTTAGAACAAGAAACAAACAAGCACTCTGAAGCCAAAACTAGAGCCAAGTGGTGACTGGGTTTGGCTGCATTTGGGATCACATGCGTGTTCCTGTACCTGGAGCAGCTCTGAAGGCTGGGCCCCCACCTACAGGGGATGGAGGTGAAAACCAGACAGGCCTTAATTTCTAGAAGCAGGGGTCCTAGTGCTCAGGTGCGCTCCCTGCCCTGGTCTGGGACCCCTCTCCTGGACTATGTGCTCCTGTTGACAGGTGAAGGTGAATGGAGATGGCTTTGTGCTGTACGAACACCGCGTGCCCTTGCACTGCGTGGACACCATCTCCTTCACCAGTGGTGTGGAGGTGAAACAGATCAGCATCGAGGTTAGATTGTCCATCTGGCACTTGTCCCAGAGGCTGGGTGCAGGGGCCAGTCTAGCTATGCCTAGGCCCTGTTGGGTGGGTCCAAAAGTTCCAGCCAATCTCTCACTCAGGTGACTCTAGGGACACACCTTTGGCTCCCCCATCCCACTCTTCCTGTGTCACTGTCTCTGTCCAGAGCACCTGCCTCAGCCTCCCTGACTCCTTTCACTCTTGCTTGTTCCTCTCTACTTCCACCCTGGTTAGGAGGCCATGTGATTCCAGAAAGAACCCAGCTTGGGAATCAAACTGAATCTAGCTCAGATCCCAGCTCTGCCATTGTCACCAGGTGTGGGATCTCAGACAAGTGAGTCTGCCTCTCCCAGCCTCAGTTTCCTCATCTGTGCAAGGGGCACAGTCACAGCCTCCCCAGGAGGTATTGTGTGGGCGCAATGAGGCGATACATGTCAGAGGCAACATAGTGGCCCCCATGGGCCCACACCAGGGTCTACTGGACCCTCTCTGTTTTTCCCCATTTTTGAGTGTGTTGCCAACATCTACAAGGTCAGGAGCAGGTTTGCATTGTGGAGCTGAGTGCTGGTGATGACTGCACCACAGTGTGAATGTATTGAATGCCCCTCCACTGTTCTCATGAAAATGGTGAAGGTGATAAATTTTATGTGCATTTTACCAAACATTTTCCAGGACAGGTGATATCACATGGAAATCTGAATGTCTCGGTTTTTGTGAAAACTGGGAAGATTGGGGTATGCCTGGCCCACATTCCCACAGGGCCCCAGGCGCCTGGATTGAAGATGTTAGTTCCACATCGGTACTTGAGTGTGCTCCTGAGATGGGAAAAGCACATAGTAGGCCCCCAACAAATATGAGCTCCTCTCTCTTTAGTCCCATCTCTTACTCTCTCCCTCTCACCTACTCTGTCCCTGCCTGCCTGGCTTTCTCCCTCTTCTCTGGGCCCCTGCCTTTCCACTCTTCCTTGGCTCATTAAAGCTTCTCTTCATTCCATGCTGCCTTTTGTTTTAACAGGACACCCGTGCAGTCTCTGACCAGAAGATGATCTCTGAGGTGCAATCCAACCCCAGTCCCTGTGGGTCACCTGAGTCTGAAGAGCAGAAACCAAAAGTGAGTTGAACATGGACACCTGAGAGGCTAAGCAGTCAGCAGGAAGGACAGGGGTCTTCCTGTATTCCCAGCACTTTGCAGGGAATAGAACAGAGGCCTAACCCAAGCTGGGAGCCAGGGGTCTGAGAGAGAGGCTACTTCCAGCCAGCAGGCAGCTAGGGCGTCTAAGCCCCATCATGTGCACCCAAGGTTCCCTATCTCCAACCACCAGGCACCCAGGCCCGGGACATGGGAGGCATTCTTGGTCCTTCCCTCCCTTCCTCAATATCCCTCCAGTGCACCAAGGCCTCCCCTTCCTGAAGCCACTGCCTTGGTCCAGGCCATCTGACCCATCCCCCTTCTCTCCCCTCACACCCACCCACTGCCACAGTGACCTTCCCATAAGCAAATCTGATGTCATCCTCTTCCTGCTTTAATCTCTCAAAGGCCCCAGGCTCCAATAAAGCTCCAACTCCCAAGCTGGATGTACAGAATTCTCTCTAATCCTGGCCAGCCCACCTCTTGGCCTCCCACTTCACCCATGAAGACTCTACATCAGCCTCCACTGCTCACTCCAGGCTCCTTCCGGCCACCACGCTTTTGCATCTGCTGTCCTGGTGCCCAAAGTATCCTTCGCCACCTCACTTAGCCAACCCCTAACTTCCCTTCAATGCTCTGTTTAAATGTGGCTCCTCAGGGACATCTTCCCTGCCTGGCAGGTTGCTGGATGCCCCACCCCTCCCTGACCTGATGGACTTTTAACAGCTCTGTGCACGCAAGTCACCATGTCCTGTTGTAACTATATTTCCATGTCTGTCTCTGTCACTCCCCCGCCCCTTTCCCCCAAACCATAAGCTTGGAATAGTGACTTGTCCCTTTCTATATTCCCAGCACTTTACAGGGAATAGAACAGAGGCCTAACCCAAACTGGGAGCCAGATTTTGCCAGACCCCACTTAGCCGTGGCTGAGTGCCTTCCTGGTTCCCCCTGAGAGAAGGAAACATGGCTCAGTCCCCTAAGCAGCCTTCCCCAGGGAACATGTGTGCCCTTCACTCACTGCCATGTCCTTGACCCTTAGCCCCACTTCACGGGCTCTGTCATCCAGGTGCCCAATCATTATTGCCCCAAATCTCATGAAGCTGGAGGCCCCAGCGCAAAACACAGAGACTGTAAGATAGGCTATGCTCAGACCTCCGCTAAAGAGCTGGCACTAAGATGAGAAATGCACTCAGAGGCCCACAGCAAATATGAGCTCCTCTCTCTTTGGCCCTCATCTCTGTTATTTTCTCCCTTTTGCCTACTCTGTCTGTCCCTGCCTGGCTGGCTTCCTCCCACTTGTCTGGGCCCCTGCCTTTCCATTCTTCCTTGGCTCATTAAAGCTTCTCTTCACTCCATAGCACCTTTTGTTTTCACAGGACACTAGTGATGTCCCTGTGGTGCAAAATGGTCAGACTACTTGTGACCTACCCAAGCCCAAGGAGCAGAAAGCAAAAATGAGTTAAATGTGGAGAACCTGGGAGGCTGAGCAGTCAGCAGGAGGGACAGAAGGTCTGAGAAAGAGGCTAGTTCCAGCAAGCAGGCAGCAAGGGCCTACAGCCTCCTGCATGCCCACCCAAGGTTCCCTATCTCCATCCACCAGGCACCCAGGTGCCACAACCTTTTGCGGCAAGGATTCAGGATCTGGTGAAGGGGCTGTGCATAAATGGATAGACTAGACAAGAGATATAAATTTAGAATGCATGGGGGAACCAGGCAGAAACCTACTCTCTAGTGGAGTGGCTCCCTGAATCTCTGGACCCATAGCTTTTTATTTACTAGAATATACATTTTACCTTTAGCAAAGCAAACAGACATCAATGGTAAGGTTTGGTAAACAATAAAAGGATTATCTGTTTAGAGGATTGCCTTCAGCCATTCAGCCAACAGCAGGTAATAATATGCTGATTCTCAGCCCTTGCTGAATATCAAAGTCCATCAGCCTTCTGATGGATTTCTGGCATTTATATGTAAACTACTTTTTTATCTTTGCCTCCAGCACCCTGGTCCCTGATCTGAGAGGCATCCTTCATTCTTCCCTCCCTTCCTTAATATCCCTCCAGTGCACCAAGCCTCTCCTTCCTAAAGCCACTGCCTTGGACTAGGCCACCTGACTCCTCATTCCTCACCCCCTCACACCGACCCACTACCACAGTTATCTTTCCAAAAGCAAATCTAATGGCCTCTACTCCCTCCTTAAAAACCCTAAAGGCCCTGAGCTCAATAGAGCTCCAGTCCCCCAGCTGGAGGAGCAAAATCCTCCCTGGCCTTGCCCAGCCCACCTTCCAGCCTCCCACCTCACCCACGAAGACCCTCCGTCAGCCTCCACTGCTCACTCCAGGCTCCTTTCCGCCACCACGCTTTTGTATCTGCTGTCCTGGGGCCGAAAGGACCCTTTGCCACCTCACCCCAGCCAACCCCTAACTGCCCTTCAATGCTCTGCTGAAATGTGGCTCCTCAGGGACATCTTAACTGCCTGGCAGGTTGCTGGATATCCCAGCCCCTCCCTGTCTCAATGGACATTTCACAACTCTGCACACCAGGCACCATGTCCTGTTGTAACTGTATTTACATGTCTGTCTCCGTAACCCCACCCGTCTTTGCCCGAACCCGTGAGCTTAGAATTGTGACTTGTCCCTTTGTGTACCCCCAGCACTTTGCACAGTGCCTGGAGTGCATCAATGAACTGGGACTGGATCAATGAATGAGGGATGTGGTTTGCACAGTCAGTAGAAGGAGAGACCTTCAGGGCAAAAAGACCAGTCTGCTGGGTGGGGAGGGGCCTCGGGCAGGAACGGGAGCAGGGCCTGGGCCTTCCTTGGCCACTTGAGCAGTGGGAGCAAGGGCAAGGGTATCTCCCTACCCAGCTTCCTGTGGCCCATCACGGGCAGGTAGGGTCCCTGCCACCTGCCACACTGACTTTAGGATGGTGGAGCTCCTGGGAGCCTTTGCAGGGCAGCCCGACTTTGGCCCTGGCCTTGGGCAGACAGGGTATGCTCATACAACCAGACACAACCGGGTACCATTTTGTATTTGATCGCTTGCTATCGGGACCGGCTTGGGCAAGGTGCTTAAGCTCTCTGAGCCTGTTCTCTTACTTAGCAAAACGGAAGCTAAGGATACCCCCTCATAAAGCACTGAAGCCAGAGCTTGGCACACAGTAGGCCTCACTAAATACTAGTTTTCACCCTCCTGGTGAAATAAGACACGGCAAGTAATGGTTTTGCCTCTGGGAGCTGAGGTGAGCTGTATGTTCTATGTCAGACACATCCTTCTCGCTCTCTAGAGAGCCGGCGGGATGTCCCCTCTCCTCCACCCGCCCCCTCCCTGTGTTTAACCATAGTTACCTGGGATGGTGGGTGAGCATCTGGGCAACACGGGCTCAGGGAGGCTTGCTTGGGAGCAGGAAGGAAGCGAGCGTGAGTCTGGGAGACATTTCTGACCACCGTTTCGGCTGTCATCTCCCTGTCCAGTGGCACCAGTATTAACCACCATTTTTATTTTCCATCCCCTTCAGCCTCCAAGTTATTGGCAGGCCACCGCAGCTCCCATTGTAAGTCTCTTGCTCTCTCTTTGGAAACTCTTCATTTTGGTTCTTCCTGTGGGTGGGTTAAAAGGAGGAGGCAGGGCCAGGCATTAAGCCTCTGCCACAGGGTGACTGGCACAGCTGAGGCCAGACCCCTGGGCCACCCTCCTGACCTTGGTGGTGGCGGGGAGAGGGTTTAGGGGGGCCAGGGGTGCTTGGCTGGGCTGATAAAGTGGGAAACAAGCTGAACTGCCCAAGCCCCTGCCATTCTGTGGACATGATGGCCCGCAATTACTTCCTCCTGCAAAGTGAAACTATGCTAGAGAAATTCCCCTGAGAAGGAAGATGGGCCAACAGGCAATTTTCAGTCTGGTCTGGGCTACTGAGGGGGTTCCCCACTGGCAGCTGCTGGGAGGGTGTGTGTGTTAAGTGGTGCCCTCTGGTGGCAGATGGCGGTCTTCACGCTGGTGAGAGCAGGTTAAAAACCCCATTTCTTTCTTCCAGGCGCAAACAGTCATCCACACAGTGCAGAGCGCCCCTGGACAGATGTTCCCCTGTAAGTCTGCAAGCTCCAGTCAGCGCACAGCCCCGCTCCCTCCTGCTGGTACCAGTCAGGCGGGAGCCCTGGAGTTAGGGGAGCTGCCTGTGGAGGGGCTGAGGGCAGGTGGGCATGATGGGGTCTGTGACGATGGCAGGAAGTTGCACCAAGGCTGACAGGAGAGGGAAGGCGAATGGGAGAATCCAGGGGCGGAAGCCTCACACTGGAGCATCCCCTCTAGAGGGCGTGGGTGCCTGGGTGCGGGTGCAATCCCACACTGAATTTCCTGGTCTCTTTTCAACAGAATCCCGTAATCCCCCCCATGGCATACTCCAGCCCCCCTGGGGGTCACCATCTTGAAACAGCAAAGGCCAACCCCCTCCTTTAAATTAGCCAATCGCGAAAGACTGCGCCTTGAGCTCCAATCAAGAAATGCATCAGGGATTATAGAGCCCAGCAGACCCCCTGCTTGGTGTGCAAGGGCTTCCAGACCATGTGTGCGCACCCTTCTGCATAGAAGTAAAGGTGTTTGCCTTGCTGCCTGGCTCCCGAGTATGTTTTGTGTTCTACCAGGACCTCTGACTTGGGGGCTTTGCCTTGTTTCTAACAGGTATAAATACTAATACAGTAGAACCTCGGTTCTCAAACTTAAAACACGCTGGAAGGCTGTTGGAATAGCGATTTATTCAAAAACCGAAATCAATTTTTCCATTAGACACAATGTAAAATGAATTAATTCATTTCAGATCCGCAAGTGATTCTCTGCTTTAATCTTTCTTTTATACAGTACATGTCTAATGCACTGTTTAATCTATGAACTAACACTTCTTTTCTTAAATGCATCTAACTGTTGTGGGGTCTAACCCTGGAGTCAGAATAAGACCACCGGAGGCCGGCTAAGGTTCCCGAAAGGAGGGAGAGCCTCCAGCCCCTTCTGGGGGGTCCCTCTCTCCTGCCTCTCGGGTACCTCGCCGGGGCCCCAAATGTTGTGGGGTGACCCGCGAATGAAGACCACCAGGCAGCCAAATTGAACTTTAGGAAGCCTTTATTACGAACTCCAGCCCAGGCCCACGTCTCCACTGACACAGCAGGGAGCAGCGCGAGCCCCGAACACTCGGAGCGAGCAAGTTTTTATCCCAAAGCAGGGGGAGTTGGCAGAACTTGATTTATTAAACTTGGGTCAAAAAGTCAGTTACATTACTCACAATAATGGAAGATTTTCAGTTGAACAAGCAATTACAAAAGTTACAAAGCATGGGAGAATGTAGTTACAGCGTAAGTTGCCTGTTTGATCAGTCTTGCGATTTCCTTTATTCTAAACTCTAAATTACAAAGGCTAGGCGCAGCCCGCAGGGTCGCTCCCAGTCACATCTTATGAAAGCAGATTGTACAGAAGCAGAATTGAGCAAAGTTAATAATCTCCAAAAGTGTTTTACAGTTTCTACTCCTGGAGCTACTGAGGCAGTGGGAATTGATCTCCTGCAGTTCTGATCCACAGGCACAGAAAAATTACCTTTGTGATGTGGGATGGATTTACTTTAAAACAAAGGGCAGGAGTCATGCCTGGCTGGAGCATGACGAACCACATGCTTCTGAGCGTGGGTCACCTGCCAAACCTTCATATACAGTTGGGGTCTCTGTCCTGACTTGGGCTCACTTACGCCAGAACATAACCACCCCCTAATCACATTGGGCACTTGTTTCAGGGGTGTCTTTCAAGAAGTCAGCAGGCTGCATCTTCACTTTTTCATTTATCACTGCCTCAGGAATGCTGTCACTGACTAACTGCTTTTCATTTATCCAAATCAGCAAAAGTTTCCTACCTCTTCAATTGCTTGTCATCCTGGTTTTTTTCCACAGGCTTAGCAACATTAGCACTCTTGATGGCCTCTTAATGTTTTAAAATGGTCCTAATCATCCATTTCACCAGCTAGGAAAGAAAAAAGAAAAAAAATATTCACAGCACGATTTCTTGAGAGGTTAACAATAGGAGGTTTAGGGGGAAACTGAATCTCATTCTCTCCTTTGTGACCTAAGAGATGCTTTTTGTCATGCTGAGGTAGCAGCATGAAAGGGTTGTCAGGTTGAGAACCAAATCTTGTTCAACAGGAAGGCATTTTTTCTGGGAACGTCTTGGTAGAGAACTGAATTGTCTGAGATGGAAGACCTCTGAGGCCTCTGAAAAGGTCTGATTGTATTGCATGGTTTCATCTACACCCAAGGCTGAGGAACCACATCTGTCTCCCTACAGTCACCAGGGCATCTCTTGTTAGAAATGCTCTTAACCAGTGTCTTGGGGATAAAATAGACGCTTGAAAATGGATGGACAAGGCACTCTACTTCTGCAGAAGGGTGCAATGCCCCAGCAACAATATGGAGGGCAAGCACAAAGAACAGGCAGTCCGTCTCTTTTGATCCCTCATATGTTACTGCACTATACCCTGATTGGCTTAAGGGCATGGTTTCATAATCTATCAGGAATGTCTAACTTCAGAAGGGCAGCCCCAGTTACAAGTGGGGGCCGTTTCAAATGCCTGCCCGGAAATGGTGCAAAACTATGTCTTCTCTCCTACAGAAATGTCTGCGGTTTTAACTACCTGTGAGACTTAAACTGTCTGCCAGGAAATGGGGGAGAGCTATGCCTTTGTCTTTTCGAGGAAGGGTGGCCTGGGTGGATCTGAGTACAAAATAAAGGGTTATAAAAAAAAGAAATGGAGTGAATATCTAAATATAACTTTGATAGGAAAAACTTCCTAATTCTTACATCTCTGTCCCCTCATCCCAGAGTGTCGGGCTCTCTCACATTCTCCAGGACATTGGGGTCCAATGCCAGATTTTGCTCCTCTGACCCCAGCTTTCTGATTTTGGCCACTCTCTTTAGGGGGACACATTCCTGACGGTGTCATTATCACTGAGGAAGCTAAGGCCAGGGAGCTAGTCCTATGTATGGCTGGGAGGCCCGAGATTGTAGATTTCACTAGTTTACCTCTCCTCCTGCCTGTCACCCTGCGCTGTGCTCTCCACATGGACGGAGAGCCTCCCCTTAGCAAAGGAAGTGGGTACCCTGGAGCCTTCCAGGGACAGTGTCCTCTCCCCGGTGAAGACTTTCTGGAGCCAATAAAACCTCTTGAAAAATCAGCCTGGTATCCTGCTTCCAGAGTTCCCCACAGCCACACCAGGTGAGTAAGGAAGTCCCAGGACCTCAAGATATTTTGAGAACCTTGAGAAGAGAGGAATTCACTCAAATCTATAGGTATCCCAGGTGAAATCTGATGGCACGTCCTTGGTTGGGCTGCCTGGCTTCAGAAATATTCTAAAAAGCCCAATCTGAGATTCCTTATGAAAAATTGTAGCACCCTCTGGATATCAGATTCTAGTCCTGTTACTTGTCCTTGAGATTTTATCTTCTACCTGTACACTGGCCCAGATCCTGAATTCTCGTTTCCCCCAACATTTGACTACAATGCTCCAAACCAATGTTTCCAATTTCCACTCCCAGTCCTCCAACTTGGAATCCTGGAGAACTAACACCCCCCTTTTCCTGAAGCCATGGAAACTGAAGCTGGACAACTTGATATAAACTTTGGAGAAGTCAACACAGTACATGTATGGACAATCCTCGTGTCTAGAGACATTCACACTGCAAAGTAAGAGCAGCTGACGGCATTGCCATTGCCTGCCCTCTCTCCATCTAAACATGCTGGAGCCAGACAGCTAGGCAACGTCTTCACTGGCTGACTCCAGACTCAGACTGGGTGCACAGTCTTCTCCCAGCATTAACCTTTGTTTCCACAGAAACGCCTTAGTAAACACCCGATAGCTTTAGCCATAGTTCTAATTTTTGAAACCCAACTGCATACCTGCGCCCTAAACTGACCTATTGTCAGGACCAATAGACGGGTTCCTTGAGATGGAACAATCTACCTACTTAACTTCTGAGACTTCCCCGGAAAGTTTCAAAGGCAGGACTGAAGGGGAACAAAAACTCCCCACCCCCCAAATATGTGTCTTTGGCATATGTATTATTTAAACTGGTTATTTTTAAGACATAGAAAATTCAGGAAATTTTTTAAACCTCCTCTGCCCTCCAACTGCTTAAAAGAATTGGGATAGGGAGGAAGAGAGCTCTTACCAAAGACAGCCTCTATTTATACTAGAAAGACTTCTCTGCCTGGCATGGCAAACACTGGGTAAGCTAACATTTGTTCTTCCCGTCTCCCTGTGAATTGTCTTCCTTCCCTGGGAAGTCCCAGGCCCCTCCTCCTTTTCCTGACCTTAGGGCAGCAGGTGAGCCTCAACTGTCTGACTGCCTGTGGGCTCATATTCTTATGGAGCCCTTGTACATGCAAAATTATATTTGTTTTTTTCTCCTGTTAATCTGTCTCACGTCAATTTAATTATAAGGTAGAGGGAAAATGTTTCCTCTCTGACATGCCACTTGCATCCATCCACAAATCTTTTTTCAACTTACAAAACTGAAACCTGTAGCTATTAACAACAAATCAGTTCCCACTCCCCCCAGTGCCTGGAAACCACCAGTCCACTTCCTTTTCTATAAGTTTGACTGCACTAGGGACCGCATAGGAGTGGAGCCATCCAGTAGTTGTCTTTTGTGTCTGGCTTATTTCACTTAGCATAGTGCCCTCCAGGCTCATCCATGATGTAGCATGAGTCAGCACTTCTCTCCTTTTTTGGAGAGCCCAAGAAGGTGAAGAGGGCAAAGCAAGTCAACTCCACAGCTGCAAAGTTCGTGAGAATGGTGTCCTGCTGTGCATCAACCATCAGCACACAAACCAGTTTTAAAATGTCACATTTGCCTGGCGGGTGTGGCTCAATGGTTGAATATCGACCCAGGAACCAAGAAGTCACTGGTTCCATTCCAGGTCAGGGCACATGCCCAGGTTGAGGGCTCGGTCCCCATTGGGCGGGGGGTGGGGGGGGGTGCAGGATGCAGCTGATTAATGATGTTTCTCTGTCATTGATGTTACTGTCTCTCTATCTCTCTATCTTCCTCTCTCTCTAAAAATCAATAAAAACATATTTTTTTAAAGTCACATTTGATATCATATCTACTGAAGATGTGGGTATCTTTGATGTCAAATCCAGATTCCTGGGTGTTGAGATGGAGAAGGTGCAGCTCCATATTCAGGATTTACTTGAGATGCCATCTCAAGGAGTAGTTTTAAGGGAAATGTTTGATGAGGTTAAAGTGAATGTAGACCTTTGCATATATCTGCTGAACAAGAAATTGCATGACCTCATGGTGTGGCTCAGTGGTTGAGCATTGACCTATAAATCAGGTGATCAGGGTTTGATTCCTGGTCAGGGCACATGCCCAGGTTGTGAGCTAGATCCCTAGTTGCGGGAGGGGCATGCAGGAGGTACCCAATCATCCTTCTTCATTGATTCTCCTTCATCATTGATGTTGCTATCTATCTCTCTCTCTTCTCTCCCTTTCTCTCTGAAATCAATAAAAATATATTTTTAAAAACCCAAAATTTCATGGAAAGTGAAATGCCTGTGGAAATTTCATAGATTTTGTATCAACTGGATTAAGAAATGAATCTGTTGCCCTAGCCAGTTTGGCTCAGTGGATGGAGCATTGGCCTGTGGAGTGAAGGGTCCCGGGTTTGATTCTGGCCAGGGTCACATGCCTGGGTTGTGGGCTTGATCCCCAGTAGAGAGCATGCAGGAGGCAGTTGATCAATGATTCTCTCTCATCATTGATGTTTCTATCTCTTTCTCTCTATCCCTCTCCCTTCCTCTCTAAAATCAATAAAAATAATTTTAAAAAAGAAATGAATCTGTTCAGTATTTTTGTTTTTAAACATGATTGCAATCACTGCTTACAAAAATGTCACTTTAAAAAATATATATTTTATTGATTTTTTACAGAGAGGAAGGGAGAAGGATAAAGAGTTAGAAACATCGATGAGAGAGAAACATCAATCAGCTGCCTCCTGCACACCTCCTACTGGGGATGTGCCCGCAACCAAGGTACATGCCCTTGACCGGAATCGAACCTGGACCTTTCAGTCCGCAGGCCGCCGTTCTATCCACTGAGCCAAACCAGTTAGGGCAAAAAAATGTCATATTTTTAGAAAAGAAGACCAAACTGTTCAGAAGAATGTATCTTTTCGATCATTTGATACTACAGCACAGTGATACACAAAATGAATGACTCTAAACACTTCCACGTATACTATGGAATAGGTACTCTGATTTAAAACTTAGAACATTCTGTGATTTGTTTTAAAGTAGGGAAAAAATGAATTAAATGACTAGCGGCCAATGCGTAAGCCTATTTTCTTATGAAAAACATTGGTGTCCCATTTGAATGATGTAATTCTTCGTAGATTTTTTTTAATCTGTGGAGAAATGGAAACCTAATTATTTGTAGAGTCATTTACAAAGGTGAAACAGCTGTGTGACCACCATCCAGATCCAGTTCCAGAATTTCTCCTGCTGCCAGAAGACTGCCCGCCCAGCTTCATTGTCCAATCTGAGGTCACTGAGGTTTCCTGTGTCACAGCTCCTTCTGGTTGCTGGGGCCCTTCCATGGTACGAGCACCATCATTTGCTCCTTTTCTCCTGCTGGTGCACACTTGTGTGGTTTCCTGTTTGGAGCTATGGAGTGAAGCTGTCGTGAATGTCTGTTCTCATCTCTCTTGAGTTGTTTTCCAAAGTTGTGCTATTTCACACTCCAAGCTGCAAGGAATGAGAGTTCCACTGGATCCATGTCCCCATCAGTGATGACATTGTCCCTGGTGTCCCTGCTGCTGAAGAGGACAGCAAAGAATTGTGCTTCTGTTCCCTCTGTCCCCCTTAAACCTATTAAATTCCAGTTGATTCAGTAATATACTAGGCATGAGGGTGGCATGCGGGGATACCTGACCTCGGTTTACAGGAGCATCTGAAAGAAGTCAATCTGCAAATTCCGGTGCACCTAGACAAGGCTCAGGAGGAAGAGAGATACAGACCTATGTGTGACCCTGGGCACCTTCTACCCACACGGCGCTTATCTGACCCTTAACTGTTCATTCAGGCTTGACTGGTAGCTCATTGGTTTTCTCTCTAGCACATTGCAGGGACCTGCTTGACTCCAGGTAAGTTCATTATCGCTGCGGCTCTCCTCTCCTCCCCACTCCCCAACCCAGCCTATCCTGTTCATCTCCGTTTAATCATTTCCCTTAACTAGGTGCTGAGGCCAGTTCATGGCAACTTACTTAATGTAACCCTGACCTCCATGTCATTTGGAGTACCCTTTTATGTCCAAGACTTCTCCTCTCCCTATTCTTTTTTTAAAAATATTTTTTTATTGGTTTCAGAGAGGAAGGGAGAGGGAGAGAGAGATAGAAACATCAATGATGAGAGAGAATCATTGATCGGCTGCCTTCTGCTCGCCCCCTATTGGGGACTGAGCCCACAACCGAGGCATATGCACTTGACTGGAATCAAACTCAGGACCCTTCAGTCTGTAGACCAATGCTCTATCCACTGAGCCAAACCAGCTAGGGCCACCTCTCCCTATTCTGAAGCTCAAAAAGAAAAGGGAGAGAGGAGGGTAGCGAGAGGAGAGAAGAAAGAGATACATTCACAGAGCGGGGCCTCAGAAGCTCCCAGGGTACCCTATAATAGGGATAGCACATCCTCCATGATGAGATTCTCTCTTCTTTCTACATGGTACCTTTATATGAGGAGAGAAATACCTTTCTGCGAATCTAACTGTCCTCATAGAGGTCGGGCTGCCACTAGTGAGCCATGTGACTTTGGACATGTCCCCTAGCTTTTCTGAGCCTCAGTTTCTCTGTGTGTAAAATGGGTATAACCAGGCCTTCCAGCAGCACCACCACCCCTCCCTGTGTCCCTGTCAAGCAGCCCATTGTTTTCTGGATATTGTCACTGAGCATGCTGTACCAAAACCGGACATGACACAATTCCGTCTTGGGTGGAGCACAGGAGGAGAAGTGAGGGAAAGGTCACGGGAGTGGGAGTATCTACTTTCCTGTTCCTGACCCCTACCCTCGCCCCTCATACCCCAGCACTTTCCTTTCTCTTTCTCTAAACCCTCTTCCTCTTGCTCCTGGCTTCCCTTTAGCCCCCACCGCCCAATTTTTTTTTTTTGGTTTCTATTTCTTTATCAAATCCTCCCCAGTGCAGAGAACTGACTGGCTGGTGTGAGGAGCAGCGGTGACCACAGAGGTGGTGGAGAGATGGCCCTCAGCAGTGAACCGCTTTCCTTCGTGAACCCAGTGAGTTCCCAGGCTGTGGGCACAGGCAATGCTGCAGGGCTGACTGGCTGCCTTACAGAGAAGCCGCTCTGGGTCTCCTAGGACACCAGACTGGGGTGGCAGAGGGTGCATGGGGGGCTGACATGCCGATGGGGCAATCCTGACACAACCTCTGCCCCAGGCCGGTCTCACCTGCCTCTCAGGACCCAGGGATGATAATCACCACAGTGGTGCATTGCACAGATGGTGCTGAGCTCCTTCTGGGTGCCCGTCCTGTCCTGGGTGCTGAGGGGCAGAAGGTCCCTGGTCAGCACTGGGAGAGTGGGGCTTTGTTGGAATGAAAGGGGAAGCCAGCAGGGCTCCCGGGGAGCCCAGCAGCCCGGCCTGGGCACTGACTTAGGAGATGGCCTCCCCGGGTTCAGCCGTTTCCTAGGTAGGTGACCTCAGGCGAGCTGCTTTTCCCTCTCTGGGCCTCAATTTCCACATCTGTAAAATAGGGGTAAGCCTAGCCTCAGAACCCTTAGCCTGATCCACTCTGGGATACAGGACATTCTGAGGTTTCTGGGGTGGACAGATAAGGGGTTCGGTGTAAAACGCTTGTTGTCTGTTGTGTGCACCTGTAAATACTGTACATAAGAGTGTCTGTTAATGGCTCTTTTGTTTCTCCTTGTGGCTCAGTTTAATTTGTTTAAAGATGGGGGCATATCCCACTTAGCTGGGGGTCCACCTGCTTATGGAGGACTGAACCCTTAGCAGGGATTACAGGAGCTTCCCAGCAGCTGCCAAGAGTTCTTTATCTCAGGCACCCTCCCTGCTCTCCCTCTCAAGGCATCCGCTGACCAAAACGCTTAGTTTTGGGCAGCGGATGTAAGAAAATCGGTCTGTTCTGTTTGAGAACTCTCCGCGAGCTCCTGTCTGTCTATATTGTAACTTTGATTACAGATATTCTTTGCTTAGTGTCTCATCTTTTGGGGAGCCAGCTGGCTGTTCGCTGTTGAATCCTCTGTCTCTGCTGTCAGAGCTTCGTGCCATTCAGACCTTAAAAAATGTCACTTGCTGTGCCAGTTGGTATGAAATAAGATTCTAAAGCCAAAGTCCCCATCCCTCCTTTTGAGTACTCATTGTTTTACTTTAGTGATTATTTTTGTTTTTGTTTTGAAATGGGATAAGATCTCTTTTGATATATAGGCTTTCATGTTGTTACATCATGAGGATTCTATTCAGAAAGAAAATAGAGGGAATAAATCTTAATAATTTAAATGCCCCAAGTCTTTCTCCTAGAGGGCTGGAGCTACAGAAGTGCCCTCAAGCAGGCTGCCAAAGCTGCAGCAGGGGCCACCCCCATCGTGTGTGTGTGTGTGTGTGTGTGTGTGTGTGTGTGTATGTATGTATATATGTATATATATATGTATATATCCTATGTAATAAAAGCCTAATATGCTAAGTATCCAGTTGACCAGTCAGCCATTCAACCAATCAAAGCGTAATATGCTAATGATATGCTAAGGCCGCTCAACTGCTCACTATGATGTGCACTGACCACTAGGGGGCAGAAGCTCCGACCGGTAGGTTAGCTTGCTGCTGGGGTCTGGCCGATTGGGACTGATCAAGACGGGCCAGGCATGCCCTGGAGCCCTCCCACTGTCCCTCTTCGGCTGACCAACCTCCTGCATCCCTCCCCAGCCCCGATAATGCACTGGTGGGGTCCCTCGGCCTGGACTGCATCCTCTCACAATCCGGGACTCCTCAGGGAATGTCAGAGAGCTGGTTTCAGCCCGATCCCACAGGCCAGGCCAAGGGACCCCACTGGTGCACAAATTTGTGCACGAGGCCTTTAGTTTATATACATAAAAGTTTAAGCGACTATTACAGTGGAACAACCAGAATGACTGGTTGCTATGATGCGCACTGACCACCAGGGGGCAGATGTCCAACACAGGAGCTGCCCCCCGGTGGTCAGTGTGCTCCCACAAGGTGAGTGCCGCTCAGCCAGAAGCCAGGCTCACGGCTGGCGAGTGCAGCTGCCATGGCAGGAGCCTCTCCCAACTCTGTGGCAGCACTCTTGAGCGGTGGCAGCAGGCACAGCAGGCCAGGAGGAGCGTAAGCGGTGTGGCACCTGGCCCCTATTTGGTCTCCTCCCTGGCCGCCTGCCACTCGGCACACTGCTGCATCCCCTGAGGGGTCCTGGATTGTGAGAAGGATGTCCGACTGCTGGCTTAGGCCTGATCCCGGTGCTGTTCTCTGTAGAAGGCAGTCAGTCTAAACAACTCAGTGACTTAGGAAGCGCAGGGAATTCAGGGTGAGCCTGCCTCCGTGCTTGACTCACCCACTCGATGGTGCTTGCAGGACAGACTGTGGTGACCCAGCCCGTGCATGTGCAGCAGCTCAAGCAGCAGGCCGTGCTCAAGCAGCAGGCCGTGCAGCAGCAGAAGGCCATCCAGCCACAAGCTGGCAGTTGGACATCCCCCTAGGGGTCCCGGACTGCGAGAGGGCACAGGCCGGGCTGAGAGACAGCCCCCATTCAGTGCACGAATTTCATGCACCGGGCCTCTAGTGTATATATAAAAAGCAATATTTTTACACTAAAGCCACCGGGCCTGATATCTGCCTTCTCCCCCTGCCACTTCTCCAGGCTCCTAAAAATTGTCAAGGTGTTATCCCTGTTACAAAATTTGCCAGAAAAATGGCTTGGATAATAATGGACTTGAACATCTTCTAAAATTATTAAGACATAATAAATAAACATAACTAAAATGAAAGGTTTTTCTAAAACTCCCTATATCTAAACATAATTTCCCAAGGTATTTAATAACTTGAAACTTTAGAGTTTTACTGGGTTAAAAAATCAAAATTATTAAGTATTTAGAAATTTTAGAATAATGAATTACTGAAATACACCATGTCTCAAAAAATGTATATGCACTGTAACAGCCGACAGCACAATTTTGGAAATGAAATGTATTTTACTAAACACTGTCTTTAAAATTATTCAAAGTGTGTGTATACATTTTGGGGGGACACCCTATATTAATTAATCTGAATATGCCTACTTTTGGCTTCTTATTGCAGGAAAGCTTAAAAAATGGATTTAAATCTGTTAATAAATATATCTGATATTTTTTATTTTTATTCAGCAAAAGCATGTATTAAACCATTTATTGGAAACTGGTTAAAAATTAAGGCACTCCAAACGTTATGGTTTCTTGAGGTTATAATTTTTGGTTGCTTTTAGAACTATTTCAGAGAAAAACATGTGGGCTGGGGTGGCCTTTCAGATGCCCTGGTGAGGGCACCATGTCTCATGAGAGGATTAAATACACTGTACTCACTGTATTTAACAATCCCTAGCTCTACTGTCAGCTCAGCAACCTACATGGAGTGACTTTACATACATACTAACTACTGTATTAATACAAAGTTCAATAAAGTCGATTACAAAGTTTCTCTGATGAATAAACAGCAGAAAGTAAAAATTATCAGGCTGCTTTAAAATATTAAGGAATGTTTCATAACACTGTAAATTGCTGTCAAATGCCCAAGTCAGAGAAATAAGACTACAGACTTTGCTAAAGGTTAGTTTCTCAGTTTTGTAGAATCGTTAATTCCCAGCACCCGTCTCCATGGTTCAAGGCGTGTCGTGCTGTTTTGATCATCCTGGTCTGCATGTGAACGTTATGTGATGGTGAGCAGCAAGAGTGTGAAGACTGAATGCATGGCTTCTTTTGTGTGCCTGTTGGCCTACTTTTCCGAAGCTGAATGTTTTTCTAATTCAAAGCAATCTGGCACTGGGAAGTATGTTCAGATTTAAGAAAGGCTGGTTCCACTGTCACTTCATTGTCTGCTGCTGTCCCTGCCATGAGTTCAGTCTATTACTGAAGCCACATTTCTTGCGCTGAAAGAAATGGAACCATCATACACGGTGCCACAGGGCACCCGGAGGCCACCAATGACCTTGTGAGGACCCACCTCTAAAGGGAAGTCCTATGACACGCCCGAGTCAAAGGAGTGCGGCTCAGAGCCAGGGTCATCTTAGAAGCAGGACAATCACCATTGTTTCTGTGTAGTGTGTGGAGATTCCCTCAGCTGGCCCTGGACACCCCACTCCCCAGGCCACAGAGCCTTCCTCCTCAGGGCTGGCACACAGCCCAACGGCAGGGAGAGCTCAGAGCACCTCACACACTGGACTGACACCTGTGTCACTGGGGCTACCCATCTTCTGCCTTAGGGAGGTTGTTTCAAAACTTCATTTATAATAGAGGTTTTCACTGGATAACAAGCTTCATGGTCTGCTAAAGATCAAATTAAAATGTCATCCAATACATGGTCTGAACATTGATAGTGAAGTTTTCTGGTGAAATCTTTTAGGTGGGGAAATAAATCTAGGATTTTTAAAAAAAAGGTTTTCAATGAGTTCACTCTTCCATGTTCTTCATTGCAACTACAGCCTAGGAAGTAGGGCCACTGACACTGTGTCCTGGATGCGGAAAACCACCACAATTGACATTTGGGAGACAGGGCAACAGGGACGCGAGGCCCGCTCCTGTGGCTTCCGGGGGAAAGGATGAGGGCCTGGCCGATCCTCCCACGTCACACGCAGAGATGACTCTCCCTGGCTGCTGTGTGGAGCTGTTAGTGGGTGGATGGGAAGAATTGTCTGTGGCGCTGCAGCAGGAAGATGGCGTTAGTGTTGCGGCTGTCGCTGTGCAATCAGCTTACGAACCGAGACGTGGAATGTGCATGATTCCTCCTCAAATTAACAACAAAAACAAAAGCAACCTTCCCCCACCTCCACAGGCTTCATATCTCGAGCGACTAAATACAGTAACAGGAAAGGGCACAGAAGCTCACAAGAAGGGACCGCATTCAGGGCAGCTGCGTCACGCTCACCTCATCAAGGTCAGCGGGCAGGATGGGGGCGGCCAGGCCTGCAGACTGCTGTCCCTCGGAGCGCCTTTGAGACTTGGCACGGCAGGATGTTTCAGTCTTCAACCATTTTTTTTTTTTCTGATTTCATCACACCTTGACTTCATCTCTGCCCTCCTTTCTTCCTGCCGTATTCTCCTCTCTTCTTGCTCCCTCATGGCCTTCTTCTCGCTTTTGTCTGGCTTCCGGCTCTTCTTCTTTCTGCAGTAGCGGCAGTAGCAGCAGCATGTGGCAACCGCCAGGAGGATGAGGCCCCCAACCACCGACATGGCGATAATCAACGCCTCGAAGTTCACCCAACAAACGCCTCAGCGTGCAGAGCTCAGCTTACAAAGAGAAGCAGGTGGCAAGATTTTTGTCACTGGATAATCCACGCATGTTTTATCCGTGTTGCACCAAAGACAGGAGACATTTTTCAGGCACTCTTGACAGGTCTTGTTTGTGTTCTGGGAGCAAGCTGATCCGGGCGACTCCTGCACCGCGGCCGCCTGGAGGAGCAGCAAGAGCAGCGTGGCACCGCCGAGGGGCAGCCCCCAGCACATTGTCGGCCCCGCAAGCCCCCGTCGGAGCCCATGGTGGTAATGGCCCAGCTGGTCGGTGGGTTGGTGTTAAGCCCCAGAGCCTCGACCAGGAAAAGACTGGCGCCGGAAGTGGGCGGGGCATGCGGCCTTATATTTTATTTTTAAAATATCTCTAAAATTTGAGTATGTTTACCAATAAAAAAACACCTGTTTCTAGAAACTATAAAATACATTTGCCAATCTGAGAAATGGTAATTACTTGCTTGTCACTAAAATGGTCAAAGTTTCTAAAAATTAAGAAGTTCAATTAAAATTTTAAAATTACATAATTTTTAAAAGTATAAAATTAAAAATAAGTGATTCTAAAATTAATTATTTCTATATAAATTTATAAAAAACAAAAAATGCAGAGGATCTATATAAACTGAAAAAATTATATGAAAAACATAAACTAAATAATAAAATGTTATTAAATAAATAAGTCTAAACTAATACAGAATTTATTTGGTTCTTGTCAAGTCTGTTAAACGGAGAAAAGTTTTTCCTATTTGTGCCTAGGAAACAAAGGTTTCATACATTATTACAACGGTTATATGTTACTAGAGGCCTGTTGCACCAAGATTCGTGCAAGAATAGGCTTTTCTTCCCCTGACTGCCAGCACTGGTTTTCCTCTGGCACCTGGGACCCAGGCCTTCACTCCAGCTGCCACATTCTGCCTTCACTCTGGCCTGAGTCTTCACTCCAGCCGGGAGCCTGCAGCCTTCGCACTCAGAAACAGAGGAAGTTCCCACACCGCCCCCCTCCCCCGGCCGCTCAGCACAAACATCCACAGCGTCACCAGTGATGCGGAGGATGTTCCGGCCTAGCGACTGGAGAGCCTGCAGTCTTTGCTCCCAGCCAGAGCACCGCTCTTGTAGCTCCCTCCATCTCCCGCCCTCCCCCTCATAGCAGGCATCCCACTCCTCCAGGCCACTCTGTGCCTGTGTATGCAAATTAACCCACCATCTTTGTTGGCTTAATTTGCATACTCACTCCTGATTGGCTGTGGTTGCCGCAGAGGTATGGTCAATTTGCGTATTACTCTTCTATTAGTGTAGATGTTATATTGGTCAGGTACCTGGTTACTGAAAAACCCATCTTCTTAATCATGAAAACTGAACTTTATTAGCATGTGTTTGTGGTTAATATCTTTTGTTGTCACTTGATAATATATTAATAATTTAATATTTTTCATAATAATACATAATCTTTTGGTAAAATATATATACACATATTTTATTTTTATTTTTTTAAAACAGATCAAGGCCAGGACACACTTTGACTTAGTTGCAGTACCTGAACACTGACCTGCCTCTGGGAGTTTGCCTCAGGAATGGTGACCATTCTCTGGTCCCAGGAATAGGCTGAGCTATTTGTATCATCATAAAAATTTAGCCACATTATCATCAGAATTCAACTCCTGAAGGGCAGAATGCAGAACTGCAGAACCTCCCCTCCCCTCTCATTTTCCCTGTTATACTTCCATTGGCACTTAAAACAGGGCCTTGGAGTCCAGGAAAAAAGACAATGGGAGCACCTGTCCACCCCACATAGTCACCCTCTCCCAGTGACCAGCTGAATTCCATCAGTCAGCATTCACCTCCCTCTTCCTCCAACGTGTGCCAGGAAGATCGAACAGCCTGGCTGTTCTGCTGACCAGCTGAACACCATGAGGGTCTACCTCCGGGGCCTCACCCCCATTCCTTGCCCAAGCCCCGCCGGCCGCATCTGGCCCAGCCTCCTCAGAGGCCAGGGTGGAAGCTGGAACTGCATGCAGGACAGGACTTGCTGTTTGGTTGGGGAAGCCCTCAGGGAGCCAGGAACTAGGATGTCTGTGCTTCATCCTGAGAAGCAGCCTGTGTGGGGCTTCACAGCATGGGTGCTGGGATCCAAACCCCACTCTATTTACGGACCAGCTGGGTGGCTTTGGGCAAGTTACCAGACCTTCTGTGCTCAGTTTCCTCATCTGGAGGGGTGGCCCTGATCATGGCCAGGGCTGCTGCCAGGATAACTAAGAACAGCCAGGGAAATGGACCCCAGAAGCACCTCAGAACCCTTGGGGCAACAGCCTCTTTGGCTGAAAGGCTCCCACTGACCCCTGCAGTGAGCTCCATGTGCCAGCTGTGGCTGTGTGCCCACTGGTGACACTGGGCCTCCAGAAGGAGGCTGCGCACCCTCTGGCCTGGGGGCCTCGCTCTGCTGTCTGAACTTCCAGAGAGGAAGAGGAGGAAAGAGTCCTCAGCCTGCAGGCCTGGCCAGGAGCTGAGAGCAAGCTCTGACCCAGCAAAGGGGTTAATCCATCTAAATTGATTACTTAGAGCTAAGAGGACGCTGTCCCTTTCAATGAGAGAGATGGTGTCTACTTTGTCATAGTCTCTACCACTCCCTATTGTCCCCTACCTACCTAGATCTAATAAGCATTTCATTTTTGTAGGGTGTTGGCTTAAAGGAGAAGTTAGAGAAGACATTAACTATTTGAAAAATCTGAAGATTGACTAGGGCTGGTAGTTATCTGCTAAGTAATGCAGGTTAACAGCACATCAGATAAAAGGCATCCTGAAGGTTAGCTTTAAAATGTCAAGAAACCAATTTGGAATTTTGCTCAGAGAGACTGAGAAGGAAAGAAGTGGTAGAGATACCTACTGTGTGCCAATCTCTTTCCCAGTCATTTTCTCACTAAATCATTGATCTTACGCAGAAGGTAAGATTTATTCCTATATTACAGATGAGAAAACTGTGGCAAAGGAGGTTACATAAGCTTCCTGAGATCACTCTGGAAATGAGCAGCAGAATTAGGCTCCAAACCTGGATGATGCCTGGCTCTAAAAGGATGTAAGCCTCACCATAACCTTGGTTCCTTTCAAGTGGCCCGGGAAGGGCATTTGACAAAGTGGGCTCTATGGGGCCTAGGAGGCGTGCAGATACCTCACTAGGGCCTTGGAGGTTGCCCAGGGCCTGGGGAGGGACTGGGGAGTAGGAGCAGGAGAGGAGGAGGCTGCCCGGAGGCTGCAGAGCATCCAGGACCAGGTGCTACCTGAGGTGGCTGGGAGGGCAAAGGTCATGGTCACACTGTTCTATGGTGGGGTGTGCAGGAGGATGCCTTCTTCTTGGCCTTCTCAGGGGAGCAGAGGGTTTATCCTTTATGATAAGCTGCTGGCCTCTTTGGTCCCTTGGGTTTCTAAGTTTTCAACCAGGGCCCTGAGGCCTTTGCCAGGAGCCCCTCTCACTACCCTGGTTCCTCCCCCTCTCAGGGTCATGTTCATGCTACTTCCTCCTCCTTAAACCTACTACTTCCTCCTAAGAGAAGTCAGCTCTGGGTTACATTGTCTCAGAACCCAGCGGTCTCCTTGTTAGTCTCAGAATGAATGTGTAACTCCCCGGATTCAGGTCCAATTCCTCACAGGCAGGAAGATCCATGAGACTGGGACTCCATATGACCAATTCACACCTGAAACTGGCCCCTGGGACATTGCCCGACACACCAGGCTGGCCACTAGCAAGTGCCAGAGGGAACGGACAGAAGGAGCAGGACCCTAACTGACTGCCTTCTTCTCCCTGCAGGTACTCATCATCCAAGGGGGTCTCCAGTATGGATATGTGATCACTATCAAAGGAACTGTTCTTATAACCAATAGAAGCAGGTACCTGGAACTATTGTTTCTCCCAGCCTTGCCCCTTAGCAAACCATGGCGCCTGTCAGCTCAGGCTGGTTCCCCCAACACTGCCCAAGCTGCCTGTGCCTGGCTCAGGGGACGCTGAAGAGTAGGGCCCGGTCCCTGCCAACACTGCAGAGTACCCCTGCCCTCTGCCAATAGCATCTGGACACCATTAACATAGACTCCCCATAGACACAGGGAAAGCGGGAGCTCACAGTCTCGGGCCAGCCCAGGGACAGATCTTTATGGTCTAGGATTGAACTTTGCATGCAGAGACCCAGAGATGCAAAAACAATGCCTCCTTTACTTCTCATAAAGGCCTTCACCTACTCCGTGGCCCTTGTTTGGCTGATGTGGAAATATTTAAACTTGTCATCAAACGTAATTTGATCTCTTTCTGTTTCAAGTTCATTCCTAGAAAATACTAAGGCCATTCAAAGGCAATTCGAAATACAAACATCTCCTCTGGCACTGTCTCCCACCCAAGAGGGGACTTTGGGGCTCAGGGAAGACTTTCACATCTTCTCAGAGGCCAAGCGCCCTCTAATGCTGGCCCAGCCCTAGCTGCCCATGTTGAGGTCCAGGTGGTGTGGAGGTGAGGGGCTCTTGCCTCATTTGGGTGGGGCCCACCCACCTGGTGGCTGCCTGCTGAAGCCCACGGTGCCCACAGAAGCCCTTCTGCACACTCAGCCCTTTCTTGGAAGCCTCTGTCTCAATCCCAGATGTCTTTTGTCCCCAGTGGTCCTCTCATCACCTTGCATGGGGCCTGGCGACCTTCTGGATCCCTTCACATCCCAGGCCCGGCCCTACCTCAACTTGGCTTGTAGATTCTAGTTGACTTTCTCCACCATCGTCTTCCCTGCCAGGTGGGCATAGGCACGCTCACCCTGTGACATCTCCCCGAGCCCTGAGTGCCTCCAGGAGACGCCAAGGAGAGTGAGGCTCCCAGATGGCCCTAAACCCTGCCATTGGGGAAGCTGAGCCCTCACCTCTGAACTTCCATCCCCTTCTCTCTCCTTCTCCCTCTGCCTACCTCCTATCCTACTGTCCCCACTTCTTCCCATGGGCGCTTTTGCACACTCTCATCCCTGGGGCAGGAGTTTGCAAGGGACCAGAGAAATGGAGCTGGATGACCACAGAGGGAAAGATACATCCAGAGATATTTCAGAAACAATAGCCTCCATCTGTAGAGGAATCTGGACTCGGTTTTCTGGTTCCAGAGTCAGTGGGAGCCTCCTTTCCTTTTCGTGTCCCCAGAGGGAGGGCTGGCTGGGCTCTGGGCCAGGGCACTTTCCTGCTGGCTGAGGGCCCCCAGAGGGAGCTGGTATTGAGGAGGCCCCAGAGCTTGGCCTCCTCCACAGAGACACCAAATGGTCTCTGCAGGAAATGAATAGAATGTCTAATGGGCCACCTCCGGGCTTGGTACAGTGCCTGGCCCTGTGGGGGAAGAAGAAGACACGAAAGCAGAGGGCAGGGGGAGCCTTCCCTGAGTGCTGTGGATTAGCTGGGGACACCAGAGTGACCCCAAGAAGCAGGCTATTTACCATGTTCATGCTGAGATCAGGGAAGGCTGGAGTAGATGCCTCGGTGGAGAACCTCGGATTGGGGCTGGTTTTAGGCCATGTGTCTGGGAAAAGGCAGAACAGATGTTTATTCTGGCCCTTTTGTGAGCCTGGCTCCTTGGAAGGTTCTTTTTCTTCTCTTATTTATTTATTTATTTATTTATTTTGGTTAATCTTCGCCCAAGGATATTTTTTTTCCAATCATTTTTAGAGAGAGTGGAAGGAAGGGGGAGAGACAGAGAAGGAGAAACATCTATGTGAGAGAGACACATTGATTAGTTGCCTCCCTCACACTCCCCAACCAGGTCCAGGGATCAAGCCTATAACGGAGGCACGTGCTCTTGTCCGGAATAAAACCCAGGACCCTTTGGTCAGCAGCTGGATGCTCTATCCATTGAGCCAAAGAGGCTAAGACTCTTTTTTTTTTTTTAAGTATATTTTTATTGATTTCAGAGATGAAGGGAGAGGGAGATGGAAATAGAACATCGACGATGTGAGAGAATCATTGATTGGATGGCCTCCTGCTGGGAACTGAGCCTGCAACTTGGCCTGTATCCCGACCAGGAATTGAACCATGACCTCCTGGTTCATAGATCGATGCTCAACCACTGAGCACACTGCCTGGGCTGGCAGGTTGTTTTGTTTTCATTGCTCACCTTAGAATCCAAAGTAAGTTTTGAAGGTGAGGACTTCCTTCTGAGGAGAGAGACAGGAATGAATATCCACCTATGTGGGGCTTTCTGAACACTGCCTCATTAATCATCCCCAAAGAAGGGAGTCACCCCCTTTCCTGGGTTCAGTGAGACCATAGTTCTGAGTCATTCTTCCCCTCCTCCCCCCCGCCCCATGACAAACAGTACCAGCTGGGGTCAGGGTCCAGGCCTAGGAACTTTAGGGCACTCACTCCACACCTCATGTGTGGGACACACACCAGCCTCTGATGAGGGACAGACACACACACTGGCAGTTCTCATGCCTGGAGAGCCAATATTCATCCCATGCCTCCCCTGTTAGACACCGTCTTTGCAGGCAAACTCCATCAATGTCACATGTTCTCTCCATTTGTTCTCTTCCTTCCCAACTGAGCAGCCGTGGGCTGGCCTCTAACCAGTGCCCACTGGGCATGAGAGGCTCTTGCTTCTGGGCATATTCCTGGATTTGCATCTTCATACAAATGTGAGATCAGTTTCCAAGACCTATGCTTCGTGAGGCTAGAGTCAATATTGTTCTTTACCCAGTTCCTGCTTATTTCTGGAAAGTCACACTGGAAAGGGCAAAATGCAATAATTACACAAAACACACTAAGCGCAAATTAGGTAAACAAAAAGGAAGGCAGCAAAGTGGGATGGGTGCAACCTGCCTTACAGGTTGTATGCCAGTTCCCAGGCACACACGGAAGTCAGAGGCCCTGGGCCCTCCTGCTCCTACCTTTGTCAATAAACCAGAACACTGTCTGATTTCCATCCACCTAGGTTTGCTGTGAATTTTCAAACTGGCTTTAGTGGCAATGACATTGCCTTCCACTTCAATCCCCGGTTTGAAGAGAGGGGGTATGTGGTCTGTAACACCAAGCAGAAAGGTTGGTGGGGGCAGGAAGAGAGGACGATGAGAAATCCCTTCAAGGTGGGGAACACCTTTGAGATCAGCATCGTGGTGGAGAGCGCCAATTTCCAGGTGAGCAGGATTCTCCCCCCTCCCACTGCCTGTCCCCCTGCCCTATTATAAACAGACAACCAATGTGTCCGCACTGCCTGTCACTACTTGAGCCAATTCAGCAGAGACAGGGTTGAATCATAATGAGTGTTTATTCCAATACTGCCAGCAGTATGGGGAGAGCAGCAGGTCATCCACAAAAATCTGCTCTGCACCCCATAAGCCAACTGCTTATATTGGATAGAAGGACAAAGGATTGCATGGGGAAATAGCTGAAGGGGATGCCAAATGGGCAGTTAACAAGTAAGCAGGCTGGAAATTTGCAAAGGCCTGCAGGTATGCAAAAGGGCATGGGTCTTCAAAGGGCTAGTGATATGCAAGGTCTGGGGCCTTCAAAGAGCTGGTAGCTCTGGTTTCTGCAACAAAGTTGTTAATCTTTCCATAATAGGCAGCTCCACGGGGAGGATGGGCTGCATTTCCAGGTGAGTCCCCAGGTCCCACAGAACTGCCAGCCAGGTTAGAATGTGCCTTCTTTAATCAAAAGAAAACAATCACAGCTAACAGAGCATGAGTAATATGTCTTAACAATTCTAGGTGGTTCCCAGCATTCTATTACTGCCCTTATCACTATCAGGCACGGAGAAACACCTTTAACTAATTACCCAAGCAATACCATTATACAGAAAACAGGACTTTACACTCTTCACCTGCACCTACAGAGCACCCGTTGCTTCTGTTACCAGGAAATAAGAGCTAGATAAGTTGCCCTCCCCACTTGCTCTTTGGCCTCGGGTGCCAGGTGACTTCCATCCTCTGCTGCAGCCTTGTCTGCTCCAGGTCCTTGACAGCATCTGCTTTTGGTGATGCTGTGGCAGCCCTTCTGCAGGCCCACGGGTGGCTCAGGGCTGCGTGGTGTAGTCATTGCTCTTGCAGGCAGAGCAGTGCTGCTGGGCTCGGGGAGAGGGATGGCTGTGTCTGTGCTTCTCTGTGTGAACGGGCGCTCCCAGGCCCTCAGTGTGCAACCTGAGGTCCCCTCTCCTCTGCTCCCATGAGCACTTTATGCGCATTTAAATGCACATATTGAAATGGCATCCCAGGTGAGCTGAGAAAGACAAATTTAGAACAAGAAACAAACAAGCACTCTGAAGCCAAAACTAGAGCCAAGTGGTGACTGGGTTTGGCTGCATTTGGGATCACATGCGTGTTCCTGTACCTGGAGCAGCTCTGAAGGCTGGGCCCCCACCTACAGGGGATGGAGGTGAAAACCAGACAGGCCTTAATTTCTAGAAGCAGGGGTCCTAGTGCTCAGGTGCGCTCCCTGCCCTGGTCTGGGACCCCTCTCCTGGACTATGTGCTCCTGTTGACAGGTGAAGGTGAATGGAGATGGCTTTGTGCTGTACGAACACCGTGTGCCCTTCCACGGTGTGGACAACATCTGTGTCACCGGTGCTGTGGGGCTGACACACATCAGCTTCCAGGTCAGATTGTCCAAATGCCACCTGTCCCAGGGGCTGGGTGCAAGGGCCAGTCTACTATGCCTAGGCCCTTTGGGTGGAGACAAAGTTTCCAGCCAATCTCTCATCCAGGTGACTCTGGGGATAGAACATACCTCTGGCTATCCCTGTCCCATCCTTCTTATGTCACCTTTTCTGTCCAGAGCACCTGCCTCAGCCAGACTCCTTCCCTCTTGTCTGTCACTCTGTACTCCAACTCTGGTTAGCAGGCCATGTGGTTCCAGAAAGTACCCAGCTTGGGAATCAAACTGAATCTAGCTCATTGTCATCAGCTGTGGGATCTCAGACTAGTGAGTCTGCCTCTCCCAGCCTCAGTTTCCTCATCTGTGCAAGGGGCACAGTCACAGCCTCCCCAGGAGGTATTGTGTGGGCTCAATGAGGCGATACATGTCAGAGGTTACGAAATGGCCCTAATGGGCCCACACCAGGGTCTCCTGGACTCTCTCTGCGTTTTCCAAGTTTTGAATGTGGTGCCAACACCTGAATGGTCAGGAACAGGTTAGCATTGTGGAGCTGAGTGCTGGTGATGACTGCATCACAGTGTGAAGGCCCTGAATGGCCCTGGGCTGTACACTCTAAAATGGTGACGGTGGTAAATTTTATGTGCATTTTACCAAACATTTTCCAGGTCAGGTGATATCACATGGAAATCTGAATGTCTCGCTTTTTGTGAAAACTGGGAAGATTGGGGTATGCCTGGCCCACATTCCCACAGGGCCCCAGGCTCCTGGATTGAAGATGTTAGTTCCACATCGGTATTTGAGTGTGCTCCTGAGATGGGAAAAGCACATAGTAGGCCCCCAACAAATATGAGCTCCTCTCTCTTTGGTCCCATCTCTTACTCTCTCCCTCTCACCTACTCTGTCCCTGCCTGCCTGGCTTTCTCCCTCTTCTCTGGGCCCCTGCCTTTCCACTCTTCCTTGGCTCATTAAAGCTTCTCTTCATTCCATGCTGCATTTTGTTTTAACAGGACACCCGTGCAGTCTCTGACCAGAAGATGATCTCTGAGGTGCAATCCAACCCCAGTCCCTGTGGGTCACCTGAGTCTGAAGAGCAGAAACCAAAAGTGAATTGAACATGGACACCTGAGAGGAGGCTAAACAGTCAGCAGGAAGGACAGGAGTCTGAGAGAGAGGCTACTGCCAGCCAACAGGCAGCTAGCTAGGGCATCTAAGCCCCATCATGTGCACCCAAGGTTCCCTATCTCCAACTACCAGGCACCCAGGCCCGGGACCTGGGAGGCGTTCTTGGTCCTTCCCTCCCTTTCTTAATATCCCTCCAGCGCACCAAGGCCTCCCCTTCCTGAAGCCACTGCCTTGGTCCAGGCCATCTGACCCATCCCCCCTCTCTCCCCTCACACCCACCCACTGCCACAGTGACCTTCCCATAAGCAAATCTGATGTCATCCTCTTCCTGCTTAAATCTCTTAAAGGCCCCAGGCTCAAATAAAGCTCCAACTCCCAAGCTGGATGTACAGAATTCTCTCTAATCCTGCCCAGCCCACCTCCCGGCCTCCCACTTCACCCACGAAGACTCTCCGGCAGCCTCCACTGCTCACTCAGGCTCCTTCTGGCCACCACGCGTTTGCATCTGCTGTCCTGGTGCCAAAAGTATCCTTTGCCACCTCACCCCAGCCAACCCCTAACTGCCCTTCAATGCTCTGCTGAAATGTGGCTCCTCGGGGGCATCTTCCCTGCCTGGCAGGTTGCTGGATGCCCCAGCCCCTCCCTGTCTCAATGGACATTTCACAACTCTGCACGCCAGGCACCATGTCCTGTTGTAACTCTATTTACATGTCTGTCTCCGTCACTCCACCTGTCTTTGCCCGAACCCGTGAGCTTAGAATTGTGACTTGTCCCTTTGTGTACCCCCAGCACTTTGCACAGTGCCTGGAGTGCATCAATGAACTGGGACTGGATCAATGAATGAGGGATGTGGTTTGCACAGTCAGTAGAAGGAGAGACCTGTCAGGGAAAGCAGACCAGTCTGCTGGGTGGGGAGGGGCCTCAGGCAGGAACAGCAGCAGGGCCTGGGCCTTCCTTGGGCACTTGAGCAGTGGGGGCAAGGGCAAGGGTGTCTCCCTACCCAGCTTCCTGTGGCCCATCACGGTGCATGGTGGGTCCCTGCCACCTGCCACACTGACTTTAGGATGGTGGAGCTCCTGGGAGCCTTTGCAGGGCAGCCCGACTTTGGCCCCGGCCTTGGGTGGACAGGGTATGCTCATACAACCAGACACAACTGGGTACCATTTTGTATTTGATCGCTTGCTACCGGGACCGGCTTGGGCAAGGTGCTTAACCTCTCTGAGCCTGTTCTCTCGCTTAGCAAAACGGAAGCTGACCCTGGTGCAGACAGGCGGGATTCCCGCCCTGGGATCTCAGGCTGGAGCATGTTGCGGTCCGCATCTGCTTTCACCTCTGCCTTCCCTGTCCCTGCCGCAGCCCCCGCCCTCCCAGCCCTTCCTGGACCTGGGGCTTTTCTGGAGAGACCAGGCCCTTGTCTGCCCTGCTTCTGGCTGCAGCCATCCTGGAGTGGAGAAGGCCGCTGGCTGGGACTCCTTCTGCCCAAATCCTAACATCTGAGGATGGGGGTGGGGGGTAAAGGAGGTTGGGGGTCAGTGCAGGTTGAAGCCCATGTTCAGTCCCCTCAGCAGAAAGGGAGCGTCCTGGGCCTTCCCAAGCTCCCAGCCCGGGCCTATTCCTCATCTACCTCTTGGCCCCATCCCCACCCTCCATTCCAGTCCCCCTTCAGGCTCAAGCCACCAGCTGGTCACTCCCCCGGGAGGTGGTCTCTTCAGCCCCTCCTCTTTCTCCAACCTTTAACCTTTGCTTTCAGTCTGTACCTATCCTTCCCCCACTCCAGGAACCTGACCCTGATTGACATCTGCTGGTCTCCACCACCTGACCTTTTCCAGCTGGACGCCCCCCTTTCCCAGTGCCCTTCAAATAAAGAGAGAGAAAAAACTTGGGGTTGGCACATACCCACGGCAGTTTATTCAATGTGTTTGGAGACATGCTGGTGTCTGGGATCAGGGCGTCCTGGCCAAGGAGAGAGCATAGGGTCATTCTGATGGGGATGGGGGTGCAGATCCATTTCTGCTCTCAGTGGGTCCCCCAAAATCCCGCCAGGTGTGGGAGAAAGCAGCCGGCCTCAGGCTTTATAGATAGAAGTTCTGACAGGAAGCCTGATAACAGAGGTGAACCCAGGAAACAACCCCAAGCTTCTGAGGTGGGCCAAGGCCTGGGCCAGAGCCTGGAGGGCAAGGACAGGGCCAGGAGGGCTGATGGCAGGGCCGGCTCATCAGAGCCCCGTGTCCCAGCAGGAGGAGGTGGCAGCTGGAGTCAGGAGAAGCTGACTCAGAAGAGAGGCTTGTGTGCGTTGTTCCACTGTGGGGCCCCCGGCATTAGGTGTTAGTGTGGTGGGGAAAGTGGCTCAGTGTGTGGGGTTCTGCCAGCCCCTGGGCCAGTGCCAAGGGACCCAGGTCCGTGCCCACATCCTGCTAATCCCATGAAGAATCCAGTGCCTCAGGGACCAGGGTGCTGGCTCAAAGTGCAGTCCTGGAACCAGCAGTATCTACAGCACCTGGGAGCTTGTTACAAATGCAGAATCGGGCCAGCCACAGACCTGAATCAGAGCCTACACTGGAAGGAGATCCCAGGAGGTTGGGTGTATGAAAGCATGAGAGTCACTGGTCCAGGTGACCATGTTCTTGACCACCTTTGTTCTGATGATCTGCTGGGACCCTAAAGATTGGCATGTTCTCTTCACCCGCCCCCATCACCCCATCTGAGTAGGGAGGCCAAGGAGCCAATGAATCAGATGCCAAACCCACGCTCGGAGCCAAATTTTGCCAGTCCCCTCTTAAGCCTGACTGAGGGCCTTCCTGGTTCCCACTGAGAGCAGGAAACATGGCTCAGTCCCTTCAGCAGCCTTCCCTGGGAACATGTGAGTCCTTCACTCACTGCCATGTCCTTGACCCTTAGCCCCACCTCACGGGCTTTGTCATCCAGGTGCCCAATCATTATTAGCCAAACTCTCACGAAGCTGCAGGCCCCAGAGCAAAACACAGAGACTATAAGACAGGCTGTGCTCAGGCCTCCGCTAAAGAGCTGGCATCACCCCATCCATTGCCCATGGGAGCTGCCTCCTGAGCAAGGCTCAGCTGAGGCCTGTGCTCCCTCCCTCCATCCCGGGTTGTCAGATGAGGTGCTGCCCTCCTCTCCATTTCAGGTCAAACTAGCATATCCCTTTGCGGGGGAGGGGTTTGTCCAGGCTGCTGCGCCCAACAGTCTCCAAGTCTATATAACTTAGAGCGGTTCCCCTTATAAAACACAACACACACAATGTGATTAAAATAAAATGCATTTCATATAAATATCTCCATCAAGGAGTCATACACGAAAGGCCTACATAGCCTCAGGAGCTGACTAGGGTTTGCTTTTTTAAATACAAGGGCATAAATAACTGTACATGGGGAGAAGGGCTGGGCTAAACACAGAGTGGCTCGTCATCACCTCCTGGTGGTCCCTCCTAGAGGTGCACTCAGAAGAAGGATCCATCCTCACCCACTGGCCAGGCCTGACATTGCAGATCTACTCTCCAAGAGACCAGGGACAACCCAATTCTCCATGATCCAGGCAAGGGTGTGCTCAAAGGAGACAAGTGGTTTCACTCAGTGCAGGCTGCTACTTGGTAGCAAGTCAGGTAAAGGGGAAGGAGATGGGAAAATAAAATGGGAGACTTGGGGATATAATTTCCCACCATCTCCCCAGACCCTGTGACGTCAGATAATAGAGAGTTGGCTCCATCCTGCAATTCTGCGGCAGCACCTTTAACTTCTCCTGTGGGCTGTTGGAGCTCTGGGATCGCTAGGCTGCCCCGCTGCCCCATCCTTTTTCATCTTGTAGGGAAATACCGCACTGAAGATATCTTCGTGATAGCGCTTCTGGCTCTTTAAGGGAAAAGGATCACCGTGTCAGTCCTGCTGGTCCAGCTACCTCTCATTCATCAGGTCCAGGCTAGAATGAGCTCCTGGGGTTCCCCAGCTTCCTCATCACCCCTACACTCATGAGCCATTTGTCTTCCCAATTGTCATACTTGGATCATTCTTGAATCTCACTTAGAATCTTTAACCCCTCCTCTGCATGCTCTGATGGGGACCTCCTAAACATCTTTCCAGGCTTTATGATGGACAGAATAGCTGACCTAGTGCTCTTCCTACAGGAAGCTCCCGGAAATGTGGGCTGTGATATATACATGTTTGGTGAATGTTACATACTTTCTCCACATTTAGAAGCAGTGTCACTTTGCACAGGAGCATGTTAGAGGCTCTGAAAGTCTTATCGTAAAGCAGCGTATCCGCCTTTGTTTACCTGAGCAATCAGACCCGGCTGCACAGTCAGGCTTCTGACAGCCCCTCCAGCTCTGGCCTCTGCCACCTCTAGGATTCCTTAGACGTTCCTGACTGTGCTGAGCCTGGCTCCCCTGGTCCTGGCTCCCCTGGCCCAGGCCCCTGACCTGCATCCCTAGCCTGCACCCTGGCTGCCATACCTTCAGCTGGAAGAAATAGTCCTCGACCTGCTCCTCACTCAGGCTCAGCCTGGCAGCCACCAGCTGCTTCAGTGTGCGGGCCACATCCCGGGCCATGCGCACGTCCCCACAGACATAGAGGTGGCCTTGCTCCTGATGGAGCACGTGGAGCACCTGGTCGGCCAGCTGCTGCTGAAGGATGTCTTGAACGTAGACCTGAAAGCAGAGGAGATGGGTGAGGTCAGGCCCCTGCTGCTGGGTGGGGAGGGCAGCCAAGTGTGCAGTCAGGCCTGCTGGACATCGGAAGATGACAAGGTGGGTGATGGACTCCCTGCTAGAACATTGCACAGTCCTAGGCTGGGCCTAGAAAGATGAATTCTGGCCAAAGCCCTGCCCTTGAGGAATTGGTGGTCCATTTGGGGTACTGGATGTACTCTGCATTCACCATGCTTCAAAGAGGCATCAATCAAGCCACTTGTCCTGCCCAGGCTCTGAGGCCCACCTGCCTACACCCAGAAAAGGGATTCTCTCAGTGCAGACGACCTGTGGGCTCTCCACTGTAATGCAGAGCAGGGCACAGAGTCCTGGATCCCCCAGTAACATACAAGTCCAGAAGTCAATTGAGGCTTCCAGTGACCCCAGCACTGGGCCTGGAGCACTGGCTCTGGGAGGAGCCCTGATGGGACAAGTTCATAAAGGAGGAGCCAAGAGTCTGTCCCAACTCCCCAGGTTCAAGGGGTAAAGTGTTTCCTGGGCCTGTGGTGGGAGCAGTGGCCACCCTCCAGCCTTGCTGTGGTTGTGCGTAAAGCGGCCTGGACCACCTCTCCCCAGGCAAGTGAGTTTCGGGGGGAGGATCTCAGCAGGCTGTGCCCCAAGGATTAACCCACCATGGGGCCCTGACTTAGTCCTGAAGGTATCAGGGCCTGTCTCTTCTCCTGGAAGAGTGAATGGAAGAGCTTCCCAGCATCTCTCTGACAGTGTAACTGCCTACATTTTAGAGCTGAGCAAAGGAAGGCTCAGAGCTCTGAGGGGCATGTGTGTGGGGAGCCAGGGCACCCACCATAGTCTGTGCTTTTAATGCTCCTGCCACTGCACGGGCTGTTGCCCCATTACCTTGGGCTGGCCAGGCAGGCGAGAATAGGCTGTGTGCACCTCATGCAGCACCCCCTTTCGGGCCATCTCCAACATCTCCTCCCGGTACAGGTGGTCCTCATCTGGGCGACGGCACCCAAACACCAGGATCATGTGGCCTCTCTGGAGCCCTGCAAGACCCAGCAGACTGCAGTTACAAGGGTGGCCACCAGAGGGTCGGCTTCAAGGCCTGACTAGCTGGCCACCCGACTTGATTTCTCATTTCATCCCTGTGAGTGTCCTATCTAGTACTTTGCCCACCTCACAGATGAGGAAGCTGATGCCCAGGGCATGCATATCACTTGTCCACACAGGCTGAGGTCAAGTGGGATAGGGGCCAAGCAATGTCTGTGAGCAGTGGCTTAACTCTCTTGCAGCTCAGTTCTGGCAGATGCTGGCCACCTGGTGCCCCCCATTCCAACACTCAGAACCCCCCAGCAGTACCTTTGTGCTCAGTGTCATGGAGTCGCTGCTGCCAGAAACTGCGGAAGGGAGCGATGCCCGTGCCGGGCCCGATGAGGATGCAAGGATGGGAGGTGTCCTCGGGGAGCTGGAAGCCGCTGGCACTGATGGGGACAGAAAGAGAGAGGCCCTAGTCCTCAGACACCATGGGCTGGATGCACATGCAGGACAGAGACTGGGCAGCTGGGTGTGTGCTTTGCGTGGTAGTGTTGGGGGTTGTGGAGAAGACAGTTATCTCAAATTTGATTCCCAAGTCCTGCAGGCAGCTTCATTTCCTCTGACCTGACCCACCATCACCTTGGCCTGGGCTCCTTTTTAAAGAGGCTAATCCTCATTGTCCTCTGGGCTTCATCACCACTATCATCTCCATCCCTGCCAGAGTCTTGGCCATGTTCTCTAGCCAGGAGGTAGAATGGAGAGGCCCCATGTGACCCCTATGCCTTCTTTATGGGCCAAGGGGTTCAGAGTGGCACCTGCACCCTCCCTTTCAACCCCAAACTCCCAGAGCCAGTGGTTCCATCACATGCAGAATGGAGGGGGTGCTTACCTTCTTACAAAACAGGGCACTGGGTCTTGGGGTTTCAGGCTGCTGAGCCATGTGCTGCAGACACCGTGGTGCAGGGGACCTTGGCCATCTGCAAGGACAACACAGACCTGACCAACATAGTCCCCACCCCTGGTGTGTGAACTGCCCCAGTGGCTCCTGGAACTCTGTAGGCTTGAATATGGGAGCTGTTTTCTCCTGGTTCTGAGATCTGCCCTCCATATACTCAGAGCTGATGAACGTGGAACGGGTCGTAGAGAGCAGGCAAGCCTCTCTTTTTGCCTCTGCAGAAATTGAGTCTCAGAGGGACAGCGACTTGCACAAGGCCACTCAGGTAGCAGAAGAAGCAGGCCGCAGCTCAGTTTCCCTGACCCCTACTCCAATGCACCTTCTAAGAGTTTCTCCAGGGACCCTCCCAGCCACCACTCGGCTCCAATGACAATGGCGCAAAGGGGCCCTTGGGGATGGCTACAGTCACTGCCCCAGAGTGTCTTCCTGAATACAGTCCCGACTGGAAGGAAGCCTGGGTGATGGACAACCTCCTGAGATTTCTAGTCAGTTCTGACATGTGTGTGTGGCCCCTCCTTGACTTCTGGAAACCCCAGCTTTTTCTGGAGTACATTCCTTTCCCAATGGCCCAGAATTGAAGGGACCTCCAACCAACTTGAGAAGTCCCTTTGGTTTTCCTCTGGGTGGAATCTGCTCTCATGGAACGTGCCTGCCTCTCCTCTCCTGGGCTGAGGACTGAGCCTGGGCCTGTGCGACATTGTCTAGCATGGCAAATGGTCTCTGTCCAGAGATTAGAACTGTGTGACTGCGCTGCTCAGAGCACAGAGGGCTCTGAGGTGTGTGCTGGCTCCCCTGCTTTGCCACCCCAGGCAATGCTCTGTTACCAAGGGCAAGGCAGGGGCACAGTCCTTCCAGGGGAGGAGCCAAGCCCAACTGGACAAGGTTTTGGACCTTCAAGTCTGGGTCAGTCTATCCCCATCCCCTGCCCTCATAGCACCCTGCATAACATCCTTCTCAGCACATCCACAAGGAAAACTATCTATTTCTGTGGGCCTCTCTTCATTGCACCCTCTTGATAGGAAGCTCCATGAGGGCAGGGGCTCCATGTGCTGCATTTCCACACTGACCATGGTGCCAAGGGTAGAGAAGTATGAAACAAATCATCGCTGGGTGAGTGTGTGACGGAATGAACAATCAAGGCGGAATCAGCCCTGTGTTCAGGTTGGACTATCAGGAAACTAAGACTCATTGGGCTCCCACTAAGTATTGGGTGTTTTCTACATTTGATCTCACTAAGTTGCCCCAATAGAAATAGGACTGCAAAGTGGAGTAGGGTGGTTAAGTATTTGGTCTCTGCAGATGACCTGGGTTTGAATCTCAGTTCTTTACTTGCTAATGGTGTGACTTCGAACAAGTGGCCTCAGTTTCCTCACCTGTGAAAAGCACACAGTACCCATCTCACATGATTACTGATGATACGTATACAAAGGGGCGAGCTCAGTGCCTGGTTCAGGGTAATCTCTCTCCCACACACCTCCTACTGCTGTAACAACTCTGCAAGGTGGGTGTTTACTGATGAGACCGAAGCTCAGACACGTTGAACAGCTGTCCAGTGAATAGCAGAGTTGGACTGCACCAAAACCTCTGCCTCAGCCTTACCTCGGGTGCGGTAGGTCAGCACAGCCACGGTGAGGTGGACCTCCGTGGGGGTGCGGTCCCTGGAGGAGCTGATGGAGTAGTACCGGGGTTTCAGGACAGGGAGCTGGGAGAGCAGGAAGCTGGCAGATACCCGCAGGGATGGGAACTCCTCCAGCACCTCAAGGAATGTGGGACAGTTGGTGAACTTCCACTTGTTGTATTCTGAGGGCTAGAAGGTAAGGGCAGTGTGAGCTACTCAGGGCACCTGCCCGACTCCAAGGGAAAAGGCTGTCACAGTCCAAGTTTCATTCGTTCGTTCATTCATTCCCTCCCTCAACAAAGACTTAAAAGTACCGGGCGCTGTCCAGGGTGCTGAGACTAGGAAGCTGGAGAGACAGTACTAGTATTTCCTGTCCTGGAAGAACACAGGCCAGTGAGTAGCATTGATCTCACTTTTGTGCATAGAACTTCACTGTCAGCAACTTGTGGGCAAAAGCCAAATCTTTATTATAATCTCATTTGGAATCCTACAGACCTGGGTTCAAATCTCGACTGGATGTTTGTCTTAGAGCTGTGGGATCCTGTCCCAACTGCTTAACCTCTGTAAAATAAGGATAGCATCACCTACTTTCTTGTATTAAGTGAGAAAATGTGTGCCAAGTTACAGCAGCACAGCCTCGAAATAATGGCAGTGGAGGTGTCTGCAATCACGATAATTAGCAATAATGATGATATAATAATGACATCCAGTGCTTTTTGCAAAGACTTGGGCCTAGAAAGTTGCAGATGTGTTAATGCATTCTCTTATTAATTTGTTAATTCAACTACCCATCTGTCACTATGCCCATTTATCCATTCAGCTACACCATCCATCCTCTAACACTTTCTACATCCCAGTTTTGTCTCAGGCTTGTCCAAGATTTGGAAATACAAAAGCAAAATAGTGGCTCACTTTTCCTAGATAATTTCTAAGGATGTGCACTTTGGTTGCATCCTGCAGACACTCAGAAAGATCCAGTTTATTCAACACAATTGTGCCTAGAAATGGGATGGGACAGGATGCCTGACTTCCCACCTGACTTTGGCAAGTCTCGCTTTGGACAGCTGGGGTGGATCCCACTTCGAGATGAAAGGCCAGCTCTGAGCTCTAGCTTCCCCCAACTCCAGGCCCTGCCACTGCCTCACCCAGCAGCCCTGAACTTCACCTGGCACAGGGTCTCTAGCCTTTGCCTCTCCGGTTCTTCTGTGGCCAGCTGAGCCAGCTTTCGGAGCAGCAGCTGGGTTGGGGGCGTGGTGATGTCCAGGAAGTAGGTGAGGGCCTGGCTGAGGGAACAGGGGGGCAGCCGCTTGTCCCTGACCCAGTAGCTGCCTAGAAAACAGTCAGATGGAAAAGGTCCTATTTAGGTTTCCCAAAGGGAGATGAGGCCTCTGGGGCAGACCCCCTCCAGACCCCCTCCACCCTCCAGCTATCTTTTCAGGGGAGAGAAGACACTGAAGTTCTGGCTCCAGGAACAGCAACAGGGCTCATGTGCCCAACGCATGTGCAGGAAGATGGGCTCAGATATATGGGTGCAGGGAAGGCTGGTCAACAGCCCTCCGAGGGGCACCCACGGTGACTCAATGCTATAAACTAACTATGCACCAGAGTCCAGTCCCTCTCTCACCCAGACCTGATACCCACAGGTGGATTACAGGCTCACAGTGACTAAGTCCACCAAAGACTGATGTACACCCAGAGGCCGCTTATTCATTTAGAGAAGAGCCCATGACTGCAGTCCCCTCAGGTCCTATATCGGGAGATGCTAGAGGAGCCACCAGTCACCTTGAGTGAGGTAGTGAGTCTCAAGGAGTCTTGAGGGGCTCTACACAGGGTGGTCACAGCATGGATGCTTGGACCAGTAGATGTGGGTTCAAACTCTGGCTCCCCACTTACTAGCTGGGTGACTGAACTCTCTGAGCCTTGGATTCTGCCTCTGTGAAATGGATGTAATAACACAACTTGTCTCGCTGGGTTTGTATGAGCACTGAATGAAATAGTACAGTATGATACCTGGTATAGTGTCTGGGACACAGGTGCTCAATAAACGTTAGGTAAAAATATTAGTATTACATTGTTTCATCTAGACCCAAGGCCTGATGAACCACATCTGACTCCCTACAGTCACAAGGACATCTCTGTCTCCTCATGCCTAAGTGTAGGGCTCTCTCACATTCTCCAGGACATTGGGGTGCAATGCCAGACTTTGCTCCTCTGATCCTGGCTTTCTGATTTTGGCCACTCTCTTTAGTGGCCAAAATCTCCTGACAGTGTCATTATCACTGAGGAAGCTAAGGCCAGGGAGCTAGTTCTATGGCTGGGAGGCCCGAGATTGTAGATTTCACTAGTTTACCTCTCCTCCTGCCTGTCACCTTGTGCTGTGCTCTCCACATGGATGGAGAGCCTCCCCTTAGCACAGGACGGGGGTGCCCTGGGGCCTCCCAGGGACAGTGTCCTCTCCCCAGTGAGGATGGCCAGGAGGAGCCACACTCTCAGTGAGCCCTGCTCGCTGCCCTGGGAGGGTAGGAATAAACCAGACCCTTGGCGGGGCCTCAGTATGACATTGGAATGCCATGAAAACGTGAAGAGGTTATATATTTGGGGATCTGAGGAGGCTCTTATGGTGCATTCTCCGACTTCTGGACAGATGTTCATTAGCCTGTGGAGAACGAACCTCCCTCCATTCCTGAGTTTATTTGCCGCCAGGAATTGTGGTGAAGGTTGCACTTATAGTCACTCATTTGTTCTTCACAACAAGCCTACAGAGAAGGCTCTTATCATCTCTATTGTAGAGAAAAGAAATAAAGCCTAGAGCGATGAACTCATATGCCCAAGGTCACATAGCTGGATCAGGGACTTGAACCTTCAAACCTCACCATTTTTACACTATTTCCACATTTCTTTCTCTGTCACCAAGCAAGCTGCACATATATGCCTTGGGTGGGGACTAAAGAGTGCGTGTGAAATGCTGGCATATAGTAATTCCCAACAAATGCTAGCTGCTACTGTTATTGTTATAATAATTATGATGAATAATATTCTTGCATATCTGCACCATGTACTAGGTGGTGAGCTCTCTGAGGGCAGACACCAAGTCTCATTCATTTATTAGCCCAGAGCCTGTCTGTTATATAGACGAGAACAGTTAAAATTGCGCTGGAAAAATAAAGGAATCAGTCAATCATTTAAAAAGTGACCAGATAAGCAAAAGAATGAAGGGAAAAGGCTTTCCAGCCTCTGATGTTGGGCAGATAGTCCCAAAGAAGCACCCCTTTTTGCTGGCCTGCCACCTGGTTGAGAACTGTTTGTAAGGCGCAGGCTTGGGTGGCCCACTCCCCCAGCAGGAAGGGCAGTGTTAGCTGCCTGCACCCAGGCCCAGCCCATCAGCTGGTTGGGGGGATGGTGGGAGGATGTTGGGGCCACCTCAGCAGAGGGTCCGCGTAAAGGGCTCACCGGTCTCGCTGAGGGTCTCCAGGCACACGGGTTGGTGGGGTGTGGGGCCGTCCACCACTCGCTCCAAAATGCCTTGAACCAGGGCTGGCTGGTTGCTTGGGAAAACCCCCAGGTGCTCTCCAGGCTGGTAGCTGAGTCCTGGGCTGCCCTCATAGGAGAGTTCCACCAGGAGCGTGGTGCGGCTGGAAATGGGAAGGAGAAGCCACTGGTAACCCACCAGGACTTCCTCCAGAGCTCCCGGCAGGTGGGCCGCTTTCCCCTGGAAATACGCCCTCCTTTCATTTTCCTTCCTGATTCCATGAGCACGGGTCACCAGCACCCCCTGAGGCGGGGCACCCAAGGGGACTTGAGGCTGACCAGACTACTTGAGGCTTCTCCGTGGGGAGAGGGTGGGCTGCACCCCTCTCTCTGCAGTCCTCCCAAGCCCATGATGGCCTGACCACAGACTCTGCCTAAAGAAAGCATCCCTCCAGGAGAGATGGAGCAAATCCGGTTCTTAATAGAACAAAGCCCAGTTTTGCTAATGAATGGGGAGGACAGCACAGAGAAACAAAACCTAAAGAGAATCCACAGCACGAGCCTACCCTGGTGGGGAAGTCCTTCCCTGCTAGACTTTTCCTGAAAGTTTTTAAGAAAGAGTCAAATGGCCCTGGCTGGTTTGTCTCAGTGGATAGAGCATTGGCCTGTGGACTGAAGGGTCCAGGGTTCGATTCTGGTTAAGGGCACATGCCCGGGTTGCAACTCGATCCCCAGTAGGGGGCATGCAGGAGGCAGCCAACCAGTGATTCTCTCTTATCATTGATGTTTCTATCTCTCTCGCCCTCTCCCTTCCTCTGAAATCAATAAAAATATATTTTAAAAAAAGAAAAGGAAAAAAAAAAGCCAAATGGTTGAATTTCTCTTACCCCCCATTTTGATGAGAGAATTAAGTGACAAAGGGCAGGAAGTGAGGCAGGCCCCCAGTTGGGAGCCTGGTCCAGGATGAATGGAGACCAGACGTAGAGGCACTGGTGGCCACGGGGTTGCCGGTCAAGCTGGTCCTCACTGCTAATACCAGTGGACACATCTCTCTTCTCAAAGGCTGACTTGCCCTGCACTTCCTTTCATTAAAATGAAACCTGTGGACCATCGCCCAGAGCCCTGTGCTCTACCCTACCTGGATTTTGGGCTCTGTAGATTCTGCCGTGATTTGAGCTTCATGGTGAACACATTCTTGGCATGCATACCGCTGAGGGCTGTGGGGACAGAGAAGCGGTGAAATGGCCAATGGCTCCCAAGCCCTGGCGGGGCAGCCTCCGTGTGCCTGGGTCAATGCCATCCGGACGCTGCCCTCGGGAGGGCCTGCTGTGGGCGTGGGAGGGTTTTCTTTCCTTTTCCCCCCTGTGTCGCTGAATCACAAATAAGGACCTTTGGATTGACCCAGGGTGGTTGTGCTGCTGCTGGGTCTTGAGAAATGCAACTCAGATGCCCAAATAGGGGATCCCAAGGACATCCTGGATCCACAGGAGAGCATTGAGGAAGTCGGGGATACCCTAAACAAGCAGAAATCTGCAGGACCACTGGACGCATGGGACAACAAAAGGGCAGCACGTAGGCACGGCATCTGGGAGGCACCACTGAGAGTTCTCAGGCTGCAGAATGTTCTGGAATTGCCTCTGCAGAATGTTCTTTACAATACATGGCTGCCATCGGAGCTGAAAGGGTGGGGCTCAGATCTCAACTTGGCCACATGCTAGCAACTCACATCGCCTCCCTGAAGTTCATTTTCTCTGTGCCTGTCTTGCAGGATGAATGTCAGGGCTCGCTTAGAGCAGGTGGGCAAAGAGCCCAGCACAATACCTGGCACACAGGAGGCCCTCAGTTGGTGTGGCCCCCTTCTCTCTCCACCTCCCTCCCTCCCAGGGCTTCCTCCTTAAATGGCCTCCCTCAGAGACGAAGCAAGGCCTTGATTCTGGCACCCTAACCGGCTCTTGTAGGCAACAAGAGAGAGACGCCTGGCAGCCCTCGGCCAGCTGCCCCTGTTCAAAGGGTCCAGTGCTCAAAGACCCCACCAGGCAGGAAGGGCAAACCAGCCCCATGTGGTGCAGGGAGGCAGGTACCTTTGTTGAGGTCCAAAGGCTGAGAGTCCCGCAGGAGCCGGTAGTGGTGCAGGTCCCAGGTCACATTGGTGGTGTAGAGCTTGGGGATCTGAATGCAGTGTTTGCCTCGGACATCGAACACCTCACAGGCTGCCTGGAAGGAGACAGAGGGAATCCGTGTTCGTGAGCGCCATCGTCATCAGCAGCACCACCACCACTGGGGAACGCTTTGCTTAAGGGAGGAGTTTGCTAAATCAAAGGAGTCAAACCTCGGGCAACAAAGACCTGCACTGTATGGTCCCCATCCCCAAGCTCTCTGTCCCCAACAAGACCAGGTTGTCAAGAGGCGCTGGATAATCAGAGGGGAAAAGATCTTAAACCAAAGCTCCCAGGAGTCAGGGAGGTGTCCTGCTACCTTCTCCTACCCAGGGACACATGCCTAAAGTGGAGCTCTTCCGGGGGGTCAAGGAAGAGCAGCAGCGACCTGAGCTCACAGGCCTGCAACCCCAGCCACAGCTGGGACCATGCCTACAGGGCCAGGCAGAGGTCATGCCACCCAGGATGCCCGGCACAGATGTCCTGGGCACAAATGCACCACCGCCCCCTGTCCGTGCTGTGGGGCAGCACCAGCTATGAACTGACCTTGAAGGTTTGCACGGCCCAGCTGCGGAAGGCCTCTTCCTGCCCACTGAGCTCGTCCCCTTCCCCAGTCGGGGTGAGCTGAGACGCTCCCAGGTGGGACAACTTCTGGTCGACATCATGAGCAAAGGCGCAGAACTGAGGGTACATGCTGGAACCGAGGCCAAACACAGCATACCTGCCCGAGGAGGACACACACAGAGACTGGAGTGAGCCAGCCATGCAAGCATCTCCCAGAAGCACCAACAGCCCATAGGCCGGGCTCAGACACTCCCAGTGCAACCGGGCACAGGGCCAAACAGTGTATGCCCCCTTCTGGGCTTCCCTAGTGCCAGAAGCTTGTCACCGACGCCCATGACCAGCCCTAAGTTTGGCCTGCAGACCTGTAAGAGGGGCTTGGATCCCCTGGCTTGAGGACAGGCTCTCTCCAGGCCTGGACATCCCAGAGAGGACCCTCTAATATACACCCAGTGCCAGACTCTGGGCTCATCAGGCAGGGCTCCGACAAGATGGGGTGGGAACAGCCTTACCTGAACTTGTTGGTGAGCTCTTTCAGCATGAAGAGGGATTTCTTCAGTTTCTAGAAAGAGAGAGAAGCATGAAGGTGTCAGGACAGGATTCATAAAAGCAAATGCTGCTTCTTTTCTTCTGGTGGCCCATTTCAGAACGGCCGCATCTGACAGAAGGTTCAAGATCCGCAGATGCAAGTTGGGTTATGTGTACCTGGCTGGGGCTCAGGGACAAGTCCAGCCTTAGCCACTCATGTGGCCTTGACCCTCAGTACGCGACCCGGTAACAGCCCAGCCCCCATCCCACCCAGCCCTGGGAGAGGAGGCCTGCCTTAGAGCAGGGCAGCTCCTGAGGGTTTCCTAATGGGGGTGCAAGTGAGCCTCGCTCCCTGTTTGGAACCCAGTAACAGCAACAACGGTTCCCGTATTTTCTAAAATAACCCTGATTTCCCAGGAGCTCAGGATAATTTTAGGTGGCACATGACCTAGCAGATATAGTGTCATGGTAAGATAGTATTCGCTCCTCTGTAATTTTTTTTAGTTATTCCCATTTCAACTTTTTGTTGTTGTTCTCTTAAACACCAGGGAGAAGGTCTCACATTGGTATTAATGGAGCCTTAACACCTCTCTAATACTCGCCTACTACTCTCTTTTTAAAAAACTAAGCAAACCATGGTCAGCTAATAGTATCTAGCTAAAATTCAATAACTTTCGCTTGGTTTTTATTGGCGTTATTGAGATTGAGATAGAGTTTCCTTTAAATGTGAATTGTTGAATTTGAAAGGTAGATCAGTTTTCTGAAATCTATTAAGTATGTCATAGGAAAGGTGACACATGCGTATGGCGATCATTACGAAGGACACAGGCAAATGGCTGATGTTGGGCAACCCAGAGAGATCTGAGCACTCACCCCCCAAATGCCTTCCTCAGGATGTGCTGAACCCCCACATCCCTTCCTTGGGCCCTACCACCCCCCAGACCTCTGGGACCTGGGCCACCTACCTCTCCATTGCCGGGGGAGTCTCCGTTCCCAAAGGTGCTGGTCACCACCAGCAGCAGCTGCTCCTCCTCCAGGCTGCTCAGCCTGTACTCGTCCATGCAGAGAACCTACTTGGCACCGAGGGTGGGCATCAGCCCTGGTTCGCAGGCTGGACCCCTCTGTGCCCTCCCCAGACACCCTGCGCTTTCCTGCTCTGACCCAGGCCCTTAGCCCCCTTCATCACCCAGGCCCCCCGCCTTCTCCAGCACAGGTGTGGCACAGAGAAGGTGAGTGCTTAACAAATCCGTCAAATGAACCTCCTTGAATACACAGCCTCAATTCTCCCTGCCTCGAGTCCAACCACCACCATGTCAGCAAGCTGGGGGGTCTGCCTCCAAACTACTGCCCATCCCAAATCAAAACACTTTCGCCACTTCCATGGCTATTTTGGATTCTTAGTGCATGGATGTATCTTCCACAAAAATGGGGTGAGCAGGTTACAAAAACAACAACTCCTCTGGCACCTCTGGAACCCAAACACTTTGCCTGACGCTAATGTCAAGTGAAGAATGTCACTGCCTCGCTCCTACCCGGCCCACCTGCCTTGGGAGGCCTACAGGGGTGAAGAATGAAGTCCAGCACTGACGGGATGGGTTAGCCACCCTTTGGGGTTTTATTTGTCTGCATTTTGTTCACCCTTTGCCTCCTTCCCATTTAGCACTGCACCCTGTAGGGAAGGTGTGCAGTGAACGGGAATAAAATTCATCTAGAGCAGCTCATGGAAACTGAGACTTGGACTCATTAGGAAAGTGTTTCTTGCCTGACCAATGTGGCTCAGTGGTTGGGCATCAACCTATGATCCAGGAGGTCACGGTTCAATTCCCGGTCAGGGCACATGCCCGGGTTATGGGCTTGATCCCCAGTGGGGGTGTACAGGAGGCAGCCAATGGATGATTCTCTCTCATCATTGATGTTTCTATCTTTCTCTCCCTTCCTCTCTGAAATAAAAAATATAAGGAAGGAAGGAAGGAAGGAAGGAAGGAAGGAAGGAAGGAAGGAAGGAAGGAAGGAAGGGTTTCTCAACCTATGTTCCCTGGAACACTCTGAAAACCATATCAACTGCACAAGTTTGAGAACCCCTGGACACACCTATCCTCCTATGTGTGATTTACAATGTAGAGCCCCACAGACATCCTGGAGCAGAGCAAGCACTCTGACTTTCCCAGACTTCCCTGAACACAGGCAGGGGAACGGCCCATGTCCAGCCGGGTCAGGTACCTTGGGGTTGAAGGCACAGCTGAACAAAGCCCCTAGGTCTTGGGCCAGCGTTTCCGATTTTCCCGTCTCTGTCGCAAAGAGGATGGTGGCTCTGACTCGGGACGCCATGGTCTTGCGCATCAGCATAGAGGCAAAGAGCACGGCTCTGTGGGGACAGACAGACAGATACTGTGCCGGGTCATCCTTCCAGAGGAAGATGGGGGCCCGGGAGGGTGGGAGGGGACAGTGTTTAAAGTGGACAGGGTGAGTTAAAAAAACCCACGTTTCTCACCAGCTATCAACCCTGACTCATGACCTCCTCCCCTCGCCTGCTCCACCTGCTACTTAGCCCCTTTGGGAAAATGGAGGAGAGAGGAGGTTGGGACAACAGTGACAGGTGACCCTTGGAATTTGTGTGGGGACCTCTGGGAGCAAAACTCCACCAAAATCATCTTTCTTCAAGGCATAGAAGGGCAGGCTGACTGGAAGGAAGATGTCAACACTGGCCACTTGCACTTACTTAACCAAGACTTGAAACCGAATCTCTCTTCTCCGGGGCCTCCGCTTCCCGTCCTGCCAGACGTGGGTTTTCCAGGCCTCCACCTTCAGGAAAGAAGGCACATGTGAGAGCCAGGCAGGCCTGAGCTCAGCTTGGACTTGGGAATGCTGATTGAGCATCGACCCATGAGCCAAGATTTCCCCCATTGGATTCCTATTCAGGGCACATGCCCGGATTGCGGGCTCAATCCCCGGTAGAGGGTATGCAGGAGGCCGCCAATCAGTGTCTTTCTCTCATCGATGTTCCATCTCTCTCTCTAAAATCAATAAAAACATATTTTTTTAAAAAAAGAATACCTTTACAAAATAAATAAAAAGTATTAAGAATGTCTATGTTCTTGGTCCTTCCCCATATGTTCTGCATGAGTGAGTATGCACATGCACACACAGATGTACATGCATACACATGCATGCATGTGTACATACATGCATACATGTGCAGACACACACTGTCTCTACCCCTGAGCTCCCAAGACAGAGAAAAGAGGAAAGCCCTCTGTTACCTGGTAGTAGTAGAAAGGGGACAGAACATAGTTTAACATCTCCTGGTGGAACACGGGGGTGATGCTTCCAGAAATCGGGGGCACCAGCCAAATCCAGTCAGCGGGGCAGCCCCCTCGGGACCGGTACTCATTCTGCATGTACTTCATGAAGGACTCTGCAGCTGAGTGGTGATCCATGATGGTCACATTTTGCTTCTAAACCAGAAGGAGGCAAGAGGGGGAGTTGAGACAAGGGGCGGGGGAACCAGGAGAGTGGTCTGTTGGCTGCAGGGTTCCCAGGAAAACCGTGGGAAGGCCTGGGAATCTGTAAAATGGGACAGCCATTTCTCCTGGTCCCTCCTCGTGGCTGAAAATAAATATCCAAAAGGAAGGCACTCTGAAGGAGCCAGAAAAATCACCATCACCATGGTCAGCCCACAGATCAGATGGTGGCCTCCTATTAGCCCTCTGGGGCAGTGTCCAGCTTCTCAGGCCATGCCCACAGGTCTCCCCAAATTCCCGCAGGTGGCTCTCTCTCTGGATGCTGATAAATCAAACCACAGTGCATTTTTGTTGGGAGAAAATCCCAGGAGTCACTTGCCCACGGATGTGGCTCTCTTGGCCAAGAAGGAACTAGACCCCTCTGAAGAGGATGGAAGCACTGGGGGAACTGTAGTGTCTGGAAGACAAGTGACCAAAATCCTCAAATTAAAAGCTAAGGGGTCTGAGCGTCCCACAGTGACCCAACAAGGGCCACAACCTCAATGCCAGAGGCAACCCATGCAGCCAGGAGACATTTGCTTCATGTAGTGGTTCCAACGTTGGCCTCTTATTGGCCCTGTGACCACAAGTCATTAGTTCCTGAACCTCACTAAGCCTCAGTTGCCTCGTCTGGAAAGTGGGGATGCTAACAGTTCCTCATGAGGTTATTGCAAGGATGCAACACGTTATTATAAGTAAAGCATGGGACAAATAATGGCTCCTGCTATAATTTCTATCTGCCAGGCAGTGCATAAGGCACTGGCACCATAGACATGAAAGACATGGCCCCTTCATCCATCAGATTGTATTCTAACTAGGGGAGGAAGAAGAAAGTCTGCTTTTCACGTGGTCTGATAGCAGGTATGTGGAGGTGGGTGCAGGTGCTGATGGAGGGCAGAGGAGAGGGCTTAGCTCAGAGGCCTGGAGGAGAGATGGGGCTTCCAGGGACAGCTTATAAGAGGAGGTGAGTCCTGAGAGATGGGTACAAATTAGGCCAGAGACGGGCATTCCTGAAAGAGGACACAAACATGAGTCAAGGCCAAGAAGAAGTGAGGAGCTAGCTGATGGAGGTCCCAGGAGGCCCCCTCACACCTTCCAAAATTTACACATACACATATGGCAGCTCCCGGGTTCCAGATCAGTTTTAAGCTCTGGAATTGATGGTGATTGTTGTGATAATGACAGTAACAATAACAAATAATAATAACAATAAAATGAGTGCTTGCTAAGTGTTCACTATGGGCCAGGCAGTTCTGCTAAATTGCATCTATTTCATTTAATTCCTACAGTAACCTAGGGAGGGAGGGACAATTATTATCTCTGTTTTAAAAATTAGGAAACGAGGCCAAGTCTTTTGAAGTTTACCGTAAGGAGGGTCAGTGACAAGGAAGTCTTGGAGACTCAAAAACAGTGATGGGACGTGACCAGCAATGGTCAAGAGCCAGTGAAGGATCAGCAGATTTTCTGAGACAGACCCACATCCTGCCAGTGTCAGGGCTGATGCTGGGACCCCCAGGAGTCAGGATGTGTGGTCCATGGGTGGCCAGTGGGGCCTTCCCAAGCTGGGCCAGCCCCAGGGGGCTCTTCCTGTCCTGTCTCAAGGCCACCCCCTTCCTGAATCAAGCACAAGCTTGACCTACCTATGGGGTGACCTGCCCTGGGGAACAGTGTGTGATCGTAAATATTTACTGGGTGACTGTTTAATGTCAGCTCCCCACTACACTTCACAAGGACAAATTTTTGTCTAGTTTGTTCACCACTCACGTCTGTGGCCCAGCCTAGGGCCTGGCACATGGAAAACGTGCAATAAAACTTTGATGAATGAATGAATGACTCTCTGCCCAGTGGTTTGGCCACCAGGACACCTGCCAGTTTTGTGGAGATGGTCCCAGCTTCTAAAGTAATATCTTCACACATCCCATGCCTCCTTCACAAAAGAAAGGGATGTGTTTATATGCGTAAGAGCAGCAGATGGTCCAGTGGGCTCAGTCTCACACAGGAACCAACCTGCTGTGGGTCGGTCCAAGGGGTGGACATTATTGATCAGAAATAAGAGCACCACTGCTCATGTGGATGTGGGCTCTCTCATTCATTCACTCAACACACTTTTTTTTTTTTTTTTACCACGTACCAGACACTCTTCTGGACTCTAGAGGTAGAGCAGTAAACAAGAGAGACAAGACACCTGTTGCCCTGTGGAGCGTACATTCTGGGGTGGGTGTGGGTGGGGACAAAACAACAAAGAAAGAAAGAAGTAGATGTAGTATATATTGTCAGGAGCTAATAAGTATTATGAAGAAAAATAAAGAGCGTTAAGGGAAAGAGAGCGAGAGACAGGGTGGAGATGGGGTTTGGGTGCCGTTTTATATGGCATGGTCAGGAAGGGCTCCTCTGAGGAGGTGACATTGGCACCTCGATGAAGGGAAGGGGCCGGTTGTGGAATGATTTGTGGGAAGAGTGTTCTAGGTAGAGGGAAAAGCAAGTGCAAAGGCCCTGAGGTAGGAACTATATTGGTGACTGGAAGGTTGGTGGGAGATAAAGGCCTGACAGACGTGGCTGGGGGATGCGGAAATGTAAAGAGATCCTTCCTTGGTTTTGTTGTAAAGGGACACAGAAAACAAGGTGGGGGGTTGGGGAGGCATTTGGTTAGCTAGCCATTGATTTCTTTGAGATGAGAACCATTACAGCCTATTGATATTGATGGGAATATCAATATCAATATTGATATTGGTGGAGAGGGAGACACTGGTGAGACAGGAGAGGGAAGGGGAGAATTTTCACGATTAAAGTCCTTGAGAAATTGAGAGAGGACAGGATTCAGTGCTTAAACGCAGGGGTTGACCAGGTTGGGAGGAAAGTAGCTGCCTGTTGCTAGAAGCATGCGAGCTGTACTAGGAGACCTCGAGTTAGTGAGAGGGCTTATCTGTCTATATCCCCAGCACCTAGCACCGTGTGTGGCGCAAGCTGGGTGTTCCATGCTTGTTTGGTGCATAAATAAATGAACAGTGCTATAAGGGGAAGTCAAGCATGGCATGCGAGGCTGGGCCGGATGACCTTCTAACCAGAAAGGCCCACAGAACACCAGTCATACCTGGAAACTGTGGAGCACAGCGACATTGATCTCAACGACAGCCTGGTCTTTCCAGAGTGAGGCCAACTTGTGTGTCTCCAGGCCCATCCTTCTGCCCACTTCCTGAGGAGGCAGAGAAATGTTGGTGCATCAGTCCTTGGGACCAAAGCACAGGCCCACACCTCCCGCTGGCCCACCTGGACCGTCCTCCTTACCTCCAGGATGTTGTAGCGCTGGACGTCACAAAAGTCCCGGACCCCAATCTCTGTGCCCATGTACCAGCCGTTGAAGGGGCACCCTGGGAACTCCAGGCCACCCACCTCGAGCAGCATGTTGGACACGGCAGGCAGGGCGTACCACTTCAGCCCCAGCTCCCGGAACCACTCGTATCTAGCAGGGACACACTCGTATCTAGCAGGGTATTGGGGCCTTCGCTTCTGCCCACTCTCACCCCCCCACCCCCAAAATAAAAGCTTCAGAAAGAGTCAACCAAGAAAGCTCTTTTCCAAGGGTTGACCTCTAAGTTCATCCCCCCTGGAAGGATGAATGGGTGCACGAGGTGTTCTTCACTGATTATGCATTCATTCACTCATTCATTAATTCACCCAGTCGTATAGTAAGCATCAAGTATGTGACAGGCCCTGTGCCAAGTGCTGAGAACCCAACAATACATAGTGGTTAAGGACTCCAGTGTCAGAAAGCCTGGTTTCAAGTCCTGACTTACTGCTGACCAGCTGTGTGAACTTGGGATGTTCTGAGCCTCACTATCCTCACCAACGAAATAGAGATAATAGCAACAAACTCGTGAGATTACTGTGAAGATAGTAGTATCATTCACTTATGTATTCATTTATTCCAGAAATATTTATAATAGAGTACCTACTATGTGCTAGGCACCCTGCTAGGTGTTGAGGATATATTGCTGAATAAGAAAGGCAAAACCCTGCCCTGGCCGGTGTGCTCGATAGTTAGAGAGTCACCCCATGCACCAAAGGGTCATGGACTTGGTTCCCAATCAAGGGCACATACCCAGTCAGGGCACATGCGGGAGACAACCGATCTATGTGTCTCTTTAACATCTATATTTCTCTCTCTCTCTCTCTCTCTCTCTCTCTCTCTCTCGTCCCCCCTAAAAAAAAAAATCAATGGAAAAATATCCTTAGGTGAGGATTAACAACAATAACAAAAAGGCAAGATCCCTATTCTCAAGAAGTTTAGTCTATAGACTCCAGTCTAGACTATAAACAGGTAAACAAACAAATAAATAGGAAAATAAAAACCAGGTGATATGTTAAACAGAGGGTGAGAGTGCTACTCTAGATCAGCAGGGGCTTCTGGGAGGGGGTAATATTCAGGAATACCGCACTGACAAGAAGAAATGAACTCTGAGGAAAGGGCGTGGGGGAACAGCAAGTGCAAAGGCCCTGAGGCAGACTGAATTCAGGATATTCAAGGCTCACACACAGAAAGAGAGCCCAACCCAATGATCGCGACATAGTGAGTCTCAACATAGGCAGGTATTTTTGTGATTGTGAGAGCTGTCTGGAGCAAGGGCTGAACCAGATGAGCTCTTGAAGTCACTGTAACATGTGCTTTCATCATAGCCAAGCAAGGCACAGCTAAGAGAATTGGCAGGAAGGCAAAGGAGGCCTGGAATGCTCAGTGTGAGACTCTCAGAGCCCTCCAAGGGTTCCTCTCCCAAGGTCACTGCTTCCCAAGCTCCTAGGGCCCCATCTGTCCAAGGCTGAGCTTCCCCCTCCTCATCAACATACCCTCATAAGTCTGAAGCCCCAGACACAAGTGCAGAGTTTCTGAATAAGGGTGACCAAGGGGTCCTTGAAAGCAAGCCCTTTCGGGCACCTGCTGCTGACCGGGCTTTGGAGGAGATGCAAAGAGGGGACTGAGGCGTGAGGTCTCACTCAGGAAAGGAGGGGGACATGCCTGTTAACTCCCGCCCAGCACCCTCAGCCTGCTTACTTGGGATGTTCCATAGGCACCTCGAGCACAAGGTCAGGTGGGATTTCGAAGAGCTCAGGGTCGCGGCCGCCGGCCTGCAGGACCAGAGGCACCACGTCGAAGCGGCCGTACTTGGGTTTCCAGCCCAGATCGATGCACAGCTGGGGACAAGACAGGCCAGTGAGTCTGCAGACCCGGGCACCTTGCCCCCTCTAGGCTCTACTGTCCCCCTCCAAGGCTGGATCTGGTACCTGGGTGAACTCCACACAGGCAGGGTCCCCTCTGATGGTGCCATCAGGCATCTGGTAGCCGGCGTAGCGGATGAGCTGGGAGTTCCAGACCCGGAAGTCGTGCTTCCCATCGCTCCGCTGGGGGAACACAGTGATGGCCGACCTTCCCCAAGACAAGGACAGTGCTGTTTACCACCTGGCTCTGGTGGGGGCTCCCAGCCATCCCCCTCTGGTCCCCTGCCCCTTCCTGTCTTCCCTCCACTCCCCAGCCCTCTGCACCTGAGCTTACTGAACCCAACTCCTGCAGCTCCCCAACATGCCCAGCTCCCCCTGGCCTCTGTGTAACCTGCCCCACTTCTTGAAATACTGTCTTCTTCCCTGTTCCATCTTAAACACGCCCCCCATCCCCTCCAAATGGTTCCAAGTCTGAAGGAAACCAAGGATACAGGCTATTGGGGGGGTGGGGCGCTAAGCTCACGGAGGCTCTGCTCATTACTAGAGCTCCCTAAAGAAGCCGGAGTCTCCGCTCTCTTTCTCCCTTGTTTTTCCTGGAGCCAGAGACGCCACCCTAAACCCATTTGTATCATCTGGCATCGTCTAGAGGTGGGTAGACCCCAGCCATCGCCTCGGGAAAGGGGCTCCCACCTGATGCTGCCGTTGTTGGTGGCATAACGCAGGTGTCTGCAGATGTGCTCGAACATTTCCTGGGCAGTGGAACAGCTCCGGGCGTCGAAGACCTGCACACAGCCCCCCAGACCACGCCCACCAAGATCCGTGAGAACTCAGGTCTCAGGGATGATCAGAAGCTAAATCATGAGGATCCAAGGGTGTGCCCCAGACCCCTGGGGCCAAACACCAAGCAGAGAAGTGCATCGACACCTCCCACCTCAGGGCTGCCCCGTCCAGCCTTTCTCCTGCTCTCCTAGGGGAGCCCACGCACCCCCCACTTGGAAGATCCTCTCAAAACCCAAATCCCAAGAAAACTCGATGGCAAGCACCATGAATCAGGATTCCCACAGCCCAGCCTCGTTTCTTTACAAGCTGAGCACATGTGACTCCAGGCCTCCAGCACATTTTGTTACAGGCGGAGTTGCTTTCCCTGGCATCGCGCATCGATTTATTTCTCTGTCCAAGGGCTTACGACATTCTCCAGCAATACAAGATCCCCTCAACGTAAAGATGTCCTAGGAGGCTAAGATAAAGAAGATGTTTTCTAGGGGCCAAGGATCTAAACTGTCCAGGCAGGCGACCGCTCTTGCGGCACCAGGGCTTCCACAATAATAACAACAAGGTCATTTGGTTTGATGTTGGCCACTCGTCTCCCAACTTTAACATCAGACAGAGAAGATCAGCTGGAAATCCTGGGGCTGAAATCGGACTCTAGACTCCCCACAGGGACCCATCTCAGGTTCAGGGGTGTGCAGAGAGAAGCTGAGGCCCTGGGTTCAGTCCGGGAGCCCTGGGCACAGCTCTGCTTGGCTGTTCGGGGCGGGGGGGGGGGGGGGGGGGCCTCTGCCCAGGGCTCGTCTGTCCACCGCTTCCTCTCCCGCTAGGCTCTAAGGAAGTGCACCTGTAAGTTGGACCACTGGATCCTCCCGATGCAGCGTGGGGCGTTGCGCCAGGCCTGCTTGGTGGCGTAGATGAGCTCATCTCCCGTCAGCTGGTAGGTTCCTGTTGTTTCTATCTCCTTTGTTACAGCTTCCACCCTGGCCAGATGTTCCTCTATTTTTGCCCTGGGGGACAGGAAGACATCAGGAAGATCAACAAGGAGATAGCCTTACACGGGCATTAATCCAATCCACAGAAGCAGGAACTGAATCAGGACACCAGGAGGTCAAGATGTCTCCTGGAGACCGAGGCCTCCAGGTCAGCTTCGTGGGTGAGTGACCTGGGCCCTGAGCTTAGAAGGGCCCCGTGCTTGGTTTCATGCTCTGCTGTCACTGTGTTCAAATTCGGAATCACTTTTGAACAGGGAGCCCGTGTTCTCAGTTTTACACTGGGCCCTGCAAGCTCTGTAGCTGCTCCCGATCCCATCAGCACCCTTGTGGTTTCTAGGCACTTTTTCTCTAATCATGTACATCTCCGCTTGGTGAGCACGAGCAAGGAGTGCGTGCAGTCCCCCTCAGACACACGTGAGACCCAGAGGAGCATCCATCATGCCACAGTCCCGTCCTGCCGCTTGGCTGGGAAGCAGCCGACCACCTTCCCATGGTGAAGAGATGAGCCAATCAATCCCTCCCCAACATCTCCTGTGCACTGAGTACCTGCTAGGAGCCAGGTACTGGTGAAGTCACTCACAGTCAGTGTCTCATTGGGCCTGTGAGAGAGGCATTTTTGTGTCCATGTTATAGTCAAATGTATCAAGGTTCTAGGAGGTTAAGTACCCCCATAGAACGGAAGTGTAATAAAGAGCAAAGTCAGGACTCAGATTCAGGTTTCCCTGATGCCACGCCCCGGCTCTTCACCTTCCACCTCCTACCCTAGGGGGAGTGCAAGCCCAGAGATGCTGAGGGCCTTCCCACGCTCTCCTGCTCAGACTCTGACAGGGGCTGGCTCTCAGGACTCTGCCTGCAGGGCCCCAGGGCCTGCTCAGGGAGGAGCCCTCCACAGCAGGGTCCAACATCCCAGGCACTCCATAGCCCAGGGTTTCTCAACCTCTGCCCCTCTCAGCCAGCAATCCCAGGTGAGGGTTCTGCACTGGCTTCTCCCCTCCACTCCCCTCCCTTCCCAGGCTTCAAAAATACCCCACAGGGAGGCATTCAGGCAGAAAGGCTTTGAAACACACACACACAAACACACACACACACACACACACACACACACACACACACACACACGGCACACCACAACCTTGGGATTTCCAATCGGCACCAAAAATGTTTGAAATGGCAACAAACAAAACTATTTAAGGAATGAACTCCTGATTAAGGAGAGTGGACAACTCAGAACAAAATGGCCTTTCTGTGGATGAAGATTGTCCCGAGCACTCTTCCTTGATTAAAGAAAAAGCTCAAAGACAAAACACTTGACACCCTTTATCTTCAAGGATACGCCTCTGCTGGGTGAAGGCTGAGGAAGCCCTTTCTCCTTAAACAAAGCTCCTAGCAACACTGGCTGCGCTGCACCCAAGCATGGAAACAGCAGCCATGACCAGGACACAGATGCCTCGTGCATACTTGTTACCATGTGACCATATAAGAAAGAATTCTTTTTTACATTTTTACCCCATTCCTTTACAGTTTTACATTTTGCCACTACTTTCATACAGTCACATGTTGGAGGCCCTGAAAAATGCTATGATGCCTATTAGTTCTGGGGGGGCTGGGGGAGGGAGAAAAGAAACGAAAAAGAAAGTGGCTCTTGGCATTTGTGAACTGGATTTGAACAGAATATTGAGCAAGTTATGATTTCTATCTATACATTCCTTCCTTCATGAAAGACTGAACCAGCCCAGCTGCCTGTGGCTGCTCGTGTAATTGTGGAGATGGAATGCCACTTGTCCTCCACAGCTCCCAGGACCTCATGGGGGTCCCAAGTATAGACTTGTGACTGTGAGAAATGGCTCTTCCCTCAGTGAGAGGCAGAGCAGCCCTGGGGCCTCCCCCAGCTAACACCTGCCCAGCTGCCTTCCAGGCACCAGCAGGACCTCCCAGGACCGGCATGGAACATTGGGGTTAAAGCAGGGGTTCTAGCACAAGCTGCTAGGGTTCAAACCCTAGCTCTGGGACTTCAGAATGTGTGACTTTGAGTCGGTTCATCTCCTCCACAGCCTCAGTTTCCATGTCTGAAACATGCAGAGGATAATAATGGTGCCAATCTCATCGAGGCGTGGTGAGCATTGCTCACAAGGCACTTACGCAGGGCCCAAAACATACTTAGCGCTCAGAAAGTGTTAGCATCCATATAGTGGCCCAAGGAAGCCCATGGGGAAAATTTCCGCCCCCTGAAAGGCTCATTAGTCAATAACCTCACTGACAGCCCAAGGAGCCTGAGCCTCCCAGTCACCCTGCACCCTGCAGAGGTTCCAGTTTCACAACACACAGCCCACACTCCCCTGCATGAATAAGGCTCTCAGTCCACTGTGTGTTAGCATCGCCCGGAGAGCTTTGAAAGAACCTGGATGTCTTCTGCCTCCCCACTTCCTGGGGCCCTGACACTCGTGGCCCAAGGGACCCCGACATCAGCATTTTGCAACGTCCTCAGGCGACTCTACTGCGCAGCCAGGGTTGAGGATCACTGGCCCTGCGAGGTCACATTTCTGAGGCACTGAAAATGCTATGATGCCTATTAATTCTGAAAAAAAAGTAAGTGGTCCCCGCGGCTCAGACATCGCCTGGCCATAGGAGAGGGTATGTGGTCTCACCAGAACCACTCTTTTTGCCATGGGGGTCCCAGGTGCATTTATGTGGCTCACTTCATGCAGCAAAGTGCCACATGGGACTGCACTATGAAAGCCATACTCCTTTCCCAGACCATAAACCAGCCAATCCATGCTCTTGGCCATTCTGTCTCACAATCCTTTGTGCATTTCTTATTTTTCAGTTTTAAAGGGGCCTACGTGAAAAGTCATATATTTTATGAAACCCAGGAGTGTAGAACCCCACAAAGTTCAGTGCAAAGAGCATGGCCAGCCTTCTCCAAGTCGGGTGGCCTGAATTCTAGCTACTGGGTGACCTCAGGTGTGTCACTATGCTTCCTTGTTCATACCTGTAGAAGGACTTGGCTAGGTGGTCTCCAAGGTCCAATCTATTGCAAACATTTAATAATGAAAATGTGCATATCAAGTCACAATCAAGGTGACTTTGAGCCAGGACATGGTTTGAAATCCTCACAAAAATCTTATGAGCAAGATTCTATCACCACCCCCGTCTGTTACAGATGAGGAAGTTGAGGCACAGAGAAGGTAAACAGATTTCCCAAGGATGCAGGACTAGTTACTGGGGGAGTCAGGATTTGAGCTCAAACAGTTACACTCCTGACCCATACTTTTAATCACTATTGCTCTGCCTCTTTGTCTTACGATGATGAAACCCACTCTGGATCTTTTTCCCTTGGGAGACAGTGCTTTAGCCCTGGATCCACTGCGAATCTGGGAAGGAAAAGGGCCTGGAGTCAGAGGGAAATAAATGGCTGGGGACAGGAGAGCTGCCAGGAAGGGAGAGTCAGCGGGTCTTACTCTTTGAAGGAGCTGTAATACTGGTTGACAAATTCGATAGCTTGAGGTAGAAGCTCGTCTGGGGAGGTAGGCTTGTCCCTGGGTCCTCTGGTCAAACTTTTGGAGTTCATGATGGATCCCAAGCAACACTTGGACTTGCAAGCCAAATCCTGCAAAGAGAGAGGTGGGTGGTGAGGTGGGCAGTTTTGATGGCCATCCTCTCCAGGGCTAGCTCTCTGGGCCATGTCCTTCCACTCTGGCTGCTCCAGGACCCCACCATCCCTCTCCACCCCTTTGGCACCTCCTCCTTGGTGTCCACCAGGCTTTCTCCCCACCTAGATTTCTTTTCGTCTACTGGCTGGACCCCACTGGGTGTGACCTGAGGTTGTTCCCCCTCACCCAGGTTCAGCTTCTTGGTCCTATTCCCAGCCAGCCCCAGATCCTGAACAAAGTCAACAGCTCTATCCCTGAGGACATCTCAACTACCTTCTCAGTTAAAGAGGCTGATGTGGCTCCTGGGAACACACTATTGGTGTCCAGCCAAAATGAACTGAAATGAGATGGTGCGAATCCCAAAGTCAGAGGGTGGCATAGAAAAAGTACTGGAAGGAAGTACACCCAAATGTTAACTGTGATAATTTCTGGAAAGTGTGGGAAATCATTCTGCTTTCACAGTCTTGAAATTTTCAATTCTTTCCCACTTAGATGCATTAGATAGAATGCATTCTAAATTGAGAATGCCAAATGTAGAATATCAAAGGTCCTTAAAGGACACTTAGTACAGCTACTCATTAGGTGCTTGAACTCCTCTCTAATATCCCTAAACTATAGGCCCAATTCACATATATGTGCACCAGTGGGGGTCCCTCAACCTGGCCTGGCCTGTGCCCTCTCACAATCTGGGACCCCTTGGGGGATGTCAGAAAGCTGGTTTCGGCCCAATCCCCGCAGGCCAGGCCAAGGGACCCCACCAGTACACAAATCCGTGCACCAGTCCTCTAGTATGCATATAAGATCTTTGGTTAATCTCTTCCTGCCCTCCCCCCTTCCCTCTGAGATTCATCAGTCTGTTTCATGTTTCCATACCTGTGCACTGAACGTCTGCCCCCTGGTGGTCAGTGCACATCATAGCTACCGGTCTAATGGTCGCTTAGGCTTATATAGATATAGATATAGATATAGATATAGATATAGATATAGATAGATAGATAGATAGATAGATAGATAGATAGATAGATAGATAGCTCTTGAATCCTTCTAGTGACAGGAAACTCACTACCTCTTGATGTAGTTCAGTTAAGTTTGAGCAGGTCTGTTACAAAGTTCTCCCTGATACTATGCTAAAATCTATGTCTCTCTGGAAAAGAATTAATTTCATCCTGTTAATATCACCTCTGGATTATCCATTATCCATGAGGGGGGTTCACAGGGAGTTGGCCCCATTTACTTCCTACTGTTATTTATGAGGAACACAGGTCTCTGTTCCCGGTACCCTTTACCCAAGTGGAAGACTGCTTGCTTTGCCCAGGGGGACATCTGTCTGATCCTCTAAGGGCCCTGATGGCTTCACCGACTTGGGACAAAGGTGGTTCCCCCTGAAGCCCCAGACTTCTCACCGCTTTGGCCTTGTGGTGAAGTGTGTCTTGGAGAGTCATCCCACTGCCCCAGTTTTTGACCCTCACATGTCGCGGGCAGGCCGATGGGGGCGCATCCAGCTTAACCAGAGATTCTGGAGACTTCTAAAAGGGAGAAAAAAAAATAGGGATTTCCACATGCCTCTAACTCCAGGATCCCATGGGTCTCTCCCTGGCCCCTGGGCCCTACCTTGGCTTTGGGTGGGGTGGGGAGCTAGAGTGGGTACATAGGCCAGGGTGTCAATCCATCTCCCTCCTCCCTTTCTGGCAGCCCGGCCACCTGGACCAGTGCCTGCTCAGAGTTCCAGGTGCCTGGGCCACTGGCCAGGCTTCTCTCCTCACCCAAGACCCTGCCAAACGCTCCCTCAAAAGAATTGCAACAGTGGGGAATAAGGTTAGCTGCAAAGGAGACTACTGTCACAGTCAATACCACTGAGAACAGAAACCAGGATGAGGAATTACCTACCATGCCTTCCACAGAGGCATTTAAGAAAATGAAAACCATCTTCTCTCCCAGCTCCCCCCCCCCGCCCCCAGTTCTCTGCCCATCTCCCTGGAACGCTGAGGTCCAAAGCACTTAGGGAAGAGAGAGCCGGTGGGACAGAGGCTGGGGTTGGGACCAAAAGCCTCAGCTGTCGAGTCTGGGGCAATTTTGGAGTGCCACTTCTGACTCCATGAATGGTCTCCTCTCACCCATGCCAAGTCCTCCAGGTGCCAGTGCATCTTGGGGGCCACCACTCCAGATCACCACGGATCACCGTGCTCTCCCAAAGTCCTTCCTCATCCCCACCTGTGTCCCCTGGGTCTCCACTTACTGCTCAGACCCCAGCTTCCACCAGGCTGCTCAGCCTGCATCTGCCTGGGCGAGGGAGGAAGGGGCTTCCCACACCCTTGTGACTCACTGACCTTTGCCATCCCCGTGAAGGGCTGGGGGGCCTCATTCCGGTGCTTGCTGAGGCTGTGACACTTGGGGTCATCCTGTGTCACTGGACTGTGAAAGGAAACAACTGTGATGAGATGGAATATCTGAGGGCAGAGAGGGGTCTTAGAGTCCCTTCTGCCAGCCGGTCATTTGATGGGTGAGGGGACTGAGGTCCGGAGCGTGGGAATGAATTGCTCATGGTCTCCAGCCAAGGAGGACGTGTGTATGTGGCAGGGGAAGCAGTCAGTCAGATCCAATCACCCCACCATCACCACCCTCCCTCTTCTTCTTCTCTTGCCTTCCCTCTACAAAGCCAAAACAACATGAAGGGAGCTGAACCAAAGCTGAGGGCCAAAGGACGACCCACAGAAGCTTTAGGAAGATGCCTCCCTCAAAAGCCGAGTACAGCCTGGCCAGCGTGGCTCAGTGGTTGAGCATCAACCTATGAACCAGGAGGCCACAGTCCTATTCCGGGTCAGGGCACATGCCGGGTTGTGGACTCGATCCTCAGCTGGGGTGCACAGGAGGCAGCTGATCAATGACTCTCATCGTTGATGTTTCTATCTCTCTCTCCCTCTCCCTTCCTCTCTGAAATCCATAAAAGTATTTTTTTTTTAGCCACGTACAATCGTGGGTGGGCAGATAACGGCTTCTCCCAGCCCAGCAACACTGCCCACCACCCACTCATTTTGGAGGACTTGAGCATTTTTATTTAAAGCATTCGATTTGTCTCGGTTTATTTATATATTCTACATTTTTATTATGGAAAGTGTTAAACATACACAATAGAGATGATAGAATAACAAACCCCAGGGGCCCTTCACCCAGATTCAACCCCATCAACAATTGTCAGCCCATGGCCAGCCCTGTTGCAGCTCCACTCTTTCAGCCCCCACCATCAGCCTAAAGCAAGTCTGAGATGCCCTGTTGTCCTTCAATATCTCAGTAAGCGTTTCTGGAAGATAAGGACTCTTTAAAATAAAACATATTGGTTACGTTATCTTAAAACAACAGATTTAAAGAACTTAGCCTGGCCCAGCCAGTGTGGCTCATGGTTGAGCATTACCCTACGAACCAGGAAGTCATGGTTCGATTCCCAGTCAGAGCACAGGCCTGGGTTGCAGGCTCAGTTCGCAGTGTGGGGTGTGCAGGAGGCAGCCAATCAATGCTTCTCTCTCATCATTGATGTTTCTATCTCTCTCTCCCTCTCCCTTCCTCTCTAAAATCAATAAAAATAAATTTTTTAAAAAAAGAATTTAGCCCGTCCTTTGGAGAAAGCTCCGGTAGTCTGAAATCACCGAGAAACCATTGGTTCTGGTTTGGGATTTCAGGTTCGCTCTCCTGGCAAATGCTGCAGGGGACAGAAGATGTGCGACTCCCCTGGCTGCATACGCATGAGCACCCCTCCAAGCATCACACCCCACACATGCCTCCTCCTGGGGTGGGTCACACGACAGGGGCACTTCAGTAGGAAAGCTGGTTGTGTTCCATGTTCTTTGCTCTATTTTCCGGTTGTGCACACACATCAAAGGGGAAGGGGGTTGGAGAGTATTACAAGGACCTCTCAATTTCCACTTTATACATATCTGTGATGTTGGAATATGACAAATGGGCATATATTGCTTTTATTATTGACAAAAGTAATATTTAGGTTGTGCCCAGTTTCTTCACTAGTATAAACAATGCCTCAAACTGTGAACATGGTCTAATTGTGTGTATGTGTGTGTGTGTGTACTAGTAAAAGCATAGAAAAACACCAGTCAATGTTAACAGTGACTAGCATTAAGTGATGAGAGCATGGACATTTAAAATTTTTCTTTAGACTTCTCTGCATTTTCCAACTTTTTACAGTGATCACAAATTCCTTTCATAAATAGAGAAAAATTTTAAATTTGAAAATGAATAAACAAAGCGATGCACAATCACCTTTCTCCCCAGGTTAGCAGATTTCCTTAGGCTAGCTGTTGGGAGATGGGTGACTAGAAGCCAGATGAGTATATGAAGGTTCTGGATACTGACTGACAAACTATTTCACTGTCCACTCGGACACTCGGTGCAAGTTGGGTAACCACAGCTGTGCTTGGTCCTGCTTGCTCCTTCGTGGGAACAGGGGACCCTTAAGGACTTGCCCTCTGCCAGCATGATGCTTGCTCAGACCCAGAACCAGAGCTGCAGTCTGGTTTGGGGGGAGAAGGGGCTGACCTGGACCTGACTTTCCTGCAGTTCCCACTCCTCCCTACCCAACCACCGAGGGAGGGGGTCAGGGAGGAGCTCTGGAAAATGGACCTTATTGGTAAAACAAGAACCTTCTTGCTCTCTTAAATCTGTCCTAAAGGGTGCAGCAGCCCCGGTGCTGAAAGATCTAGCAAGCTCCCAAGTGCTGAAACACCCACAATTCCCACTCCAGCCCTCCTCGACGGGGATCGCGAGCGCGCGCGGGGCTTCCCTGGGTTTTGTGGCTACTGCATTGCAACCTCTTAGGCGTCCCAACCGAGGAGGGCGCGTTAGGCGAATCCTCATCGGAATCCTACAGGAACGAGTATTCCAACCCTCCTATTTTCACGGGAAACCGACGCTCAGAGAGGGTCAGTGCCACGTCGGGTTGGAGCCCGGTGCCCGCGCGGAGCCGCCCGCCTCCCTCCCAGGGCGGACCCGGCCGGTGGCAGTACCTGGCTCGGTGGGAGCCGCAGGCCGGCTGCGGCCGCAGGATCTTGCGGAGAAGCCCGCAGAGCCGGGGCCGGGCCGCCTCGCACGCCGCACCCAGGCCCTCGCGCATGGTACCCGATGGGGCGCAATTCGAAGGGTTCCCCTCTCCGCTCCACGCCAGCCGCTTTATAGCCGCCCGCCCCGCAGACCCGCCCCGGGGAGGAGCAAACAGGAAAATCGGCCTGGACTGGGCACAGGCTCCAACCCATGCGTCACCTCCTACCTCGCGGGACCCGCAGGGAAGTCTGCCTTTTGGATGCCACTAGACTTTCTCTGGGCTAAGCCCCCTGGGCAAGGACCGCGGAGCTTGCACTGCAGTGCTTTACAGTTTACAAAGCAAACCTTTTCCTGTTATTTCATCTACTCCTTACTGAATCCATTCAAGAAGGTAACTCTACATTGCCATCCCCGCTTTATTGGAGAGGGGCGGGACAGAGAGGTGAACGATCTTGCCCCAGGCCACACAGCAGCCCAGGGCCAGCGCCCAAGCTCTCTCCCCTCGCAGGGCTGCCCTGGGAAGTGCTATTTCTCTTCTGCTCGTCCATTGTGATTCCAGGGAGGAAGCCAAAGAAAGAGCAGGACTGGGGATCGTTTTTAGTGGGAGACATGGGGGGCGGGCAGTTGCACCAGGAGCCCCTTCAGGTCCTTTCCCAGCTCCTGGTCCTTGCAATCTGGAAGGCACAGGGCCTCTTGACTCTGCTCCGCAGGAAGCAGGATAACTCCTAGGGTCCAGAAAGACGGAGCAGCAGCCCCCGACCTTAGAGTACACAGAGCCCTCCTGGACATATTCCAGTACATTTAACCCCGACCCAGAATACAGCAGAATGAAAGAAGGTACGCATTTACTCTGAGCCAACTGCAAACCAGCTCAGCTGTGTTCCAAGTCACATACAATAGGTTCTGGGTCTTATTTTTTATACCTGAATGGATTTGGAAATGACTTTTAAAAATCAAAATATATTAACTGGTTCCCATTGCTTTCAGTATAAAATCCCCTTTGCAATGCTGCTTCCTCTTCCAGTAATATCCTCCCCCACCCCTTGCCCCCACCTCCCTGCAACTGTAGGTTGCAGTCCAGCTGGGCCTACCTCCATAGAGCTCCTAGAGCCTCGGCATTCTCCTGTCACCTCCTACCTCTGTCCCACCCCAGCCCAATTTATGGAGCTGGTTAAGCCCCCAGTCTGCATGCACTCCTCCGCAAACCAGTGAAGAAGGCACCATTTCCCCCACCCCTCCCTGACAGCAGGAACTGGGTCTCTTCTCTCTCCCTTTCCCAGCCCAGCACATGGTAGGCCCTCAAGGAGAACCCATATACTGTAGAGCTTATGAGATTGAATTTGGTTCAAACCTCAGTTCCACCACTTTCCAGATATTGACCTTGAGTAAATAATTCAACCTTGTAAAAAAAAAGGATAATAAGATGTTGGCCAGGATGCTGCCCCAGTTCTAACCATTCTCAAGTCAAGGATTCCACATCCCCTTCCCATATACTTCCCCTAGAGATTCCCATCTCCTTTCGGGCCAGGACTATGCCATGCCCCTCCTTTATCACACAGCATCAGGCACAAGGAGACACACAATAAACAGTGGTTGCATCAAATTCCAACAGGTACATCCAAGAAGCAACTAGATCAGACCTGACATCCAAGATATGACTTCCAGTGAGAAGCCAGGGTGAGGAATTCTGAGTTGGTGGCAAAGGGTGGGGGGATGAAAGCAGAGAGGAGATGAGCAGAAGGTGGAGGTGGCAGGGGAAAGCTTACCTGTAGGGAGCACAGATGGTTTCTCCTATATTGTTGTTGATATCTGGTTCCTTCGTCAAGAGTGACTTAGCATTGAACAGAAACTTCCAGAGATGAGCCATCTCTGTGGTCTTGCAAAGCAGGTCACTTCTCTGGATTTGAACTCAGAGGTTCTTCACTGTGGGGCTGAGGAGAGGGAAGGAGATGGTGACAGAAGGTTGATGAAGAGTTTACAGAACTGGGCCTTCTCAATAGGGTTGGTTTACTAAAGAATCACACAAAAGCTAACATAGGTCTTGAACAGCCATTTCAGCAATGCTGGCTGTGGGGATCCTGCGGATATAGACTTTAATTTTACAAAGCTACATAACAATCTAAAGGAAAAATGCTGGGCTGTAGCTCAAAGGTCAGGGTATAGTCCCTAGAGGTCCCTTTACAGGACCTGCTAGCCCACCTGACTTGAGCAAAAGTTATCGCTGATTGGCCCTGAAATCTGGGCGCCTTTGCCTGAGGCTGCAAGATCTTCTCCAGCAGCTCTAATTAGCAACTGTCAACTGTCGGTTTTACATGGGTTACTGGGGAAGGCACTCAAGCTGTAGCTGCCTTTCTTTTAAGATGTTGCAGTTGTTGTCGATGCTACCTTTTTAAAAAATCATTTGGGAGGGAAATAATTATTTGTGAAAAATGCACTCAACTGTTAATATTTGAGATCAATCATATTCTTTTAAAAAGACTAAAAGGAGACCTAAGTACCTGGCCGGTGTGGCTCAGTGGTTGAGTGTTGACCTATGAACCAGGAGGTCACGGTTCGATTCCCAGTCAGGGCACATGCCAGGGTTGCGGGTTCCATCCCCAGTAGGGGCCATGCAGGAGGCAGCTGATCAATGATTCTCATCATTGATGTTTCTCTCTCTCTCTCTGAAATCAATAAAAGTATATTTAAAAAATAAATAAGTAAATAAATAAATAAATAAAAGGAAACCTAAGTGGAGGCCCAGGTCTGGTCTGGGCTGTAGCCAGCATACCTCCTCACTGGAAAAACCCCGTACAGTGGGAGGCAATGTGGTCCAGGTAAGCATTCCAGAGCCCCTACTGGTTACATGACCTGGACCAAGTTATTTAACGCAGACTTATTTCTTCATCCATAAAATGGGCTTCATAAATATCATCTGAAAAGAATTGATTCAGAAGGGGAGAGGTGCATGTTATAAGAATTGCATAAGATAATCTATGTGGTTGGTTGTTTTTTTTAAATCTTAGATTACTTTCCACTCTCCAGCCTGAAATTTTCAAAAAGTGTTTTTCTCGAAATGTAGCAACCTCAGCAAATTTTTGCAGGAAAAAGAAAAATCTGAATAAGATGCCCTGTTCCAATGGCCAGGCCTCTTGCTGACATTTCTCAGGCTTTCCACCAGTTTATCTTTGCAGGCAGAAAATTCCCAAAGTTTTCTGAGCCTTCCCAAACAGGAAGAAGCAAACCCTCTCCAAACAGCAGCTTCCCCAGAAATGAAGACAACTCACCTCTCGGCTGTGCTGCCTCGACAGACCAGCAAACTGGGGAGGAGACCTGAGCCTTGAGACCTTCGGCACTGTCTATAACTGCCCTCACCAAGGCTGGCTGGGAGATTTTAAACCAGTGATGCTGAGTTTCCTAGGGCCAGAGAGCCTTAGTCTTCAACTCGTTGCAGAGTTATGATCACACTGGAAAGCGAAGAGGTATTTATAGCCCCCTGCGCTGCTCAGGGAGCCGTTTTTGCATAAAGGTCCCTTTTTTTTGTTTCCAAAGGGAGTTTCCCGGGCTGGGTGTGCAGTTAGCTCATTTATGATGAGGACTCCTGGCCCATGGGTGGCTTGACTCTGCTGTGACATCACCCCGTGTGGTGGATGCTCAGTAAATCCACCTCTTCCTGGTCCCAGGTCCAAGGCAGTTAAGTAGCTCTTCAGTAGATAGCAAGGATGATTAAGGCGTCATCCTGGAACCAGGTTTTATTTAGCTAAGCCCACAGTGCTTCACTTTCAACATCTGGGGATTTTTTTTTTTTTTAAATCTCAGCAGGTGGCTCTCTGGTTAATTCCTGTCCAGCCTTTCAGTTTTCCAGTTTGCAGCAGGAGTCCAGGAAGCTGGGGAGCAGTGACAGTATGGAACACACTGGAAAATGCCCGATTACAGCAGGCCAGTGATGCTGGGTGGTGCCAGTGTTCCAAACAGGTCCTGGAAATATTCAGCTTGAGGTTGTGGGAAGGGAAGAGGAGCCATTGGCACAGAGAGACCTCTCCGATGGTGGTGTCACTAACGTCTCACCCTGCAGCTCTACATAAGCTATGGTAGAATTATTTTCTACAGAGAAAAAATTCCTTCGTGATCATAGAAATTATCATATAACTTCTAATATGGAAACAATTTTTTAATTTATTTTTTTAAATTATAAGGTTTTTATAATTTCATTTATTATAGTACTTCAAAGAAAATATCCCTATGCGGTATGAATTGTCCCATTAGAAAAGTAAAATAACCCTAGCTGGTTTGGCTCAGTGCAGAGGATCGGCCTGCAAACTGAATGGTCCCAGGTTCGATTCCCGTCAAGGGCATATGCCCGAATTGCAGGCTCAATCCCCAGTAGGGGGCATGCAGAAGGCAGTCCATCAGTGAGTCTCATCATTGAGGTTTCTATCTCTCGCTCCCTCTCCCTTCCTCTCTGAAATCAATACAAATATATTTCAAGAAAAGTAAAATAACAACATTAGGGGAGAGTACAAAAATGGAAGGAAAAAACACACACACCCTGGATCTCACCATCCTAATGCATCTCGGCCATCATCCATTCATTTCCTTCCCATCTTTCCCAAATTAAATGCAGCATTATGATGAATTGAATTTGTCGAAGATGAAGTTACAAGAAAAAGACATGAATAGTATCTTTGTTAATTGAATGAATGAATGAATGAAAATAGTAGTCAACTGCAATGAGTTTCAACATACCAAAGCGATCCTCTTTGAGACTTCAGCCAGTTTGTTCAAGGAAACCAGTACTGCTTGAGGAAAGATCAAGTCCCTGGGCCTAAGGAGTGCAAAGCCTAAAGAAAGCAATGAACAATTACTGTACATGGAGTGATGGAGGGTTGGAACGGCACCACAGTAGCTGAATCTGCATTGCTCAGGGAAGGTTCACAAGGTAGAGGACTCTAGAGCAGGGTTTTGTGGGATGATTAAGAGTTCGTTTCACTCTAACTCCTGTACCTGCTTTCACATATTTTGGCTATACCTGCAGCAAATACATGTATTAACTCCTTCAACAACCCTACGAGGTGGGTACTATTACTTGTCTTTCATGGAATCCTCTAGAATCCCATCTACTTGGCATCAGAGCAGCTGGTTGGTTTTGCTTCAGAAAGTGCAGTTATTCAGTTATTAGATTTGTTAAATATGTGATTGCATGGGCAGTGAAATCCTAGGACGTGCATGCACTGCCCTTCACTTGAGGCTGGTACATGGCTCACTCTCTTGGATGCTCCCACCCTGGATGGAGAGGACTGCTCCCAGATGCAGTCCCTGGGGCATCTTTATGTCCTCATTATCTTGGCGGCTTACCTCCCCGAAGTGTGTGATGCTTATAACCACCCAACTACCTGTGTGTCCATTGCCTTCTTTGCTTCCTCATACCCTGAACAGGTGTGGAAATCCAGGCACCTGGAGACTCAGGTGAGTCTGTGGCACAGAAAGGCAGGAACCCAAATCTCTTGACTGGTTCCCCTCTGAGTCTCTCCTACCCATAGGGATAGGGACTGTGCTGTCCTTACCACCAATATCCCCAACACCTACTGACTGGCACAGAGTGGCCCTCACAAAAGCATTAGCTGAAGGTATGATAATGGGGTGATGAATGAGTGAGGAGTGGTGTTAATCAAAGGGTGTCTGGATTGCCTGTGTTGGTGGCGGTGGGAATGGCGGGGTCAGACCAGACCTGGGTTCAGCAACCTCGGTACTTGGGTTCTGGCTGGGAAAGAATTCAGAGCCAAGACCCAAACTATAAGAGGACATCTATTTAGAAAGTCACAGAGGTAAGAAGAAGTGAGTGGTAGAAGAAATGGGCTCAGGAAACAAGTTAGAGACAAAAGAAAGGCCTTTGGAGCTTAGGAGAGAGGAGGGTAAAGGTAGTTCACCTGGGGCAGGGAAAGGGGGCTGAAAAAGGGAAGGGAGGAAAAAGGCAAGGGCCTGCTTCCAAGAGGGAGTCCTCTGTCCTAAGGGCTTTTAAGGGTGGAGATTTTAGGGAAGGTCCCACGGGATGCTCTCAAGAGAATATTCATCAGTTTTGCAAGTGTGTCCTTTCAGGGTCCCGATCTTCAGTAAATAGTTGGCACCAGAGCAGGGGTCCTTAGTCAATGCAGCTGGTCCTGAGGTCAGCCACAGCATCACTTGTCTGGTTTTGCTACTTTTCTAGGTCTGGAGCTGAAACACAACTGGGGCCTAGATGTTATCCCTATGGAGGAAAGGTCAGGAGTCTAAACCACATTACCAGAGATCTGAAAGGTCTGGGCATCCAAACCGCATGACCAGCAATATACTAGGGGAGAAAAGGGTCACCCTAGGGGTGAGGTCCTAATTTTCCCAGTTTTACCTGTTGCTAGGCACCCGAGGCTTTCCACCCTGGTGACCTTCTGTACCTGGCCCATCATCCTTGCTCTGCTCATGTCTGTCTAACTGCCTCCCACACCTGGTGCAAGGCAAAGGCTTAGTAATCATTTCCCTGTTCCTTTGCATTCTAGGAAAGTTATGAGCCTGAGTTTCAAGGCTATCACATCACCTCAGGCCGTGCTCTAACCCGTCATCCGCCAAACGTGGCATTCTTGGCCCGCGGTAGGGTTTAGGTCAGCAGTTACTGACCAATCGGAGCACCAGGCTTTGAGTACATGGCTGGAATTCACTTGAAAGGTCATGGGTTCTCAGAATAGACTACTGAGTTGCTGTGGGACCTCAAAGAAGCCCCACTTTTTATTTTTTTTAAATATATTTTATTGATTTTTTACAGAGAGGAAGGGAGTGGGAGAGAGAGAAACATCAATCAGCTGCCTCCTGCACACGCCCCACTGGGGATGTGCCGGCAACCAAGGTACATGCCCTTGATCAGAATCGAACCTGGGACCCTTCACTCCCCAGGCCGACGCTCTATCCACTGAGCCAAACCGGTTAGGGTGAACCCCACTTTTTAAATGACAAATGGCGGCCAAGATAAAGTGGGTAATGAGATATAAGAAAACGCTTTGAGCTGTGGTGCAAAAAGGCAGCCAAGCAAGACTTGTTGGTCCCTGCTGTGTCAGAGAAGAATAATTTACCTTTTGATAAAGAACAAGCAGGTAATATGAGCAAGAAGGGTAATGTAAGTGTTACCCTTCTGCAGACGGCAGGGTCCTACCACATTTTCTTTTAAATCCCTACTCTTTCTCTTTTTGTAACACTGCATTCAGTTACTTTTTTAAAAATTGAGATAAAACTCACATAACATAAAATTCACCGATTTAACTATTTTAAAGTGTACACGTCAGCGGTTTTTGATGTGCTCACAATATTGTGTGTAACTATCACCACTATCCCAATACTCTCTTCATGGATGAGCAGCGAGGAGGGAAGTAAAAATAACAAGAAGGATTGTGACACACAGATAGGATAAGAGGGTCACCCTGGACACACAGCAGGCAGTCTCAGAGCCAGGACAAACAGGGAGTCCTGATGCCCAGCCAGAGCTCTAGTCTGTGGGTCCAGGGCTGGCCCCCTCCTGGAGGCTGGCATGGGTTTCCCTCTCTGCATACCCCGTGGCCATCTGAGCTCCACGGCTGCCTCGCCCTTGGCCCAGCTCACCCTATAGGCCGAACTCCTGGGCTCCTTCTGATGATGCGTGCTGCCAGGCACCTGAAGGGCAGAGCAGGAGCCGGTGGGCCACCGGAAGGGTGGGGATGGAGGCTTCTGAGGCCGCTGTGGAGAAAGGCCCTCCTCTCTTCATTACAGCACATCATGGGCACCACACCAATACCAACCAGCACTGGAGTTTCTCAGTCATTCTGGGCCTGATTTTTCCATCAAGTAAAGTTGATCTGTCCCTACACCAAGTTGTGGAGATGGTTCAGCTCTGGTTGGCCCTTGGGAGTTAGCAACTTTGAAGCTCTGCCTACCAAAACAATGATCAGAGAGGGCACTTACTAAGGAAAGCCTTTATACGCATCAACCGTTTAATCCACGCAATAGGCTGAGGTGAGAGTTGTTGCTGGTCCCATTTTATAGGTGGGGAAACTGAGGCTCTGCAAAGTTAAATGGTCCAAGATCACACAGCCAGGCGGTGGTGAAGCTAAAACCCTGGAGTCCCCTGCCTTCCCCCTCCCACTCACCCCCTGCGAAGGGCAGAGCCTGCACACAGCCCCAGGCTCCTGCACCACCTCCACTGCCTTTCTTGGAGTCGTTTCTCCCTGCACTCCTGTAATAATAATTGGAGACGAGAGTAATCACAGCTCCTGCGATGGAGCACTTGCTCAAAAACCATAGGCAGGTCCTGAGCTTTTATCATCCCACTCAGTCCTCCAGCAGCCCCCTGTGAAGTACTGTCATTACGCCGATTTCACAGGTAAAGTACCTGAGACACAAAGGGGGTGAGCCACCAGCCCTATGTCCCTCAACTCATAAGGGATGGAGGTGAGGCTTGGCCCTGCTCTGAGACAAAGGTCCTCGCAGGGTTGCAGGGGACCCCCCGCCCCCCTCCCCACCTCGTGCGCATCTGTGTGCATGCCCATTTCTGCATGTGGGCACACCCAGAGGCAAGGTGAAGAAGTGGCAGGATGGGGGTGGAAAACTGAGGCCAAGGTAAGAGCTGAGTATGACCTGGGGTTGAATGTTCTCCCCCTTTCCCCCAGAACCAGCCTCTGGTGCCAGCAATATGGGGCGGCCGGGGGGTGGGGTGGGGGGAGGATGCAGGAGAAGGAGACCCTGCTGTGTGCCACTGCTTCATAGAAGCCCCTGTGGAATCCTCTCGCCGGCTCTTTGAGGAAGCTGCTGTCATCTGTAACTACAGAGCAGGAACCTGTAGTTCAGAGAAGGAAAGCGACTTGCCAGAATCACTCAGGGAGTTGGGGGCAGAGCTGGGAGTTGAACCCAGAACTGTCAGACTCCAAAGGCAGGTTCTTTCTATGTCATGTGTTTGTGGGGCGCCTGTCACACTTACGGCTGTATGCCTGTGGTTCACAGTAAGTGGGTGCTCAAACATTGACTGCATGGAGAATTGTGGGCTTCCTATGTGCATAGCACTTTACCCAACCTGTGACAACCTTGCAATGAAAGAGCCATTGTTCCGGTGATAGGCAGTTAGACAGACATGAGTAGAGCAAGGGCAATGGCCAGGGGCAGAAGGTATCCTTGGCGGAAAACCCTGGGTGTCTAGCAAAGGACAGTTATAGGGTGGGACCTAGTCCCCAGGGTGACCTTTCCTCCCTAGCTGCTAGAAACATGCTAGGGCCTAGTATATCACTGGTCATGCTGTTTGGACCCCCCCCCCCCTGACCTTTCCTCCTAGAGATAACTTCCAGGCCTCAGTTGTATTTCAGCTCCAGGCCCAGAAAAGCAGCAAAACCAGACAAGCGACACCAAGGCTGACTTCAGGACCAGCAGCACTGAATAATGACCCCCCCCCCGCCCCCCGCCACCCTGGTGCCAATCAATCAGTGGAGACCTAGACCCTGAAAGGTCACACCTGGAAAACTACTGAATATTCTATTGAGACCTTCCAGTGGGACCTTCCCTAAAACCTCTGCCCTTCAACCCTTAGGAAGGAGGACCCAGCTTGCCCACCTCTTTTCCTTCCCCCTGCCCCTCCCAATCCTCCCAGGCACTTCACCTTTACCTTCTTCACTTCTAAGCTCTCAGGGCCCTTCCTTTACCTCTGTACCTTGCTTTTTTGAAGTCCATTTCTTCTAGGAATTACTTCTCCTACCTCTGTGATTTACCCAATAAATGTTTTCTTATAGTTTGAGTCTTGGCTCTGAATTCTTTCCCAGCCAGAACTCAAGTACTGAGGTTGCTGAACCCAGGTCCGGTCTGACCCCATGGATCTAACACCTGGTGCCGGTCCCACCGCCTACAACATTCCCATTTTACGTGGCGGAAGAGGGGCGGAGGGATGGGACATTGAGGCTGAGAAAGGTGGCCCACTTGCTCAGGAACCCATGGATCAAAACTGGACAGCCAGAAATGCAGACCTGCGTCCTCCCAGCTCCAAAGACAGGGAGCTGTGCTGAGGGGCACTGCACTGACTCTAGAACTCTACAAAGTGCTCAGCTGTGTTGCCCAGATGCCAAGGGCACCAGACCTGCAGGGGGTGGGGGGAGGGGTTGCTCGAGAAGGCTTAGATCCTTCAGGCAAAAGGGGCACTTGAAGTGTGGCTTAGGCCTGTGGCAAAGCCTCAATTTCCATCGCTTCTAAATGAGAGCGTCAGTGTCCCTTCTCTGCAATGAAGATGCCGTGTCTCTGGGCCCGGGGAATTCCCACTCTCATCCAGGAAGCTCCAGCTCAGCAGCCCTGGCCCCTGGTGTCCCAACAGGAGTCAAGAAACAAGACATCAGAGTGTGGTTGTCATGGTAAGCCACAGGGCTCTTTGGGAGGTCAGAAGGTCATGCCGCCTGCCCTCGGGGGTCATTGTACCTAAGGCAATCCAGAGGTGCTTTGGGGTGGCACCTGGAATTACCTTTTTCCCCCTTGTAATAGTTGGAAGTATTTGTTGATGTGATTACTGTCTGTGACAGTTCACTAACTTTCCACTTGTGGAAAATAATACAAATTTATTTTAGAAATACATTTAAGTTTTTGAAAAAAGTGAATTCAAGGGGAAAAAAATGTTTCAGCAATAACAGTGTAGGTGATTTGCAGGTGTGACAGAAATTAAGAAAGTGGGACACAAATAACCAAAAGGAAAGTATACCAGGGGACAGGTGAGTTTGGCTCTGTGTGTGTGTGTGTGTGTGTGTGTGTGTGTGTGTTTGTGTGTCCCATGGCAAGTCACATGTCCAATGCCCCTGTCAAAGGAAGGTGCTAGGAAGAGGCTTTCTAAAAATCCGCCCAGTTCTGGTAACCATCAAGGGTTAGATCTCAAACAGGCCCTGAGCCCCACGTCATTTCTTGACTGACCACTGGAGGGCGTGAGTCACACAAATTCCAGGCAGCTCAGTAGCTGAGGTCTCCCTGGTGTGTACTAACTTGAATGACATGGAAATGACAGAAGCAGAGGGATTTTTGCTGGAAATGCCCAGGTGGTCATCTTCGGTGGACAGACGTAGGGTGGACCAAGACATGGATGGCTTTGCTCGCTGAATCCCTAGAACATGACTCAATGCTGGCTGGCACAAGCCTGGCACTTCACGGGCAGGGCTGGCACAGTGGGCCAGGACCTGACCAGCTGGGGCTCTTGGGGGTGTCCAGCCAAGAATTTTCTGGTCGACACACCCCAGAACATCCTCCCTTCTCTGTCCTTCGTGCTGCTTCCATCCGTAGTCACTCCCCATTTTATTCTGCCCCCAGCCCTAAGCAACCACTAACTAGTCTTTTGTTTCTATGGATTTGCCTGTTCTAGACATCCTATATAATAAAAAGCTAATATGCAAATAGGCTGAACTGTGGAACAACCAGAACAACCAGTTGCTATGACATGCACTGACCACCAGGGGGCGTGTGCAGAACATGGCGAGTGTTGGCTGCTGTAGGATGGTGGAGCAGGTGAGCAGGGGCGCCAGGTCAAGGCGGGGCGCCAGTCGCTGTCATCAGGGCGAGTCTCTGGTGGATACTAAAAATTCTTTGCTCCCACGCACTGCGGTTCTGCCTGGTGCTCACACCTGCTGCCGGCGCCAGCCCCACTCACACCGGCTGCCAGTGCCCAGTGCTGGTCCAATCACTCGGCTCCATCAGCGGGTGCAAGCAGCAGCTGCTGGCCCTGATTGCTCCTGAGGGCTTCTCCACCTTCCCCTGCTCCTGAAGGGTGATTGGGGCAGCAGCTGCCTCTTGTACCCACTGATGGCGCCACTTACTGAGCCAGGGAAGCCAGGGGGAGGAGCTGATGGAGGGGTGGGATCTGATTAGGAAGTTGAAGTTGGATCTGTTAAGGTCTGTGGGACATGAAAGTGAAAATGGATGAATGACCCCAGAATGAAAACATAGATGAATGGATGGATGGAGGACCCTCCCCCAGGCAAGGACATTCACAGCCCAGCAGCAGACAGCTCTGGCCAGTCATGTCAGGGAAGCCATGAAGCTGGAGTGTAACGTTGAAAAGGGTCACAGCTGCTTACAACAGGACAGAGCAGAGAGACACACAGACACGCAAGAACTGGGGGCAGGTTGTTTTCAACAATGTTTATCCAGAACCCGGGATCCAGCAACTGCTCCACCCATGAGAGGCTGCCGCTGTTCCTACCAGGAAGCCTCCTTCTGAGCCTAGGAGGAGGGCACGGTGGGCACTGCCTCTAGAACTGGGTCCTGCCATCCCCACACCCTGCTCGGGACTCCGTGCATTCCTCAGCAGCCAGGCGGGGCGTGGGGGGGCGGGGAGTGGAGGGGTGATGAGGGATGGGAAAGTTTCAGTCCTCCTTCTCAGGAGACAAAGGGCTCTTCATGGTTTAATTAAAATGCCCATCAAAGGCCTCAGAAGATAGAGGTTAGTTGGGATGAAATAAAAATAGTTGGAGTGAACATATTACAATTTAATATCATTCCAGGGGGTATCTATGAGGTTCTAGTATCAGAGAGACAATCCATCACTAAATTCTCATTTCTTCTGCCATATTGGGGGCATTTCTGAAGAAGTCCGGGCCCTGTTTCATGAGGACTGGAGAGCTCTCAGCAACTGAGCCCATCTGCCCATTGTTTCTCAGTGAGAGGAGAACTGTAGGGGTGAGAAAGTGTCTGGTATATGGTGGACATTTAATTAACGTGTGTGGAGGGAAGAAGGAGGGAAGGAAGGAAGGAAGGAAGGAAGGAAGGAAGGAAGGAAGGAAGGAAGGAAGGAAGGAAGGAAGGGAGGGAGGGAGGGAGGGAGAGAGGCAGGAAGGGAGGGAGGGAGGGAGGGAGGAAGGGAGGGAGAGAGGGAGGGAGGAAAGAAAAGGGGAAGAGAGGTTTAAAACTAGAATTTGCCTAATCTAAGGGTGAGCCAAAGCCTTGCATGAACAACTTTTCCTCCAGATAACCCATGCCTCACTCTCTCTCCTCCTTGGAGCCTTTGTTCATGTGTCACCTCCTCACTGAGGCCAACCCTGCCTTCCCTATTTAAAATTACAGGCCTTGCCCTCCCCTGACCCTCCTGATTCCCCTTAGCCTGCTCTATGCATCACCCCGGAACTTAACTTTGTATCCTATATAATTTACTTATTTGTTTATTGTCTGTTCCTCCCACACACCAGCATGCAGGCCCCATGAGAGCAGGAATTTTTGTCTTTGTTCATATATGTATACCCAGTGCCTAGCACAGTGCCTGCCTCAATCTTTGTTAGGTGAATAATTGACATTCTCTGCCATAATATGACAGAAAATAAAGTATTTGTCCATTGCAATCCTTGGTTGGTGGAGCCTACTCGTCCCACCCAGGTCCTTTTCCCCAGGTGCAGCTGCCCCTGCAGACTCCAGGTCCTCAGGGATAACACGGGAGTCAGAGAATGAACTACTCTTCCAGCATTAACTCAAGCACCAAGGCCCTCACCCCATGTCTGCTCCCTGGCTCCACGCCCACACATACGCTCCAGAAATGGTGAGAAATAGCAAGCACTCTTCTGCCCCATCCTCCAAGTGTCAGTGTGATGTATACAAAAGCTGCTTCTTGTCCCTTGCACATGGCAGAGTGCCTGCAGGGGCACACGTAGCCAGAGAGAAGGCCCTGGGGTGCGGTCCAGGAAAGCTCTGGACAGGAGTCATCTGCCTGGAAAATATTAGTCCGCAGTCTGATGTCTGCAGAACCTGAGCCGGGGACACTTTTTCTGTTGGAGAAATAAACAGTTTTGAGTCTCAAAATATCCAGGACTTTCCCTGGTTACCGCTGCTTCCAGTACTGGCTTACTTAGTCCTTCTTGGTTTAAAGCTTGTTTTCTTCCGGAAGCAAAAGTTGGACAGGGGCAATATGAAGAATAATGAAAACATTTTAAAATGCAAAGGCTGGTCCTTTTTTTCTGAGGGTAGTTTCTTGGAAATCTTGTTCTTCCAGCAACTGCAGAAACATCTGGGCTTGGTGTGACATCCTTCTAAAGGTGATGGAGACAGAGACTTTCACAGATGGAGGGAAGCAACCTCCTTTTCCTATGTCTTGTCCCCCTCAGAGTTGATGCCTCCATACTCTTCCAGCCCAGAGCATTTGATGCCACCCCTTCATCTCTTCCCTCCGGGGCCTAGTCTAGAGACAGCCTCAGCTTCAAACACACTACAGGTGTCCAGATCCCTTCTAGAGTTCAATGTGAAATGCACTCTTCACCACAGCGGAAAGGATGGTCCTTTTACAAATTGGTACTGGGACAACTGGGTTTCCACATGAAACTTTGACCCCTACCTCATATCAAACAACCAAGTTAATTCATAATGAATTAAAGGCCTAGGTGTGAAAGGTAAAACATAAAGCTTCTAGAAGAAAACATAGAAGAATGTCTTCATGACCTTGGGGGCAGGCAGAGACTTCTTAAAAACACCAAAAGCACTAGCCATAAGAGAAAAAGTTGATAAATGGGACCTCATTTACAATTAAAAACTTCTGTTCATTAAAATATATTATTATTTTTTATTTTTTTAAATGTTTTTATCAAGTTCAGAGAGGAAGGGAGAGGGAGAAAGAAAACATTGATTGGCTGCCTCCTGATTGCCTCCTACTGGGGATGGAGCAAGTAACCCGAGCATGTGCCCTGACTGGGAATTGAACCTCGACCTCCTGGTTCATAGGTCAATGCTCAACCACTGAGCCATGCCTGCTGGGCAAAATATATTATTAAGAAAGCAAAAAGGCAAGCCCTAGACTGAAAGAAGATATTGGCCATACTTATATCTAATAAAGGATTTGTATCCAAAATACATAACCAACTTCTATAAGTAAGCAAGAAAAAGACAAATGATTCCATTTTTAGAAATAGTAAACAGTTTTTACTTCAAAAAAGAGAATACCCAAGAGGCCAACAGGCATCGGAAAAGATGCTCTACATCATTACTCATCAGGGAAATGCAAATTAAAATCCATGAGGAGAAATCAGGACACACCTACCCAAATGGCTAAAACTAAGAGGAAAAAAATGGCAATACCAAGTGTTATTGAGGACATGAAGAAACTTTGCTGGTGAGTGTGAATTGGCACAAGCACACTGGAATACTGTTTGGCAGTATCTACTAAAGCTGCACGCACGTTCATCTTATGACCTGATGGTCCCACGCCTTCCACTCCACAGAATGAGTGCATATGTTCACAACACACACTGCAGCACGAGCCACTGCATCCAAGAGGGGATAACCCAAATGCCCACAACAGGAGCCTGGATAACTAAATACGCTGTGAAATCCATATAACAAATCTTATACCGCAGGGCTCAGCAACTATGCTCCACAGGCCAACTTGTCGTCTATTGCATGTTGGCTGTGGCTGCACTTGAGCTACAGTGGCGGAGTCTGCCTAGCCAAAAATATTTATACTGGCCTCTTACAGAAACAGGTTGCTGACCCCTGGCACACAGCAATGAAAAAGGCCGAATCTCGCCCTGGCCGGTGTTACTCGGTGGTTAGACTGCTATCCTGTGCACCGTAAGAGTCTCGGGTTCGATTCCTGGTTAGGGCACATGCCCAGGTTGTGGGTTTGATCTCCATTCAGGGTGCGTGCATGAGGCAACCAATCGATGTTTCTCTCTGTCCTCACCCTCTTCCTCTCCCTCTTCCTCTCTCTCTCTCTCTCTCTCTCTCTCTCTCTCTCTTTTTCTCTCTCTCATCAATGAAAAACATATCCTCGGGTGAGGATTTAAAAAAAAGCCACACACACACAAAAGGACTGAATCTCTACTACATGCCAAACCTGGATGAATCTCATAGGCAAATGTGGAGCAAAAAAAGGCCCAACACAAAAGAGTGCATCCTGTATGGTTCCATTTAGATAAAAGTCACAACTGGGCAAAATTAAACCTACGATGGTGGAGGTCAAAATAGTGGTTACCTCTGGGCAGGGGGTACGAGGAGGAGGGCACGAGGGAGCCCATGCTCTGTCTCATGATGGGGGTGCTGGTTCTGTGGGTGTGTAATTATGCAAAAATGTATCAGGCGGCACAAGATAGATTTTGTGCATGTCAGCAAATAACTTCTCCCTCAATTTTTAAAGGAAAAAAATGCCACCTCCAAGCAGGGTCTGCCACGTGCAAAGCACAGTGGGGGGATTTCACCCTTCACCCCAGGCTGGGCTTGGTATTACACCATGGCTCCTTTCTGACGAAGAAAGCATGCTGAGATGGCGGTAATTTTACCCACAGGCCACCTGATCACATCCACCTGGTTCCACATATCTGAATCCGAGGGGTGGAGCCAAAAGCCACCTTACACACCCGGCCTCACACTTTATTGAGTTCACAACTACACATCCTCTGAGAGCTTGCTAGTGATGCCGATTCCCCACCCCTCCTCTCCCAGTCTCAAGTTCTTTCAGGGCCCGGGTGGCAAGTCCTGCAGGTGAATCTGATGCAGAAGAGGCAGAGAACACACTTTGAGAAACGCTGCTGTGCAGGCTGTATCAGGAAGGGAGAAGCCATGAAGGGGAGAAGGCTAGTGAGCTAAATTGCTCAGACCAGACAGTGGGGGAGGGGAGTGCTGAGAGGAAGTTGCAGCAGAAGAGGAGATGAGTGAGGTTGGGGAGCAGGGCGATACAGTGATGAGCATCAGAAGGGGGTTTGGGGATCTTTGTGAAGTTATGTAGCGTGTAATGGAAAGCCGTTTCCCCATCTCACCACCAAAGTGTTGTAAAGAACCATTTCCTATTAATGTGCTCTGATGTGCTACCTCCCAGGTGTGTTAGAGTGCTGGCCCAGCCTTCCAGGATGAGAAAGAAGCGGTCCACAGAGATTTAGTCACATCCAGATTTGATGACCAACTAGGAAAATAAATGTATCTGCTCCTCCTTCCAGCACTTAGGGTCAGTCATTGCCATCAATCCTCTGGGTTCCTCCATAAGGTTCAGGTTTAAAGCTATACTGCCCCCCCCCCCCCCCATTCAGGTAGGTATCTGTGTAGGTAAGTACACAGACACCTGTGTGGACCCCTAACTCACTATCATGGGCAAGGCCAACTGAGCAGACACTGTGGCCAGAAGAGTCTGCGTTAAACATAACATTAAATAAACTAAGTCCTCTGTAGCTGTTACAAAGAACAAAAAAGGTCTTCATGCAGAAATATGCAATGACCTCTCATGTAGATTTTTAAGTGTAAAAAGCAAGATAGAAAGTATCATATGACTCATGAAAAACCGATGGGGCGTGATGTGCCTATATATGCCTCCCAGCATTAAATGTCTCAGAGGGAAATACAGGAAACTGGCACAGAGGTTGCCCCTGAGAAAGGGAACTGGGTGTGGAGAGAATCAAGGTTGCGAGGGGGACTTCATTTTCATACTATCCTCTTTGGTCCTGTTTGATTTATTTTCTTTACCCTGCATACGTTTTCTCCATTAGTAAATTAAACATTAAGAAAGAACATAAGGAAGAAAGGAAGAGAGGGAGGGAGCGGGAAAAGGGGAGAGAGGATTAGTAGGTGGGCATTAGTTCTTGAAAAGCCAGTGCAGGGTTCAGAGCTGTCCCAGAGCAAGAAGTAAGCCCAGGCCCACCGGGCTCCCGCTGGCCACACCATGAAGCCGCATCTGTGCCCTGTGCCTGGGCGCCCTCCTCAGCGCTTCATCCTCAGGTTGTGGTAGGAATGTGCAGTCTTGCAGTCGTGCCCACACCCCGGGTGGAAACGCTATGTGGTGTGCCAAGGTGGACTTTCCAGCAGCTCCACCAGGGTAGGATTGCCAAGATTGCTTTGGGGGGAACGTGGCCAAGGCAGAAGCAGGAAGGCTGGTGTGCAGAAGGGGCAGAAGGTTGGAAAATACAGTAAAGGCTGTCGAAGGGCCTCCTGGTCACCAGCAACGTGTAAAGGCAGAGAGGCAGGGTGGGGCAGTGGTTCGGGTTCTAGGCCCACGCTATCTGGAATCACATCCTGGCTTTTCCACTAGAGACTGTGAGCCATTCAGGGGCATCATTTCCCCCTGTACAGGGACAGAATCCACCGCACGGGGTGCAGTAAGGGTGAAATGAGTTCACTGAATATAGTGTTTAAGCAATGCCTGGCACAAACACGCACACAACCGATGTGACCTAGGATGGCTCATCTCTTATTTGAATGCTCATAGTACCCTGTAAGGCAGGAAGAGATTGTTGGCCTATTTTCCTTGGCCACACCAAAGTTGAGATACATAAACTTCGTAAGGGCTAGAAGACAGAGTCTCTGATACCAAGGGTTTGAGCCATTACATCAGCCTTTCCCAAACTCTGTTCCAATGAACACTGTCTCATCACCGAAATTTTAATAAATATCTCTTCAAAACAGGGTTTTGTGACCTAAACAAGTTTGAGAAACATTAAATTAAGTGAAATTGAACGGGTTATACAGGGCATGGCAAAAGTAGGGTTACAGTTGTTCGTATGGAAAAGAATGCAATAACTCATAAATAATAATACAAGAATAAACTGTGTTTCACAAACGAACAACTGTAACCCTACTTTTGTCCAGTCTTGTATACGGCACGATTTGCCAGAGCCTTGGAAAGTGCTCATGCACTTGTGACTCTAAGGCGCAGTGGCATTTCCCCAGTTAATGGGCCGTTAAACATTTGTTTGTTTTTTCATGGCATCTGTGTTAACCGAGAGAAACATTAGGGCTCCATGGAAAATGGCTCTTGGAGATGCTATGTCACACTGTAGGGCAGGTGTGATTAGACGATAGCAGAACTAGTCACCGTCTATTTTCATGTCGGTCTCCATCTAAGAAAATGTCTTCAAATCGGAAAGTGTAGAACACACTTGGGCGTGGTGGTGAAGAGGGAGAGGAGGAGTTGTGGGAAGGACACGAGCACCGGGGTAAGACCGGGCTCTGAATTCAGATCCTGACTCTGCTGCGAGGGCAGGTCATCTGTTCTCTCAGAACCTGTTTCCTCATCTCTAAGTTAGGAGAGTAACGTTCACTTCATTTGGCGGTGGGTTTTGTTGTTGTTTTGGGGGGTTTTTTTGTTAATCCACACTCAATGATATTTTTTCCATTGATTTTTTTTTTTAAGATAGAATGGATGGGAGGGAGGGAGAGAGGGGGAGAGACAAAAAGAGAAATACCAATGTGAGAGAGACACATCAATTGGTTGCCTCCAACACATACCCAGACCGGGGCTAGAGATTGAACCTACAACTCAGGTACATACTCTTGACCGAGAATTGAACCTGCAACCCTTTAGTGCATGGGCCAGCACTCTGATCACTGAACCACACGGGCCATGGCATCATTCGGCTGTTTTAAGACTTGAGTTGTAAAGTGCTTGCCACAGGATAATTTTTCAGAGTTAGTTTCCTTTCTTCATCAACTAGAGTGTTTTCAATTGCAAATACAGATAGCCAAACTTAACTTGGCTCAAGCAAAAAAGGAAATGTACCAAAGTAAGTAAAAGTCCTGGGTTTTTACCAGTTTGTGACATTCTTATAGCATTTTCACCGTCAGAGAGCTTAATGGCCACCTCTGGAAAAAAATCTAGACTGATTATTAAATAAATGCTCTATGAGTGTCTTGATCTCAAGGAACCAACCCAAATTCACCAAGAACAAGTCATCTGCAGATTGTCTTTTTTTACTTTTTCAAAAGAATTATTGCATCAGGGGACCAGTGATTCTCAGACTAGGTGGGCAGACAACCCTGGCAACTATCAGAATTCCCAGAGGGAGTTTCCACCGAATCTCCTTGACTGGTAGGGATATTTTAAAACCCAGAATATCAGACAGGATATTTGACAAAACCTCTCAGGAAAGCTTCGTAGATAAGCTGGAGGCATGTGGTCTAGCTGCTGATAACAGCTGCTGCTGCTGGAGACGTTATATAGTTCCGTGTAAAAGGCAGAGAACCTCGAATTTTCTATTGAAGCAGAACTTCACATTTTTCATTAACGCGCAGGAGTTGTATGTATACTGCTCGGTGAATTTTTACATATATATGCCTACATGCCCACCACTCAGATCAAAATATAACACTTCCAGCTCCCTGAAAGCTTCTCCGTGTCCCTCTCTTGTCAATCCCCTGCTCTAGAAAACACCATTCTGATTAGCTTTGCCTGTTCCTGAACTTTCCGTAAGTGACCTGATAGAGAACTTCATGCACTCCTTTGTTTCTGTCATTCTTAGCTCCTTGTTATACCTATGAGAGTCCCTGTATTGTCGAATGTAGCAGTAATTCATTCTTTTTCATTGCTATGTAAATTGATTTGATGGGCATTTGGGTTTTGTAGGTATTTTGTTGATACCCTTTATTATAATACCAACAAAATACTGCTAACATCCAATTTAGTAGTAAAATATTGAACACGTTTCTTATGAGTTTGTGAACAAGACAAAAATGTCCACTATCACCACTTACATTCAACACTTTACCAGCGATCCTAGCCAATGCAATAAGTCAAGAAAAGAAATAGAAGAAGATTGGAAAGAAAGCAGTAAAACTGTCATTTATTTTACATATGACATATGTTTAAAAGCCAAATAATCCATTACTGGAATTATCAAGTGAATTTAGCAAAGTCATTAGCTACAAGGTCAATATAAAACATCAATTTTATTTCTCTATATTAGCAACATTGAAAAACAAGATTTTAAAAATACCACTTACCAATAATGTGTGTATGTGTTGTGTGTGTATGAAAGAGGAGGGAGAATGATAAAACAGATGTAATAAAATATTAAGATTTAGGGAATCTGAAAAGAAGGGTACATAGAATTCTTTGTACTAATTTTGCAACATTTTTTAGGTTTGAAATTATTTTTAAAAAAATTTTTAATATGTTTTTATTAATTTCTGAGAGGAAGTGAGAGGGAGAGAAAGAGAGAAATACCAATGATGAGAGAGAATCATTGATCGGCTGTCTTTTGCATGCCCCCTGCTGGGGACTGAGCCCTGACTGGGAATCAAACCATGACCTTCTGATTCATAGGTCAACGCTCAATCACTGAGCCACCCTGGCTGGATGAAAATAAAGTTTTTAAATAATATTAATAATAGCATTAAAATATCAGATACTTAGGAATAATTCTATTAAAAGATGCACAAGAGCTACACTAAAACCATAAAACATTGCTGAGGTAAATTAAAGACAACTGGAGAGAGACACCGTATTCATACACTGGAACACTCAATATTGCAAGATGCCATTGACCTAAAGTTTCAATGCAATCTCAACTAAAATCCCAGCAGGATTTTAAAACTATAAGTATACAAAGGACTTAGACTAGCCATGACTAGGGGTTGCAAAAACTTTTTCTGTAAAGGGCCAGAAATCTTTGACTTGGAGGCCATTCTATCTTTGTCACAACTACTCAGTTCTGCATTTGTAACACAAAAGCAACCATAGACAATACACAGACAAATGGGCATGACTGTGTTCCAATAAAACTTTATTTATAAAAACAGACTGTGGGGAGAATCCAAGATGGCGGCATAGGTAAACACCTAAACTGCTGCCTCCCACAACAATTTAAACTGCAACTAAAAGACAAAACGTCTATCACCCAGAACCACGGGAAAGCTGGCTGAGTGGAAGTTCTACAACTAGAAGGAAAGAGAAAAGAGCATTGAGACGTGCACGAGCGCTGAAAAGCTGAGGTACAGAGGCGCGTGATCCGGGCTGGCTGCGGGCGACTGGGTGCGTTGCTTTTTTCAACCCGAACGGAGACAAGCCCCAATTACTCTGAAATCCAGTCTCTGGGGAGATGCGGGGGACCCAAACTCCTACAGGGAGAAGCTGGACTGTCTGCCAGTGAAGGTGGCTTGCTTGCAGAGCTGCGCACAGGAATAATTGTTTACTGCACTGGGGCACGGGACTTGCGGATGCCCTTGGGGACGCAGAGCTGGCTAACTAGCAGCCATTGCTGTTTGCCACACCCTAACCTAGTGACACCCTGAGGCCCCGCCCTGCACAACCTACAAACCCACCCAAGCTCCAAGCAGCTTAGTTAGCATAAGAAAGGCCTTCCCTATCGCAGCTTAACCTAGCAAACTTGCAGCCTGGGTCAGACAGCTCCAAAACCTCCAAACCCCAAGCAAAGAGGAGAAAACTGCAGCTCTCACTGTAACTCCGGCTGAGTGGCCTCAGACAGTAGCTGACCTGCACCCCATTGGAGATCCAGAAGCCAGTGTACCTAGTGGTCAGTGTGAGACACCAGATTTCAACTCCTCACATCCATAAGTGACACATTCAAGAGGCATACTCAGTGAGCACCAAAGCCCCACTGAAACAAGTCCTGCCCCATAAGCGTGTCTTCAGCGCAGCAGTTCTTCCATTATAGACACAGCAAGTGCTCACAGCTAATTGGCCTGGAGCTCAATTCCTCCCAGCGTACCAACAGAAATTAAGGCTTAACTACACCAAGACTTTGCACTCAGCCCACAAAGGGGTGTACCAAGAGCATCCACATCAGGTGATTGGGGAGGCTGAGCTACTGCCCCCTATAGGTCACCTACCACACAAAGCCACTCCATCAACACAGGGAAGCAGCCAAAATGCAGAAACAAAGAAACATGTCACGAATGAAAGAAACGGAGGAAAGCAAACTACTGGATGACATAGAGTTCAGAACCACATTTATAAGGTTAGTCAAGAATCTTCTAAAAACCGCCGAGAAACTTGATGACACTTCTGAGGAGCTTAGTGAGACCTTCAAGGACCTTAATGAGAATGCCAAAAAAATGGAATAGGACCAGTCAGAAATGAAGCATACACTGTCTAAAATAAAGAATATACAGAAACTCAATTGTAGATCAACGTACCCCAAGAATCAAACCAAAGATCTGAAATATGTGGAAACAAAAAACATCCAACCAAAAAAACAAAAAGAAAAAAGAATCCAAAAATATGAAGATAGTGTAAGGAGCCTCTGGGACAACTTCAAGCGAACCAACATCCGAATTTTTGGGGTGCCAGAAGAAGGGAGAGAGCAAAATATTGAAAACCTATTAGAAGAAATAATGACAGAAAACTTTCCCTACCTGGTGAAAGAAATAGACTTACAAGTTCAGGAAGCGCACAGAACCCCATACAAGAGGGATCCAAAGAGACACCAAGACACATCATAATTAAAATGCCAAGGGCAAAAGACAAAGAGAGAATATTAAAAGCAGCAAGAGAAAAACAGTTAATTACCTACAAGGGAGTACCCATACGACTGTCAGCTGATTTCTCAACAGAAACTATGCAGGCCAGAAGGGAGTGGCAAGAAATATTCAAAGTGATGAACAGCAAGAACCTACAACCAAGATTACTCTACCCAGCAAAGCTATCATTCAGAGTGGAAGGTCAGATAAAGAGCTTCACAGACAAGAAAAAGCTAAAGGAGTTCATCACCACCAAACCAGGATTACACGAAATGCTGAAGGGTATCCTTTAAGAAGAGGAAGAAGAAGAAAAAGGTACAGATAAAAATTATGAACAGCAAAATGACATCAAATACATATCTACCAACAAATGAATCTAAAATCAAGTAAATGAAAAATCTGAAGAACAGAATGGACTAGTGAATATAATAGAATCAGGGACATAGAAAGGGAGTGGACTGATGATTCTCAGGGGAAGCAGGTGTGAGGGGTGTGGGAAGAGATTGGACAAAAATCTTACTCCTATGGATGAAGACAGTGGCGGGGGGTAAGGGCATGGGGTGGGGTGGGGAATCAGGTGGAGGGGCGCTATGGGGAAAAATAAAAGAGGAACACCTGTAATAATCTGAACAATAAAGATTTATTTAAAAAAAAAAAAAAAACAGACTGTGGGGCAAATTTGTCCTGTGGGCCATAGTTTGCTGATCTTGGGCCAAAATAATCATTAAGAAGAAGAAAACAGTTGGAGATCAATAGTACCATATGTCAAGACTTAATAAGACAAACCATAAAGCTAAATGTGGTATATATGACTAAAGTGGGCTTTGGCTCAGTCAGACTTCAATTTGTGTGCTATAACCTCTCTTAATGTCAGTTTCTAAAGTGTCAAGAATGTAGTAATAAAATTTAACTTCCCTTCCCCTGAAGTGGCTACTATCAACAGAAAGGTCTCTCTAATGGGAAGCTATACAACTTTGTGTGTGGCCTTGTCCTCCTCAATATTTGTAGTAAAGACTCAAGTGAAGATAACACTTGCCTATATTGACTTAAACCATAAAAGAATGTATAATGTATTAGGAGAGCAAATTGAGGTTCATAGAGACTTGTATAAAGATGAAATAATTAGGTAAAACCAACCAAAAAAGAGTTTGGGATGATGAAAAGAGATGGATAGTGGAGATGGTTACACAACAATATGAACGTACTTAATGCCACTGAATTGTGCCGTTAAAATGGTAAATATAATATTAGGTATATTTTATTACAATAAAAATGTATGCGATATTTTATAAATAAAATGGGCAGATATTTTAAAATGCATACATCACAGAGCCCATTGTAGGTGACAGTAGCAGAAAGCCAGCATTCTCATGCCACTTGTGGATGTGTAAAGTCATATGATCTCCTGGAGAGCAATTTGGTATACATCAAAAGCCTTAAAAATGTCCATGCACTTAGAACTAACTTGAAGGTGCTCTCTGGCCAAAGACAGGACATTTGAGCACCAAAAAGAATGAGCGCAATAAATTAAAACACTTTTAATATTTATAAATCCTTAAGTGCATAATGATACTACAAACAGTTCCTTATTTACCTTGGAAGTTGAAGCAACAACTCATTATTCTAAAAATTAATATAGGTTATCAAGCAATTATCTTGCTTTTCTGGTAGGAGTATATATAGGGCAACCAAATAATTGATAAGGAAGAGTAATTTATAAATAATTATAGATAATAAATGCAAGAGGAATGTTAAGTTAGAAAATCATCATTTTGAAACTCCAATGAAAAATGGATCCCAGCAATAATCATCAATCACCACTAAAATCATCAAGTGGAAGGAAGGTTGCTAAGAAACTTAATAACAGATGGAACATGTCACCTGAATCCAACAATCTCTCTTAACATCAATTAAATTGAGACAATAGACATTATGTTCTTTCTGATTTAATGCAAGAGATAATAGGAAAACATCTATGAAATAACCATAAAATAAATTTTAATATAATCACATCTTTAGAGCTAGTTATTAGTTTAAGGGAAATACTGAGGATAAAGGAAACATCTTGAATGCTACCACAAGGATACAATTAGCCAAATCCAGAATGTGGGCAAATTTACAGAACTGACCCAGATTCTCCAACAAATAAATGGCATGAAAATTAAAGCTGTTCCCACCAGAATAGCTAAAACAACAACAACAAATCTGACAATACCAAGTGGTAACATAGACATGTGGAAATGTAAATCAGTACTACAACTTTGGGAAACGGCTTGGAAGTCTCTATAAAGCTAAACATATGACCCCACAATTATATTAATCCAAAGAAATGAATTCATGTGTGAATAAAAATACACATACAAAAATGTTTACAGGAGCTTTATTCATAGTAGTCAAACACTGGAAACAAGTCAAATGTCTATGTTCAGGATAAATAAATAAATTGCAGCGTATTCCTACAAGGGAATACTACAACTGCATAAAAAGAACAAACTGAGGTTTACAGAGTGACATAAATGAATCTACAGATAACACGTTGAATGAAAGAAGGTAGACACAAAAGAGTACCTGCCATGAGATTCCATGTACATGAAGTTCAAGAACAGGCAAAACTAACTGGTGATGATAGAAGTCAGAATAGGGTTACTCTTGGGGAGCGGATAGACAGGGAGAGGGCATCTGACGATGCCAGAGCTCAAGGGACCATCAAGACCTGGCAAAGTCACTTGACCGCCTGGCATACCAAGGGGGTATGGTCCTCTTAGGTGGGAGAAGTACTTTATTGCTGACATTACTTAGGGTTATCTGTGCATAATGATGATCAGCACAAAGGCATCAGTTTTATGGCGCCTTTTAAATTCCCTAAATACAGGGCCGCCGCCACCCAATATGCCAGTTGACATTGAGTCCCCTGAAGCAGAGCCCTTATCAGGTGTCTCCTTTGACTTAAATCAATCCAAAGATTGGGTGTAAGTCCTCATTTATCTGGAATAAATACCCAGAGTGGGACTGCTGGGTCATGGGGGGCAGAGGGATTGGTGAGAGCAGACACATCTCACATCCCCCGCCCCACCCCCTCCCCAATACATGCACCTCAGAAGGAAAGGAAACTTGTGGTGGCCCGGGAGGAGGAGGGAGATTTGGAGCTGAATACAAGACTGAAGTTTTTAAATGGATGTTACATTGTTAATGTTAAGACTTAATAACAAACGAGACTGTCGGATTTTTCCTCCTGGCTTCATTGAGGTATAATTGACAAATAAAACTTTGTATGTTTAAAATGTACAAAAGAATGTTTTAATAAATACAAATGACTAATGTTATGAGGACAGACTGAGAAGTCCTTCAAGTTGTTCATCAACAGAAGCAGAAAAAGGGTGGAGAGCACCACTGGGAGCAAATGTCAGAAAAAATGATACCGTACTTCGTTAAATACTTAGTGAGTTGCAGTTCCTCACATAAAGCAGCTCTATTGGAATTCTGTCTGTCATGATGCAAATGTATATTGTTCTGGGGAGAAGGTGATGCTTTCAACATATTCTCAAAAGGCTCCTGGAGACAAGAGCATCAGGGCCCCATCAGGCTGGCTATCGAGCCCCCAGACCATTACCTCAAACCACCCTCCCCCATGACACTTTCTTAGTATCCTGTGTTCAGCAGACATCTCCCCACCACTGTGTGACCTTGGGCAAGTTACTAAGCCTCTCTGTTGCCAAAGTTATTTATAAATGAGGATAATATTCACTTTCTCTTATGAACATCCAGTGAGTAAATGTATGGGAAGTGCTGAGAACAGAAGTTGGTACATAGTAAGTGCTACATAAGTGATGGTTGTTATTATTAGTGTTTTTAGTAGTGTTACTTCCTGGACCCCTGAGGGAACCTAGAGAATTTCTGCATGGATGTCTGGTTCCCCTGTTAAGTGACACAGCCAAGTAATACCCACTTCTGAGAAGTGTTTTTTCTAGGGCAAAGTCAAGACTTAGAGCCAAGAACAGAGAAAGGAAATTGGCTAAAGAGCTGAATCACTTTTCTCACCCAGACAGGGAAAACCCCACGGCTGCCATGCTCAGAACCAAACCGGCGTCTCAGAAGTCACCAGTTTAATAAAATGGGGGATTTGGGGAGCTCTCTTCCTGTCCATTGACAAGACATTGGCCTCATGTCCCTCCAGTAGGGGACAGCCCCATCCCCTGCTTCCCAATGCCAACCCATGCCCTCTCTTGGTCATAAAACAGAATTCTAGAGAGAAGACCATGACTCATCATTCCTGTCCTGCTCTTGGCAGCCAGAAGGGTCATCCCAAGGGCACATGGCTATGAAGAACCCATCCCTGACCTGTCCCCGAGTAGAGGGCTGGAATCAGGAGATGGAATGTCTGCCTTTTAAAATTTATTTTTAATTAAAGTTGACGTATAATATTACATTAGTTTCAGGTGTACAGCACAGTGATTACACATTTGCATACCTTATGAAGTGGTCACCATGATAATTCCAGTAACCATCTGATACCATACATAGTTATTACAGTATTATTGGCTGCATGCCCTGTGCTGTACATTACATCCCTGTGGCTTATTCTGCAACTGGCAGTTTGTACTTCTTAGTCCCCTTCACCCTTTTCACCCATTCCCCCAACCCCCTGGAATGCCTGCACTTAATTCTGTATCTACTCCCTCCTGAAATGTGTTGTTTATCAATCCAGAGAAGTGGGGAGTCTCCCTAGGAATGGCCTACAGGAGTGACAGGGGTCACTCTGGTGCTAAACACTTGAACTTGTAATGCAGATGTTTGCAGCTGCTTGTAAAAGAACCAGATGAGAGAAGGCAAAAAAAAGGGGTGGGGGGAGATTGACTTTCCTGTAGGGTGTATCAGAAAAGCAACCTTTGTATACAAAGTCAAATATTGGACGTGGGCCAGTTTGTCTGCTGGTTGGAAGCCCAGGGCCAGGATAGTGGCTCTTGAGTAGGGACCACTCTTACTACAGATGCAGGCCTGGCTTCCTCCCACCATCTCAGGAAGTTCACACTCAATGTGGAAATGCCAAAATGTGCACGCCGGGTATTTCCAACAGCTGAAGCTCCTGCTCCGACTGCAGAGTCAGTGCTATTTTTTGTGTCTCCTTTGGCCAAGGCTCTCCTGGCTATTTCATTTTCTCTATTGACAGCATCACATGGGGTAACTCCAGTATTGAGCAACACATGGATAAAGAGGGCATGGGAATTTCTGGTGGTTTGTTCAAACTGGCTTGTTTGCATTATTATTACCTGTATTGGTTGTGGTCTAAAAGACATCTTTCTGGAAGTCAACTCATTATGAGCAACCGCCTCGCACCCTTGAACCAAAGTTAAAAATAAAAGCGACATAGGATCTGGCCTTGATGCAGAAGCTGAAGTGAGTTGATTGCTCTCCTCGGAGGAAGAACCAGCATTGATTTGCACTTCCATGATTTCGTGGTAAGACCTAACCGTTTTTTGTTGCTGCCAAACAACAGTTGAAGACACCTCTGAGCAAGTTAACTCAAGCCTCTTATAGGAAGATCAACAAAATCTAATTTTCCAATAATGTCATGCCAGATGAATGTTTGCTCCTACAAACATAAACATAGCCACTGCGACTTCCCTCCTCCATCTCCTTCTCCTCCTCCTTGCCTTTCTTCTTCAGATGATGGTGATGAAACTCACATGGACCACCATTTCTATTTTTGCCTTGGACACTAGGAAGCTCAGTTTTAAAATTCACACTGAAACTTTTAAATCCACATTCCTGATAGAGTATTTCCTACTTTGCCATAACCAGCTTCCAGTATCATTTTTTAAAATCCTCCTTTTCACTGTATTTAAAATTATAAGATACATCATGTCATTTTAAATATATATAAACACACAGAATATAATTAAGTAATTAATTAAACTGGACTTTGGGAGTAAGCTCCTGGGCTATTTAAAATAGAACTGAGCACCTCAGTGAGGTGCTTGTTACAGCTTTTTCTCCGAGGGAATTGGCTCTGGGTAGAATCTGGCTTCCTGATTTGAATCTGTTTTCTTGGAGCTGATTTGAATTGATTGTGTCATGAAGGGACAGTCACTTCTGACACTCTTGTTTGCATCACAGCCCAGAGGGTGAGGCTGGGGCAGTGACTCAAAACTATTTTTTCTGCTCTACACAAAGCACTTTCTGTGACTACACAGATCCACCCGCGGTCTTCTCTTTCAGCCAAGCCTTGCAGCAACAAGTAGCAGCCCTGCACACATCTCTACAGAACTGAGGACAGAGTGAAGATAGGGAACATATAAAATAGAGTCACGCTGTAACCAAGCTGCTAAAATTAACATTACAAAGGTGGGAATATGAGGAAAGACTCCATTCTTGTTCCAACTAGCCTGGGAACTTAAACTTTTTTGAACTTTCCAGTCCTACGTCAATGCGTGCACATACATCAACCTTCCTGTTGATGCCTAGATATACACCTGGACCTCCAGGTACCCTTCTAACTACCCCTGAAGGACTCACGTAGACATTCACCTGACATCCTTATCCAAACCATGTCCATCTTCCGGACCACCTAGCAACCATTATCTTGACCACCCGTCCTCTGACTGATAACCATCCTGGATCAATCCTAGGGCTAAGATGCAGGGATGATCATTCTCAAGAATGTACTTTTTTGCCATGGCCAGTGTGACTCAGTTGGTTGGACATCATCCCAAGGGGACCATGCAGGAGGCAGCTGATTGATGTTTCATGCTCACATTGATGTTTTTCTCTCTCTCCCGTCTTCTCTCTCTAAAAATCAATAAAAATATATGTATTTTTAAATGTACTTTTTTCTATAAGAACTTTTAACTTTTATTTCTTCTTTGGAACACTTCTGGGTTTTCATCTATCTGTGTTTCCAGTTTGCAGACTCTAAGACCCTTGAGTAAATATCTATCACTTATTTCTAGCAAAGCCTCCAGACTTTTTTGAGTTTGCTTGACATAAAAAATATTCCCAAGCTCTGGGAATTTAAAGAGTTCCACTTATTAAAGCAATGGTCAACTAACAAAGCAGCAGAACAACACTCAGACTGGGCTCAGGCTGGTTGCAATGAGGTATGAGGGTTTCTGGTTTCAAGGATGAGTAAACATGGGACACATTCACAAAGTTGCCTTAGAGCCTGGTTATTTGCAAAATCAATGAGTTGCAATTCATTCTATTAGATTGCTCAGTTCGCTGGAATCTTATCCATCCACCTCATTCCCAAGTGTAGATGGCCCTACTTCTAATATAAAAAGCCAAATAAGAAGTTCCATGTGTGTCTGAGAGGTAACAAAAGTACCAATATCTAGGGACTGTCCTTGACTTAACCCAAGTTCTTATGTATCCATATTGCAGGCAGCATTGCTATACCGAACCCATAGCTTCATCAGTTACTACAGGCAAAAGCATCTTCTTTCAATATAATTCTAACAAGGGCACAAAAGTGTGTCAACCAAGATAGAATGGGTTTCTGTTCGGTTAAACCAGAAAGGGCTTTGCTAAAATGCTTCCCTTCCAAATGTTTCTTCTTGAGGCATTAAAAACAACAATAACAACAGCAAAACTTCTGGTGTGGCCTAAAGGGTTCAAGGCAATTTCCTTTTTTTTTTTTTAATATATTTTATTGATTTTTTCACAGAGAGGAAGGAAGAGGGATAGAGAGCTAGAAACATCGGTGAGAGAGAAACATCGATCAGCTGCCTCCTGCACACCCCCCACTGAGGATGTGCTCGCAACCAAGGTACATGCCCCTGACCGGGATCGAACCCAGGACCCTTCAGTCCACAGGCCGACGCTCTATCTACTGAGCCAAACCAGTTTCGGCCAAGACAATTTCTTAACAAAGGAATTGTGTCCTCCAGTCAACAAAAAGCTACTGTCTACTCTGTGCTTGGATGAAGGCAGACAGTATGTGTGTGACCCCGCTCCCCTGCGCAAGGCAGACGTGGCTGATGGTCCTGGGGCTCTTGCAGAGCACGGGGCAGCCACTATCAATCCATGGAGTCTGAACCTCAACCTCCCACAAGCATGTTCCCTGGGCACCTACTATGTGCAGGGATGGAAAATAAACATGAACAAGTCCCGGCAGAACTCACAGTCTAAAGGGAGAGGCAGACATACAAACTGACTCCTAAAATAGCAGGAAAGGGATATGACTAAGGTGGTGCCTGGTGCTGTGTGAGTGCAGCATCCAGCCCAGCCCAGTCAGAAAGGTCTCCTGGAGGCAGAGACTGAAACTGAGGCTTGTGTGCACTGCAGCGAGGAGGTTAGGCACATGAGCTCTAGAGGCAGACAAGGTGGGTTCAAATCCTGCCTCACCACTATCTAACCACGTGACCTTGGGCTCTATGCTTAGCTAAAGTTTTTATTTTCTAATTTATAAAATAACTGGAGGCCCGATGCATGAAATTCGTGCACTCGGGGCAGGGGGGAAGGGGGACCCTCAGCCCAGCCTGCGCCCTCTTGCAGTCTGTGAGCCCCATGATCAAATCCCTGCAGATGGAGGCCCCACCTACTCGTGACAGTGACGCCTGCCAGGTAGCCTGGGCTTCCCTCTTTGGGGTGATCAATCGCTGAGGCCTCCCCCATCTCCCACCCCCCACCCCATTGATTGCCCTGCAGAGAGTGGCCTGGGACTCCTCTGCAGAGGCGATGGTGGGACCCCCCCCACCCCCGCACTGGGGAACCAGCCTGCAACCTGGGCATGTGCCCTGACTAAGAATCGAACCATGACCACCTGACTCATAGGTGGACACTCAAGCACTGAGCCACGCCAGCCAGATCATTTAACTTTTTTGAGTTTTAATTTCCTCATCCATAAAGTAAGGTCATAATAATGACTTTGAGAGTGTTCTGAGTGTTGAATAAAATGAGATGGCTTGCATAATTGTAGCTAGTCATAAATGTTATTTCCCTTCCCTTAACCTATCAGTCAAGGCAATAGAGGAGACAACGAATTATGCAATTGCTATTGTCTCTATGCTTTGTTTCAGTGGTTCAGCAGCCGTCACAGGACCAGTTGCGAAGGAGTGTACAAAGTTGTGGCCCAGAATTACATCCAATACCAGCATCATTGCATAATTTTCTGGAGTATTTATAGAAATAAAATTTTTTTTAAAAAATTAAAATTTATTCTTCACCTTCCCCCCCCCCCAAAAAAAAAAAACTTACATAAAATCTATTCCAACTATTTGTTAGCATGGAAAATAGGATTGTCATGTCTTCAAAAAATTATGTGATAAAGGAAAGCTTTACCACTTTGCTTATATTCAGAGGGTTTCTCTCCAGTTAATTCTTTCTTGTGTTTGTAAGGAACTGGGTGGGATCTCTTTACCACATTGTTTACATTCAAAGGGTCTCTCTCCAGTGAGATGTCTTTCATGCTTCTGAAGATCACTGGGATACTTAAATGCTTCACTACGTTCTTTTTACATCCACAGGCTTCTTCCCAGTGTGATTTATTTCCATGATTTGAAGATTTCTGAGACTACTGAAGGCTTTATCACATTTTTTACCTTCACAGGCTTTCTCTTCTGGTGAGTCCTTTCACATGTTTGAAAAGATTGATGATATCTATGGGCTTTTCCACATTGTTTTCATGGATAGAGTTTCTCCCCCCGTGTAGTGCTTTCATGTATTTGAAGTAAAGTGAAGAACTAAAGGTTTTGCCACATTCCTTACATGAATTGGTTTTCTCTCCACTGTGATTTATTCGATGTTTTATAAAACATTGGAAATAACTGAAGGCTCTCCCATAAGTATTACATTTATATGGCTTCTCTCTGTGACATTCAGTTTGACCTCTGATGTGCATATTATGGGGTGAATGATGCATGAAGACTTTCCCAGGCACACTGCCTTCCCATGGCTTTCTCCAGGAGAATTTTCTTGTTCAGGTTGAGATTTAGAATAAAATTAAAATTCACTTCACACTGACTACCCTCTTTCCTGTCACAGATTCTCTCTACCATTTGACTTCTGTTTTCTCTCCTGGTTTTTGCACTGATCTTCAATATCATAATTTTCCCAGTTGCTTTTTGTTTGTTTGTTTTTCTATTGACAAGAGGCACCTGAAGATTTCCTGCATCACATCTCTATAGAGTTCCTTCTGGGAAGGATCCTATAAAGCCACACCTCCAGGGTGAAGTTCACAGCCATATCCTCAAGGGCCATAGAGCCCATTTCTAGTTTTCCTGGGTCTCCCTGTGTCCTTCCAAAACAGATCACAGCAGGAGAGAGGCTATGACACAGCCAGCAGGGCCACGAAGGGCAGGCAACACCTCTAAGGCAGTTTCTCTATTTCTTTGTTGACCCAAAGTAATTTAGATGAAATGAATTATAGTATTTTGAAGTGAGGGCTTAGCCCTAATTTAAAAAAAAATAGACAAGTTTTAGAAAGATTATGGTTTTATTTTTTAGGCTGTGGTCTCAGGGTAAAGCATTTTCACTGTCAAATTCTTATTTTTTAATCTTAAATTATCTCAGGATCCTTGTAACATCATTCATAAGATTGAATGTAAGTGTTTGAATGTTACATAAATTCTAGTCTTTCGCCCTAGCTGGTTTGTCTCAGTGGATAGAGCATCAGCCTGCGGACTGAAGGGTCCCAGGTTTGATTCCGGCCAAGGGCACATGCCGGGTTGTGGGCTCAATCCCCAATAGGGAGCGTGCAGGAGGCAGCCAATTAATGATTCTCTCTCATCATTGATGTTTCTATCTCTCTCCCTCTCCCTTCCTCTCTGAAATCAATAAAGAAATTAAAAAAAAAAAATTCTAGTCTTTCAAATATCTACCTACATTCCTCCAGCATGGCTATTATGGACCTGCCTCAGGGTCTTTGTACTTGCTATTCCCTCAGTCTGAAATGCTCTTCTTCCAAATGTCCACACAGCTGACTCCTTTGTTCCATTCAGGTCTCTGCTCAAAGGTCACCTTATTTAAGAGCCCTTCCATGAAGACTCCGTTTGAAATGGCTCTCCCAGCTCTATCTTGTGCTACTGCTTTCCTCTGCTTTATTTCTTTTCATAACATGCATCACAGTCTGACATAGTTTATATTCATCAGACATTAGTTTATATGTCTATTGACTGTATACTCCTTCCCCCAACCACTAGCATGGTCTGTTAAGCACCATGAGAGCAGGAATTTGTTCTATTCGTAATGTATCCCTGATGTCTAGAACAATTCCTGCACATTGTTGATACCTAATAAAGATTCGTTGATCTTACTGAATAAAATCAAACAAGAAATCTTTACTGAGTACCTACTAGGTACCAGGCACAATGCTAGGCCCTGGAGAGACAATAGAGAGAGAAATAGACATGGTCCCTGCCTTTACAGAGCTCAAAGACCCACAGAAAAGAACAACATTAAATAATTACAGAAATGGAGGGGATAATAGCTTCTGGGCCTTGAAGAAGTACGTGGTGCTGGGGAGCTTATAACCTAGTCACAGGGAATTAGTCATGGAGGTGGGTGCAGGGTTCCCTCGAGGAAGGGTAATTGAGCTGAGAGCTAAGGATTGAAAGGGGAGAAAGGGCCTTCTAGGCATCTGGCACTTCATGTACAAAAACCCTGTGAGGGGCGGGAGCTTGGCCTGCTTGGAGAACTAAGAAGAGATGGGTGCACCTGGGGGTAGTGAGTCAGGCAAGCAAAGAGGCAGGCAGTGAGGCTGGGAGACTAGCAAGGAGCTCACAGGCTGGTCATGCGAGGCCAGTAGGGGGCTGCTCTATACTTTAAGAGTGAAGGGAAGCCACTGAAGGCTGACTCCACCTTTTTAGCCACCCAGTGTACAGAGAGCATAATAAACACTGAGTAAATGATGCTCACATGTTGAAAACACTCTTACGTGTTGCTGGTGGAAGTGTAAATTGATTCAACTTCTCTATGCCTCCCACCCTGCAATTCCCTTCTAGGATCTTATTCTACAGGTAGACTTGGCCAGGTATGAAATGACATTTGTACTACAGTGCTGTTTATTATAGCAGAAGAATGGGAACAAACCAGATGTCTCTCAGTGGGAGATTACTGAAAAAGTCGTGATGCCTCCATGCACTGGACTAAAATGAACCATAAAAAAAAAAAAAAAGAATAATGAAGCCTTTTATGCATTTTTAAAAAGAATTCCAAGATATTTTCTTAAGTTAAAAAAAATCAAGGTTCATAGCAGACTTTATAAATGACTATTGTTTGTGTGGGTTAGAAAAACAACAAACCAGACACAGGATGATAATCTACACAGCTTTCCTATGCATTGCACATCTCCGGAAGGAGACCTGAGAAACAGGTCATGTGGCTTTACCTCTGGAGAGGGAGTGGGTTGGAGAGAGATTTTGACAAGAGTACTTCCTCAATTTTGAACCATGCAAACATCTTATCTGTCCCATAACTAAATAAATTTGCATAACAAGTATTCATTGGTTCAATGAACTAATAAATTAGAAAATTAATTTGTTAAACAAATGGCTTCCAGCCAGTACTCCCCTCCTTTAGCGGAAAAGGATTTAGGGAGTCCTGGCCCTGCCCTACTCCCTAATTCCTGGCACAGTCCCTCTGGGGATCCACCAACAGAGGAGCCTTTGGAAAGAGGGGTGGGATGAAAATATTTATTCAATTGGCTTCGTTTCCAGGAAAGGGTCTCCCTCTTTCACCCCAAAATCAGGCTTATCTCCTGGCCACACAGTTTGGATGCTTTCCCAAGCTTTTTAAATTATACTTCTTGCTGAAAGGCTGCACTGTTGGTCTCTGAAGTGGCAACTGACCCCTAAGATGCAATCACTTCTCCACATTCCTCCACACCCTTATTAAAAAGTCTGGTATCCAATGCTTCCCTGTATAAAAATAAGCATCCAAAGGGACTTGCACTATCGGGAAAAGCAGCACAAAGTGGGTAAGGCCAGAATGTCTTGAGTGGCCCAATTGCAACAACCGAAGAGTTTGGGCAGTGAGCTCTGATTAAATTCCAGTGGAAAGGACAATTGATAGCGCAGGTACATGTCTCGGGCCGCTCGATGTCATCACCCTGGCTTGATTAGGAGGATGAAAGGGAGAACAGCAGGCTCAGCTCCAGAAGGAGTTCCCTGTGTCTCTGGGTGGGGGAGGCGGTGGGCTCCAGGTGCTAATGAAGTCGAGCAGCTGAGCGCTGTCCTGGAGTCCCCTCTGGCAGGCCTAGGGCTTGGACCAGGCAAGCGGGGCTGAGAGGAGACAAATAAATTAAAGGAGCAACAGAAAAGAATGAGAACAAGGTGAGGAGTGGGGATCTTCAACTTGTAGTCTCTATGTGTACTATAACATGTGTACTATGTGTACTATAACATGATCATTTCTAAACAACCCTAACTACCTTTCCCATCCCTCTGATTGGTCAGCTCAGTGGGTGCTGTACTTTGCCCTGTGCACAAAGTTCTTGCTGGCACCATCGCTGATGTCATTTGAGGACTGTTGAGAATGTCTTTGCCAATCCAAATAAATCTGAAATGACCAACAAGAAAAGTAAAGGGAACAACAGCTCACTGGTGTCTATCTACCTGGATCCAATGTTCAATTCACCTCCAGTCAACAAGGACCTACCCAATCCCTTTGTTTGCCCTGAACTGGATAATGAACAGCTCATTCCGTGACTTCTAATTTCAACAATGAGCACTAGAGGGCTTGCCTCACAAGATCCATCAGTTTCTGATCGTTCCTACCAGTTTTCACCACTGAGACCCTTTCTTCCCCTGTAGATTAGTGTGAGAGGCTCTCCTGATGTCTCTCTTAATGGAATTGAAAACTGAATGAGATAATGATATATGATAGCGCTTTGAAAAAGTTGAAAATTTTACATCCAAATGTCATGATTTTATTGTTGTTAATAACAGTTGTTTCTTCTGTTCCCCCATAAATTTTTTCCCTGTTTTTAGAAAAAAAGAAAATAATAATTGAGTCTCCCTTCTCAAGAGCCTGGGAATGCTGTTTAATGAGAGCCTTTTTAATAGCTATTGGTAACACCCACAGAAGGTCTTCTCTCACATCCTTTGGGGTTGGAGTCTAGGGGATGGACAGCCTCCTCTGCTCTCTATAAAACGCCCTCTGGGGTCTGACTCGGTGGAAATGACAAAGCTGGGTGATTGGTCATCCCGATAAGGACACAGGACATCCTACAGCTGCAATTCTGCCTTGGGCTTCCCTGGTTCAGCCCTCTACCCCCATCTTTTCCTGACTCCATCCATAGCGGTCTGTGAGGGGTTTTAGTGCCCCCTCATCTCCATCAAGCTACTCCAAATCCACCTTATATAAGCATGCGGCCCATAAAAAGCAATATGACTCCTGCGCAATGCAGCTCCACACCATCTCTTAGCTGCTCCCCTTCCAACCGGACTGCTACTCCAAGCCCCCACTATACGAGGACAGTTGAGAATGCACAGCCACCACCACCTGTAGCAGCCACCACCTCACTTCAATTCAGCAAAACTTGACTCAGTGTTGGGATCACACAGACCCAGCATCAATCCTGGGTCTACCATGAACTGTCTGTGAGAGTCTGGGCCAGTCCTTCACTTCTCTGATCCCCAGGGCCCTCATCAGTAAATGGTCGCTGTCAGAATCTGAGCTATGTCCCCAGCACCTAGCTCCATATTGAGCGCCCACTAAACATGTGCAGAAAGGGTGGATATTGAATAAGCACAAGAAGCATCCTGGGGATGGTAGGATTCTTAGGAAGAGATCAGCATTACCTGCAGATGGAGGCCAAGAGAGGCTTTGCAAAGGAGACTTGAAAGAGGGGTGAGGAGTTTGGCAGATGGACTGAGGGAGTGCACACAGGCAAGGGAACAGCACGAACAAAGACTGGGACTGGAGCCCAAAGCACTGGGCCAACTTGGGCAGGAACATGATGCAGCTGGAGAGACAGGGAGTGGGAGAGAGCCCTGGCATAGGAGGCAGGAGTTAAGAAGGAGTGGATCAGAAGGGCCAAGCCAGGTCATTGTTAAGTTGTAGGGGACATGGCTTGGCCCACAATTTGCCAGATTCTTGTCAGCAAGGGTCATGTCAGAATAAATGAATTATAATAGCAACTGGATAATGAAAAACTCAGTATCATATATTCAATAAAGCAGGTTAAAGTCTTAGAAGTAAATGGTATTCATCTTAAATTGGAAGACCTGAGGCCAGACCTAAATCTAAACAATTACATGTAGAGCTAACACAGCCGCAGGCACTTTTGCTGTGAGAGCCCTGAGAACTCATAGTGGTGAGGGAGAAAGAACTGGGGCTTTGGAGCTAGACTGGGTTGGAATATCACACCTGCCACTGTGTGACTCTGGGTAGTTTATCTGACCTCTCTGAGCCTCATTCTTCTCATCAATGGGAATCATAAGCCAGGGCCTTGTGAAGACTCAAGCAAATGAACTAGCGCATGGAAAGTGCTTGACACTGAACATAATAGGTGCTGAATGAAACTTCCCCACCACTCACCCACCTCCTCTAGAATCTTTCTGGTTTCCTGGTGATGAGCTGATGAACTTGGAAACAGGGCACAGGGATGCTCTTCCTCTGGATTGGCCACATACAGCCTCTTCCTGCCTCAGTTTCCCTCACTATACATAGCCGAAAGCAACTCTTGCTGTGTCCTTCACACAAGGGATGGGCAGTTCACAGCCAGAAAAAAGGAAAATGTGAATGGAATGGGACCACCTGGATGGGAAGGCTCTTGGGACAGTTCTTCCCCTCTCCCAGGCCGGGCAGCCCAGTCAATGCTGATAAGAGGGCTCCGCCGAGCAGCTCCAAAGAGGGACACCCCAGACGCCAACCTTAAGGTCTCCATCCCAAGTCCACTTCCTGTTTTCAAGGATGGTGTTTTATAAAAAAATAAATTGTGTTAAAGGTTTTCCTAAGAGGACAGTGCACCCGGGCTCTGTATCAGCCAAAGAACAGAAATTGTTCCAGGCATTTCAAGAAGGGACTTGCCGAGGAACGTAAGTGTTGGAAAGCCATCAGAAGGCTGGAGAATAGGTCAGGGAAGCTGCCACTAGCCTTCAGGAACAGGAAGCTGCTCCTGCTGTCCAGGCCAGGGGCTGCAGGAAAGCATGCCCAGTGGTCACGGCTACCTGCATCCCAGGCCAGGAAATCCATCTCCTGTCTCCCAAAGCCCACACCGCTGCCTGTTGCTGCCACTGCCTCCCACGTGCCTCTCCAATCTCACACAAGGGCCTGCTGAGAGGCCAGCCTAGGACGGGTATCTTAGAAAGAGGGGAAGGTAGACAGAACATGGAGAGTACATCTAGGACCAAGTCCTTGATGGAAGAGAGTGGGAAATCAAATATAAACCTCCAGCCTGGAGAGAAGAAACTCAAAGGTTCAGAGATGAAATAACATAGACGGGGGAGCGGGGGAGGGGGGAGGGGGGAGGGGGGAGGGGAGACAATGGTATTATTACAGACACTGGCTTTGAATTCAATCCCAGCTCTACCACTCACCACTGTGTGACTTGGGCAACCTGTGTTACCTCTCTGGGCCTTAATTCCCTCGTCTGCAAAGTGGGGCTAATTATAGCACCTGCCTCTCGGAGAAAAAGTAAAGCAAAGCACACAGAGCTTTACTGCCTGGCAGGTAATAAGCACTAAGAACACAGTAACTCAAAAGTCATTCCAGAACACCTCTCCCACTTTCTTCCCTCTTCTCTGCCCCCTGTCCCGTCCCATTCTCCCCTTGATCTTCTTTTGTTTTCCTGGCCAAAACTAAAAAAGATGGCATTTTCAAAAATCCCCATCTGCATGTGTTAGGAGTTTTAACACATGCAGATGTAACCACTACCACAACAGGATACAGCACAGCACTTTCCCCCCCAAAAGCTCCCTTATATACCCTTTACAGTCACACCCTCCCCAACTCCTAACCTCTGGTAACCACAGATCTGTGTCTTTTTGAGACTGCCATGTACACGTAACATATGCGTCTTTCCTTCAACATAATGCCTTTGAGGTTTGCCCAAGTTGTCCATGTATTGGTAGTTCTTTTGATTGCTGAGTAGTATTCCATGTTTGGGACTTTTGAAGAGAATTATCAAGCATCCTTGGCATTGTTTCTTTGTGAAGTTTGTCTCAAAATGATTGGTTCAAAGCAACAAATGGTGTACAGTGTTCCCCCTTATTTGTGGGGGATATGTCCCAAGATCCCAGTGGATGCCGGAAACTGTAGCTAGCACAAAACCCTATATATACTAGGGTTTTTCCCATACATACACACCTGTAATGAAGTTTGGTTTATAAATCTGCATGGTGAGAGACTGACAATGATAATAAAATAGAACAATTATAACAATATACTGTAATAAGTTGTGTGAATATTTTGTTGTGCTGCACTCACCCTTCTTGTGATGATATGAGATGATACAATGCCTTGAGCTTCTGCTCTTTTTCTTGAACTATGATCACCTGTCCTACTGTTAACGAGGTTACTCCCTGACATAGAAACGGTCAGGTTTCTTCCTGTCATTGAACAAAGGCTGTTGGATTTGTTTGCCCTGGATGCTCATTAAGCCCCACCCGCTAGAGGAGCAAGACGAACAGAGGGACAGGTTCATTTCGGGAAGTGGGAAAGAAGTTTGGGTTGCAGCTCTTGGTAACCTTTGCTTTTGAGGGGAATCCTGGAGGAAGTGTTGGGAGGCACCTGTGCAGCTCATCATGCAGTGACAGTAAGAGTCCTCACTTCCAAATCAGCTCCTGAGTGTAGTGATAAGAAGAGGATCCCCCACGCACAACCAGTATTTTGCCAAAATGTAATCACCACCTCCCAACCTCCTCCATTATTAGAAAGCAATAAAAACTCCAACAAAAGAGAGACATCAGTTTGCCTGCTGTTATCACTCTTTCTTCTCCTTTTTTGTTTTGTTAAACCTCACCCATTGATATTTTTCCATTGATTTTTAGAGAGAGTGGGAGAGGGAGAGACAAACATCGATCCGAGAGAGACACATCGATTGGTTGCCTCCCACATGTGCCCCAATGAGGGCCTGCAACCAAGGTATGTGCCCTTGACCTGAACCAACCCATGACCAACGCTCTATCTACCCAGCCAAACCGGCTTGGAATTATTACTCATTCAGCAGAAGCTTAGAGCTGGCATCCTGGGAAGCTGGCACACAGCTGGCCTAGAGGATTCAGTGCATGGTCCCTATCCTCAGGGGGTTCACTCTATCGGGGGGAGGCAATTACATAAAGAGATGATTCCAGCACTATCTCTTTGGTCTGTGGTATCTCAACCACACTGAACATATGGGCAATCCTGAGCAAATGGTGCTGCTTCCTACCTTTGCTGAAATTTCCTGCTGCCTAGAATGCCTCTGCACCCCCAACCCCACCCCAAGCCAGCAAAGACCTCACCTATGCCTCCTTCTCTGACAGTGGGTTTCCCATCTGTAGCAGATTCCACCAGAACCCTGAGGAAGCCTCAACCTTAATTCAGGTACTGCAATTTTATTTTACCTGGGCCTGGACATTTCAATTAATAAATTGAGACTGTTTGGTGACTTAAAAACAACCATAGCATGGGGCTTTTAACCTAAACTTGGCCAGAAATTTCTGAGGCTTGTGCCAGTTTTTATTTAGGGATAGGGGAAGAATAAAAACCTCCAGAAAAAAATTACAAAGAAATAATGCAAGAATAAAATTTGCATTATAATAACATTCTACAAGCCACATTGTGAGGGGCAGAAATATCAATCATGCTCTGTTAACCAAGTTAACGTAAAAAAAAAAACAACAAACAACATTCCAACCTGTAAAGAATTTTTGTGAGTATTTGAGCCAAACTGTCGACAACTGCCAGGAAGCAGAATCTCAATGTATTGAGCTAATGCTCCAGAGAATGGCAGTTTGCACCTTGTTTTATACATTACAATCAAAGGAAGAGATGTAAGTGGGTTACATGAAATCCATTGGTGATAGGTTAGGGAGGTGGGAGAAAGCAAAGTGGGGAAACCTCTGGGATTGGATAAAAAGTAAAATGATAGATACATGCTTCTTTTACATAGGTGGATACAGGATAGTTAACAGTCAACAATTAACCAGATAACAATAACTATGAAGTAATTTGTGGTCTCCATTCTGCCACCCAGGCTCATTTGGTTGTCCTGAGGGGTCTGGAAAAAGGGAAGTTACAAATTACCCTGACATTTCACAGGTATGTTATCTTAGATGCAGAAAGACAATAGGCTCAGTAAGGATCAAAGTTGATCTTTATCCAGGAAGATACTAATCTAGGATGTGACTACCCACCATAACTGCTTTTAGTTAAAGTTTTAATTTCAGACCATCCTCTGTGCTTACTTTAGGTCTTTGAGTTTGCAAGACCACCATGCAGGCCTTCCCTGAGCTTGTCAGATTAGCATGTGGCCCCTTTTTCATCCATACATCCCCCTTTTGGTCACAAATTAATCCAAAGGATGCACTGATGCATTGATGATCAATCTTTTGGTTGGAAAATGGAGTTCCAGGGTTCTAGGAAGGCTCATTTCTAGGAAGTCTCAATGTCAGCATTTGTCTTGCTGAACAGGGTGGAGCATCAGGGATGGGACAAGAGCATAACCTTAGATGGCATTTAAGGTGGAATTATTATTATTGAAAATAAAAGGCAGGTAAATGGGAGGCAGTCAGATCCTGTATGTCCTTGTTAAAAATATTTTGGATCATTTTTGATTTTTGAGTTGCCATAATCCAAGTATTTTTGCTGCTTGTCTTAAATTTTGTTTTTCTACATCTAGTATAACATTTACATACCAGGAACAAAGCAATAATCTTAAACCAGTAACACTGATTAGGAACAGAAACTGTCTAATATTAGACAAGGAAGGATCTGCGGGGAACAAGCATTCCAGTCAAGTGAAAAAACCCTTTACATGTATTATTGTAATTGTTTATTAAGCTAATTATATGTTTTTCTCCTTCACCCACTTTCATTTTTATCTTACGTTTGGCCAGATGAATTAAGACTTCTACTATTTTATTATACAGAAATTTTAATTTTTCTTCTGGGCAATTAGTTTCATCTATTCCTATATTTAGATAATGCTCATCTAAAATAGGTGTTCTTAGGGAGGTGTTCTTGAAGGGGTTTGTTCAATATAGGTCCTTTATAATAGATATAGCCAGGGGGAAAAATGTACCAATGCTTATATTGATAGTAGAAGACCAGTGTGTGGCCAACAAAACATTAGCTTCATTATCATAGCTGATAATCAGAATATTATTTTCTAGTAGGTGGGAAAGATTAGGAGATATCCAAGTTTAATGTTTTTCATATCTAATAAGGGAGGGAGGTCTAGGGAGGTGGATATTGTTTCTACTAAGAAACCATAAGGAGGATAATCCTATATAACAAAAGCCTAATATGCAAATTGACTGAACAGCAGAATAACAGGTCAGCAGGGGGCGGGGCCAGCGAGTGGGTGGCACCAGACCATCCAAGGCAGGTGCCAGCCTGCAGAGGGAGGAGACGATAATTAGGGGGCAGCAACTGGCGGCAGCGGGGCAATGGGAGGTGGGGCCAGAGATGCCCCCTGGTGGTCAGTGCACTCCCACAGGGATGTCCACGGGGAGTGGGCCTTAGCCATCAGTCAGATATCCCCTGAGTATTCCCAGACTGCGAGAGGGTGCAGGCAGGGCTGAGGGACCCCTCCAGTGCACGAATTTTCATGCACTGGGCCTCTAGTAACAATATAAAAATCATTTTATATACATTCAATCAATAACAACTAGGTGATATAAGAACAAGGTTTGAGCAGCATCAATTTGTGAACATACAGGTCTTGTTGACATGTTAGGACAGTTGTCTACCTCCTCTGTAGATGGTGGCTTCTCATCCTTGAGAAAGGCGAGTGTCAGATACAGGCAGATGTTCATTCATGGTTAGGTACTGATAAGGCAACGTCCCTTTAACACTGTTGGAGAGAGTCTTTAAGGTGTGTTTCTTGAAAGTGAGAGTGTGTTTAAAATGTGTTCATAAAAGTCAATCTAAGGAATGCTGGTCACTTATTTTATTTAATTATTATTGGAAATTGAGGCTTCTAAGAGTTAATAGTCCACTTTATAGTGGGGCCAGGCTATGTTGCAAAAGAAGACTGGACTTTTTTTTCTTGAGAGACCCCCAAGTCGAATTCCTCCCAGTTGAAGAGTTTGTACCCAAAAGAAAAGGGGACTCTCAAGGCACTGTGGCCCATCTACAGAGGCACGCTGAGAGTTAGAGGTATCTCTGTAAGTCTCTGTGCTGTTTGGGCCATTCTGAGTAGGGTGGGTCCCCTGCCAAGCCTTTTCTCCAACTCTCCTGGAAGTTAATAATGAAGAAAAGATGGCTGGCAAACATTCAGTCAGTCTCAAAATTAGTTTCCTCTTGGGAGGTTCCTTTAAAACCATCATTTTCCCCTTTTGGCTCAGTATCTGGTTCACTTAGTTCTAAATACGTATTACTCTTCTGAAAAAAAAAACAACATATGTGAGCAACACTCATTTTAAAAATCTCTCCCTATCAGCTGAATTAGGGCCAATTTGACCAGTAAAACATGTTGCCCCTTAACATGCCCTAGTTGAAAGGGGACAGGTTCTGATTTTAAAAAGTCATTGGTTGGTTAGATACCCCTACCATTTGTACAGAAACTTTACTCCAAGGGAGAGGGAAACTTAGATGGGCAGGGTTAAGAACAGATAAGGTAGCCTCAGTATCTACAAGGGCCTTAGTAACTTCCCCTTTTATGAAAATCTCAATTTCTCCTAAAGTATTAGTAAAGAGGAGAAAATAACTCCATAGCCCTGTAGCAACCATATGTTTGCTTCTGTTTTCTCTTTGTAAATCACACTTCAGTTTGTTTGTTTTTTCTACAGTCTTTCTTATGGTGACCTGGCTTTTTACAGCAAAAGATTCCTCCACAGTTTTACGGTAGACCTTATTTAGTAGTTCTGTTGCCTTGCTCTTAAGAAACCAGTAGGTGTATTAATTGGAATAGGTCAGAATAGCCAGGATTACATGTTTTAACAGTTAAATTTTTGTTAATCCATCAGGGTCCCAGATAAAGTCAGGAACAGTTGCCAGTTCCCCTCTAGCTGAGACCAGTTTTTTTCCAAAAGGAGCTATTAGAATTCCTAATCTCATTTTCCTTCAAGTCAGTGGCTGTAGAGGAGTCGGAAGGAAGAGAGAGGAAAGTTCAGACAAGGAAGCTCAGAAAGGAAGAGGGAGAAATGAGGTGTAGGCATTTATCAGCTTCAGAATAGTTCCAGGACAATCTCTTAAATTTCTTATCAATTTCCACTTTTTTGAATAATGTTTTCTATGCTTCTCCTTAGAAGCTTCTAATTGCCAAATCAAGATATGCTTCCCATATAGTCATTCAGCTTAATTTTAGAGCTGGCACTTTTCTAATTTTTTTGCATGCAAAAATATTAACTTAGGTACCCAAAGACAACTGCATTTTGGCCATTTTTACGTTGACATTTTCTAATTAAATCTTCCCATTTCTGCAAAGCACTTGCATGTAAAGGCTTCCTATCCGGAGTAATAAATGAGGGCTGGGGTTTGGGAGTTTCTGCACTTAGAAGCACAATTTCCCATGTTAAATTTTTTTAATGTTTATTTTTGGGTATCTGTAGACTGAGCAAATTTTCTAGGGATGTTATGTAGAGGGTCGAAGTGTGCTGCTTATGGGTTGAACTCCATGAGGCTCTCACCCCTCGAGTCACAATTCAACCCTTTTACGTACCTCAGTTTCTCTCCCAGCTGTCTAAAACAACAGGAAGGGCTTGGGGCCCTGGCAGATCAAGCCTTATGGGGGCTCCTGGACGAGCCAGTTAGTTCATTACAATTGAGTTAGGACTTCCCTATGGGGCTCCTGCACATCGTGAAGAATGACCTCTGACACCTACACGAAGATTCTTAGTCACCTAAGAACACCCGAGAATCGGGCTGGAGGGAGGATGTGCCCCTTTATCTTTGGAGCTGAATGAGTTCAGCTCTCATTTATAAGGTAAAGGTTGTTTTTTCTCAGACCCAGAAAGCAAATCCAATTGAAAAGCCAAAATCAAAACCAGCCACCCATTTTTTTTCCTCCAGTCTTGCCTTAGCCTGAGTTCAGTCAACCCTTAACCTTAGTTCCACCTCAAGGATTTAAAAATACAGCTCAAATAAAGTCAGACCCTCTACCAAAAGCAAGGGAAGGTCCCGGGTCCAGGAGACAACTCACCCAAGTTCACCCAATTGGGGGAGGGGGAGGGAAACTGGCAGGCTCAATGGGCCCCTTGCTGGATCCTAGCACTGGGTCCAGGTCTGCGAGATGGTCCTGGGTGAGAGTCTTTGGAATCCTGCCAACTACGCCAAGTAATGTTAACATAAAAAAACTTTCAAACCTGTAAAGAATTTTTGTGAGTTTATTTGAGCCAAACTGTCGACAATGGCCAGGAAGCAGAATCTCAACGTATTGGGATAATGCTCTGGAGAACGGTGGTTTCCCCCTTGTTTTATTCATTATAATCAAAGGAAAAGACTTAAGTGGATTACATGAAATCCATTGGTGGTAGATTAGGGAGGTGCGAGAAAGCAAAGCGGGCAAACCTAGGGATTAGATAAAAAGTAAAATGATAGATACATGCTTCTTTTACATAGTTGGGTACAGGATAGTTAACAGTCAACAATTAACAAGATTAACAATGACAATGAAGGTCTCCTGTCCTGGTGCCCTGACCCATTGGTTGTGCCCTGAAGGGTCCAGAAAAAGGGAAGTTACAAATTACCCTGACATTCCAAAGATATGTTATCATAGATGCAAAAGACAACAGACAGGCTTAGTTAAGGAAAAGAATGACCTTTGTCAGGGAAGATACCAGCCTAGCACATGACTCCCCACTATAACTGCTTTTAGTGAAAGGGCTTTTCTTTCTTTCTTTTCTTTTTCTTTTTTTTTTTTTTTTTTGTTGTTGTTGTTGTTAATCCCTACCTGAGGATATTTTTCCATTAGTTTTTTAGGGAGAGTGGAAGAGAGAAAGACAGAGAAACATCAATGTGAGAGTAACACATTGAATGGTTGCCTCCTGCACACACCCGACCAGGGCCCAGGCTGGGGAGAAGCCTGGTACGTGTCCTTGGTATGTGTCCTTGACCGGAATCAAACCTGGGACCCTGTGGTCCACAGGCTGATGCTCTATCACTGAGCCAAACTGCCAAGGGCAGTTAAAGTTTTCATTTCAGACCATGCTTTGTGGTTACTTTATGTCTTTGAGTGTGTAAGACCACCATTCAGGCCTTCCCTGACCTTGTCCGATTAGCATGTGGCCCCTTTTTTGTCTAAAGTTAGCACACAGTAGGGAACAACAAGTGGCAAGAAGACACCAAGTTTTCACAGTTTGATGTATTTACTTCATTGTCTGCTGATCAGTTGAATGCACACAGATGTAGCTGAGTCACTTTAAGCCATATAATTGCCAGGACATAAACACATGCTAGCTCATCCCTCTGGCTGAGTCCTCGGGGGTACTCAAGTCCCAATGTGGCCTCTGGTTGTTCCACCTGCTCTGGCCAGTTCCCCTTGATCCTTCCCTGTTGCTCTCCTCCTTCCTTATCCCTCCTTCCTCCCTACCTCCCGTTCTCCTTCCTTCCCTCTTTCCCTGATGCTCTCCTTTCCCTCCCAAATCTGTGCTGTTTGGTAGATTCAGACAGACCTGGCTTAAGGGCTTTGTGACCCTGAAAAGAGGCTCAACCTCTCTGACCTTCCACCTCCCACTTGCAAAGCAGGGCTCCCTAATAGTTGTAGCTGGTAACCACGGGCTGGCCATGCAGCCAGCTCCCCATGCCAGGCTCTGGGTGAGCACTTGGCATGCATTAGACCGCATTATTCCTCACCACAGCTCTCAAGGTAGGTACGGCCATTATCCCATTGGACAGAATGGAAAAGTGAGGCTGAAAGAGGCGAGGTAAGTTATCCAAGCACAATTTGAGCAGAATTGGGATGCAATCTGTGTCTGTCTTTCTCCACCAATTTCAGGCTCGTGAAAATCCACATGACTGCTTGCCGGCTCCCCTCCCCCCCTCCTTCTAAGATGGTGGCAAAAGAGGGAAGGGACAGTCAAGACAGATGGCAGATTCACAGAAGCCTAAACACGTGGACACTACTGGAGGTGCTTGGCAGACTGCTGGGTGCAGTGCAACTGTGAAGGCTCAGGGGCGGGGGGGAGGGATAGTGGAGACAAGCAGGGACAGGACAAATCCACAAGCAAACAGACCAAGATGCTGTGGACTAGAGCGAGATACCCGGAGCCCTGTGGGAGCAGAGGAGGGAGCACGGAGGGCGGCTTCCTCAGAGGGTTATCTACTGGCACTACCTTGTACCATGTCCTGTGTTAGGCTCTGTGACTTCATCTTATTTAATTCTCACAAGAGAGGAAACCAAGCTCAAAGTCAACGCCCTTGAAAAGCCGCTGAGCTGGGATTCAAATCCAGATCTGTCAGGTTCTGACATCCATGCCCTGTCCTCCATACAGGCCGCCATCTGAGGGGATGCCCACTCGGGTCTCAAAGAACGAGATCCAGAATAAATGAATCACTTTCAGAGCAAAGTGACAAAACACATTCTCCCCAAATCTCACATCATAACCGCCTGGAAAAGCAAACATAAAGGTCACCGGGGACACAAACAGCCTGAGAAGAGCCATTTGAGCAAATGTCAGCTGTTCCCACACCTGGTGTCCTGCTCTCTCCACCAGCAGGACATGGAGAGTCCAGAACTGCTGCTGCTGGTTCCTTCCAGGGAGGCCTCTCATCTTCAGGGTCTTAAGGGCAGCTTCACTCTTTGAATCTCAGTTTTGCTTTTTATACTGCAAGACAGAGAGGTCATTAGAAGTGGGTGAGGAAAGCCAATGCAAGAGGGAGGGCCAGGGAAATGCCCAGACTGTGGTCAGCTAGGTAGGCCTCAGATGCCCCCCACAGGGACTTCTTGAAGTGGTGGGACCCAGGCTGTTGAATCTAGTTGGTGCCTGGATCCCCCCTTTCTTCTTTAGTGGAAAAGGTAATTAATGGGATTGGGAGGAAGGATAAGAAAGACACTGGGGAACTAGAATGAAACACAGTGGCATGTCCATCGTTCTCTTTAAGATGCGTCTTGTTTGGAGGGAGGAAAAATCTCAGGTAGAGGTGGAACCTCAAAAGCCATCTAGCCCAATCACTGAGTTTAAAAAAATGAATCCTGGGCCCAATAACTGGAGATTCTGACTTAGAAGGACAGAGAAGTAGGGCATGTTTTAGCTCTCTAGGTTTTCTAACACCAAAGTGTAACGACCAGCAAGACAGTCTATGTTACTGACTCTCTTTCTCCACCAAAACAGACACTTGCATGTTTCCTCAATAACCTTGCCTCAGTGGGAATACCTGCAGAGACAGAGAGCTCACTACCCACCCCCAAGACAGCTCTCTTCTCTTCCCAACACTGTGGTCAGCTTTGTCATATTGCTTCCAGTAAGACTGCTCCCTTCCTTCTTCCTGCTACCCCATCTCACTCTCCCATTGATATTTCCCTCCCCCCCCCTCTTCCCTCCACCCCCCTTTCTCTCTCTCCCTTCCCCTCTCTAAAAATCAAGGGGTGAGAATTAACAAAAAAAAGAAATTTGTCTTTAAGGATTGAGGGTGTCCCCTCAAACACAACAAACTCACAAATACAATCAGAAAGGCATCTGCCATCACCTTTTGGCTCCTAGAGGTGGGGAGCAGCTAGACTGTTCTCAATGTGGAGCAGAAGCGACCCCTGCTGGTCAATGAGATTACAGCTCACAGGTATAGGTAGCAGCCAAGCACTTACTTTGTTCATGATCCAGTCGGCATCTTCAATGGCTCTTTTAATAATCTGCTGGATTCTCTCAGGATTGTCTTCATCTGAGTGAGCTTGAAAACTCTGAAAGTTTAAGCATAAAAAAAGATGATGGCAAAAATCACAGGACCGGCAGCTTCAGAGCACCAGTCACAGGCCAGGCACACTGTGGGCACTTTATACTCAGCATCTCTCTTACTCTCCATAAAGAGTTAAGATTCCACATAGAGATGAGGAAACCTGCTGCTAAGCAATGGTGTCAGCATTTGAATTCTGGTCTATTCAACTGCATAGCACATACTCTTGCCATCAGGGCAGTTGTGAAATGGAAGACTGGTCCCTACGTTACCACCCAAATCAAGCTGGACCCAAAGGTTATCAGGTGGGGGTAAGGGTGATGGAGGGCCTACGGGAAATTCCCATCACTGTTTTGTTTGCGCCTCCAGGGAAGCTGATTTCACTAGGGGGAGATCTCTGCATGGCTTCCCAACCGGAAAGAACAGGGCTTCTCAGGCCCATGCTAGAAAGCCAAGCAGAGAGGGAAGGGGCCGTGGAGAGGGTGGTGTGGGAAACCCAGCCAAGCCCAGTGCAGAGCCCAGGCTGCTGTTTGCTTCTGACCGGATGGTCACCCTTGAGGAGCACCGCAAGATTCAGGTTCATTCAGGACACTCGGGCACTGGTACCTCCTCTGCCCTGTTACTCTCAACCCCACATACCCTCCTTGTCTTTAGGAGCATCTCAAGTGCTCACCTCTGGGAAGCCCTCCCTGACTCCCTCAGACAACTAACTGTTCCCTTCTCCATGTTTCCACAGCCCTCTGCTGCTTCCTCTATCATTTCCAGTTTCCACATTCTATTTGTGTGAATTTTAGTTTTTAACTTTTTATTTGGAAATCATTTCTAACCTATAGAAAAGCTGCAAGAATAATACAAAAGAATTGCCTTCAGAATCACCAGGTGTTAACATTTTGCCACATTTGCTTTACTATTCTCTCTTCATATGTTTGCATTAAACTTTTGGGAGTACGTAAAAGTTGCAGACAAGCTCTTAACCCCTAAACACTTGGGTGTGTATTTCCTAACAACAAGGGCATTCTCTTAACAACAGTAATCAAATTCAGAAAATTTAACATTGATACAGTACTAGTGTATCTATCTAATGCACAGCCCAAATTCCAACTTCATGAATTTCCCCCAACAATGTCCTTTATAAGAATTGTTTCTCTGGTCCAGGATCCCGTCTGGAATCATGCATTACATTTAGCATTCACACCTGTTTATTCCCCTTTAAACGAGAGCAGCTCTGGTGCCTTCCTCTGTGTTTCACGACGTTGATGTGTTTGACAAGAACAGGCCAGTTATGTGGTGGATGGCCCCTCAGTGTGGGCTTTCCTGATGTTTTCTCATGGTTAAAGTCAGGCGTGCTTTCTTGACAGAGACATCTGTCACAATGAGGATGTGTCCCACACTATTTTAATTATCATTTGGCTGCCTATTTCAAGGCTTGGCACAGAGCTGGTGGGCTGGATGGCACATCCATCCTCTGTTTCCTCAACAAAAACCAGAGAGAAGAGCTGGGCTGCCCAGCACTGATATCCCGTGGCTCTTACTAAACTGCCACCCCCATGGCCTGAGAGACAATCCCTGCCCCTGCCCCTGGGATAGGCCCTCTGTTAGAGGAATCTCCCCCACCCCCAGGCCCAGCATATCCTGCTCCCACCTGCCTGACAGCGTGTCTATAATGCTCCTGGATGCCCTTGGTGGGCAGCTGTCGGCAACAGCGCAGCAGGTATCGGTAGAGCTGCAGAGGCGTCTGGACCAGTTCTGCCCCCGGTAGTGGGGCCATCTGCAAGGCCGTCTGTCCCTGGAAAACACAGAGCATCACGTCTAAGGCATCAAGCCAATACCCAGTCCTGGCCCTCAGGTCCCAGTGTCCTGTGAAGGAGGCTGGATAACAGCACAGAGGCCAGGTCGCCCTTACACCACACCCCTCAGAACCCAGACCCTGAGCTCCGGCGGTGCATCCAGTCTTGCAGGAGTCTCAGCCCAGAGCAGGCCACATGGAACAAAATTGAGATGTTCAGCCTCGTCTTCTTTTTGAACACCAACTTCAGGTGGTGGGTAAGGGGGTGTCACTGACAGGCCGAGTAGGAGAGACAAGCAGGAAAATCGCGCATTACAATTGCTGAGAAATCATCTAACCTCAAGAAACAGAGGGCAGGATGGAAGGTTTGAGCCTCAGCTACTCAAAAGGTAGCCAGAAGCATCGACATCACCTGAGAGCAGAGTCTCAGGCCCCACCCCAGACCTACTAGACAGAACCTACATTGTAACAAGATGTCCAGGAGATTCACATGCAGTTAAAGTTTGAGAAACACGATTCCAGAGGACTCTGCGTAAAGAAGCCGCTACATAAAAAGTTGCCATGATACACATGATTTCACTTTACTGTGTGTTAGAAATAGGAATAATAATAAGCTCTTGCCCTGGCAGGGTTGCTCACTTGGTTGGAGTGTTGTCCCATACACCAAAAGGTGGCAGGTTCAATTCCCGGTCAGGGCACATAACTAGGTTGCAGGTTCGATCCCCAATCGGGGCACATACGGGAAGCAACCGATCAATGTTTCTCTGTTCCTCTCTCTCTCTCTCTCTCTCATCAATAAACATATCCTCAGGTGAGGATTAATAAATAAAATAATGAGCTCTTATTCTGTCCTATTCGCTTTACATGTGATTAATGCACACATTTTTTTTTTTAATTAAGCACCAAAAAGAATAAATCAGCACAGAGAGGTCTGATAAGGATAGAGCTGGGATTTGAACCCAGACAGGCTCCAGAGCCCACCGCTTCTTTTTATTAAACCTTAAAAGCTTTATTGATATGTAATTAACATACAATCAACATGCTTAAAGTGTACACTTTGGTAAGTTTTGACATATGTACTAGTATGCACCTAAGAAACCATCATCAAAAGCAAAAGAGTGAACATCTCCATCACCCACACAAATTGCCTGGAGCCTCTCTGTAATCCCTCCCTCCTGCCCTCGCCACTCCCCCATCCCAAAGCAACCTCTGCTTTCTGTCATTACAGATTAGTTTGCATTTTCCTGAGTTTTACATAAAAGGAATCATACGTCATGTACTCCTTTGTCTGTGCAGAACCCATATTTTTAAGCTCTATATAATCATGTTTCTCTCCAAAGAACCTGTAACTCTAAACTGGCCTCTTATTTTTTGAAGCAGGAAACTCAACTAAGAACACAGATTCCACCACCACCACCACCACCACCACCACCACCACCACCACCACCACCACCATCCCCATGATAGAATCTAGAACGTAAGGGTTTGTTAAGCTTCCGTTAAGTACCTCCCAGCCCATAACAGTACCCTCCTCTGTGCTCACTGCCCTGCGGGCTCCTGCCTGGACCTCTGCCGCAGCATCCTGCCTGTGTTCCTGCCTCACCCGTCATGTCCCAGTCTCCTCCACACTGATGCCTGGACTTACCCCACACTCAGCCCCAAGGACCTTCTCCCAGATCCCCCAAAACCACAACTAAGTCACCTCGTGGTGCCTTTGCACATGCAGCTGCCTGAGCGTGGAGCTCCCTTCCCCTCTCCACGTGAGGAGCTCATATTTATCCTGCCAGGCCCAGTTCAATGTCACTTCTTCTGGGAAGCCCTTCCTGACTGTCCCTCCGGTGGGGCGGGGGGGGAAGGGGGGGAGCAGTACCCTGTTTATGGAGCTGGTACAGTGCTTCCCACATTGCCAGGATTCATGCGCTGCCAGGCCTGGGCAGCCTGGCCCAGGCCCCAGTGCTTCGTGCCCTGTTTACTGAACTGGACTGAATGGAATCTGTTATCTCCTCTGTCCAGATTTCCCCTCTGTGACAGAGAAGCTCACTATGCTCCAAATGAAGGAGCTAAAAGACCAAGATTAAGTGACTGGCCCTGGTTTTAAATCTATCAGAGGTCCTGAAACTGAGAAAAGAAACTCATTAAGTGGCTGGTTTCAGAGGCTCCTTCATTCCATTTCCAGCATATCTTCCTGGCAACAATGAAGGTCTATCTCCACAGCTAAGTTTCCCATTTGCTCGTGGTGCTCAGGGCTCTCGCTCTGACACTGGGGTAGGTAGGTGGTGGTCTGCCCTCACCACCCATCTGGTAACAGCCCCAGATGTGAGGCCAGGTCTCAGCCCACAAGTCTGTGTGGAGCTCCACTCCAAGTCTGACCAATCAGAGACCTGCATCCACGTGGTGGCAGGGATTGGTTCACAGCTGAGCACACGAAGGAAGCTGAGTGAATCTCAACACGTCCACAGGGGTGACTAGACCTGATGGTGAGAGGACTCATCCTGTCTCAGGGAAGCCATCTTGCCTCCTCTTGAAGCCAGAGACTGAAGCCACAAAGGGCAGAGCTGAGAACCTGAGTAAAACCAAGTCTGAAGAATTCATTTGAGCCCTAAATCCATTCACCTGAAGGCAGTCCCATCCCTAGACTCTGCAATGATCCAAGACAATCCCATTTGCCAAAGCAGTTTGGCTTTGTTTTGTCACTTGCAGCCAAAAGAGTTGAAATGGATCGAAAAATCTTCATCTCCCAGATTCTACTTCCATGATGAGCTGTGATCATTCCAGCTCTGAGGAAGAGTGCAAACAGGGCAGGGTTCCCCAAGGTCCTCGTGCTCCAAATATCAACCTGCCAGTCTCACTTCAGTCCAACACACTGAGGGGAACCCCATACAATGGGGGCAAAGACCTTCAAGTACCACCGGAGAGGACATATCACTGAAGCCCCCAAGCTGATGGGCAGAGTCCACTGGCAGGCTTCCCCAAACTATATAAAGTGCTAATCAAATATTGTAAAATGCTAGTGGTGTAACAGATGGTTACCAGCTGCAGTCTTCAAAATTAACATTTGGAAAGAGCACAACTTAGTTTCATTACTTAAAGACCCAAGCAATACTTAGAAACCAACCCAGCAAGTATGGGCGGGAAGACTATTTTCAGCTCAATTATAATTCTTAGTCCTTCTCAGTAATAACTGGCAGAGAAGGCATGTGTGGGTCCACTCAGAAGAGTTAAACTAAAAACGTCTCAATTTAATTTAAGGTGTGGGTTTGCTATGATTTAAGGGGCAATGAATCTCACAGCATCATTGCCAAAACTGTAGTCAAACCCTGTGGCCCCGGGGAATGCTCGCTTGGCACATGCTACTCCTTGGACTTGACCCTCCACCTGGGCTCCCTGCCTCTGTGAAAACATCACCTTCTTCCTAGGCAACCAAACCAAAACCATCACAGAGCCAGACTCCTCCTTCCCCCTCCACTCCTATGTCACTGGTCTCTAAGTCCTATCCAATTCTACACCTAAATGCCCCTCAAATCTGTTCCCTCCCATTTCCATTGTGAGAGCCTTGGTTAAGGCTCCTATCTTAGCTCACAGGGACAACTCCAAGAGTTCCCAGCAGGTCTCCCTGTCTTCCAAGCTCTTCTTCACTCCACAGCCAGAGTGCATCTTTCCAAATGTCACCCTCAGCATGTCGCGTTCCTGCCTAAAATCCCGAATCGCCTCCTTGACCCCCATCACTCCTGACAACTTTCCCCAAAATGTGGGACAAACATAAAATTATTTTAAGAAGTATATGGACCAACGTCTTTTTATTGTAATGATTTTATGTTTATTTTCATGTGTAATGAGAAAATCCCACAATTTCATTAAGTATTATGGCAAAGTCAGACTGGGAGAGCTCCGTGGAGTTCCTTGATTCAATTAGCTCTGCATACATCAAGAAGAAGAATATATATCTTTTTTTCTTTTAAACCAAACAAAAGATCAGGTGAAGTTTATTTAGCTCTTTCCCAACTCAGAACTGAGTTCTGGTTAGTCATCCTGTAGCCTTTCATGATTAGAAAGTTATAAAAACACCTCAGGGAGTGTGGCTTGCCTCACAGTAGGCTCTCAGTAAAAGGTGTTAACTGAATGAACAGAAAAACAGTCCAAAGTAGGCAGTCTTTCAAAACCAGAATATCAAAGAGCTGAAAGCCACCTTCTCCCATCCAGTGTGGAAGAAATCTCTCCTCCACATCCTTGGCAGCCCGAGCTGTCAGAAATTCCTTTTGGTTCTGGGCTAAAATCTGCTCTGAAAAGTTCCACATATTAGCATGACCTCTGCCTTTTGGGGCTTAAGTCTCTGGTGACCTACCCCCAAGTCCAGTCTTTCATTATTCAAAGTCAATTGCCCCAGCCACTCAGTAGTTTCTTATCCAAGATAACCATCCTGCTATAATCTCCCAGTGCTTCTCCAACCCACTCTGGACACACACACCCTCATTATTGGTCCCACCCTCAAAACCACAGTTTCCTTGTGTTCTGACCAGCTCTGTGGGCACTGGTACCTGCTACAACATGGGTGAACCTTGAAAACATTACTCAGATGGCAATGTCACCTTTCTACTTGGGAGTTCAAGGAATGCAATTTAGCATTCTGTTTTAGCTTACCTGGCCCTGGCATTCAGCTAGAAGGTACCTTCATTTCCATGAACTATTCTTTTTTGCTTTCCATGAACTATTCTTAAGTCTCTTTCCCCATCTTTACTAGTTCAGTCCAGAGTCACTGGGGTGTGCCACAATCTCTGGGGAGCCTTATCCTGTTATCCAATTAAACTCAATTCAGCACAACAATAGCACAATCACATACCAGGTACAAAGAGAGAGAGAGAGAGATGAAAGCCAGCAAGCTGTGTCAGTCACCCATACTCGGCCATTCAGAGCAGCTAATATGTGTGTGGCTCTGGACTCAGCCCTGGGACCCAAGATGAAAGGCCTGACATTTACCGATGGATAAACAAAACATGGTACCTTCATACAACAGGTTATTTTATAATTAAAAAGAAATGAACTACTGATACATTCTACAACATGGGTGAACCTTGAAATCATTACTCTACATGAAAGAAGCTAATACCAAATATTGTATGATTCCATTTATACGAAATGTGCAGAATAGGCAAATCTATAGAGACACAAAGTAGCTCAGTGCTTGCTAGGGCTGGAGGGAAGGGGCGGTTGGGGTGATGAGAGCTAAAAGAGGAGTTGCTTTGGGAGTAGTGAAAATGTTCTAAAATTGACTATGGTGATGGATGATGCTCCAATCTGTGAATGTACTAAAGAACATTCAATTGTGCATTTTAAATGGGTGAGTTGTATGCAATGTAAAAGCAAACAAAAGATTAGTCTTAAGGGCTAAGGGGTCTCAGCCACAGAGTGATTTGATCCGTCCTTCAGAAGCAGAAATCAAAATGCGAAGGTTACTCCAGGTAAGCTCGCTCCCGGGGTGCTCCAGGCAGGGGGACCGTGGAGGGGCCACATCTACTTGTTAAAACTGGCAAACGGAGGCTGACCAGGGAGGTGTGCGCACCAGACAATGAACGTTTCCCTAGTGGGCCCGCGGCCAGGCTTCGGGGAGGCGTCTGGAGACCCCCGGGCTCCCTGCGGGCCCCACGCCCCTCTCCAAGTCCTAGGCCTTCCCTGCTGCTCTGAGTCGCGCCGGCGAGGCCTGCTGCGGGCCTGGGCGTCCGGACATCCGGCCCTCCCGAGGCACGACACCGGGCAGGGAGGGGAACGGGGCGGCGCGAGTCGCTTAAGGGTCTTCCCAGGCCACACAAAGCCGAGGGCACCCGAGGCCTCACATCCCCAGCCCGCCCTCCACCCCAGCGGCTCCAGGCCCCATGCGCCCGCCCGGCCCCCTCCCTCCGCCTACGCCGCGCGCTCACCCGCCTCCACTGGGAAACGTCAACCCCGGCCAGGGCGGACGCGGGGCCACGAGTGCGCCTGCGTCTCCGGATCTGAGCAACCCCGCCCGCGCCTGGCCACTGCGTGCTGAGCGCCCTCTGTCGGCCGCGAGCGGAACGTGGGGTCTGTTTGTAAGGGAAACCCAACCTGCCATATCTACTGGTTGCCGCTTCCCCAATCCGCTCCACTCAGCTGAAAAAGAAAGCCGTTCCACTAACATCCTTCTTACGTTAAACATCCACACCTCCTTCTGGCTGTCGCTACCTCGGATATAAGCCCTGAAGGCAGGCTCTCCCCCATATTCCTGAACATGGCTTGATGCTAAAACATCAGAGGCGTTCAAGATCTGTGAAATGGCTTACTAGAGAACTTTCCCAAACCATTCGGGCTGATGACAGGAATTATATTTGGATGGGAAATTGCGTTTTGAGTCATTCCATCAAATTACAGTCCCATAACACCTGTCAAAAGAATAAATATGACAGTAAGAGGCATGCTTCCTTTCAGACCCATCTATAATTATAATTGAGGAAAAGAATACAGAATTTAAACTCAGAGCTACTGCCAGTATCATTCTTAGAAAATGAAATAATGCTGTTTTATTAAATAGGCTCTCCCTGCTCTCTACTGTTTAAAGCTAAAGTGCTTCTCTGAATTGATTTAAATACAAGTTTTATATCCTGAAAGAAAAAAAGATGAGTCTTTATCTTCAGACAAACCCCTGTTCAATGCTGCTGCTGATCTTCTCTCAGCTGATGTCTAAAAGGGAGTTGGGATCTCAGTGGATAATATTGCTTCTGTTCACGTCTCTCTTCTCTGGGGCTCTTTAAACCTATTTGTAATGAAAAGGCTGATTTCCTCACACAGACAGACTCCATGTGTAGCTGATTTAACAGGACAACTTTTTTTTCTCTTTCTTTCTTCTTTTTTTCAAGGAAATATTGCTCCCTGGTGGCACCTGGGAATCTATTTTTCTCCTTTTAGGATAAAGAGAAGTTGGAAAGGGGAGGGGAGAGATATTTCTTACCAGTGGTGGTTTTCAGGTTTCTCTCTTTTGTTTTCCCCTAACTCCCTGTAGAGTTTTCTCTCCCTTTTTTGTTTTACCTCTTCACCTGACATACTAGCCTTCCTCCAAATCAGGTGGGGGTTCCAGCACTGATAATTGCCCCAACCATTCCATTTATTTTGAATATATAGACTTGAACCAAATATATCTGAAAGACATGATTGAACCTTCTTAAAGAAGCCTTCTTATTTATACATGCATATTCAGGGACACATCATTAGTGCAGATTCAATCAATAAATCATTAAGCTTTTAAAGCCCTTACTAGGAGCAATCTGCAGCATCACCATCATTTCCTGTTTTCAGCATTAGGATCACTTAATATTTTGAAAAAATTTCACAGTTTGTCTTTGGCTCCATCTCCCTTTTGCTCCTTGATTGCTATGTTCTTGCATAAGAAACAGTGTTCCAAGACAGCCATTGTCAACCTTTTTCATTTCATGGCACACAAACTAATTGCTAAAATTCTGCGGCACACCAAAAATGTATTATATTTTTTTGCCAGCCTGACAAAAATTAGTTATAATTTTTATTGAATGTATTGGGGTGACATTGGTTTGCAAAAGCACACAAGTTTCAATTGTACAACTCAATAAAACATCTGTACACTGCATTGTGCACCCATTGCCCCAAGCAAAGTCTCTTCCATTCCCATTTTCTCCCACTTTGCCCACTTCCACCTCACCCCTAACCCCCTTTCCCTCTGGCTAACACTACACTGTTGTCTGTGACCAAAATCAGCTGATGAACAAAATAGCAACAGAGGCATGGATACATGGAACACACTGACAGCTGTCAAAGGGGAGGAGCACTGGGGAACTGAATGCAAGAAGGTGAAGGGATTAACAAAAAATAGGTATAATTTTGAATTAATCACACCTAATGGCAATTGTCAATTGTGCTGGCTGTTGTCAATTTTTAATTTGACAGTCTAAAGGAAAAGAGGTCAGTGCCCCTGACTAAATAGGTATTACATGTTTTAAATAAAAGTCCTGTGGCACACTGGTTGAAAATCGCTGTTCTAATACCCAGATCTCATAAAATATTCAAGATGCAAGCTGTTCCCTTTACCTCAAAAAGACTCCACTTTCAGAATCTACTTGTGCATATCTAAACACGCAAGATTTTACCTTTCTCAAAAACTCCTCGTAAACATCCAAACACCAAGAAAAAAACCCAAAATAAGATGGGCTTGAATAACAATTTCCGACTTTTTCCAACTCATAAGGAAACCTAGAGATTTTGAATAATCTGATTATAATACTTTGAACTTGACATCAACCTTCCATTCTCAAGCTTCAGTGGACTAAAGAATTCTTACCAGTCCACACATTTACTAAAATGACACCTGGCCCCTGATCGAATGAAAACCCAACCATTCTTACTAGGTATTTTCCTCTACACTGAAATTTTAGCAGACAAAAACCTTCATGTCAGACAATGCAGGATATTTTCCAATAAATGGAATTGAAAGACTTTTTACCTGAGATATTTGTCACCCAAGTTGGTCCAGGGGACATGTTCTCATGGGGGAGTTTATCGACTTTTATAAGAAACACATCACCACATTCTCCTGATTTATGACATTATGCCATTTAACCTGACACCTGCAGGTTTGTAACCAATATTTGTAGGAAACAATAAAAGTCCTGATGCTTCTTCCAGTTTAAACCTGTTTTTAGATTTCAAAGAGAAATAATACATTTGCATCCTCTGATTAAATCAGGTTATTGTCTCAAAGGTTGACCATGTAAATAATTCAAATTAATTCATCACTGTACAATAGGTTTAATAAGCATAATAAACACTTTGAAGAAAACATGCAGGACCCTTGGCCTGCCCTTGCTCTCACTCCTATTATCTCAGATTTCCCTGTGAACGGAATGAGTGGTACCATGTTGTTCTCTTCTATTCAAAATATGCAAAGTTGCTATTTACCAGTTTGCAATTTGCATGTCTCAAATCCTGCCAGAACACAGGGTGAGGGGCTTGGGGTTGCTTGGTGAAAGTGCCAAAAGGGGACACCAGAGTGGAAATGGAACACCCAGTGAACAGATCTACACCCCCAGGGGCCTGCAAAGCATAACCCTCACCAACTACTGAAGATTCGTTTTTAAGAAAATGAAAATACTGGGTGTGCAAGGTTGTGTGAAATCTTAGATATATAGTTCCTTGTTTCTTGAGTTGCTGATTGAAGAAGGGGGTGAGCAAGGATTTCAAGATTTTTATATAAAGGAATACAAGAGGGAAAAGGGTACAATTGTGACTATTTACAACATATTCTTTTTCTTTTTAATTATTTTTGTTGATTTCAGAGAGGAAAACAAAGAGATAGAAACATCAATGATGAGAGAGAATCATTGATTGGCTGCTCCTGCACACCCCCATCTAGAGACCAAGCCCTCAACCCAATCTGGGCATGTGCCCTCAAACCAGGGCCCTTCAGTCCGCAGGCCAATGTTCTATCCACTGAGCCAAACTGGCTAGGGCTACAACATATTCTTGGAGAGTAATTTATGACCTGGGTTTTAGACATCCTAGACCTCTTTCTTGTATTGCTTTCTGCAGCTCCATAAATCAAAACTTGCTGACTTGTAAATATCATATTATATTTCTTGGTGTGTTCTATAGTAATATATTTACACTGGCCACACGTGAGATCACACTGATGATCAGATGTGTGAATATGTGTCTCCAGTTTTCACCTCTTGAAAATATGCTCAATGTCTCATAATTTCAGATTATGAATAACATGCACACATATACACACAATTTTTTGTATAAATCACCTTTGAAATGGAATTTGTCCCATGAAAAGTATAAGTGAATGCAGGACGGTGACATTAACAAAAGAGTGAATGTGCTTGGCAACATTTTTATTTTCTGCATTTTGATAGCATTTAACTAAAGATCCACTTTAAAAATCACCTTGTTCACAAAGCGTAATTCTGTTTCCTCTGATTACATCTGCAGTCTTAAAGCCAAAGATTAAGAATTAATGTCACAGTTAATAGAAATGGAGACTGTATGAAATAATGAACTTTATTAAATGGGATTATTTGGAGGAAGAGAGAGACAGACAGGTACAGAGGGGAAGCAAGTGGGAAGGGGAGGAAAGAGAGAAGGGGAGTGAAGAATGAGAAAAAGTAGGAGGAAGTTAGCCTTTTGGTGCTCCCCACAGAGAAAGGCCTGATAAAGTTAAGGGAAGCAGCCCAGAACAAAAGAGCATCATTTACTAAGGGAAACCATTATTCATTTTGACCAGAAAATGAGGTGTCTGGTCAATGAAATATGTAGTTAGTAGTCATGCATTGTTAGTAGTACATTTACATATAAGACATATATATAATATAGATATATACACACACACACATATATATATATATATATATATATATATATATATATATATATATATATCCTGATGCACAAAATTCGTGCAAGGGGCTCGGCCCTCGCAGCCGGCTTCCTCCAGGTCAGGTCATCGGATGGTTGTCTGGAAGGTGGTCCAGACGGTCGTTCTGCAGTTTGGTCTAATTAACATATTAGCTCTTTATTATATAGGAGATATACACTGAGTGGCCAGATTATTATGACCACCTGCGGTTTGTAGGCAAATTAGCCGTACACGGCACTGTATGGGATATGGAAGCCAAAGGCCTGTTCGGACACCTTTGCTGTCTGCAATTACCAAGATGAAACGTCTCCAATTCACCCAGGAACACAAGGATTGGACAGTTGAGCATTGGAAAAAAGTCATGTGGTCCGATGAATCACGTTTCCAGTTGCATCATGCAGATGGCAGAGTGAGAATTTCGCAGAAACAGCATGAAAGCATGCACCCACATGAATGAGTACAAGCCTTCAAGCTGGTGGGGGCAGTGTTATGGTTTGGGGCATGTTTTCCTGGCATGATTTGGGCCCTTTAATTCGTGTAGAACAACGTGTGAATAGCACAACATACTTAAGTATCGTTGCTGATCAAGTTCATCCTATCATGTTGATGGTGTATCCCAACGGAAATGGCTTCTTCCAACAAGACAATGCACCATGCCACGGTACTCGTATTGTGCAGGAGTGGTTTCAAGAACATGAGGGAGACTTTACCTTGCTTAGGTGGCCCCCACAATCACCAGATCTCAATCCAATTGAGCATTTGTGGGACGAAGTTAAAAGAGCCATCAGGCTGCTGGTTCCACAACCATCAAATCTCACAGAACTGGACAGTGCTATTCATCAGGCATGGTGTCAGATTCCTCACATCACCTTTCAACATCTCGTGGAGCCAATGCCAAGAATTGCCGCAGTATTGAAGGCAAAAGGTGGCCCAACGAAGTACTGATGGGTGGTCATAATAATCTGACCACTCAGTGTATATATAGTCTTCCACTGGAGCCCCATGAGAGCGGTTCAACCTTGCATTTCATCAAACATTCGCTGAGACTCCTCCAAGTGCAAAGCTCCATGCAAAGCCCTGAGCTGTAGCAGAGGCCCCTGAACTCCCTTTCTCCCACTCCCACTCTCCTGACCTTCTCCACTGATGCTGTCGCTGTCCCTCTTGAGCCCCCTTACTGGTTTCTCAGTGTTCTCTGAATAGATACCCTCAGCTCCTTATCACATCCTACAAGACCCTGCAGGGTCTGGTCTCAGGCTTCACTCTATGTCCCAGGCCCCTGCTGCAGCCAAAGTGTCCTTTCAGACTCTCAAATGCCCCATGTTCCTTCCACCTGCCCGTCCTCTTGATCCCACCTCACAGGTCTCTTCCTCGACATCCCTGATGCCCCGCCTCCCACTCAACAGTGGGGCAGATAGCTCCTCCTCCCAAATGGTAGCCTGTCTCTTTCTCCATCATTTATTTGGTAGGTGATGCTAGAAAATGCCCAGGAAGGGAATAGAGACAGGGAAAGGAAGGCAGCCCATAAAGAGAATCTTGCCCATCAAGTCACCACCATGGGCAACTGAGCCTCATCCTGAGGGAAACCAATGCGGAACACACACCTGCTATCCCACCATAGGGTCATGAGAGCTGGGGTATTTACTGGTTGAATGATGCTCTCTGGATGCGAACCCCCTGGTACTGCTGGCCTTCCAGGCTCTCAGGTGGAGATGCAGATGCTGGCAGTTGTAAGTCTGCCAGATTTACACAGCAGAGGGCTCAAGGCACTATGGGGGTGGATCTGCTAGTTACATATACATGTACATTTACATATAAAATACATACATTTGTGTGTGTGTGTGTGTGTTGTCTTCCACTAGAGCCCCGGAGAGCAGGGACTGAATAGCCATGTCTGTCCCAGTGCCTGTGCCTCACTTCCTCTGGTGCACCATTAAGATCACTCTCCCCCTTCACTTTGTAAATTACATAATTATCTAGCCACTATGCTGTACGCCTGAAACTAATACATAATAATATTGAATGTCAACTAAAATTGAAAATTTTTAAAATTAATAATTAATTTTAAAAGTCACCCCCCCTTACCAAATACCTTCAACTCTCTGGTTCCTCTCACCCTGTCTCACACACTCTGAGTGAACCCACCATCCTCCCTCTCCAACCTGCTCCCAAGCAGATTAATGTTGAGACAGTGACACAACACAGCTGATGGGTTTTACCTTAAATATATTATTCAAACTCAAAGGCATTCTGGATGCTGCCTGGGAATAAAATGACTGTTTCTTTTAGAACTCCCATGGCTCACCTCCACCCTCACTCTAAGCTGTGACATCATTAAATAATTAGACACCCCAGTCAAGACCTTCCTCCTCTTCTCACCCCTTCTCCTCCTTCCTTCCTGTTACACTGAGGAAAGTCTCCTAATACCTTTGAAAACCCAAATCCTCCACGGGTTGTCTGGCTTCCATCCCCTCTGCTTTCTTAAATCTTTGCTGCTATCATTAGCCCCTCTCTCCTGCTTCCTTCATCTCTTCTCCTGTTCATTCTAAGCAATATATCAAATAGGTGTTGAGGCCTTGCTACTCAGATGTGGCTCATAGACCAATAGCAGCGGCCTCGCTTGGGAACTTGTTAGAAATGCAGAATGTGCCCCCCCCTGCCCCTCCGTCCCCCCCCCCCCCAACTTGCAGGCTCCGAATCTACATTAAACAAGATCCCCACGTGATTTCCGGGCACATTCTAGTTTGAGAATGCACGTTGTCTCTACCAGGTACCAAGCAGTCTTAGGTTCTGGGGATACAGGGGGAAAAAACAACAACAAACATGATCATTGTTGTGTGTGTATGGTGACCTAGTGGCAGAGAACCACAAAGAAAGATGGCATGATCAGGTCATAAATAAGTACTTTGCAGAGAAATCAGATATGGTCATGTGATAGTCACCAGATGGTTACTTTAGGTCACTCCAAAAAGGTGACATTTACACTGAGACCTAAATGACAAGAAGTCATCATCGGAGTTGTCTACACAGGCTGCCTCACTTTCTCACTCATTCACCCATTCACCTTTCCAGGATGCAATTGGTTCCCATCTTAACAGCACTGAACCTGCTCGAACAAGTTTTTCAATGGCTTCCCCATTGCCATAAGCAACTGTTCTGTCTCTGTCCTTAGCTTCCTCTACTCAGCACCCTTGGGTCAGCTAACCACACCCTCCTTCTTGAAAGTTGTTAAATTAATTTAATCACCTAATAAACCTTTTCCTTGCCATGTATTGTTCAATGTCAGCTCTTACTAGAAAAACAAATTAAAGACGTTTCTGGGTAAGGGAAGAAACGGCAGAGAGATGAAGGGAAAGGCGATCAATGAGATTGGTTTTCTTCAAGCATACACATGTAATTCCAAATCAGAAAAAAATATACATTTTATTTTATGATCTTTAAAAATCCTTAGTTATGTCACGTGTGGCTGGAAATGAGGTAGATAACTGCTTTGATTACCAGCTCACAAAGGAAAAGGCTGATTCATCCTTTCTTGCAGACCTGCCTCCCTGAGCCCTGTCTTAGCTCTCAGGGAATCTGGGTGGGAAGGACAGTGGGCAAGGACTGTGAGGCTTCCCACGGGACCACCAGTCTAAACTCGGTGCCAATCCTAAAGGAAAGTTGGCATAGTGAGGGAAATAGGGGGTGGGAAGGAGGAAAATCATTTGCTAGAAACTACAAAACCTCACCTAGAAGATGGATGAAAGCTGTACATATAGAAGACTAAATTCAGCCCAGGGAAGGTGGTTTAGGAATGTCAATATATAGTCTACCAAAGCATGGGTTTATAGACATAGAGGTATTCAGTCTGTATACCACATTTACCACACATGGATTGTCCAAACGCTTAACCTAGCTATTTCTTTTCTTTGTTTAAAATATAGTTTTATTGGTTTCAGAGAGGAAGGGAGAGGAAGAGAGAGATAGAGACATCAATGATGAGCGAGAATCATTGATAGGCTGCCTCCTGCATGCCCCATACTAGGGATTGAGCCCACAACCCAGGCATGTGCCCCAGAATCAAACCTGGGACCCTTCAGTCCACAGCCAACGCTCTATCCACTGAGCCAAACCAGTTAGGGCACTATTTCTTTTTAATTACCAAATACTGTTAAGCCAGTCAGGAGCCCACTGTCCTCGTGTTGCCTGCTGAAGCTTGATCCTGGGCCACAGCAGTGATGGAGCCCCAAGTGCACACGTGTATCATCATAGTCGCCTGATGCCCTGACGTGGAGGCTCTGGCCCCCTGGATTCAAGCTCCTCAGCACTTGGCTCGTTGTAGTCATGGGGATATGACCAAAAGCAAAGAAAACTCAGAGGTTTGGAGATGGTTACAACGTCATGCCCCGGCATACCCCAATAGCAGAGGACAGTAATGAAATTAGAGAAAATCTTTTGTGATGTGAGAAAATTATAAAAATTCATATTTCAGTGTCCATAAGTAAAATTTTATTGGACCATGGTGATGGTCGTTCATTTACTGATTGTCTGTGGCTGCTTTAGTGCTACAATAGCAGAATCGAGTAGTTGTGACAGAGACCACGTGTCCTGCAAAGCCTAAAATACTGACTCTCTGGCCTACAGAAGGCGGTGTGGATGTTTCAGCCTGGATTCTAGGTTCTGTGAGATGGAGCCCAACTGACCTTCACAGCACCCCCTATAGTGTCTTCCTTCACATTCCTCTCATGACCACGGTAAGCATCTTCTTGTTTCTCGTTTAAATTGCATGCTGTTCCACCTCTGTGTTTTCTTCCAGCTGTTTCCCTCATCTGGAAACCACACCCAATACTTTCAATTTGCTTTTATGCCAATTTGCCCCCACCTTTGAGCAGGCCCTCCTGAATCTCTCAGCTATAATTTTTTCCTCCACTCTCTTTTCTTGGCCATACTTCTTTCTGTACCGTCTCATGATACACTAGTTTCCTACTTTGCATTATAATTATTTCCCCACCAGACAGACTATACACTCCTTGAAGAATGCACTGGCTCATTACAAAATTAGCATTCTGAGAACCCTTATTTGCATCACACATAAGATCTCTTGTCTTCAGCAAAAAGGAGTATACTTATGACACATATAATTGGCACTTATCACACAAATCAATGATAATGGGAACAAGGGCAAGACAGTTAATTAAAACCTACAGCAAATCCCTCTAAAATTCATGTTTGCCCCCCCTCCCGCTTTACCAATGTAATATGCACGGGCTTGTATTAAATTCCCTTTCTGCACACATTGTAGACATGTAACTGCATTGAACACTGAGCAGTTAGTGGAAGCGGAAAAAATCAGAAGTGAACAACCCACCAACTGAAGTCATCAGGCCTTCAGTAATGGGAAGCTTCCCAGGATTCTTTACAGTGAGGTTATGAGCCTTTGAACTTTCTACCCGCATGTCTCCATAAAGAGTTGAATTTGTGTCCATGCCATTTGGAACTTAGACATGGAACAATAATATTGTTTGTTTGTTTGTTTGTTAATCCTCACCCAAGGATATTTTTCCATTGATTTTGAGGGAGAGTGGAAGAGAGAGAGAAAGACACTGAGAAACATTGATGTGAGAGAAACACATCGATTGGTTGCCTCCTGCATGAGCCCTGACCAGGGCCCCAGTCTGGGGAGGAGGAGCCTACAACCAAGATACATGCCCTTGACTGGAATCGAACCCAGGATCCTTTGGTCTCAACACTCTCTCCACTGAGCCAAACCGGCGATGGCAGAACAATAATCTTTTAATTAAAAGAATAAGTAGATTTAATGTAAAATTAAAATAAAACAATCAAATTTCCTGCACATATGTTTGATTAGGCAGGCCAAATATTCTATCACAAACATTAATTCAACAAGAAATGATAAGGAAGCAAAATAAACATGAAAAGTAACCCTGCTTGCCAAAGCAACATATGCGTTTGGGATGATTCTCTGCACCCATGACTAGTGTAAACAAATATTGTGTTAAACCTCTCCTCCTAATAGCCTCATTTCTCACATGCTCTACAGAGGAAAAAATGTGATGCTAATTTAAGACGACTTATCCTGCTAAGCACATAAATAAAAAAATAGTTCAGAATCCTGAACATGACAGAACTCCCCTTTCCTGTCTAAATAAGTACTTTTAATTGTCAGACTGTATTTCGGGCTGGAGAGAAGAAGGTAGTAAGATGCAACAGAGGCGATGAGGGGCATGTACAATTGCTTTATTGTTAAGTGATGCAGAAATGTGATGTTAGGCGTGGAAAAAAGGCAGCTATCTATACATCTGGGAAGGAATTTGCAGTGAACAGGGCAAATGCTAGAGGGTCTGATCATGATTATAAAATGTCATTTAGAAGGATATTTACATTGTTAATTAAGCAATGAAGCTGATAACTGCTACTCTGTAAATTGTGCTAATTACCCCAGTGCCTTGAAAGGCTTTCTAATCAGCCAGATCAATAGGCTCCTGCTTTATGCTAATAATGCAGTGTCATACTCCTCCTGAAGTGCTTTGCTTACAGAAGTCTGAACCCCGTACAGCTCTGCCCACTGTCCTGTGCTGGAGACAGCCAGCATTCGTCTATCTGCCCACATCACAGTGGTGAGGCTGATGCCCGCTCACCCCCTAGGCCCATAGCGAGGAAACAACAATCCCACCATGCACTGCGTCTCCATCAATTGTTCCGGGAGAGAGGCCTGAGCCTTTGTGCTCTGTGAGATTTTTATATAGCTGCAGCCCTGTTTTTCTCCCACAATTAGCAAGATCACATGGTCCTGAGGGATAAGGGTTACGAAGGAAGACCTAGATTCAAGTTTCCCCTCTGCTGCTGGCTTTGACCTTGAAGCCTTGCCATTGACCTGGAAGCAGGACATGCCAATTGTTTGGATGAGTACATGTGTAGTCCAAGTAAGAGAGTCAGTTCAGTTCAACTACTGGGTGGACATTTGGGGATGTTTGTTTGGTTTGTTTCTCACTGAATTAAGTGATTGTTAGTACGAACAGACTGGTCTTTTGAGCCAGAACTAAACTGCTATGTCCCCCAACACATCATCAGCATCTCCAGAGCCCCAGCATGACAATAAGGGATCTGAAATATGTGATAAAAGGCAAAGACAGTCTAATGTAGAGTGCTCTCCTGTGTTCGTTCACCTGGCTCTTGGTCATCTACAAGGGATGGGGAGAGTATGCATGAAGCAGACCCAGAAATAACTTCTTTACCTTGTTGCAACCTGTAGTTTCTAACTCCGTCCCCATCAAACCTCAAAAAATCAGAAGTGGCCTGGTTTAAAGATTAACTTATTTGCTTCCCCTCTCATTCCTTGGTAGTTGGTATCCTAACGAATAGTCAAAACCCCAGTTGGAGGGTAATGGGGTAAAAAAGAAAATTAGCAAAAGGCTTGGGTAACTCATGGATTGATAAATCAGTCCCCAAAGAATTGAAAGTTGAATACACATGAACTATACCCAGCGGTAAGGAAGGGCTTGGAGGAGAGTCAAGGTGAAAGAGGCGCAGGCACACAATTAAGCTTGGAAACAGCTGGGATCCATTTCTTCACTTGAGAAACAACTCCTTCTGTGTACCTCTGCATGGGGCTCCCAAGCTTTCATCGCTAGCTCCCCAGTCCCCGTGGGCAAAGCCTCTGAGTGAGTTCAAGGCCAGCTCCTGTGCTGGGCTTTGGGATGGGGCCAATTTGCTGAGTTGTTTCAGTGCTTTGATGTGTAAACTAATCATCTGTCATTGTGCTCTAATTAAGCCTAAATGGTGCAATGGATTTGCTGTCATAGAGGCCAGGGCCATTCCTGGGTTGGGGGAGGGAGGAGAAGCTTCTCTCCCCTGAAAACAGCACTGCCCTGGGAGAACAGACATAAATATGAAAGGAGCTGGAAATCCGGTCGGCCCAGAGACCTGAGAAAATGTGACAAACCAGGAACCAAGGCCGGTCTGTGAGTCTGATTTCCTAGGTGATGTCGCCCTCAGCGTGAGTGTCTAGACATAACAAGCGCAGGTCCACTGGGTAACTACAAGGTGACCTTACCGTTTGTCATGGTAACAGATCTCTCAGGGCCAGATGACCTGGCATCATCAAAATGTAACCCAGCCCTAACTGGTTTGGCTCACTGGATAGAGCTTCGGCCTGCGGACTGAAAGGTCCCAGGTTCAATTCCGGTCAAGGACATGTACCTTGGTTGTGGGCACATCCCCAGTAGGGGATATGCAGGAGGCAGCTGATCGATGTTTCTCTCTCATTGATGTTTCTAACTCTCTATCCCTCTCCCTTCCTCTCTGTAAAAAAATCAATAAAATATATATATATATTTTAAAATGTAACCCAGTTTCATAAGGTGAATGAGCAATTTCCAACTCCATACCCAAACCAGATGACCAAAAAGTACAGGAAGGTCCATTTCAGGACTCTAGAAAATGTTGATCCTTCTGATTATTTTGCCCCCAAATATTTGCATTCTGACTCAAATGAAATGTTTCTAAAATTAGGGAGGTGAGAGTGGATCTTCCTTATGAAGAAGAGCCAGAGGAAAGGGGGAGAGGATGGTAGTGGTGCAGTTGACTTTGTGACATGTATTTTGGGAGTAGCGTCAACCTGGTCCCAGATCTGACTCTTCTCCGGCTCCAGTGTATGACCAGAGGGTAAGGAAGGAGATATTTAGGTCCCTCACTGCTCCAGCATTTTGTGAGACCTCAACATGGGCAATGCTGATTTATTTGTGCTGTTGGCTCAATGTAATTGACAAATCCAACTCTATAGAGACAAGGTAATGGAATAATGAAAAAGCTTTTCTCTTCTCCCGTGTACTCATTCAGCACTATGGACTGAGCATCTAAGTATAATAAGGCATGCTACAAGATCAAGGCTGTGCAAGATACATCCTCTGCCATGAAAGACCTCATGCCCTCAGAGGGCAGGTAAAATGACCACACATGATTTGACAATTGCAAATAATTCAGTAGTAAATGTACCTTGGAAAGTGGGGGGCAGGGAGGGGGAAGGGTCAAGCATATCATATGTAACTGTCTGGACATCTACAATAAGGCAGTTTAGGGAAAGAACAAGGGTGGCAGACACTGCCACTGATCCTTGCCCTCCTCACACCCCCATATCTGCTCCCTCATTCTCTGGCAATAGAAATTTTAGCCTAAAATGGTTGCCCAAACAAAAACTGCCTTTACCAGCCTCCCTTTCCATGCAGGTAGGTCCTAAAAATGAGATGAGAATGGATGTTGATGTGTGCTACTTCCCTGTTGCACCTAAAAAAGAAAGAAGAAGAAGAACACCCAGCCTGTCTGCCCTTTCCTTTATGCCCCTTCCTGCTGGTTAGGACACAATTGTGGGGAGCCACCTTCAACCATGCAAGTGCAGGTGACACATGAGGGACGGCAGAGCTACTAACTAGCAGGATGCTGAGTGCCCCACACCACGAAGGCACCATATCTGGACTGCTTCTGCGCTGACTCTGACATGGAAGCAATACCCTATCTTGTGTTAATCACTGGTATAGTGACTCTTGTTGTTCCAGGTGTATCCCAACCACTACAGATCAGTATAAACCAAGTAACAGAGAGGTGCAAAGGAGAGGAAATCATCATGGAAAATGTCAACTACTAAAAAACGGTTTTTTGTCTTTTTTAATCAAGCACCTATTATGTGCCAGGAACTGTTTTATCTCTGGGGATTGAAAATTAAATGGAGCACAATCCCCGGCCTCAAGAAAGAAACACGTAAAACAATCAATTAAGATGGAAATAGCAGTAATAGCAATAATCACAGGACGTCGTGAATGAATGGGACATGAACACCTATTTCAGCCTCAAGGGGTCAGGCATTGAACCTGGGCCTGGCAAAACCAGTGTGAATTTTAGTGGTGAAGATGGAAGGTGGAAAAGAGTGGAGGAAAACTGGTTAGCAGAAGCTGCCTCCTCGCCTGGCTTGGGTTAGTCCCACTACCTGGAATTGCTGTCTGGGATGTTCTCCTCTCTCTCCAGGTACTACGCATTTTTGTAAGCATGGTCTAAACACACACCTTCTCTGGAATACTCTGCTGAGCCTCCCTCACTCTGATTCTGAAGAAATATCTCCAATGACATTGGCCTCTAACCAGCAGCAACACAAGACCACATGTCAAATATGTTTGTATGACTGACTTCTTCCCCATTTAGGTTAAACTCTCCCAGGGCTGGAATGATGTTTTCCAAAGTTCTGAGTATCCCCCTCAGCACATGGCACAGAGCCTAAAATCGGGAGCCCAGAGCAGTGGTCAGCAAACTCATTAGTCAACAGAGCCAAATCTCAACAGTACAACGATTGAAATTTCTTTTGAGAGCCAAATTTTTTAAACTTAAACTTCTTCTAATGCCACTTCTTCAAAATAGACTCACCCAGGCCGTGGTATTTTGTGGAAGAGCCACACTACAGGGGCCAAAGAGCCGGATGTGGCTCGCGAGCCACAGTTTGCTGACCACTGGCCCAGCACAATGTAAAAAGAGCTTGCTCTTTGGACTAAGGCTAACAGAGGTTCAACTCCCGACTGACTGTGTGGGACCTTAAGTAAGTTTCTTGTCCCTCTGAGCCTCACTTTTCTCATCTATGAAAATAGGAGTACCAGAACCCATCTGGAAGAATTGTTGTAGCTGTTGAATATGATAATGTTTGTAAAAGCACCTAGCGGGGTGCCTGGCACAAAGATAATTTCTTTTCCTCTTTAAAATAAACATTTGTTCAAAATGTCCTTAAGCTGCACATGTGATATTATGTATTAGAAACCGCAGTATAAGCACTCTGCTCATTCACATTGACTACATGCTGAGGAGTTCAGAGGATTCCAATAGATAGAGTCTAAATTAACTGACTTAAGTGTCCTGATCTTTACCAATGCTAAGCAAGGTAGGTGTGTGTTGAGTGTGTGAGAAGCAGATAGGGGGGAGTTTACTGGTCATTTCTGGACTTCACTTACAAAGTTGGCTATTTATTAAACCTTTAACATTTGCCAGATTGGACCTTCAAAGCAAAGATTGTTATCAGCAACTCAAGGTAAGAAAATAGATCATCCATTGCTGGTTGCCTCCTAGAGGCATTTCTTGGACAGAGAAAGGAGATATGACATAGCATTTGCAATCCACTGGCCTTGGGTTTTTGAACCCTCCAACACATAGTCTTTTCCCCCCTGCCAAACAAACAAACAAAGACCAAAAACAAAAAAAGGCCTGTTCCTGCCCTGGTCTTTCCCCTGTCAGTAAATGGCACTACCATCATCCATCACCAAAGCCACAAGCCCAGGAGTCATCCTTGATTCTCCTTTCCCCTCACTTCACATAGGTCCCTCAGTAAGTCCTATTGATTGTCTCCCCAATCTACCTCTTAAATCCATTCTCTTCTCTCCATCCCACCACCAACGTAGTCCAAGCCACCATGGTCTGTTGGGTAGCTTGGAGTCTCGCTACTCAAAGAATGATCTGGGAACCAGCAGAATTCACAACATTCAAAAGCTTGTTGTAAATGCAGAGTCCCAGGCCCCACCCCCAACCTAGGGGATCAGAACCTGCATTTTAATAGGATCCCAGAGGATTCATTTACACATTAAAGTCTAAGAAGTGCCAAGAATACTGCAGAAGCTACCCAACTGGTCAACTTCTCATTCTGCCTAACTCTAATCCACTGGTCTGGGATCAATCTGCCAATTCCCTCAACACCCAGTGTAATTTTTTCTTTTACTCCTCACCTTCACATGGCACAGTATTGAGATTCTAATATCTTACAGATTCCCTTTCCTACCTGAGCTGGCGAGGGAAGTTAGTTTAGGCCATTTCCTGGGGGACCTCTCTTAAGGTCCTGCATTTATTAAAGGGTTTCAGTTCTAAGTCCTCTTTTTAAGTGGCCCCAAGCCCTGTCCCCTGTCCTAGCACAGTCATGAAAACTCCAGCCCATATCCCTTAGCGTATGTATTCTAGAACCTTCCCCTGACCTCACATCTACCCCCAAGCAGCCAGAATCCACTTGGCATCTTATATCCCTGCTATGTCTTTAACTTCTTTTCACTTACTCTCTGACCCAAGAGTATTTGCCTTTCTAGCAAACTCAGATATATAGTCAGTTTCATTTTATTTACTTTTGTTTTTAAATGAAGGCATTTCTGTGTGTTTGTAGGAGGGAAGGGGAAGGAAACAGTCTCTATGGGCCCCACTTACCCCGTTTCCAGCTAGAGCCATCTTTTTTTATTTTTATTATATGTATTAGTTTTAGAGAGAGAGGAGGAGAGACAGAGAAGAAAAGAGAGAGAGAGATACATTGACTTGCTGTTCCACACATTGATGCACTCATTGGTTGATTCTTTTATATGCCCTGACCTGGAATTGAACCTGCAACCTTGGTGTATCAGGAAGATGCTCTAACCCAGAGGTCAGCAAACTCATTAATCAACAGAGCCAAATATCAACAGTACAACAATTGAAATTTCTTTTGAGAGCCAAATTTTTAAAACTTAAACTTCTTTTAATGCCACTTCTTCAAAATAGACTCGCCCAGGCCATGGTATTTTGTGGAAGAGCCACACTCAAGGGGCCAAAGAGCCACATGTGGCTTGCGAGCTGCAGTTTGCCGACCACGGCTCTAACCAGCTGAGCTACCTAGCCATGGCCAAAGCCATCTTTTAAAAACTGAGATCAGATCCCGCCATTCCCTGTTTAAAACAGATCAGTGGTTCTCCTTATGTTTAGGACAAAACCCCAAACCCTGAGTAGACAATCTGGTCCCTAAACCTACTCAGCTTTTTAGCTATTTGTGCCCAGATGTGCAGCCATCCTTTCTGCATCTCCCAGGCCAAGGGATTTCCAGCCTCAGGGCTTTTGCACTATCTCTGGCCTCTGCCTGGATGGCTCTGCCCCCTCTTCACAACAGTGATTCCTTCTTTTCTTCAGGTTCCAGCTCAGATGTCCCCTCCTCAGAGAAGGCTCCCTACCCCTCCACCCGCCATACTCAAGAGTCCTCCCAAGTTACTTTGAGAACTGCTCATCACAATCCATAGTGACCTTGTTTATTTCCACATTTACTTGTTTAGTGTCCATTGTCCTCTCTAGAATGGAGGCAGCTGGCAGGTGCTCAGATTTGAGAATTGAAGTTGCTGAAAGGGTTATCGTTTAGAGCTGCACTGTCTGATAGGGCAGCCACTAGCCACATAGGGCTTCTGAGCACTTGAAATGTGGCTAGTTCAAACAGGGTGGTATGCTCAATGCAAAATACATGCTGAATTTCAAGGACTTGGTACGGGGAAAAAAAAAGAATGTAATAACAAATTTTATATTGATTACATGTTAAAAATAATATTTTGGATTGTTGTGTTAAATAAAATGTTTCTTAAAAATAGAGAAGTAAATGATGTGTGTAGCTTGTATTCTATTTCTATTGAACATCGCTGGTCTAAGAGAGAAGTCCTGGGACCAGAAGTGATGGCAGGCATCATTGGAACTCACATCTCGGTTCTGTATGCCCTGGGAATATTGGGTGCCTTGGGAAAGCCCAGTGATTTAGGAAACAATTCATTCAGCACCGAGTGACATCTGAGCTCATTTCTGACTGTGTTGGGGGACCGAGCCATCACGCTGGGGAAAAACAAACAGCCCCATCAGGTTTTGTTCTTAATGCGATTCCTAAGTGCTGACGATGCCCCTGCTGAGTCCAGCCTCCAGGGAAACAGTGGGGAACTGATTGACAGCCATTAAGAAAATGGAATTGAACATCTCTGATCAGACATCAAGGCAGAGTCTTTATCAAGCAAGCATCAGACCTTGTCAGCTATCCAGCTAGGCGAAGGCACTTGGCTGCTTGTGATTAGATGACAGTCAACTATCCTGTTTAATATTCTAGGATTAGAATTGTAAAAAGGCGTCATTGTGTACTGCTTGCCATTCTTTAGCCACGTGGGCAAGTTAATTAACCTCCACATCCCTCCGTGTTCTCACATGTAAAATGGTGATGATAATTGTACCCACCTTACAAGTTGTGAAGATGAGTGAGCTTCAAGCAATACAGTGAGATCCATGCCCAACACACAGTGTTTGATGGAAATTAATTGCTGTTATTGCTATTTATGTTTTTTTTAACTTTTATCTTTTTAAATATATATATTTATTATTATTATTATTTCAGAGAGGAAGGGAGAGGGAGAGAGAAAGAGAAACATCAATTCTGAGAGAGAATCATTGATTGTCTGCCGCCTACACACACCCTACTGGGGATCGTGCCTGCAACCTGGGCATGTGCCCTTGACTGGAATTGAACCCGGGACCCTTCAGTCTGGAGTCCCACGCTCTATCCACTGAGCCAAACTGGCTAGGGCATTATGTATGTTTAATATGCAAACTTTTATACACAGTGCCTTTTTCTAAGACACAAAACCATAAGCTAAAATCAAGAGATGTGCTCCTATCACCCCAAAAAAACAAGAGCCATTTCTGGAGATGGGTGATGGACCTGTCCTGAAATAGTTTGCAAAAGGGGATTTAACCTCAGAATCTTTTGCTGCTACAATGGACATTTATCATTTTGGTTGTCAAACATGTAGTTTCCTTCTTAGTCATACCTCCATTTACTTTTGGCAAGAAAAGCTTCCCTCATTTTCTGAAGCTGGTAATTCCTAGCACCCTTGCCTCACTATGTCTAGCTCCTCTCTCTGTATCCTGGTACAGATGGGGACAAGGACATGACCTGAGCTGCCCAGCTGGACAGATGTCCCCTTGAGCATTTCACCCAAGCAAGAAGGAGCAGGTTCCAGGTTGGTCTCTGTGGCCAAAGTGGGCTCACCAGGGGCTCTTGTGGTCCAGGTGGCAGAGCAGTTTTTCCTGTGAGCTGCCCCACTCTCAACAATATACTTCCAGTCCTTTCCTTTTCGTGAAATTTAGTGAAAGTCTGTTTCTGTTGTTTGCAACCAAAAACCCTTAAAATTCTTACTCCTCCATTTTCTTTCTCCCCTGCTCCTCGCACCAGTCTTTCCTCCAAATGAAACCAGAATATAGAGCAAACTAGATGGTCAGAGGAATTGCACTTCTATAGGTTCTCTCCGTAGAGTTCAAGAGTCAGAGAGTATTCCATGTTCCATAAACAGCCTGAAATGGCAAGTCCCCTCACCTGCAACCAGAGAGACAGTAGCTTATAGTGGAAAGGAAGCTATGTAGTGAGAGAGACCTGGATTTGAATCCTACCACTTTCTAGCTTTGTGACCATGTGCAATTAATTTCACTGATCACTGGTTTCCTCATACATGCATACACTCTCATGATTGTGAGGGCTGGTAAGTCTGAAATCTGTAGGGCAGGCTGGGAACACAGGCAGGAGTTACGAATGTTGAGTCTTGAGGCAGAATTTCTTCTCAGGGAAACCTTGGGTTTTGCTCTTCAGGCTTCAACTCACTGGATGAGGCCAACCCATATTATGAAGGGGTGGGCTTTGTCCTGTATGTAAAGTCAAACACTTGTAGATGTTAACTACATCTTCAAAATCCTTTCCCCTGTCAGTAAATGGCACTACCATCATCCATTGTTGACGATTTTCAACCAGTGTGCTGCAAGAGGCACACTGGTGTGCCACACGAATTTTTAAAACATGCAATTCCTGCCTATTTAGTAAGGGGCGCTGACTTCTTTTCCCATAGATTGTCAAATTTAAAAAATGACAACGGCCAACACAACATAGACATCTGGTGTGAATGAATCAAAATTATACCTATTTTTTTGGTCAGATCGGCAAAAAATACATCTTTTGCTGTGCTGCAGAATTTTAACCATTAGTTTGTGTGATGAAAATTGTTGCCCTAGATTAGTGTTTGGTTAAATAACTAGCCAAGTTGACACATCACAGCTATCACAGGACCCTGGCCAGTGTGGTTCAGTGGATGGAGTGTCAGCCCTCTCACCAAAGGATCATGGATTCAGTTCCTGGTCAAGGGCACATACTTGGGTTGCAGGTTCAATCCCTAGCCCCATTCGGGGCACGTGCAGGAGGCAACCAATCAATGTACCTCTTGCATTGATATCTCTCTCTCTCTCTCTCTTTCTCTCTCTCTCTCCCTCTCCCTTCCCGCCTCCCTTCTATTCTCTCTAAAAATTAATGAGGAAAATATCCTCAGGTGAAGATTTAAGAGGAAAAAAACTATCACAGGGTTCATAATAGTATTTTGTATCCTTGAGGAGTAGACAAGCTAAATACTTATAAAGTACTGAGCACAATGCCTGACATTTAGTAGGTACTCAATAAATAGGCTTTATTATTAGAAGCAGGCAAGGATATTATCATTCATGCCATGTCCTGTACACCAGGCTCCATTCTAAACACTTTATAAATATTAGCTCATTTAATTTAATCCCCAACAACCCTAGGAGTTAGGTAGTATTATTTAACTCAGGAACTGAAGGTCCAGAGAGGGTAGGCAAGTTGCCCAAGGTCACACAAGTAGCACGTGGTAAGGCAGGATGCCTTCTTGAATCAGGTTGCCCCTAAGTGGTCTCCTCCCCGGTTTATGTAACTCAACTACAGTTAAAATCCCGAGACAAAGTGTGCCCTGCCTTGTCACTTTAAGACTTCACCCAATCCCACAAACAGCCAGATTTAGCTGCTAACATGTTTTAGAAAATATTTTAGGGTAGAAAATCACACTCCATCACACTCCCCCTCCACTCTCACCCCTACCCTCAATGGTAAATAGCCAACACCTTTCTGTCTAAGAATGGCTCCTTCTGCCCACTTCATCAGGAGCATCACACAACCCATGAACTTTCCAAACAAAGACATGTTGAGTCAGAAATAAAACCATTCGTTAATTGCGGTTTTTCTGGAATGGATGACTAGATAATATCCTGATCAAAAAGTTGGAACCACATTTGCATTTAGATAAAGGCTTGTTAGGAAAGAGACGGGAATCAAAAGAGGCTCTATGACTGTGGGTGCTTTTCCCAGTCATTACTGATGAGGGCAGGTCGCCAGCAAGTCTGAAGCTGCCAAATTTTGGTCAAGTTCAGAACTCCAGGATGCCCAATTGTGTCTACAAGGTATGTCAGGGCCCCCAATTCTACTTTCACCATGGCCATTAGGGCATCCAAGCAGCACTCTCCCCCCCCCCCCCCCCCCCCCCGCCCAATTTGTAGTTAGCTAGAATTCTCTCATAGTAGAATTTGGTTTTGGTTTGGTTTTATTGTTTTGTTTTGTTTTGTTTTGCTTTTCAAGACTGTGCTGGAAATTTAATATTCAGTAAAATAAATGCTATGATAAAGACGTTTAAAATCAAGGGCCAAGGAGTTCTTGGCTATGGAATTCTATGCTTTTATTTGGGCAGAAGACAATTCCATGTGGCAGGTATAGGATAGTAAATACATAGGGAGATATTCCCTCTTAGAATAAGAAAGTTCCCACACAGAACCAACCATGGGCCATGCTTGGGCACAACTGTGCAATGCAGGCATTTATCTCTTAGAGCTTTATCTTTTCTATCTCTTCTCGTCCCTCCCTGACGTTAGGTTTTTCTATCCTCTCCAGAAATTGGACTCTGGGGGCCCCAAGTCTAGAGATTGGGATTGTCTGGTTGGGCAAAGGCTCCTCTCCGTGTCAATTCCAAAAGCTACTCTCCACTTCCATACCCAGTGGCAGAGATTTATAATTCAGGCCGCATGATCCTAGCCTGAAAATTAATTTGGTGGTGCTTGAATGATACTGGTTACGCCCTGGGGTTTGGCTTCTCTCTGTCTTTATCTGTCAATGTCAGTGTCAAATTAGGGAGAGAAATAAAATAGGACAAGCCAAGGGCAGCCTTTCTGGGAGTAGTGCCAGGCTGGCAAGATGAGGCAATGGGCTGGCAGGAGGTCACGACTGGGTCAGATGACAGAGGAAGAGGTGTATGCAGACCAGATGTGATTCTTTGAGTCCAGAGGACCGAGCGATGGTCAAAGGTTGGGGAGGCAAATTGGAGTCAGCATTTAGAAAACTAACCTGAGCAGGACAGTTGTGATCAGAGCATGAAATCCAGGCTAGCCACAAGGAAAAACAATCAAAATGCCACCACATTTCCCAGGCCTGGGGATAGAAAAGAAACAGGGTGCCTGGACAGTAACAGAACACATTTCTCTGATTCACATCCCTGTCAACTCCTTCAGAGCCATGTGGCCCCTGCAAAGACACTCCCACCGCACCTTCCTGTCATTTCCAGAGGGATTCTCAAGTGACGGCCTCTCAAATAAGTGCTATCGCGACCGGGAGGCCCTCATTTCCCCTGCCCAGGCTCCTTTCTGCAAGATTCCCTGTTGGAGCCTCCACTGACCTCACAGCAGCAAGCACATGCTTCCACACCAGCAGACCCCCACACGCCAGCCCAGCTGCCTGGGGTGAACACTGCTGTCCCCAGCACCTGCCATGTGCCCGGATCTCTGTAGTACCCTCTGCAAGGCTCGCCTCTCTCCTGGACCTTCCCACTACAGGCCACACCTGCATGTCTGCATCTTTTTGTGGGAGTGTTTTATCTGTTGGTGGGACCCTGCTCTCCACACAGCAGGATGGGCTGAAGAGTTAACGCCAGCAACGGCCCTCAAACAAAGGCTGCAGAGAGTTGGTGTCAACATGCCAACTTCTTCATCCCTGGGACATGATAACTTGAAGATGCATGTTCTATACTGGTCCCCGGAGTTCCTCAGGAGAATTAAGTTCCAGTTTTCCACAGGGGTAACTCATTTAATGCATCTCTTATTGATTGATTGCCCTTCCCTGTCCCACTCCCCTACATGTCTATGGGCATTTTTCCGGGGTCCCCTCCCAAATAAACTCCCTGCACTTAAATGCTGGACACAGGTTGTGCCTTTGGGTGAACCCAGTGTAAGACACCTTCCAGCCTATCTCCCTCTCCTCCCACTGTTGACTCCTCACATAGCAACCTGAGTGGCTTTGATAACATCAATCAGAGCAAATCACGGCCTTGCTCAAAACTTTCCAATGGCTTCTCCTTACATCTAGAATTAAAAGGCAAGCCCTAGCTGGTTTTGCTCAGTGGATAGAGCATGGGTCTGCCGACTGAAGGGTCCCAGGTTTGATTCCAATCAAGGGCACATGCCAGGGTTTCAGGTTCGATCCCCAGTAGGGGCCACGAAGGAGGCTGCCAATGAATGATTCTCTCTCATCATTAATGTTTCTCTCTCTCTCTCTCTCTCTCTCTCTCTCTCTCTCTCTCTCTTCCTCTCTGAAATCAATTATATATATATATATATATATATATATATATATATATTTTTTTTTTTTTTTTTTTTTAAAGGCAAGATCAGCCCTTGTGGCTCAGTGGTTGAGTGTCAACCTAGGAACCAGGAGGTCACAGTTCAATTCCCAGTCAGGACACATGCCCAGGTTGCAGGCTCGATCCCAAGTAGGGGGCATGCAGGAGGCAACCGATCAATGATTCTCTTTCATCATTGATGTTTCTAGCTCTCTATCCCGCTCCCTTCCTCTCTGAAATCAATAATAATAATTTTTAAAAATATATATTAAAAAAGCAAGACCAGTTAGGGAGCTGGAAATGCTCGTCTGTATCTTGACCTGGGAGTGGTTACATGGGCATACATAAATGTAAAAGTGCATCAAGCTGTACATTTAAGATGCATATATGTATACAATGTGTGTGAATTAGACCTAGGTTTTTTTTTTAAGTGAGAAAGAAGACAATAGACTGAGAAGAAAACTGGGAGTTTCTTCTAGAACCAGCATAGTTCCCCTATTAGGCTTAATATTACAGCTGCTGTGGACATTTGGCAAAGAAGAAAAAACAGAAACTAAAAAAGGCTATCACAATTATTTATTTATTTATTTTTAAGTTTTAATTAGGGTTTTTTTATTTTTTTAACATATTTTTATTGATTTCAGAGAGGAAGGGAGAATGCGAGAAAGACAGAAACATCAATGATGAGAGAGAATCATTGATCAGCTGCCTTCTGCACACCCCACACTGGGGATCGAGCCCACAACCCAGGCATATGCCCTTGACCAGAATCGAACCTGGGACCCTTTAGTCTACAGGTCGATGCTTTATCCACTTGAGCCAAACTGGCTAGGGCCACAATTATTTATTAATTACAAAGTGAAAATGGTAATTTTATAGTAAAAACACTCAAATAACCAAAGCTAATATCACCAATACTGGAACAAACCAAACCAACGTGATGTGCCCACTGATATGAGGCACTAGGAAGGACACAATATCACTTCAGTGACATTTCTGCCAAAAGTGTAGAGCCTGAATCTAATCATGAAAAAATACCAGAGCAGCACAGATTTAAGTACATTATACCACAAAACAGGCCTTTAATCTTCAAAAATGTCAAGGTAAAACCACAAAAGAAGGCTGAGGAACCATTTCAAATGAAAGAGGTATAATAATTTCATGCAGTGAGAAATTCTAAAGGAGTTATAGATCTGGAAAAATATCCATAAAAGACATTATTATAATAATTGGGGGGAAGTTTGAATATGAATGATCAATTAGATAATACTTTTTGTATCAGTGTAAAATTTCTTGATTTTGATGTCTACTGAGGTTATGTTTTTAGGAATCATACACGGAAATATTTAGGAGTAAAAGAGACCTGATGTCTCCAATTTGCTTGTTTTAAAAAATAATTTTATTTATTGATTTTTTGAGAGAGAGAAAAAAATATTGCTTTGTCTTCCCACTTATTTATTCATTCTTTGGTTGCTTCTTATATGTGCCCTGACCGGGGATTGAACCTGCAACCTTGGGGTATCTACTACATAAATGATGCTCTAACCAACTGAGTAATCCTGCCAGGGCTATCCATCATGCTTTTCAATAGTTTAGAAAAAAATAAAGAGAGAGAAAACAAGGGGCAACATGTGAACTACTGGTGCATCTGAGTGAAGATTACGTGGGAATTCCTTGCACTATTCTTGCAACATATCGGTAAGCTTAAAATTACATCTAAACAGGATGTTATTCAAAAACTACAGCAAGGCAAATTAATAAACAAATTAACATCTGTCTATATAAATTTTCTAAATAAGGGGAATGTGAAGTATCTGTCCCTTTCCTGGTGCCCTTGCCAGGGAAGCAAAGGGCTAAGGCCAAATTTGTGAGAGACAAAGAAACGGGCACACCCTTTCTACCCAGCTTAACATGCCTTTCTTGGTGTGAACCAGGAAATGAAAGAGGCACTCTTGTTGCAGCGTACTGGGCGAACAAGCAGAACACACCAGACAGTTAAAGGATCATGGGGAGTTCCTGGTTAACCAAATCTAACATTACAGAATTTTCTTAAGTCTAAAAAAACGAAAAATCCTGCAGCAAGGGACTGGCCCTGTTCAACCTGAAGTGAAAACATATATCAGAGCAGTTAAGGTCACAAGCGTTGGAGTTTGTTTGTTTTGGGTTCAAACCCTGACTCCACCACTTACCAAAAGGATGGTTACTTGAGTGTTTTTACTATAAAATTACCATTTTCACTTTGTAATTAATAAATAATTGTGGCCCTAGCCGGTTTGGCTCAAGTGGACAAATTGGGAAAGTACAATTGATCTCTATGGAACTCACTTTACTCAGCCTTAAACCAAGCCTTTCAATAGTACCCACCTCATTTTGTGAGAAATAAATAAGATAATGAATGGCAGGTACTTACGACTATGCCTGGCATACAGAAAGTGTTAAAAAAAAAAAAAGAAATAAACATTTAGACAATAATAATAATATAACCCTGAGAGTCAGATATGTTCAGAAAACTGGTTAGATACTGAAGCGTTTCCAAAGAATAACTATAGTGCTTATTACATATTTATTCCATACCTGGCACTGCAATACTTGATTTCATTTAATTTTTACAACCACCCAGTGGGACAAGTATTATTCCCATTTTACAGATGATAAAATAAGACCCAGAATGGTTAGGCTGCTTGCTGAAACTCATCCAACTAATAAGAGTTGAATATACTACAGAGAGTTAAGACAACCCCACTTGATTCAACGATAAAAAGGCAGAAGGGTGAGCACAGGCAAGTGTCTGTCTCTGAGGTTGTCCTTCAGCTGGTTACCTGGAAAGTCCTGACCCTTTGTATGGGGATCAAGTGAATCCCAGGGTCAAGGGAGTTTCAATTAAAGGAAGCCAACAAAAGCTATTGCCTAAGATAACCCAACCTGAGTCCTAGAAGCTTACACCACAACAGTGATGACTCAGAAATGGGTTTGGCTGTCATAGGAAACAGTACCCTTGGCACAAATAGAGCAGCTTTCAACCCTGGGCACTGGCAGCCTCAGCATAGATGTTGACGCCATCAGCAGTCATGCATCTTCTGTTGGTATCAGCAGGAAACACCTAGTGACAAGCTGGAGTCAGAGCAGGAATGTGGAGTTGGGGTGGAGGGTGGGGGACAAGAGGACCAGACCCGGGGACACATGTTAGCACCACTACCAGGGACTGTCATCACAGTGGGAGAGGAATTAGCTAGAGAGTGGACTTCCTAGGGGAAGTGGAAGCAGAGCAAGACTGCTTGATAAGAGGACTATTTTTACTCTCTAGACTAAAGAGGCTATTGGATTGATTATAGTTTACATGTCAGAGAAGAATTCTGATGCTCACATTATGTTAGCTAGCCAGACAGTAGACAATACCTAGAAAATTTATTTTCTTGTTTCTTACTTTAGTGAAAGATTTGGGGGGGTTGTCTAATAACAACTTTCATTTAGATCTTTGCAAACAGGCTTGAATGAGAAATATCCTTATCTGTCTAGGAATATGCCAGACCCGGAAGGGGCTTTCTTGGGATAAGACTCAACCCACTGAACTTCAAAGGCACTGACTCCTGCCTCCACTGTGAAGGGGGAGAAGGGGAATCCCAGACTAAATTTTAAAACAGGATTTCACTGTTTTTAAGACCTGCATTATAGGGAAGAAGGAGGAAAATGCTTACCAGCTAGGGCCCGGGCATCCTCATACCAGCTTCTTAACACACTTATTTTACATGCAGCCTTTCTTATGTACCTGAGTATCCCTAAGACCCACCCTCTAAGACCCAACCTTCCAGAAATTGCTTTGTGGTCCACAGGAAAGAGAGGCGCAGTGCTGGGGGAGAGAAGAGAAAACTGATAACTTGCATTTGCAAACAAGTCAAATATACATTGAAAACAAGGGCAGTCAGCGTATTCTGAAGAAGCCAAGGGGAGCGTGTCATTGAAGATCTATGAAGTGATCATGATGGTGGATCAGAGGAATAAAATATTAAGGATTATTTCTGTGGGTTTAGTTTTAATTGAATATGTGACATGAATTGCTGATTTTGGAGAGGTTGGTGCCCTCAACACCTTCTGTGATTCTGCACAACCAAGGATCTGTTTTCAGGCTGGATTCTAGCAGAGAGTGACTCCTGGAGGGAATAAGGGCCTGACATGTAGTTCCAGCCCCCTTTCCAGCCACCAGGCTACCTGCAGATGAAGCAGTAGAGAGTCCTTTGCTTAGGAGCAGAGCACTGCAAACCTCTTCGCCCCAGCTAGGAAGATGCAAAGAGGAAAACAGCCTTCCACAGATGGACTAATAGCAACCCAGTTCTTAAAATCTTAGCATTGAGCAAGTAAAGAACCAAATTTTTGGCTTTAATGATGAAAGTCCGGGAGGGAGAGGCAGGCTGGGCCCCAGCTCCTAGAGCTCAGGGCAAAGCATTGGGAACCCAGCGAGAAGCCCTAGCTGACCAGCAACTGCTGCCCAAGTCATTCCAGGCCACAAGGGCCACCACTCCTTCTGGAGGGGAGACCTGCTGCAGGAATCACTGTGAGGTCATTTACAGCCCATGAATATGTGTCACACTCTCCATCTAGGTCTCATTTCAGAATGTACATCAACTCCACATCCAGACCTCACTTATCCTTAACAAATCCTTTTATCACTTTCAGAAAGTCCCAGCTTCAGTCCTGGCTGGAGTGTGGTCCTGATATGCCAAGGCTTCGGGTTTGATTCCAGGTCAGAGCATATACAGGAGACAATGAATGCATAAATAAGTGGAACAACAAATCTCTCTCTCTCTCTCTCTCTTTCTCTCTCTCTCTCTCTCTCTCTTCTTCTCTCTCCCCTTTTTCTCTCTCTCTCAAATCAATAAAAAAAATTTTTTTTAAAGAATCTGCTTTTGAAGAAAGAAAGAAACAAACAAACAAACAAAGTCCCAGCTTAGAGAAACCTACTGTTATAAATAGGCATCCAGACCCAGGGAACCATGCTCATTAGAGTCAAGATACTGGTGGTGAAAGAGAGCAAAACCCCTACTGTCTAGCTTATAAAATATTGTTGTATAAGAATCTATATATATATAAAAGCCTAAGCAACCATTACAACTGGTCTACCAGTCACTGTGATGTGCACTGACCACCAGGGGAAAGATGCTCAATTCAGGAGCTGCCCCCTGGTGATCAGTGCACTCCCACAGCCAACCTCCCACAGCCGGCCAACCTCCTGCCATCCCTCCCCCTAGCTGGCTGGCCCCAATCGCCAGCCAGGCCAAGGGAACCCACCCGTACACAAATTCATGCACTGGGCCTTTAGTATTGTTCTATAATTTTGGTCAGCATGTGCTGTATACAAATATACCACATTTTTCTTATGTTTATTTTGTCACTGGTTAGTGTGTGTAGTTAGAAATCTTTCAGTTACCAATGATAGAAACCCCAATTTAAACTGGCTTACCCAATAAAGGAACTTTATTACCTCACATATTCAACAAATATTTATTGGTAGCCTACTATGTGTCAGGCAACTAAAAAGTTTGGAGGAAGTAGTAGCTTCAGGCAAAGCCTGAACCAGCAGCTTAAACAGTTTCACTAATGACTTGATTTATCTGTCTCTCTGCTCTGCCTTCTACATGTTCATTCTTAAACGTCACATGATAGCTGTTCCACTCTCACTTCCCTTCACCACAGTTCATCTTCCTCACGTTACACTGTCAAGTAGAAGAGTCTCCCCAAATATCTCCCTAGAATCTTAAGGACTTATGTTCCGTGGTCATGTGCTTGTCCCTGACCAATCAGACATGTTGATTGGCCTAAACTGATGAAGACCCACCCCTGGAGCCACACCCACCAAAACCACTTGGAGGAAAAAATAAGGATGCTATGACAAAGGAAGGGTGAATGAATGCTAGAGAAGCAATCAATAGTCATTATTGCATCCTATCATTGTTCCAGCTACATGGAAAGTCCTCATAGTGGTTGAGAGCACAGACTGGAGCCAGACTCCCTGAGTTAGAATCCTGGCATCACGATTATGAGCTGTGTGACCTTGAGTGAGTTGCTTAACCTCTCTGAGCCTCAGTTTCCTCATCTGTAAAGTAAGGATAATGATAATACCTGCCTCATTGGATTCTGATGAGGATTAAATGAGGTAGAATTTGTAAAACAGAACAGTGACTGCCACTTAACAAGCATTTATAAGCATATGTTAAATAAATGTGTTCAAAACTAGTAGAAGGAAATTGTGCATACAGTAGGGGGTCCAATAAAAGCTTACAGAGTGAATGGAGTGAGAGACAAAGCTGAGAGCAGGCCTGTCTACTGTCTAGACTCACGCCCCCCGCCTCCCCCCCCTCCCCCCAGCCACTTCATCTCTCTGGGCTGGTCCCCCTGGCCTTCATCCATTGTTTAGGAGCTGTTTCCCAGGAAGCTGGCAGCTGGGTAGAGATGAGTGTACCCCTTCCACCCATGATTAAGATGGCACTGCCCTAGAAGGCATCATTCAAGCAGCATCTTTTCCTACAAACTGACAAATCCTTAGGGTGGATCCTGGGGGGCCGTTAAGGCGCTTCTGGAATAAATGATCTATGTGTTTCACAATCATCTGGTTGGCAATTTAGGACTGGTTTATCCCCAGCCTGTGACTTTTCACGCTTCTCAAGCTGTATAAAAATGAACTGCAATCAGGCTGATCTATAGATAGACGGTTCCTGTTTCTGAGCATCCTGAATGAGGGTGGGTGTGTTTATACATTTGCATAAAGCTGATGGATGTAGAAGGCAATGTGTGTGTGTGTGTGTGTGTTTAAAGAGGGGGTAGGGCATTCTCTTAGAAATGGTGCCAGAAAAGGTGAAAAGAAGGGAGGTGAAAATAGGGAAGAATCACAGCTTTTCTAAATGAAAAGGAAGGAATGAATAAATACAAGATAAAGGTTATCAATTCTTTCTCTGTAAGGAACAAATGAGATGGTTAAAAAACACACACACAACTGACTAACAGGTGAATGTAAGGAACAGAAGAAGGAATGCGTGAACCGACTTTCCTGTCTGCCTCCTCCCTGCCCTCTTCCTGTATATACATAAGCGGAAGATGTACTCGGCTCTGTTTTCTATGTTCAGGGATGTTTAGATATGCAAATGAGCACAGCTTGTTAATGAGCTGAGGGCGATTACACTGCGGGAGCTGCCAGCCCCGGCAGAACAATAGGTAAAGGGAAGCCAGGTGTCTGCAAAGGGGGGAGTGGATTATTCTGAGCAACCGCCCCCTGCCCACCCTTCCCCACCCCTTCCTCAGTGCCATGGATCTGTCTGCAAAAATGAAAAGTTGGGTCAGGTTCTTCCTGATGTTCCTTCTAGCGCCCAGATTCTAAATCACATGAGTTAAGATGAGAAGTGGGAGACCAGCTAAGACCTGGGTCTTGTCAGGGAACTGCCCTAGAGGCTACTGAACGTAACCAAGAACTGGAAGGGCAGATGCACAGCCTGCCTGTGGAACACGCAGCCTCCTCAGGTGGCACGCATGACCTGGCAAGGGCAGTGGAATTGGGACCCATGCAGGAGAAGTGGGACCCTGTGGAGTGGACAGGTCACTTCGTAAGCATTTGATGGAAAGATGCTAATTGGGAATCTGCATGCTTTTCAGAAGTCAGGGCAATGCTTTCTGTAGGAAACAGGAAATAGAAGAGTCTGGCCTGTATGTCTAGGATGCGATGCTCAGTATTTTTAAAAGGGTGTGGAGTCGTCGTTGTACAGACCTGGGTTTGTTGAGCCAGTTCCACCCGCCCTGTCTTACCTATAAACCCTGGCTAACTAGGTGTACATCTAACCTTGCCCTGCTGCTAAGAGAGAAGACTTGGCCTGTCACACATCACTGTCCTGACAAACACTTGAGGGTTACCTGGCAGAGGAGGCAATGACCAAAGAATCTCATGAATACTTTTGTTTTGCTCAGGCAGATGCCCGGCCTGGACATCCTGGGTTTGGAGAAGTAGTACAAACCCAGCCAGCTCAAGCAGGATCTGCAGTGCACTTTCTGAATGGTTGTTCTGCGAGTCACAAAATAGGACACTGTCATTTCCTGTCAGCCTCCGGCTGTCTGTGACACCCAAATAAAGAAGCATGGGCTTTTCTCCCAAAATGAGATGTCTCTGGCCGAACTTTTATAGATTCCAATGAAAGGCTTGAAGCTGTCTCAAACAGCTCAAGTCTTTGTTAAGTCCCCTCAAATCCCCTCCATCTGCTGTGTGACTGAATGGCTCCAGGATGAGGACATGTCCCTAACCTTCTATTAAGGGCACTCAACTTTGCACCATGTCACTACAGCATCACTCAGCCCTGTCTATAAATATGGATGTTATGCTAACAGGACATTGCTAATTTAATGGCTGCACACATACACGAGAATGCTATTGAAAATGTAATTAGAGAGTTTAATAAATGGTAATTTGCTCCTCCTCGCCGCTGCCTCTGTCGGAGTTGGGACAGATGAAATAGACTGGGCCCCTTCCAGAAAGTGAAATGTAGGTAGCGGGTCTGCCACAGCAACTTAATTTTGATTGTAATATTGCCCAGTATTGAAGTTAATGCTCATTTACCTATAGATCCTCTTCCCTAAAAATACTTCATGGGGAATATGAGTGAAGGAAACAATTAGATCTGAAATATTTATCACTGAGACCAAATTTTAACTAGGGCAACAGAACGAAGAGGCCAGGGCTCCAGAGACAAAGTGAAGGTGAGAATTAAAACAATTATCTGGATCATTTAGGAGGGGGAGAAATCTTTTTTTCTTTTTTTTTGCTTGAATGAGTGTCTGAATTATCTGAATAATTGTTCCCACCCTCCTTTTTGGTCTGATGGTGAAGAGCTGGCCAATAGATCCAATAAACAAAGAATGGAAATTGTGCCCTAACTGGTTTGGCTCAGTGGATAGAGCGTCAGCCTGCGGACTCAAGGGTCCCAGGTTCGATTCCAGTGAAGGGCATGTACCTTGGTTGTGGGCACATCCCCAGTAGGGGGTGTGCAGGATGCAGCTGATCAAGGTTTCTCTCTCATCGATGTTTCTAACTCTCTATCCCTCTCTCTTCCTCTCTGTAAAAAATCAATAAAATAAAATAAAAAAGAATGGAAATTGTGATATGTAGAGAGAGAGGACAGGAACCTTGGTTAAGCCTGGCTCCCCAGGGGGCGGCAGGCAGAGGTTAGTCCAGTCAGGAACTGGGGGTTCCTTGGAGCTAGTGGCAAGAAAGTAAGCAAAACTGAAAATCACATGGAAAAACAAGGTCCAACCAACTAGAAATGCAGGCTGAAGGGAAGTGGATTTGGTTTGTGAAGCCAGGAAGCTGGAAGCTGAAACAAAACATAATCAGGAGCTACATGTGTTTCTAGGAAGAGTAAAGTAATTGCCTGCACCAAGGGTTCTCAAACCTGCTGCACATCACAGCCACCTGCCGAGCTTCTAAATGCAGAATCTTGGGCTCCACTGGTAGACCAAGAGAAGTGGAATTTCCTGGGGCAGGGGTGAATGTGACTTTACTGGGAAACAGTCTTTGTAGATGGGAGTAAGGTAAGATCTTAAAATCATTCTAGATTTAGGATGGACTCTAGATCCAATGAGAAGGAGAGAGAGATTTGAGACAAAGAGACATGGGAAAAGCCATATGAAGACAGAGTCAGAGATTGAAGTTATATCAATATAAGCTGAGGAACACCAAGGACAGCTTAAGACAACAAATATGTATTAGATAACTCAGTTTCGAAGGGTTAGGAACCAGGAGTGGCTTAGCTGGGTCATTCTGGTCCAGGGTCTCTCATGAAGTTGCAGTCAAATGTGGCAACCTCAGGAAACAAATATATACCTCCCTTCAGAGGCCCCTGGTTCATCTCAACCCCCAACTTCTGCAGTAGAGTGAGATGGGGAATTACAAAAGCCATATAGGCCCTAGCTGGTTTGGCTCAGTGAGTAGAGCATCAGCCTGCGGACTGAAGGGTCCCAGGTTCGGCTCTGGTCGAGGACACATGCCCGGATTGCTGGTTTGATCCCCAGTGGGGAATGTGCAGGAGGTAGCCAATCAATGATTCTCTCTCATCATTGATGTTTCTCTCTCTCTCCCTTTCCCTTCCTCTTTGAAATCAATAATATATATATGTGTGTGTGTGTGTGTGTGTGTGTGTGTGTGTGTGTATTTTTAAAGCCATTATTGTTTACCAAGCACACCTTTATCTCACTTGGGTCTACCCACAACCTTGCGGTGTTACATTCTTTCATAGGTAAGGCAGTATTATTATCTTTTCTTCTTCTTTTTTTGAAAATTATATTTTTTTCTTTATTTTTTTATTTTTTTTTTATTGTTTGAAGTATTACAAATAGTAGTACATATATCTCCTTTTTTTCTCCCATTGACCTCCCCCCGGCCTCCTCTACCCCCCAGTACATACCTTTACCTGCCCCCCACCCCCAGTGTCTTGTATCCATTGGTTATGCTTATATGCATGCGTACTTTTTAACAGCTGAGGGAAAGGGCCCAGAAAGTGTTTAAGTGATGTGTCCAATGTCCCTCCATTGGATGGCATAGAGCCCAGAATTTGGGTCTCCAGACTCCAAATCCTGACCTCTTTAGTCCACAAGAGGAGGAATACAAGGACACTCATAAAGTCTCCTCATTCACTGCTATGTAGGTACTTGGGAGGCTTGGAGGTTGGGGGAGCAGGAAGGTGAGATCAAGCTTAATACCCTTCTGCCTTGCTCAGAATTACAATAGACCTTTGATAACAAGTATCTCTTATAAATTGTAGCCATAAAGTCTAACTTAAACATTTAAGTGGCACGTTCATATCCTTAATCATGCTATAAATGAAATCCTGGTGTGATTTATAAAGCTATTAAAATAAATATTTCTACTCAACATTGCTACCTCTCAGTATTTGTTTACTTGCATAATACAAGCACAAACTTACCTGAGTATGCGGATGGGCGCTATACACAAATGAACTGGTGTGCACATGTCTTGAGGGTACCTTCCTCTGAAGAGAGGTGATCTTTCCGCTTTGAAGCCTTCACCTTGCTTCTCAGTTTAAAGGAATGCCTCCACGAGTCAGAGATTGAAGTTATATCAATATAAGCTGATGCCACTCCATCCATGAATTTCACACAGAAAAGCACTTCTTAAAATGCTCTCCCCGGCCTTGCTATGTGCTTCAGCTTACCAGCTGGACTTGAATCTTTACCGTTTCTCATGTCACAGAAATGTCTGTAGGCCCTGGACCACCAGAGGTTTTGGAGCAGGGGAGGGGTGTGATCAGATTTATTAATCACATCTTTGAACCATGAGCTTTTGGGGCTTTATCAAAGGAGGAATAAACCCAGGGCCTGAATTTAATTCATCTCCAACATCACAGCTCTTTGATCTGCTACATTTGTTCATTATGTGAGAGAGAACATTGGAGAAGAAATTGAGTAGGTTTGAGATGATGCCCAGGGGTCATAGGACTCCGTGAAAGAGTAATGGGAAAGAGTTTGCACGTGTCCATCTTATTCACTATGACATCCTTCGTGTCTGTGTTGGGTGCCTGGCCCATGTAGCATGATGGAAATAAATGCAGAAGGAAGGGAGACAGAGAGGAAAAGGGGAGGAAAGTAGAGGAAGAGAAAGGGAATTCTAAGTAATCTAGGCCACTAGGGAACCCAGCTTCAAGTCCTGATTCCACTACCTACTAGTTCTGTGACTTTGGAAAACTTTCTTTAATTTCTCTAATCTCCAGTTCCTCATTTTGAACTGAGAATAATACTAACTTCATATTATGAGTCTTACACAACACAGCTCATATAAAAATACCTAGAACGGTATCTGATTAGGTACTTTGTTCTCAGAATGTTTGTTGAATGAAAAAAAGGAGGGAGGGAGGGAGGGAGGAGAGAAGGATGAGTGGTTATTTCCCAGTGCATGAATGGCCCTGGAGCTTGGGCACATAGAGTACGGCACATGGGACCAAGTTGATCACTTCCTGAGCGATGTCAGTGGAACACTGCCTGCCTTCTTATTTTTGTGCCAGCTTTTCATCATTTACCATCCACACTTAGGGCGTTTATTCCATGGGAAATGTAGCCAGTAACATGGCAGCTAGTCAAACAACACAGATAACAGCAGCTAAGGCTATACATGGACAGCCTTTCTATGAAAAGAGGAAAAATGCGTCAGTTGAAAACTTCCATTCAAAATCAGTTACGATAAGTTACAAGTGACTGTGTGTATGGAGGACAAGTGAGACATGGGCAGGAGGAGGGTGTGGAGCCAGCTCCCACTCTCTGTGCTAACTGTGGAACAGGGGTTCCAAACAGGCTGTGCACCAAAAGTGTACTTAGATTAAGTAAATATTTAAAAATTTCAATTTAGGAAACAGTAGTTGAAGAGAATATTTTTTTCTTCTTTTGTACCCAATATCTTTGGAATCTTTAAAATTGTATTGCTTGGAATGTAAAAATTTCAGCTGCTGTGGAAAACAGTTTGGTGATTCCTCAAAAAGCTAAACATAGCCCGGCCAGTATGGTTCAGTGGTTGAACGTTGACCATAAACCAGGAGGTCACCATTCTATTCCCAGTCAGGGCACATGCCCAGGATACAGGCTCGATCCCCATTAGGAGGCGTGCAAGAGGCAGCCAATCGATGATACTCATTATTGATGTTTCTAACTCTTTCTCCCTTTCCCTTCCTCTCTCTGAAATCAGGTATATATATATATATTTTTTTTTTTAAGTTAAACATAAAATTACTATACAATAATTCAAAAGAATTGAAAACAGATACTCAAACAATTATATGTACACGCGTGCTCATAGCACTATTCACAATCGCCAGATGTCCATCAACAGATGAATGGACAAAGAAATTGTGGAATATTCATACAATTGAATATTATTCAGCCATAATAAGGAAAGTAGTACTGATATGTGCCACAACATAGATGAACCTCAAAAACATTATGCCAAGTGAAAGAAGCCAGACACAAAATATATATTGTATGATTCCAGTAATATGAAATCATATAAAATGAAACTGAATATCCAGAAGAGACACATCTATAGAGACAGAACAAAGATTGGTGGTTGCCAGAGACTGGCAGGAGGAGGTGGTGAGGAGAAACTGCCTAATGGGTAAAGAGCTTTATTTTGGCATAATGGAAATGTTTTGGAACTAGATAGAGTTGTTGGTTGCACAACATTGTGAATGTACTAAATGCTACTGAATTGTTCACTTTTAAATGGCTAATTTTATGATATGTAAATTTTACCTCAATGAATTATGTTTTAAATTCTATTAATGGATGTAACTGTTTTAATACATACACATGATAAGGAAAATTCCAATCCCACAGAGGGGTATAAATGAAAATAAGTCTCCTTAATGCACCTTACCTTCAGTTATCCCTATAAACAATTACTAGAAGTTTTTGTAAATTTGTTCAGAGTGTTTCAAGCATATATATATACATATATATACTTATATATATATATTTTTATATACTTATATATATTATATTACATATCTTACTATACATACTATTCTATAGTGAAGAATGTTTGAAAAACACAATTTCATAGGCCTCAACCCATATCTACTCCATGAGAATTTTCAAGGATGGTCCCAGGAATCTGTTTACAAAGCTACCCAGGAGTTAGGAATGTGCAGATGGTTGGTGAGGCTGGGACTGGTCCAGCCTGTGGCTTCCCTATCATGCCTGAGTACCTAGGCCTCCTGCCTTTGGGTTGGTTGGTCTACTGGGGTCTTCTCTGAGGCCTTTAGTTCTCCTTCTCACATACTCCTCTGTGCTCACCAACTGCCAAAGACCACCAACTGCCAGACACCACCTCCCGCCCCTCCAGGCTTCTCTCAGGGTATTTCCAAGGGCCAGCATCTTAGAATCTGGATCTCTAGAACTCATTGGAATTCTCACCTTGACTTTATTGCTACCCATGGTTGCAAGACCAACTCACAAGACTGCTTGACAAACCAGAATGTTAATGTGTTTCAAAAATATCTGCCATTCATTGAGCCCCTATAACAAAGCAGGTACTGGGTTAGGTGTTTGTTTGTTTTACAATAGCTCCCTCAGGGTAGATTTTTATGAAACCCCATTTTACAGATGAGGAAGGCAACGGAAGCTTAGAGAGGTTAAGGAACTTGCAGGCTAATGAGTAGAGCCAGTCGGACTCTGAAATCTATATTCTTTCCTTTATCCTGCACTATCCAAAACCTGTCAGTCATGATGGGAAGTGGGCCTTGCCAGGAACAGCAACAAGTAAGTCTATATCTGGGACACCTCTTCCTGCTAACAAGATCCCTGGGAACTAAATTTAATCTGAAGATGAACACAGAATGAGAGTCAAGGGCACAGAGCATCTGGAGGCATTGTCCACAAAACCACAGCACACTAACCTTGACCCACAACAGAACTCTCTTCTCTGGGAACCTGCGTATTGGCGTCTCCCCAACACAATGAACCCTCCCTTAACAGAATGTCAAGTAAACCTTGGAAGGTTTCTCTTTTGGCTGTGTTCCCTCAAGGTACTGACCAGCACCATCAGTTGGGAAAACAGGCTCTGGAACCCACAAACCTAGGTTCAAAGCCCACCTTCTCCATTTATAAGCCATGTGACTCAAACACCATTTCTGCTCCATCCTCCCAGGGTTTCCATGCATAGTGAATGTATATAAAACTCACAACCCAGTTATGGCTGGTTCCCCTCTCCCTCCTGCAGACACAGCTTTTTTCCAGGTACTTTTCTTATGTCACACTCTCGTCCTGAGGGCTGTTTCCGGTCATGTTTCTGGGACTTGGGTAATTCTTAATCCTCTCCCTTCTGGCCCTCTCTCCCCTTTGCCCTCAATCCAAACAGGCATATGATCAGGTGCTGGCCCAGGCACTGGATAGATATAAAAAGGACATTGTCTTTGAAACTGGGAGCCTGGGTCTACTTGGGGAAGGATTTCTACCTCTCACGGCTCACTAAGCAGGCTCTGGGAGTCACATGAGGACCCGTGACCCTGCCTGGGCCAGATGGCTTTCCATCTCATGGCAGACTGGACAAGCTCCTTGGGACAAAGCAGTTGCCCACTGCCCAACTCCCAGGCAACTCTAGCAGGCTTACCTTGCTCTGTTTGACAGCCATCTTTCTTCCAAAAGTTAGGTAGACTATTAATTCATAAATCAAGCCCCCTTTTACTCATAATGATTATCATTAATTCAGGGGATCCTTATCCTTGGCTTATATTCAACAGGCTGTGTCTCCTTAAGCTGTGGGCACAACTGATACCTATTGAGTGTTTACATCACACTAGGTGGATTCTACTTGAGTTATTTCATTATCTCCTCATAACAATCTTAGGAAGTGGGTACTGTTTCTATCCCCAGTGCAAAAACAATAACAATAACTAACATATAAATATAGCACTATGTTGTAGGTGTCATTCTCCTGCTTTACACTTATTAATTCATTCTGTCATTACTATAGTCCTATAGGGCAGATACTCCAGAGGTTGAACAAGTGGCCCAGGTCATGTGGCCGGAAAATGACAGAGACTACGATTCAAGTCTAGGCAGCGTGGTTCCTGAGGGTCCTGACTACTCTGCTATACTGCTTCCCATTTTCTCAAAGAGGGTTCTACACATAATGTCACCAGCTCACAGATACCATTACAAATCAATGGGGTGTGAGCCAGACAAGGCCTGGCTCAGCCACACAGGTTCCTGAGGTGCTGAAGGACAGACCACACTGATTGATTTCTCAGCTGGGTCTTTAAATGTCAGCGTGTGCATGACCACCTCAGACCTTGGGCACAGAAATAAAATGCAGAAGGAAAGGGCATCCTAATGCGTGGATGAAAGGGAGGCAGGGCAGCAGAAGAACAACAGCCCAGAGCAGGCATGCTTCCTGGGCGGCAGGGAAGGGTTCCCTGTTGGTAGTGGGGGATGGGAGTGGGGTGAAAGTTGCACCCTTGACCTTGGGTTGCTGGGAAGCCATTTATGGCATGACACCAACCGGGGAGAGCTGGGTCTTAACCTGATTTAGCTCCTCTGTCAGTATTGATTGGTCACTGCTAGGAACGGCTCGTTTAGGCCAGCCTGGCCACTTGAGCACAGCTCATCACCACATATGCAGTGTGGAAGAGCAAAGACAGCTTGCCCTTCCTCCTACCGCCAGAATCCACCAGGACCCACTCCTGTCACCAGGCCCTGCTGCATGACCCTCAGGACCTGCCCCATTCAGTCATTCATTGATCTGGGAGCTGAGGGGACACACACACATGGCAGAGATGAACCTACCTGATCCCATGCAGCCTAGAAGGGGAGACTGACAAGATAGGAAGGAAAGAGAAATAGACCTAAGATGGATTTCAAATATGTTCTGTGCAATAAAGAAAAGAAAATGAGGGACTGCAAGGGAGACTTGTGGGGAGGGAAAAGAGGAGGAGGAAGATAGCCCAGGAGGGCCTCTCCCAGGAAGTGGTGGTTGAGCTGAATTCTGAGCGATGGGGAAAAAGGAGCCATCTGAGATCTGAGAAAAGAGTTCTCAAGGCAGGGGGAACAGTAGAGACAAAGCCTTGGAGCAGGCGCAGACTTAGCCCTTTGGACCAAGAGAAGCTAATGCTGTGAGCAGCAGAGAGGTGGGTGGTGATGAGGGAGGCCACCAACCCCTGGCACTTTGTCCTTGTGGGATGGCTCTTCTTCAATAAGCTGCCCAGGTTCACTATCAGGACTTGACATCAATGGAACTCTTCCTGCCCTTTCCACCCGTGTCTGGTGATATGACTTTGGGTTGGCCCCTTGCCCTCAACAGTCTGGGAAAAAGATTACAAAGAGGAGAGAGAAACCAAGATGGCGGCATAGGTAAACACCTAAACTGCTGCCTCACACAACAATGTCAAAACTACAACTAAAAGACAAAATGGACACCATCCAGAACCACAGGAAAGCTGGCTGAGTGGAAATTCTACAACTAGAAGGAAAGAGGAAAGCACATTGAGACTCAGAGGAGCTGCAAAAGGCTGAGGTATGGAGACGCACATGTGTGGAGAGGACAGGCAGCTGAGTGCACGGCTGGCTTTCCAAAGCAGGAGGGAGATGGAAGCTCCTGACTGCGCTGAACTCCAGTTCCAAGTGAGTTTCTGGGAACCCAGACTCATTTGGGGAGAAACTGGACTGTCTGGTAGTGGGCGAAACTCAAGGGTGACTTTCTCTCAGAGGTGCTTACCAAGGGACACTGAGACCCAGGGGCCTCATAAGGCAGGGCTGACAGGAAACCAAGGCTGTCTGCTCCACCCTGAGACTCCGCCCCATCCATGCTGAGCACAGAGGTTTTTGCAATTTTGCAAGTCTTGTCTCATAAGGCTGTCTCCAGCACAGAAGTTCTCCCATCGTAGACACAGCTGATCCTCACAGCCAGTTGGCCTGGAGGTCAATTCCTCCCAGAAATACCAACAACAATCAAGACTTAACTACAACAAGGCTGTGCACACAGCCCACAAAGGGGTGCACCAAAAGTGTCCACCTCAGGTAACTGGGGGAGGCTGAGCCACTGGGCCCTATAGGACACCTACCACACAAAGCTACTCTACCAACTCAGGAAAGCAGCGAAAATGTGGAGACAAAGAAACAGATCACAAATGAAAGAAATGGAGGAAAGCAAACAACTGGATATAGAGTTCAAAACCATGGTTATAAGGTTTTTCAAGTATTTCCTAGAAAAGGCCGATAAATTTAGCAAGACCCTCGAAGATACAAAAAAGGACCAACCAGAAATTAAACATACACTGACTGAAATAAAAAATATTATACAGAGACCTAACAGCAGACTAGAGGACCGCAAGAATCAAGTCAAAGATTTGAAATACAAAGAAGCAAAAAACACTCAACTGGAAAAGCAAAAAGAAAAAAGAATCCAAAAAGTTGAAGATAGTGTAAGGAACCTCTGGGACAACCTCAAGCGTACCAACATCCAAATTATGGGGGTGCCAGAAGAAGAGAGAGAGCAAGATACTGAAAACCTATTTGAAGAAATAATGACTGAAAACTTCTCCCACCTGGTGAAAGAAATAGACTTACAAGTCCAGGAAGCACACAGAACGCCTAACAAAAGGAATCCAAAGAGGACCACACCAAGACACATCATAATTAAAATGCCAAGAGCAAAAGACAAAGAGAGAATATTAAAAGCAGCAAGAGAAAAACAGTTAATTACCTATAAGGGAGCACCCATATGATTATCAGCTGATTTCTCAACAGAAACTATGCAGGCCAGATGGGAGTGGCAAGAAATATTCAAAGTGATGAATAGCAAGAACCTACAACCAAGATTACTCTACCCAGCAAAGCTATCATTCAGAATGGAAGGGCAGATAAAGAGCTTCACAGATAAGAAAAAGCTAAAGGAGTTCATCACCGCCAAACAAGTATTATATGAAATGCTGAAAGGTATTCTTTAAAAAGAGGAAGAAGAAGAAAAAGGTAAAGATAAAAATTATGAACAACAAATACATGTCTATCAACAAGTGAATCTAAAAATCAAATGAATAAAAAATCTGATGAACAGAATATAATAGAATCAGGGGCATAGAAAGGGAGTGGACTGACAATTATCGGGGGGAAAGGGGTGTGGGGGTGCAGGAAGAGACTGGACAAAAATCGTACACCTATGGATGAGTACAGTGGGGGGGAGGTAAGGGCAGAGGGTAGAGGGGAGCTATGGGGGGAAAAAGAGGAACAATTGTAATAATCTGAACAATAAAGATTTATTAAATTTTAAAAAAAGATTACAAAGAGGAGAAGACCCTTGCCCAACCATGCCTTAAAAAGAGATCCAATGTGGGAGGCTAAGGAAGGACCGTGGGAGACAAGGAACTTCCTGATCTCCAGGGACTGTCTCAGCCTACCGTCCACCTCCTCTAGCCCTAAGCTTACATCATATCCCCGCTGACCACTCACTCATCCAAATCTGCCCTCAACTCTGTCTCTGGGCCTCTGCTCTGGCTGGTCCAACACTGGCAATGACCTTGCCCCACATCTCCAGGAGGGAAATCCCTCTCGTCTTGCATAACCAATTCCAACTCACGCAGTCGTTCCTGACTCCCCATGACATTTAGTCGTAGGGCTGGGTTGTTGGGTTTGGTTTGTTTGTTTGTTTCTTTGTGTTTTTAAATGTTCCTCTAGCATTTGTTTGAAGAACTATTTGACCTTTCATTTCTCTTTGTCTTATATTATAGTTTTCTGAATAGCTGTTTCTTCCATTGTACCACAAAGTCTGTGGAGAGCAGGACTTCACATGTTGGCTCTGCCGTGTCCTGGCTGTGAGGCTTTTGGCAAGATGCTTAATCTTTCCAGATTTTAGCTTCCTTTGATTCCCACAGAAGCAGACCCTAAAACCAGGATTCAGTATCGAAATGTATTGGGAGGTGTCCCCAGAAAGTTCTGGGAGGCAAATGGGGAAGTGAGACAGAGAAAGGAAGGAACCCCAAATAGGGTGCATTATCAAGCAAATTACCACACCGGGTAACTAGAGTTCAATCCTTCTGGGAGGCTCTGGTCGTTGATGTAGACTGTAGGTTCACAAGTTGGCTGAAAATTGCAATTACCTGAGAGCTTTAAGATTCAGATTTAATTGGTCTGGGATGTGACCTGGGCATACAATTTTTCCCCCCCAGGGGATCTTAAATGTAGTAAAGTTTGAATCACTGGTGTAGAATACATCTCAGAGCTAATCCCAGCCGAGAGGTATAAAAACTGGGGTGCTTATCCACCAACTCTCCACCCATCATTGGTTGAAGATGTTTCCAGCTTATTCTATGAGTGGTTGCCTCCTGCATGCGCCCTGGGCAGTGTGGTTCAGTTGGTTGTAGCATCACCCCATACAAGTGACGGGTTCGATTTCCAGTCAGGGCACATACACAGAGCACATGTAGGAAGCAAGCAATCAAAGCGCCTCTCTCTCTCTCTTTCATTAATTTAAAAAAAAAAAAAAAAAAAAGCTCGGGTCCCTTGACCACAAAAGAATCCCAAACTCACAGATGTGTGTAATAAGCAGTGGCGTATGAGGGTGAAATTGAGCAGGGTGATGATAGCATCGCTAATCCTTCATCTCTAAAATGGGAGTAAACAATTTGTGAATTTTTCTGAGGATTAGCAAATGTCTGTTAAGTGCCAGGCGCACAATAGGCACATCATAAATGTTGTTATTATGATCTTTGCTATGGGTTATTGGCATATTCCACCCAACACCCAGCCAGGAGCTTTGTAGTAGAGGTTACCCAGTAAACATCAGTAACTCCCTGCATCTCCCCTCCAAGACAGCAATGCTGGAAACCTGGATCGATGGGACTGCCGAGACACATCATTCAACCCTGCAGTTCCTGAGACTCTGAAACAGTGTCTCTCCTTAGCAGATCTGATATTTTTAATCTTGGTGACACACTGAATTCACCTGAGGATTTGACAAGAAAATATGTATGCCTGGGTCCCATCCCCAGGGAGTTCTGATTTAATTGGTCTGGGATGAGGCCTGGGCATTCCAGGTTTGTAACAGCTCCTCTGGAGACTTTAATGTTGCAGATTTGGTGATTAACTAAGGGTGGGGGATTGGGTGGAGGGTTGGAAGATGAGCAGGAACAGGGGGATAGTTGCATAATTTCCCTCTCTGTTCCATCCCAATTCTTTCCTCTGCATGTCCTAAGGATTTTGGGAGAATCCAGTGTCTCAGAAATAGGCAGACCTGGGCCCTCGGTGGGCAGGAGCCCTGCTGCTCCCAGCTCATAGGGCAGCCACTCACCAACACAGGCACCTTCTCACTCATCTGGATATATGTCCTCTCCCACATCCAGATAACATGGCCCTCACGCCCACCCTGCAGGCCCTCCCTGTGTGTCTCCCACAGCCCAGGTGCTAGGAGGGGTGTAGAGACACAAGAATGCCTTAGTCCTCACAGTCCCCACTTCCAAGAAGAAAATAACCACCAATGCGCACAAGTTCAAGGGTCATATGGAAGTCTACATCCTTGCAGCGGTGCTCAAGGGGCAGCTTATTTCCTCCTGGGGTGGGAGGAGTGCTTAGGACAGGTTTTCTGGAAGACCCATGCAGAGACCCTATTAAATAGGTAGGGGTTAATATCTCCATTTAAAAACAAGGCATTTAAGTCACTGGGGAGAGGGATGGGATAAAACCATCAGAGTCTTCATGATGTTTCTTCCAAGCAGGGTGCTGGGCATGCTACACACATCATTAATAAAAGTGATAATAGTTTACATGCCTCGTGCACCTCCTGTGTGCCAGCACCTTCCTCCTCCTTTTCCTCCTCATACTCCTCCCCCTCCTCCTTTTTTAGTTTACTGATTTTTTTAGAGAGAGAGAGAAAGGGAGAGGGAGAGAGAGAGAAACATTGATCTGCCTCCTGAATGCCCCCTACTGAGGATTGGCCTGCAATCCTGGCATGTGCCCTCACCAGAAATAGAACCAGCAACCTCCCAGTGCACTGGACAACACCCAACCAACAGAGCTGACTGGCCAGGGCTCTTCTACTAGTAAGTGCTCATTTAATCCTCGCAACACTCCTATGAGGCGGGTACTATTGTTATCCCATTTCACAACTGAGGAAACTGAAGCTTGAGCTGAGAGATGAAGTGACTTGCCCAAGGTGGCACCCGGGTGGAGCAAGGACTGTAACCCAGGCTGTCTGGCTGCTGAGCCTCCTCCCTTAACCATCATATTGGAGACCTCCTGACACCCCATTTTGCTCTCACAATCCAAAGAAGGAGGTATCATTATCTTGTTCTTCATCAAAGACAATAAAGCTCAAGGAGGCCACAGTCACAGCAGGGGTAAGGCATGGCTATGAGTCCTGTCCCAGCCTGCCTGATTCTGAAATTTTTCCTAGTCCTTTGCCCCAGCCTGCTCCCATGGCTCAGCACTCCTTCACGAGCGAACCCTGTTTGGGCAGGTCCTGACTCTCTTAACGTTTCCTCTCCACTGAAAACCAAGCTCTTTATAAAGTGGACCCCACCATCTGCCCTGCTGGGTCTTGGCCATAGCTAGGGCCTTCCTTTCCCCTAGTCCCCTGCAGGAACTCCCACAGTCATCAAGATGGGCCCACTTGCAGTGGCTGGTGTGGCTCAGTTGGTTGAGCATCATCCCATGCACCAAAAGGTTGCTGGTTCAATTCCCAGTCAGGGCACATGCCCGGATTGTGGGCTGGATCTCCAGTAGGAAGTGTGCAGGAGGCAGCTGATCAAATGTATCTCCCTCACATTGATGTCTCTTTCTTTCTCTCTCTCTCTCCCTTCCTTCCACCCTCTCTAAAAATAAATGGAAAAAATATCCTTGGGTGAGGATTTACAACAACAACAAATCAATAAATAATAATAAAAGATGGGCCCACTGGGCACAGAATTGACATCTCTAGCCCCACAAGGATGGCGCCGATTGGTAGGCCCCAAGGGTGGCCCGATGTTCCTGCTGGGGTGTCTTGCCACGTCCCCATTGCCATCATATTTTTAACTACGACTGTGTGGGCACCAGGAAGGATGGGTTTTGCTGGAGTGAGCACAGCCCAGCCTGTCTCAAGCACCCACCAGCTCCTTGGTACCCAACTGGACAAATAAGCAGGACTCTGCCCTCTCTCCCCTCTTACACTCAGAGCCTTGTCCCTTTGAGGATATCCAGGAAGGCTGCTCTGCGCTCAGCGAAAACGCTGTTCCAATCTAAGGGCTTATAATGAACCAAATTATCCCGAATTAATTGGATGTCGTTAGCAGCATCAGGGAGGGGTTTGAGGAGCAGCAGCATCCACCAAGCCTGGGAAAGGGAAAGCGGAGGCAGGACAGCCCACAATACAAAATGCTCTGCACAGCTTGTGCGAGAGAAGCATTTCTTACTGTCAGCTCTCACTGAAATAGCCAAGGCACCCACTCTCGCCTCTGAGAGCACCTCTACCCTGAAACTCGACTCTCTCGGCCTTCGGCTTTGAATATTGTGCCTCCAGGTGCATCTGCCCTGGTTCATAGGAGCGATAACACAGCCTTGAGGATAAGAATGAGCCTGTAGCAGCCCCCACCACCCCACCCAGCTTCAGGGTCAAATTACAAAGGAATCAGGAGGCCCCATCTCTTGGCCATACATCCTACTTCCTGCCTTGATGGGACAGGCGAGGGCGGGGTCTCCAAGCTGAGAATCACATCTGGCTAGGTAATTGCAGGAAACAGAAGAGTGAGGCTCAGAATAGCGCCTGTGGTCTTCAGCCAGCGCAGAACAGAGATGGTGCAGAGACAGGAGCACCTGCTAGAGGGACCTGAGCCCAGAGTCTGATCCTGGCTGTTACAGACCAGCTCTCTGACCCTGGACAAGACACTCCTCTCTCTGAGCTTCAGTGTCTTCAACTGAGGATGCTGGAATGAAGAGTAAATCTCAATGGTGGGTCATAGACATTGGGAAGAGGCGGGGTCTTGCAGGCATTGCTAAGGTTTAGGAATCTTTGCATGTACCGTAAGCAGTCTGTTTGCTGGGAAAAGAATAGCTCTCACGCTCACATGAACTATATGTTTTCCAAATGAACATAGAATCTATTAACAAAATAAAACTTTATTCTATAGCAATTACTGAGTTCACAGGAATTTTTGTCATTTTCTTTTTTTTAAAATGACACTTTATCTTTTTTCATTTTTTGGTGGTAAATATGCATAACATAAAATTTACCGTAAAATTTACATTCACATTCACTTTTTCATCTTCCCAAACTGGAACCCTGTACCCATTAAACACTAATTCCCCATTATTTCCCCTCTACCCAGTCCTGGGAACCACTGGTCATTATTTCCTTAATCAAAAGACACTAAAAAGGAGCAACTCTTCTCTATGGAATAAATTGATGTTGAGAAGAAGTTCTACCTCCTGAAAAGGAAGACCTAGATGGGCAAAACCCCAGCCTGAGCTGACATTTAGTGATTCTATGTTTTCTAATGATGGAAGGAATAAAATCAATCTGTTCAATTTTTTTATGCCCTAGTTGGTTTGGCTCGGTGGATAGAGTATCAGCCTGCAGACTGAAGGGTCCCAGGTTCGATTCCGCTCAGGGGCACATGCCCAGGTTTCGGGCTCGATCCCCAGTAGGGGGCGGAGGACACCTATCAATGATTCTCTCTCATCATTGATGTTTCTATCTCTCTCTTTCTCCCTTCCTCTCTGAAATCAATAAAAATATTTTTAAACATTTCTTTACTAAAATTAAGATGAATTTACCTTTGAAAACTTGTCTTTTCACACAGGATGGGAAGGTGGAGGTAGACTCTACAGAAAAAGTTAACAGAGCCATCAGAGTGGTGATTTCCCCTGCAGGGCTGCAAAGGGCACGAGGAGCCTGGCCTGGAGCAGGCACTGTTCTAGCTCTTGACCTACTGATAGTTTCACGGGTGTGGACACATGGAAAAATTCACTGGGATGTTTGATTAAGATTTATGTACTTTGCTGCATGTATATTACACCCTGAGTAGCATCGTTTTAAAAAGGAAGTGAGCCACCGGTTCAAAAGGATACAAGTAACAACATCAGACCAGGGAGGACCATATCTCCTCCCCCCCCCCCCCCCCCCCGCCATGTTGTTAGGTAAGTGTGCACCTTGCCTGTACAAACAGGGCAGGGTCCATTCGATCCTGAAATAACACCAGGCAATGGACCATTTCTTTGTTTGTTAAAGAGAACTATGGAGAGCACCTTCTTTGATCCAGGCCCCCTGCAAGGTCCTGGAGGTAACAGGGGAAGTCTCTGACTTTAGGAGCTACATCGACCGTCGCTGTCTCACTGGTCCGCCTACAACGGGCATGGTCGGGTTCTGTTTTATCTCACCTAAGTAGCTCTGGCTGCAACCTAAGCTTCTTTCATCTTCTACTCTTTCAGCAAAGGTCATCTTAAAGACTCTCAGAGGACACATTGGCCAGATGATCATTAGTAGGAGTAATCCTCTTTGTCAGGCAAAACAATCTCTATTCCTTTATAAACCTGTCCCCTCTACAAACCCTGTGATCAAAGCACCTTGGTTTAACACTAACAACGTGGTATTGCAAGCTATCTGTTTATGTATCTTTGATCCGGAATTGCTTGAAAACAAGGAATTGCTATATTCATCTTTGTACTGATTATATTTAGTGAACACCAAATATGTGTCTGGCACATAGTATCACAAAGTTAATTGAACGGATAGGTGAATCTATAAGTGGATAGATGAATGGAAGAGCAGTAAGCCTCCAGTGGTTAAATGAGAGAGTCACACAGGAATGGCTGGACTGTAAGTAACATTGTCCCAGACTTAGACCCACCCTTTCCCCTTGGCAGATAACAGCCCACATCATAAAACTTCCTGTCTATCCCTTTGAAGAGATGGGTTTGATTTACATCTGGCATCAGGCAGCAAAAATATGGGCCTTCAAACTTTTATTGCCTTTTTATTATTCCTGGTGACGCACAGAAATATCATCCAAAACATTAGCAATTACTTTAAAGGTGCAAGTTCCAAAGGTTTGGGAATGGGGTGTTTTCTAATTTAATAAGTCAGGTTGTTTCTGCCAGGCAGGCCCAGGGGCATGAGCAGGACTGGAGCTGATTTAAAAGCAGAATTGATCTTTCAAGCCTCATTTTCATTTCCATCAGCACACTATCAGACACCTTATGCCTGGGCCAGTTCCTGTCCATGTATAATTTATACATTTGATTTCAATAGATTAATCTCTGTCTCATTCACACTGGGTGGAACAGGGAGAACTCCCTCTTTTATTTTCCATGGGGAGTGATCGTGTAGAGCTCCATATATTTTATTCTGTTTCTGCCCGGAGAATTCTTTTTTTTAAGACTAATTCCAAACTCACTCTCATATTTATTAAGTCTTTAGGAATAGGTTGAATGGTAGATATGTGTGGTGGTTTCTATTTATACCGGACATGGGCTTATCCCAGGCATATCAGAGAAGAGACCAGCCTATCATCTCTTGATAGAAATGCCCATCCACTTTGGGGTGGAATTGGGATTTTTGGGGAAAAGGCTGAAGCTACCCCCACCTGATGCCAGTGTCGGTGCCACCAACCTCTGATCCCAGTGTAGCTCCCCATCCTTTGAGTTCCCAGGATCCTCCTCAAGTAGCCTAAGTAGGTCTCCTGTAAGAAGTGGACAACACCAGAGAAAGACTAGTTGCTCTTTCCTAAACCTAACAAATTCCCATAGCACCAGGCTATGTTGTTCTTCCCTTTCTCCCTTTTTCTGTCTTATTGCCTTCTGGGATAATCTGATCCAATTCTGGAATCCCAAAGTTTCAAGAACTATCTTGGCAGTGTCTGAATCCATCTCCCACCCCCAACCTCATACCCAAAGCTTTTTATCAAGGAACCTGGTCTTCTCCGTGCATCAGCAATTTCACCCCTGGGAGTCAAGGCACAAGTCTTCCTTCAGGAAGTTATTCCTAGCTGGGCAGTGTGGCAGATTGTATTTTCCTTTTTTTAATATATTTTATTGATTTTTTTACAGAGAGGAAGGGAGAGGGATAGAGAGTTAGAAACATCAATGAGAGAGAAACATCGATCAGCTGCCTCCTGCACACCTCCTACTGAGGATGTGCCCGCAACCAAGGTACATGCCCCTGACCGGAATCAAACCTGGGACCTTTCAGTCCGCAGGCCAATGCTTTATCCACTGAGCCAAATTGGTTAGGGCCAGATTGTATTTTTTAAGGTAGCTGCAACAAGATCCCTCATCCCACGTGTTCTGAATGTGACTTTGGAGATTTTCCCATTAAGAGATACAGTCTACATTTACTCCACTTGAAACTAGGCAGACTTGTGATTATAGCAGAAGTAATATTTTTGCTTCCACCTGGTTCTCTGGGAACTCTCATTCTTGGAACAGCTGCCATGCTGTGAGGAAGCCCAGAGCACATGGAGAGGCAACATGTAGGTGACTGGGTGACAGCCCCTGCAGAGATCCTAGACAAAGGCCAGCATCAATGCCAGTTATGCAAGTGAGGAAGCCTTTGAAATGACTCTAACTCCAACTACCATCTGACTGCAACTGCCCAAGGGATCCATAGTGAGAACCACCTACCCACCCAATTAATCAGCAAAACCATCAGAGTTAACAATAAAATGATTGTTGTTAGTTTTTGGCCACTATTTCTGGGAACAATTCATTATACAGCAATAGATAATGGAAACAGGCATGGTTAGCAGAGCAAGTGAAGACTAAATTGGGCCACTGGCAGCTTTTCACCTCCCCAGCTTAAAAGACACCCCACATTTACATAAAATCACATGCAAATGAGTGCTGGCAGCCTCCAATCCTTCTCTCAGCAAACATTTGCAAAGGAGGACAAGGTAGGGAACAAAGAAACAATATTCATTGAATGCCTGCTGTATGCCAGGTAGGTGACTTCTTACCTATTATACAAGAAACTAATGTCCGGAGAAGTTAAGTGACTTGACTAGGGTCACACTGCTAGTAAGTGTGCTGTTTGTAAAGTGAGGCCTGGCCCTAGCCAGTTTGGCTTGGTGGATAGAGCATCAGCCTGTGGACCAAAGGGTCCTGGGTTTGATCCCAGTCAAGGGCACATCCCTCGGTTGCAGGCTTCTCCCTGGCCCGGGCCCTCGTCGGGTCTCATGCAGAAGGCAACCAATCCATGTGTTTCTCTCACATCGATACTTCTCTCTCTTTTCTACTCTCTCTAAAAATCAATGGAAAAATATCCTCAGTTGAGGATTAAATAATAAATAAATATATAAATAAATAAACTGAGGCCTACATAAGTAGCCTATGACCTGGGAAACATGGGGAGGAAATACATGCTCAATAAAGATTAGTTGAATAAATGAATGAATGAATGCACTCCACTTGCCTTCTCTCTCTAGCCATTTTCTTTCCCAGTGGCTAAGAGGGTAGGTTGAGCAGCCAATGGGGCAACCCACCTGGTTTGCTTTTCCTAGCTAAACCTAGGATCCCACTGTGGCTGTCTCCTGAGGTAGACTGGCCTTCCTGCCAGGTGGGAGTCACCATCCTACCCTCCCTCTCAGGTTAGAGCCTTAGGGTTACTTCCTCTGGTCTCAGCCTTCTCGAAGGTACAGCTCCCGGCCCAGATTCCCAGATGTCCCTTTGGGCCCACCACAGCCCCATCCTGCTTGTGTGTGCAGTCTCTGGTGTCAGTTCCCGGGTCAGAATCGGTGTCATGGTGATTATGACCACTGAGAAGCAGCCAGACAGGGCCAGAGGGCTTCTCTTTGCACCCTTGTCATCTCCAAGTGCAACTAGAATCAGAAATAGTTTTCTCCTTTGCTATGGGCATTTGAGGAGGACTGCAGGTCCTGCAGCTGTAGTGCCTTTCCCTTGTTCTTTTTTTATTCACCCTAGAAAATCATACATTTTTCCAGGAAAGAGGGAGAGGAAGGCAAGCCTGCCAATGAACCTACACTGACCAGGCAGGCACCTACCATGCCCCAAGCACTGAATGATGTGCAGTGATCATCTCATTGAATCCTCATAACAATGCCATCGAGGTACATATTACCCCTATTTGACAGATGATGAAACTGAGGCTCAGAGAGGTTAAATAACTTTCCCAAAGTCACACAGTTACTGTGATTTGGGACTGGATTTCAAGCCCTGTCAAGCCTATATAGCTCTGAAGCCTGTGCTTTTTTCCTTCTTCCCGGGAATCAGAATCCTCTTGCCCTGAAGCACGTGGGACCATCGCAGGGCCAGGAGATAAGCCCACCTCCACCACCCAGATATCACACATGGAGCTGGGGCAGTAAACCCTAGCAAAGATCACAAACAACTTGCTCAGTAAAACAGATCTGAGCTGCCTCTATGGTGCTTTGCTTTTGTCTGCAAGACATTTGTACTTCAGATATTTGATTCTGGTGTGAACTTGTTCCTGAGCCAGCCACCTATCCCAGCCCTACCTCCCAGAGCTCAGAGGAGCTCATACTTCTTCCTATGTATCTCACCTAGCCCACGACTGAATCCCATTTCTGCTAAATCCGGTGATGACACAGTGGTTTAGCACCTACATTCAGGAGCTATACTGCCTGGATTCAAATCCTGGTTCTTACTACTAATAGGACCTCTAGCAAGTTACTCAACCTGTCCTTTGCTCAGTTTCCCCATTTGCAAAATGGGGCTAATGAGAAAACTTACCACCTAGGGTTGTGAGGACCCAGCGAGTTAGCATATGGAAAGAGGCTCATAACATAGTAAGTTGGCTATTGGTGCTATTTCCATCCGGTGTGATTTAAACACCACCCAAGTGCACATCCTCCACACCCAAAAAGAGCCCTATTCAGGGTCTGCAGCACAGGCCATTCTGAAGACCATACTAAACAGCCTGCCAGCACCCTCACCTCACCTATCACCCCTCACAGAACCAGGCAGGGACTGGCCGGGAAGCCTTTGCACATCAAGGAGGATGGTCTTTGAAACTGGCCAGATGTAGACCTAATAACTCACAAGCCAGCTGCACCCCATTTCCCTTCATGTGGTACAAACTATCTCACCACATTCAGGACTCACCTTAACCCTAAGATCATTTCCTCAAATTGCCTGTGCGTGGCCTGGAGGCAGCACCATACACAGAGCAGGAGAAGCAGCTGCTCATTATCTCAGCTCCTCCCTGCCATTAGGATATGAATCACCTCTTGAGATGAGACTCCACAGCCAGAGGGTGAATTGGTGACCTCATTGCTTGGTTCACTAGGTTCCAGCCATTCCAAATGCCAGTGACCTTTTCTTTCCCTTTGATCAGTTGATGCCAGGCTTCCTGTAGCAGTCCCTTCCCCGGCCTGCACCTGCAGCCCTACTGGATGTCAAGGGATTCTAGACTCTAAATGGCACAGGTTAGAGCCTACTGCACGTGTCACTGGTCCTCCCATGCCCTCCCCCCTCCCCCTACCCGCCACTAGTACACTGACTGCGGGTAGCAAAGCTAAGTTGAAGCCAGGTTGGTCCAAGTTGCAGAAAACTATGCTTCTTTTATTCTTTCAACTCAGCCATCCTGAAGGCACCAAGGTAACTGCCCCTGTCTACCTGCCTTCTGTGTACATTCACTCCCTGGTCCCTTCTGTCAGCTAACATATGTTTGTTCCTGCATCAGAACTTTTTAGAAAGACATTCATTGAGCTCCTGATTTGGGCAGGTCATGTGCTAAGTGATTAACAGGCATTGTCTCATTTATTCCTCACAAGTACCCTGGGAGGTAGGTACTATTATTGACCCCATTTTACATATGTGAAAACTAAGGCTCAGAATGACTAAGAAACTTGCCTGGGTTACACATCCAATGAATAGATGAGCCAGGACTTGAATGAGGTCTATCCAAATCTAGAACCCAATCTGTTACTACTGCACCGTGTTGCTCCCTCTCGCTCAGCCCTGCGATGTTACCTCGCATTCCTTGCAGATTCATCTTCACACGGGTCCTGCCCTCTCTGTTGTTCAAGTCTGAGGACATTTACCACTGGCATTCCCCACTACTACAGGCAGCCATCTACCTCTTAACTACTCCTCCTACTTCACTACCTTAAGTCACTCGCACAATTCTGAGCAAAGCAGCTTAAAATCCTTAGTCTAGTTTTAATATCAAGAGTTCTGTGTTCATTGACCAGTATGGTGAGAAGTACCATTGAGTAGCCCCACCAATAGCTAGATTCAAAATCCACCATCCTGGAACTAGGATCCAAGCACCCAGCCTGGTCACATAAACTCAGTATGCAAGGAAAGCACAGGCAGTGTTTCCCAAAGTATGTTCTGTGGGACCCTTACCCCAAGAGATGCTACACCCCCAAATGGTCCCATAGTCAAACAGGTTAGGGAAACATTATCAATTCTAATCCCTGCCTAAAGGTTTACTACACTCCTTGGCAATTTGTAAGTTTGAGAAGTTTTTCAGTGAAGAGACCCATTTCTCTTTATGTAACTCAGTGTTTCTTTAATTTATATAGTCCCAGAACCCTTTCATCCTTTTTAGGTTCCATGGAATCGAGGTTCAGTGGAATAAGACTTTGGGAAATGCTGTTCTGGTATCACCACCCTTGCCGGAATCAGACCAGGCTCACCTGCAGCTCACCGGCCTGCCCACAATCACCACCCACTCCACAGACAGTGTCAACAAGGCCAGCAGCACATGGCCTGGGCCGGTGGAGCAGAGTTCACACTCTCACTATTAGTGGGGCCTTCTGACCCACCTCTGTGATGACCCCTGGACTCTGGAGCCAGCTGCCAGCCTAGCCCACAACTGACCAACCTTGACTCAATCCCTCACCTTCAGGCACCTCCTGCCTCACCAGCTACTGTGCCAGTCCTGTCAAAACAACCCTTGTAATTTGCACACCTGCTCCCTGCCAGAGAGGGCATGCTGAAGAGAGTCTGGATGACAAGTCTGTCTGCAAAGGAGACATTCCCCAAGGCAGCACTTGAACAGAGCCTTGGGCTGAGGAATTGGCCTCTGTTTGAGCAGAGACATCCAACAGCTTGCAAGGTGCAGACACAAACAGCTCCCAAGCACAAAACGCCTTCACAAATGTATGGCGTGTGAAAGAACCCACCTGTCTCTCCGCCACCCCACCCACCAGGTAACACCCACAGCAGCCACCACTGCCTCCACCCTCAGCTGCCAAAGTCATGTGAATGCTCCCAGCCTTTGTCTGTCAGCTCGAAGAACGGGGCCAGCACAACTGGTACATTCTGTCCAGTCAAAGCCCAGGACAAGATTTCAAGAAACAGTAACAACAGCAAGAGTCCCAGGGCAGGGTGGGGTGGGGATGTGGGGGATGTGAAATCAATATAGTCATCTATACTTTCTCATGAAATTTGTTCGTTCAAGCCAGGCATCCTCTTTTTAAAGCACCTGGATTGGTAATGCCCATGACTACGAACCCTGTGTGGATACATGCATCTAAATCAAAGACCAGCCCAAAGCTTTGTTGAATGGGTCCATATGTGTGTCTGCTTTGATGATGGGTACACTTGGGTACGTGTGACTGGGGGAAGGGAGTAGAAAACACAGGAAGAAGCCAAAATGATAGGGTTCTGTTAGCACTGCCTAAAAAGATACATATTTCCCATGATTGATAATTAACCTCAGCATCAATAACTGGCTCACCTCCACCCCACCCCATCAGAGGTGCCCCCGGCCATGAAATTTATAGCCCCTCTCCTGGAATGCTACACACTTCCATAAGCACAGAACCATCACAATAACTAGAGGGCAAAGCAATTAACCATTTCCCCAGGCAGAAGTCCCAGCCTCTTATTACCTTGATAATTTACTCTGTAAAGTGGCAGGCACCTTGGCTCAGAGTCACTTTCCAAATCTATTTAAAAGTCTCCAAATTCTGCTGAGTAAAAAAAAAACAAAACAATAAGATCTTCAACACCTCATTGTTTGGTGCTAAATATCACCCATGATACTTATTTAAAAGCCTATAATTATAACACAAGTTGGTTTTCCTTTCAAGCTTCCATTTCAGAATTCGTGCTTTTACTGTTTTAGTGAGTCTTTGGAGCAGTGGACCAAAAATCGTATCACTTGGTGTCATCCTCCTCTACCATGTCTTCCTATTTCTACAGAGATCTTGGAGCCCTCAGACCTAGCCTTACTGGTTCTCATTGAAAAGTTGTGGAGGTTCTGAACTTTCAGGGAAAATACAAGAAATTAGAATGCCAAGGCCAAAAGGAGCCAAACTTATATCACAGTCTATCCAATTGTGAATCTATGATCTCATCGTCTTCTCTGACCTCTCCTCCTCCCTCCCAACCACACTTCCTCCTGTTTCCTATGCAGCGAATGGTTCCCTCATCCTCCACCAGCTGAAGTCACAAGCATGGGGGTCACCCATTCTCTCACCACTACCCTCACGCCATATCCAACCAGTTCTGTCAGGGCCATTCTTTCTTCTCCAGCCCCACCTCTGCCATCTTTCTTTAGAGCACCACCCCTCTGCTGGTTTAAAAACAGGCTCCTACAGATGCAGCTCAATGTCATTGTAGTATATTTATGCTTTTTGTGAAGTACTGTAATGTTAAGTGTACAAAAAGATTTAGAAACAAATAAAAAATGTACATGCTAAAAAATTAAATAAAAACAGGCTCCTCACTGGCCATGTCTTTCTTCCTTCTATTCTCCAGACTACAGCCAGAATGATCTTTTAGAAAAAAACAAAATAGGATCATGTCAATGACCTGCTTAAAACCCCTCAGGAACTGTGTTGTTCATCAGGATAGAATTCTAAGCCCAACCTTGGTATTTAATGCCCTTCATGTTGGCACCTCAGGCCAGTTTTCCAGCTTTTCTCACCACTCCCTCTCTTACCAAATATTAAACTGCTTGTATCTGAACACACCCATGCCCTTTTATGTCTCTAACTTCTGCATGTCCACATTCTGGAATAATTTTCCATCTTTCTCCTGGCTAAGACCTATTCATTCCCCAAGACTCAACTTATGTATACCTTCCTCTGGAAATTTTTCTGGAAAGGTAAGAAGCCCATCTTCCCTCTCTACACTCCCCAAGTGTTCAGATAAAAACATCCTGTTTTCTTTATCTTAGCCTTATCCTTCTGGTACGTAACAGAAAGTGATACAGACCCTTGAGCAACTCCTGACCCAGAACACCTTCCCAGCATCCATTCTCCCTTTCCTCCTTCCTAACAGAGTCCCAATTTGTTTTGATATCCCCGCTGCTACAAGCAGCTCCGCACCTCAGGGAAAGGTGACCACAGCCCCTGACCAGGAATGCACCTGATTGGTTCAAGATTGGTTCAAGGATAATTCAACTTCCCTCCACAATGATTGGCTCAAGAATGTCATGTGACCCTGTTCTGGCCAATGAGATATGATGTTTCCTAAGAGAAATACCAGAGAGAAATACCAGATGGCCTCCATTCTTCCACATCAGGAATTATAACTATTTATTTATTCTTATTTGTGTGTGTGTGTGTGTGTGTGCGTGCGCGTGTGTGCATGTGTGTGAGGATGCCTTTGGCAGACAGGTGAATTCTATGGAAAGCTTCTTAGAATAATATTTTTACATACATAAAATAAATTATATACAAATAATGATCATGTAACAGGTATTAAAATATTAAAACATATTTATGCCCTAGCAGGTTTGGCTCAGTGGATAGAGCGTCGACCTGTGGACTGAAGGGTCCCAGATTCAGTTCCAGTCAAGGGCATATGCCTGGGTTGCGGGCTTGGTCCCCAGTGGGGGGCATGCAGGAGGCAGCCGATCAATGATTCTCTTTCATCATTGATGCTTCTATCTCTCTCTCCCTCTCTCTTCCTCTCTAAAATCAATAAAAAATATTTTTTTAAAAAACAAACATATTTATGCGATAATGTATATAAAACTTTATTAACACATTCAATATCAAGATCTAGTGGCAGGTCTAAAACTACTACAATTTAAAAGTGGGGTTAAGCATCAATGGTATTTCACAATATAGTCACAATGATAACGTTACTAGGGGCCCGGTGCACAAAATTTGTGCACTGGGGTTGGGGGGGTGGTCCCTCAGCCCAACCTGCCCCCTCTCACATACTGGGAGCCCTTAGGCCACAGGGAGGGGGCCTAAGCTTCAGTCTGGCCTCCCTTTGTGGGAGGCAACCGGGCTGATCAGGGGAAGGCACCAGCCCCATCACCCCGCTGCTGCAGCCACTGCCAGTCACCACAGCCACCAAGGTGTTTTCATCAACACGGACTCCAGTCCCTTCACCATGAAAAAATGACAACTTTCTTTAGGCGTTTTCAAGATGTGTCTTTCATAGGATATGACATTTCTTTTTTCTTTTTTTTTATCCTCACCTGAGGATATGTTTCCATCGACTTTTAGAGAATGTGGAAGAGAGGGAAAGACAGAGAGAAACATCATAGTGAGAGGAACACTTTGATTGGTTGCCTCCTGCATGAGCCCAGACCTGGGCCCCGGCCAGGGAAGAACCTGCAACCTAGGTATATGCCCTTGGTCAGAATTGAACCCAGACCCTGCGGTCAGCAGGCCGAGGCATTATCCACTGAGTCAAACCGTCTAGGGCAGGATATGACATTTCTTAGCCCTCCAGCAGTGGACTTTCATTTTTTTCTCCAGAAGTGTGGTGGAAAAACCTTAGATGACCTTTTTGGATTCTTATTACCCAAGTTACTAAGAATATTACCAGTGGCATACAGGAAGCTTAGCCAATGAGCAGTCAGAAATGGTGTTTCCTCTGTAGTTCACATCAATCGCTGGCTGGGCCCTGCCCAGGCCTTAAGCCTCTGGCCTAAGCTTTAGGCCTGGGCAGGGGACCCCCAGCTCCCTCTGATCACTGGCTCCATCCCTACCCAGGCCTAAAGCCTCAGGTCCTGGGCAGGGGACCCCCAGCTCCCTCCAATCGTTGGCTCTGCTCCTGCCCCCTCAGCTCTGATCGCAGGCTTGGTCCTACCCAGGAGCCCCCTGGCTCAGGCCTTCCCAGGCTGCTCAGGGCCCACGCAGGGCTTACCTCAGAGTGACCTGGGTGCCAGGATGTTCCCAGTACCCAGGTGCTGGGCGCCTATGTATGCAAATTAACCACCATCTTTGTTGGGTTAATTTGCATATTCACTCTGATTGGCTATGGGTGTAGTGGAGGTAAGGTCAATTTACATGTTTGTCTATTATTAGGTAAGATGTGAAAATACTTGTGATATCCATTGGTGGTAAAACAGCACACTACTGCTTTAGTTTGTTGCCTGCATCCATAACTGGAGGAAATACAGAATTTTAGTGAGAGGTTAGTAATGTAATTCTTTTTCCCATTCAGGTTCATGGCTCCCTGAGTTTGTCCATGGAACCAGTTAAGAACCCCTGTCCTGGCTATGCTTTTTGGAGCCACTGCAGCCATCTTTGCTATCAATGTGAGGGTTGGTATAACAGAGAAATGAAAAAGAAACCTGGATCCTTGATGCTGATGCTGAGTCTCAGTCTAAACCAACCAATCCCATTGTCCAGGGACTTTAGTTATGAAAAGTAATAAAATTACTTATTATTTGAGACCATTTGACCCAGGATGTCTGTCACTTCAGCTAATTCACAGTGAAGGAAGAATGTTTAACTTTATGTCAGAATCAATGCTACAGGAGAGCACAAATAGGGCATCTACATTGAGCCTCTCTCCTGACTACAGGCCATTTAAACTGACCCTGCTGTGCTCCCAGTGCAGGAGAATACTGATCCTAGAGAGCATGGATACACTGAGCCCTGGGACAGAGGTCAGAGGAGCACCTGGCCCATAGCCCTGTTTGCAAAGCAAATTGGATGGAGGTGAAGCCTTGCCCAGGGACCAATTGATAAAAACTCCTTTCCTAACCACTATACTTTGAGTGCACCTAGAAGAAACAAGGACTCTGAATTTAAAAGCTGACACTCCATCACCCACAGCATGCTCCATCACCCACAGCATGGGGAAAGAACACTGGGGCACATCAAAGAGCAGTTCTACTCAAACTGTACACCTCAGAAAAGAAATCAAACTTGAGGGTGCATCAGAAATACCTTGAACATGCATCTAAAACATTGGAAACAGACTGCAGAGCCCTATTCCTGAAGTTCTGATTCATTAGGTTGCCAATAGGCCCTAAAATTTGCATTTCTAAAACGTTTGGTATTATGCTGAGGCTGCTGGTCCTGGGACCACACTTTGAGAAGCACTGGCCCAGAGGATCCACAACAGCCTGGAATTACTCCCTCAGCCACATAGCTATTGATATCACATAGGAAAACACAATTGGCCTAAACATTTGTCAGGTATTAATTAGTGCTGAACAATTCATTTAGTTCTCTCTCTCTCTTTTTAATCTTTATTGTTGAAAGTATTACATATGTCCCCTTTTCCCCCCAATTGACCTCTTCTAGCCTTCCCCCACCCTCCTCCCCAGGCCTTCACCACCCTATTGTCTGTGTCCATGGGTTATTCTCTTTACCTAATGTGGTTTGAGCTGGGAGTGTGGTTTGTCACTATCTCTGTCAGTAGAGTATTAGAGCCAGCTTGTACTGGCTCACAGAGCCAATTGTTAAAGTTTAAGGAATTTTGCAAGCTAGTTTTAATACAGTCATTAGTAAAAATTAAATTATATATACTCATCCTATATAATAAAAGGCTAATATGCAAATTGTCTCCTTGACTGGGAGTCTGACTGGGAATTCAACCGGGAGTTTGATGAGGAGGCAGGGCCAGCTGGCCATGGCCTCTCTTGCCGGCTGGACCCCACCCGTGCACGAATTTGTGCACTGGGCCTCTAGTAGTGAAATCAATTACATTAAAAGCAAAGATAGTAAACACACAAAACTCATCATTTCCTAATTATTTTACTACATTTTATCGTCCTCTACGCTCTTGAGATTATTTATGTTGATTGTGTCTGCATGGCAAAAGTACCATTTGCAATGCTGTGTCATCTCCTTCAAGTTCCACATTCAGTGACTTAACATTGGTAAACTAAAATCAGTCTTGGTGGAAGTATTTACACCAATATTTCCATGGAAAATGTTAATTATGCAGATTCAGTTTAAACCTATGTTGTGTCTACAACTATTACATTGTGACTACCAGCAAAAATAAGGAAATATTCTTTCAGCAGTCAAATACTACTACCTGATTCAGCAAAGAAGTCACCATGTCACTGATGAACAAATAACATTCCAATATACATCTTCATTGTTTCACTTTGTCTTACTCCTTAATGTAAATAAAAATATCAACTGACATTCACATTGCAATTATACTCATTCGTTTAGTGACAAGAGTGCCTTCTTTGATGAATGCGATAATAATCAAGCATTTATTCGTAGTCTGATCCTGTCAAATCATGGTTGAATTGCAACTGTAGTTTGGCTATGGACATAAGAGTTCAACAAAGGTCAATGAGAGCCTTGTGAGAATCAATTGGCTATATGGAATTTACAATGAAGCATTGTGTCTTTTATTATTTGTAAATTGTGTACTACATACTCTTATTACAAGTAAATTTTTATAATAAATATATAAATTACATTCAATTTATAATAAACACTTTTTTCTGGCGAGGTAATTTTTAAACATTTCCAACACCATCTTTATACCCTGAATGGGGTGATTGTCAGTGTTATTATTCTATTACCCAAAGTGAGCAAAACAGGGCGAGCAGCTCCCTTGCAGAATTCTGTCCTACCAGGCTTATTTTCTTTGAATGTGCTGCCTATATAACATTAGTATCTTTCACACTTGTTGAAATTGTCCCTGGGTGGGGACACTGGATCTTCCATCCTCCTATGTATAGCCTAGGCAGGGAGATGCTGTGGGGAAGCACGGAACTTGGTTGGAATGCACGGGACTTGGTCTGTAAGGAGGATTCTCTGAAAGGTCGGGGGCCTCTGAGGGGACCTTGCTGAAGGCAGCAGCCCCTACCTTGACTTTTCCAAACACGTCTGGTCCCCCAGGGGTTTTGCTAGAATCTCTATGTTTAGTCGTTAAAGACCTGACCTTGTAGGAGCATATACTTTCTCAAGGATACTTGCCCTGCTGATTGTATCTAGAGGTTAATCTGAGTTCAAGCTGTTGTTACAATAAAAAGCCAACGAGGCAGACAAACAGGACTGCTTTTATTACTGAAGTAAAAGCGTCCCTTAGCCCTCTCTTTCACAGAAATCTGTCAAAGTAATCTGTTCATCCATCGCTCAGGGTCTGCTGGTCAGCCCCGGCAAGATGCCCTGAAAGTGACAAAACTTGCAGAACCAGGGCCACACCCAGCCTCCCACTTTCTTTTCCTACAAGTTTACCATGATACAAAAAGCAGAAAGCTCCCTGGGGAGTTTCTCCATAAGAAGAGGACCAGGGAAGGGACCTCCCTTCCTCATGGGAGGTCCAGGGCAGTGGGCAGCATGCTAAGGGGCAGTCCAGAGGCAGGCTGTGACACAGAGGGCATTATGGGTAGTGATGGCTGTGTGGGCAACACAAAGCCTTGAGCTGGGGGGAGAGGGGACAGAAGATCTTTCGAGAGCAGTGAAGATGATGCAAGACTGGATTTATTCACAAACACCCTTGAGGACTCCCAAATAGGAGAGGTCCGGTCTGGCAGTTATTCAGGTGGGACTACCCAGAAGCCACCTTCGGTTTAACAACTTACAATATCTCATTTGTACCTCATTTGCCAAGCTTCATTCTGCAGATGAGAAAGCCCATCTCAGTTGGGAGGTGACTCAACCAAAGAGGTCACATGATGAGTTGAGTCCAGTGCTGTGAAAGTGTCCCTGACTGTTCCATCCAGCCTCTGCTCTAGCAAGATTGCTCCTTTAAATAGGCAAGGGAAGCATCAGCTCCTTGCATGGAAACCACAGAGGCAGCTGGCATGTCTGTGAATCAGCATTTGAGCATCTCCCAGACCACTTACAGATCCTGGGGAGAAGAGGACAGGGTGAGGGTGTTCCAGAAGCACTACGCCCCCAGCTGTTCCACAGTGGTCAGGCTGCCCCATTTTGGCTCGTTATCCACCAGTTTTACTTGTCTCCATCTGATACTCGAACTACAGTTCAAGTTCCTACAGGCAGGGAACATTACCTAATGGGCTTTGGGGCCAAAGCCGGTTCAAAAATTGATGCTGCCCCTTACTAGCCATGACAAAAATTTGTTGAATGTCTTATATAAATTAGGATCTTTTTTAAAAATATATTTTATTGATTTTTTACAGAGAGGAAGGAAGAAGGATAGAGAGCTAGAAACATCGATGAGAGAGAAACATCAATCAGCTGCCTCCTGCACACTCCCCACTGGGGATGTGCCCACAACCAAGGTACATGCCCTTAACTGGAATCGAACCCAGGACCCTTCAGTCCACAGGCCAACACTCTTATCCACTGAGCCAAACCAGTTTCGGCTAAATTAGGATCTTTTTAAGGGTAAGTGAATGAAACCAACTCAAACAGAATTAGCCATAAAGAGAATTTATTGGCTCAGCAACTGAACTATCACAGAACAGATCTTGTTGGCTTCGGGTGTGGCTTGACCCAGAAAAATGATGCACACTCAGGACCCATTTTCACTCTTTTCATCCCTAGCCTCCACATTCTCTTATTGGCTTCATTATCAAATGGATTCTCTACTCAGAGTAAGAGGCTAGCTGCTCAAATTCCAGTCACATGTGTGGTCAGCTCTGGCTTAGCAGTCAAGAGAACAAGTCATTTCTTCTTCTTCTTCTTCTTCTTCTTCTTCTTCTTCTTCTTCTTCTTCTTCTTCTTCTTCTTCTTCTTCTTCTTCTTCTCCTCCTCCTCCTCCTCCTCCTCCTCCTCCTCTCTTTCTCCTCCTCTTCCTCCTCCTCCTCTTCCTCCTCCTCCTCCTCTTCTTCTTCTTCTTCTTCTTCTTCTTCTTCTTCTTCTTCTTCTTCTTCTTCTTCTTCTTCTTCTTCTAGTCTCTTCTTCATTATACCTACACAAATCCTAGGATGCCCTTTGTTTGGACAAATCAGGTCACATGGTGTACCCCTTGTACCAATTCTTATGGTGAGGCAAACACAGAGCCCTGATTGGCCATGCTTGAGTCACATGCCTCCTCTAGCGTGGGGGATGAACTACACATTCTGGAGGGAGTAGAGGTTCCCAAAGAGAATAAAGGGACACAGTTCCTGAAAGGGCATGGACTTCGGTGGCCAGAAAGAAATCAAATGCCTGCTACACCTACTATCTGCTGGCCACTGGTCCACGATTTTCATCAAATTCGCACAACTTAACCTTTCAGAACTGCAGTTTCTTCCTTTTAAAATGAGAATAATGATCCTTAATAAGAAGAATAGCTACCACTTATTTAGTACTTACTGTGCCAGGCACTGGGCTAAGTGCTTTATGTGTTCCAACTCATTTAATATTTATGTCATAAGATTGTTGTTGGGCAAAAATTAAAATAAATGACATAAAAGGTCCGAGGCATAGTACCCGCTATATAATAGGTGATAAATGTTTAAGTGTATGTTTTATCAGTCATTCATCTACTACAGTATTAGGCATCTAACAGGTACTTATTTTAAAAATTGAATTAATAAATAAAAGTGTGAATTATTTCTGCATTTAGTTATTTATATTCTACCTAATTGCACAAATGATTGGATATAACATACAGGATATACATTCAGCAATATAGTGCAATATAAATAGAAAATATAATCATTCCTGGCCAGGTGGCTCAGTTGGTTGGAGTGTCATCCCATACACCAAAAGACACCATTCCCAGTCAAGGCACACACCTAGTTTCAGGTTGTTGCCCGGTTGAGGCATGTACAGGAGGCAACCAACTGATGTTTCTCTCTCACATGGAAGTTTCTTTCCCTCTCTCTCTCCCTTTCTCTTTCTCATTTTAAAAAAGCAATAAACATATTCTCAGGTGAGGATAAAAATACTACTACTAATAAAATCAGAATATATAAATTAGAATAACAAGGTAGGTGAAAAAAATAAAATGCATTCATGAAGAGCATGGAATTAGTTTGTGAATTTGGCTCTGAGCTTCCTGGCAACCAAAGAGAAAAGGGAAACCCCTTTAATTGCAATTCTACAGTTCAAGAGTGCAGGGAGGGGGGCGAATATCATTCCTCAGGGAAAAGAATTTAACGCATTGGCTTTTGAGAATTACTTGGGGGATATGGAGCTGGTAACAGGGACAGTTACTGATAGATCTTGTTTGGGGACAGAACTGTAGCATCTCTAGCACAGAAAGTAATTGGCAAGAGAGCACTTCATCTTGGTGGGGAAAATACCTGAGGTACTCTTTAAAAATATATATTTTATTGATTTTTTTACAGAGAGGAAGGGAGAGGGATAGAGAGTTAGAAATATCTATGAGAGAGAAACATTGATCAGCTGCCTCCTGCATACCTCCTACTGGGGATGTGCCCGCAACCCAGGTACATGCCCTTGACCGGAATTGAACCTGGGATCTTTCAGTCCGCAGGCTGACACTGTATCCACTGAGCCAAACTGGTTAGGGCTTGAGGTACTTTTGATAACAGAATGAGATGCCACTTTTAGCCTCTGATCAGAACTCAACCCCGGAAGCACAAGGCCTCCCTTCTGAGGGACTTTCCTCTGACAGAGTCCCAGTTCAAAAGGGAGGTAAGAGCCTTGTCTCCAGCAAGAGGCCTGAGCTCCCTCCTCAAGAAGAGGCTCAAGAGATGCTCTCTCTGAGGCTCAAGGAGGAGAAACCAATGGGGTTCTCATCTAGTCTCTCCCCAAGGCAGGACACCTCTTCTTGGTGCCAAGGCTCCAGCCTACAGCCGGGAAAGAGTTAATTGCAGTGACCCAAATCTGCAGTCCCAGTTTCAGCAGGCTGAAAATTACTTTTTAATCCTGGCTTTCAAGGCTTGCCTGGGGGACCATCTGCCGCACCCTCCCCCACCTCAGGCAATGGGATTACCCCCACCTGCCCCGCCTAACTTGCTTTTGTGGGGCCTAATTCTGTCCCTGCCCATCCGGATAATAATAATTTGGAGGATGACAATTTCATGTGTGGGATGGGAAGAAAGCCTCAATTTTAAAACAACAAAAATCAAGGTCTTCCAGCCCAGATTAAATAGAAAGCAATTTGAAAGGCCAGAATCCACAAACCATTTGCAGGTCTAAGATAATCGGACCTCCCAGCCTGAGTGATACAATGCCATCTGCTGCAGGCTTCTGGGGCTGAGCAATGTGGGGCTTGGGTTTTGTCTGGGCTCCAATACCTGGGTGCCAGACGGTTATAAAAGTGGGTGATGTACCCAGGATTCTCAATAGCCAATGGAGGACAGAGATGAATCAACAAAGAGGATCCAGTATGAAGTATGATGTTTGCTGTGAAAAGAGTTCTCTGGGTGCAGTGAGAAAGCACCAACCCTAAACCCAGGTTGGGTAGGGGGGTTGAGCTTAGCCTTAAAGACTAGGAGTTCACCAGAGGGACAAGGTGAGATAGGACATTCCCAAGAAAGGGGAATTGCACAGACAGAGGTCTGAGAGGGGATCTTGCTTCTGAGGAGGGTACAGGGAGAGTGGTTCACACCCACTTGGCTGGTGGAAGTGCCAATGGCTTTGGTACCACCTCTGAGAAGAACAATCCGCAATAATTTTTGAAGTTACAAACACACATACCCTTTCACCCAGAAATTCCACTTCCAAGAATTTATCTTACAAATAAACTCCCACATGGCGCACTTACAACGTTATTCAACACAGCATTGTTTGAAATAGTAAAAGGTTCAGAATGGACTAAATGTCCACCAACAGGAGCCTGGTTGAATGAATGATAGAACATTCATACAAAGAGTACTCTGCAGTGGAAAAAGAAAGTCTTTCTAGTTCTTTATGTTCTGGTATGAAATGATCTGCAAGAGTATTGTTAGGCGATAAAAAAGCAAAAGGATTGACCAAATGCAATGTGTGGACCTTGCTTGAATTTTGATTTGAACAGAGTAGCATCTGTTAGGAGAGAAAGAGACAGAGACCATATTATCAGGGAATCTGAATGCGGACTAGACATTTTATTGTTGTTTTTTACATGTGATAGATGTGGTTATGCTTTTTAAAGTCATTTTTTAGAGATATTCTGAAGTACTTATAAATGAAATTATATGATATCTGGGTTTGCTTTAAAATTATCAGGGGAAGGGGCAGGACTTGGGTGTAGAAAAAATAAGACTAACCCTGTGTAGCTGATTGTTGAAGTGGGCTGATGGCTATGAGAGTTCATACTATAGTCCCTACTTTTGTGTATGTGTGAAATTGTCCTATAATAAAAAGTTTTTAAAAAGCAAGAGGCAGAATAGTGTATTTAATATGCTGCCCTTTAAAGTAAAAAACAGCAGAACCTCACCAAAAATATGTATTTGTTGAATGAATGAATGCCCTCCTGGGATTTATCATGGTAATGTTGTGTAGTTAAGTGATAAAATGTATTAAATAATATATTTTTAATAATATTTTAAATTAAAAGATGTAATAGATTAAGTTCCACACAAAGAGCATTCTTATGAACATCAGCTGACACTAATGGCAAGGCCAGGGCTCAACCCATGACTATTGGATCCACAGTCCATGTTCTTTCCACTCTTAAAGTTAAACACCAAGTCGAGTGGAAGAGGGACTTGCCATAGAGGAAATGGTCCCCAGGTTGAATATAAGAATAGAGTCAGTGGAGTCTTTCTGAAGCTTAGATGTTATGACCTCATGGGCCTTTTTTATGGGTGATCTGCTCTGCTAAGAAACGCATGGATGCTCTTCATCAGTTCTCGATATTTTCATGGGTCTTATTTCCCCCATGAAGGGTCATTGAAAGCCCAATGGATGAAAGATGTAGTCTTGTTTGTCGGACCAGGACCAAATCTTCCTCTCTGCAAGAAGAGATTCTTCCCAGAGCTGCTAATAGGCATCTGGGTCAGCAAAGACCCTGACCTGGAAGTCAGGAGGTTCGAGACTCAGGGCTGGGAGTCAAGAGGTCTTGGACTCTATTAACAAATCAGGGAGCCTAAATTTTACATATATACCTTTACCTCACTGGGCCTCAGTTTCCTCATCTATAAAATTGGAATAAAAACGCTTGTCCTACCCTAGCCAGTTGAGCTCAGTGGATAGAGTGTCGGCCTGTGGACCAAAGGGTCCCAGGTTTGATTCTGGTCAAGGACATGTACCTTAGTTGCACGCTTCTCCCCGGCTGGGCTTGTGCAGGAGGCAACCAATCGATGTGTTTCTCTCTGTCTTTCCCTCTCTCTTCTATTCTCCCTAAAAATCAATGGAAAAAATATCCTCGGATGAGGATTAACAAACAAACAAACAAAAAATGCTTTCCCTAGCTATCTCTCCAGGTTGATGTGAATAGTTAATGAAAAGAGATATATGAAATGACATCTTCTAACTCAGACTCTAGATATTAGGATCTTTTACAATCCACCTTACTTATATAGGAAATATATTTGGCTTACTTTTCTCCAACTGTATGATGGCTTCCTAGACATATATTTCCTATATAAGTTAAAAAATGTGGTCAAAGGGAAGTTGAAAATGCTGACCCTGAATTAGCAAGCCAGAATTGTCACCTTGAAGTTTCCTCAACTGTCCTTTCCTCTGCTAAGGAGATTACAACACACCCACAGGTGGGTGGGAAGGATCATACGCCCCATAAATACACCAAAGCAAAATCCATCATTTCAAAAGTTTGCCCTTGGCAAGAGCTGCAGCTGTCTTAATGTGGCTAAATGAAGTGGAGGAAAATCAGAAAAATGCAAATGAGATTCTTATTTTAGGCAAATCAATCTCAGCAATGCTCATATCTGATCAAGCTTATCTTTAGGATGATAATTAGGATAATGGATTAATGCAAAGCTTATTTTTGCCCTGTCTGCTCTCAACCCTTGAGATCCTTCAAATAAAAATAAAAAATAAGTAAAATCCTTCAAATCACATCTTGACTCTGCCAGACACCCCCAAGCGCCTTTAAAGTCCATTTGGGGATGGTACCCCCGGCATTAGCACTGGAGAGGACCCTGGCAAACACAGGGTCCAGCTCACCACAAGGTCACCAGCACCACACCTCTCATCACAGCACAGGAGCCAGCAGCAGCCATCCTCACACTGCAGGGTTTCCCTTAGGAAGCCATCCTCACACTGCAGGGGTTTCCCCAGAAAGGCTGAGGAAGACATTTGGGACTTTCTGAGGGATGGTGCAGTGAGGAGGTTAAGAGCATGAATCTCCAAGACAGGCAGGCCTGGTTGAATCCTAGCTCTCTCACTTACTTGCCGTGTGACCCTAACTTCCAAAAGCCTCGTTTTCCTCACCTGTAAAATGAAGATAATGATAACATCTATTTCATAGGGTTGTTGTGTAAAGCACTCCGTGAAGTGTCTGACATGCAGTAAAAATGATGCTACTGAGCTCTTACACTCAGCACCACCCCAAAAACTGTGTGTATTAATTAATTTAAAACCAGCAACAGACTTAGAACTCAGGTGTTATTAGCCCCTTCTTTTTAAAAAATGTTTAAAAGAGGAGGAAACTAAAGACCCTGAGAGGCTCAGTGACACAGCAAAATGGCAGACCCAAAATTTGAACCCATAGCTCTTAGAGCCCAAGCTCTTACTCCTACACTACTGTCACTGCCAGCTCACTCTTTGAACTGGCAAAGATAGAGAAGGGGTCTCCCTGCCTGGAAAAGGTAGGCTTTCAGTAAACTCTTCTGGAATTCTGTATAATGAGAAAAGGAGGCCCCAGGTCTGCATGGAAGAGACAGGTAAAGGAGAGGACACAGTGGGGCAGTGCTTTTGCCATGCAGTATGGAGAGAGAGGGGCAGCAGCATTTCATCAGCAGGCAGCCACTTTCTGGTGTGGAAGGGCCATCACCCAGTCAGAGCCCCTGGCGCCCCAGTCCTGAGCCTGAGGACTTAGCTAAGGCTCTCCTTCCTCTGAATGCTGGGAAGATTGCTGGAGAAATATCCCAGGCCTCTGTGGAGATGGAAATCACAGCACACTCCCGAAGCTTTTCTCACGTCCAGCATTAGGTCACTTTGAACCAGAGCCACAGTGGCACTAGGAGGTGGGAGTTAGCCCAAAAATAATGGTATTTGGAAATATCCTCCCTCTGAGTCCAAAAATGTCTGGTTATGGACAAGCCCAGGTTCTTAGAAACCAAATAATGATTGAGACTAAAGACTCAGAATACTGCCCTATTTCAAATTCCAGTTGTAAAACTTACTAGGTCCATGACTTAGGGAGTTGGGAGATAATCTTAACCTGGGGGTGTCTCAGTTTTCTCATCTGTAAAATGGGGCTAATAATAGCTAGGGTTTTGAGAATTAAATAAGAGAATATTTACAGAGCCTGATCTGGCATAGAGCAAGTGGTTAATCAGTAGTAACTAGTTATTATTATACATGGTAGTTTCAAATTTCTAAAAGACAAAAATATACATTTAGTTGATTGTAAGTGAAGTTGGGGATGTGTGCATACATACATATAAACATGCATTTACACATTTCCCCAGACATGTTACTGAGAAACCAGCACATTCTTAAGTCAAAATTGGACATATTCCACATACTCCTCAGTCCAGCAAAACGCCCAAGACAGTGATTCTTATCTCCATTTTAGGACTTGAAGGGACTTAGCAACATCTAGCTTATTCAAGGACTCCAGCTAATCCAAAGGGTAGTCCAGCCTACCCTTTTCCTTAGCCTTCCTGACAATTTGTGTCCATTCTCCCCGTCCCATACAAATTCTCTATCATGCTAAGGAATTATGGATTCCCCTCCCCGCCTCCCCCCCGCCCCCCGCCCCCACCCCGCCCCGCAAACAGCCTGATCATGGGATGGAGATGCCTGAGAAGAGGTGAGAGGAAAAAGAAAGAAGAGGAAGATGGAGGAGGGCGTGATAAAAAAGACCTGTGCTGTCTTCGTTACTGAGATGGAGTGTTCTCCTCAAGGCCATGAGCCAGCACCCACCCACTCTGCACCCCCCCCCCTCCAGCTGTGAGTCTGCCCATGCTTCCCTGCCTGTTCTCCCAAGGGCTGCAGGGCCCCAAGTGTTCCCTCCACAGAGGGGTCCCTGTGCAGACTCTGGGCTCTGAGGACCCTGGAGTGCCTGTGGGGCCTCTCTGCCACCCTAATGCTGGCTCCACGCATGGCCTGCCTGTCTCCAGGCTGTGATGAGGCAGCAGTGCACATGAAATTCCAGGAGGGAGCCGACTTCCAGAGGGCTACGCTCGGCTGGCTCCTGCACTATTTTCTTCTTGGGCATCCACAGAGCCTTTGGATGGGTCATATGTTCACCAAGGTGCCACTGATGGGGTTGATTTTCTCTCTGAGGGAATGCAGAAGATGTCAATGAAAGCAAAAGTGAAGGTGCTGGAGAGGATGATCAGTATGAGAATTACATGGAACAGGGTGTGCAAAGCACCCATCACAGCCTGGCACACAGGAAGTAAGGACTAAGCAAACAAGAAGACCATCCTCCCTCCCCCACAGGACCCCCGCCTGCCAAAGCTGCACTTCACTTCCTCTCATACATTCAGGCTGCATTCCATCACACATGGAAATTTGGCTTCATTGATATGAAGGGGCTAATTACTACAAGAGACATAATTACAAGACAGGAAATGGATTTATAGATGCTCTCAGTGGGAGGGGAAGCCACCACGGCTGCGGCTGCGCAGGCTGCTCTGCTCCCCTCAGAGGGAGCAGACTAGGCTTCCTGCCCTGGGAGGTCTGGTTTTCCAGAGACAAGTGTTCCTAGCAAGGTCCACGTACTGCAGATTACTGGAAAGCAAACCTGGTTTTCCCTCCGAATTTATTCCACAATTGCTGCTATGTTCCCACAGGATTCCTCGACATAATAAAAATCATACTCATAGCGTTAGTCTTGAAGGAAGTATTTAAAGAGGACAATGACAGGAAATGATAGCACTTAAAACTAACAAAAGGCAGAGATGCTGTGTAGTACAGGACACTGCTGCCTGCTTTCCTCTGAGGTGAGATGAACCCTGAGAAAGAGCAATATGACCAGTGGGTTGCCTGATAAATATTTCATTTTAGAGTCCCTTATTGTTTAGGGTTTTTTTCAGTCTAAAATAATGTCTTAATTCACACACACACACACACACACACACACACACAAATATAAGCAGACAAGCATTAGGGAAGGTTCATCCTTGCTGATAATCAAAGATAGCCAAACTAATTGTGACTAATATTTGTGTAGCACACTCTACGCTTAAGCACTGCACTTTGCATATATTACTTGCTCATCTTCACAGCATCCCCATCCCTAACTTATAGCTAAGGAACTGAGACTTAGAAAGGTCAACCAAGGCACCCAAATTCATACAGCTTAATGCCAGAGCAAGAGTTTGCATTCAGTCTGTTTGAGTCCAGAGCCTGAATTCTCAAGAACAGTGATAAATTCCCACAAATTAGCAATTTCCTCTGGAATCCAGCATTCAACTTCTGATCTCCTATCTCTAGGACATAATCTCAAATATAGAATAAGTTTAATGCACATACATCTTTGCAGAATTACTTGGTTATAAAAGGGAAATATTGGAAACTAAATGAGCAACAATAGGGGAATAGTTAAATAAAATATGGTACATCTATAAAATGGAGTATTATTCAACCACTAAAACTGATATTCATAAAGACTTTCTAATAACATAGAAAATGTTTTTATGTTTTGTGGAATAAAGAATAGCAAGATGCAAAAAATTTATATGCATCACAATCACTACGAAAAAGACATATACAAAGAAAGACAACTGGAAGAAAACATGCCAAGTCCTAGCTGGTTTTGCTCAGTGGATAGAGCGTCAGCCTGCAGATTGAAGGGTCCAGGTTCGATTCTGGTCAAGGGCATGTACCTGGGTTGCGGCACATCCCCAGTGGGGGGCGTGCAGGAGGCAGCTGATCGGTGTCTCTCTCTCATCGATGTTTCTAGCTTTCTATCCCTCTCTCTTCCTCTCTGTAAAAAAATCAATAAAATAGATATATTTTTTAAAAATTGCAAAACTTAAAAAATAAAAAATAAAACATACCAAAAATTTAGTTGGTTTTTTAAAGCATAAATGTGACTGTAAGAAATAATTTTATGTCTTTTGTGACAGTCCTTTATTGTTTGTATTCTTAAGAGCCTTTCCGAGGCCATGCCCACAATTATAAGATCTTTTTGGTGAGGTCTTGCTTATCTTTCCTCACAGACGTCTGTTTAAAAGAACCACCATCATCATAATTTATTATTCCCATAACTCTAAGTTTCCACACAATAGGCTTCCCTTAAACAGATGATATTGGTGCCAAAGCTGTCTCCTTTGTCCTGGCTGATGACATCAGGTGCAGAGTAAGGGACCTTTTTAAGACCAGGGCGGGATACCTAAGGGGGCAGAGCTGCAGGTAACCAAGAGTCTCCTCCAAACTCAAACGGATCATTGGTTTATTCATTGATGCAGTCAATACATTTTAGCTGGATCCTGCTATGTGTCAGGCACCATGCTAGGATCCAGGAATATAGAAATAAAAAACATGTCAAGAAGTTTAAGTTACACTGGCTCAAGGAGCACCTCTGCTGATCTCATAAGAAAATGGGATGAAGCTGAGGCCCAAACAAGTAACTGAGACTGTAGCAAATCATTGGCCAGATAAACAATTAAAACCAACTCGCCCAGCCCTACCTAGTTTGGCTCATTGGATAGAGCATCAGCCTTCAGACTGAAAGGTCCCAGGTTTGATTCTGGTCAAGGGCACATGCCCAGGTTGCAGGCTTGATCCCCAGTAGGAGGTGTGAAGGAAGCAGCCAATCAATAATTCTCATCATTGATATTTCTATCTCTCTCCCTCTCTGAAATTAATCAATCAATAAATATATATATGTCTATATATTTATATATATAAAAAAGCCTAAGTGACCGTTTGACCAGTAGCTATGACACGCACTGACCACCAGGGGGGCAGATGCTCAATGCACAGGCATAGAAACATAGAACAGACTGATGAATCTCAGGGGGAAGGAGGGAGAGGAGAAGAAGAAAGGGGGAGGGTGGGAAGAGATTAACCAAAGATCTTATATGCATACTAGAGGCCTGGTGCATGAATTCATGCATCAGTGGGGTCCCTCAGCCTGGCCTGTGGGGATTGAGCCAAAACATCCCCCAAGAGGTCCCAGATTGTGAAAGGGTGCAGGCCAGGCTGAGGAACACTACTGGTGCATGAATTCGTGCATTGAGCATCTGGTATATATGTAAAAAAAAGTCACCCAGCACTTTATATTTACTCCTTTCTTGATAGAAGGAGGAGAGCTGGGGAATATAAATTCTCCTTGATGGCCTGGGATGGCAGGCTCTTTGTAATAACAACCAGTTCTGTCAGTAGTTTCCACTACCTACAGTAGCATGACAAGGACACTAGCATAAATGGTTTGTCTGCCATGAGCCAGGCTTGTGTCTAGGTACTCACAGACTGGGACAACTTATGCCCTGGTCTTTCTAAGACAGATGCCTGTGGCCCACCCAAGGTGATGGATAGGCATGGTCTTTCTAGAAGCACCATGATGCTTCTGCATTTGTCATCCATATCCCCCACTACCCATGGGTTTTCTACCCCTACTCCACCACTTACTAGCCATGTTACCTTGGGCAAGTTTCCTTTTCTGTAATTCAGAGTCCTCAGGATTGGAGCTGTGGGATAATGAAGGAAAAGCCTGAAGCCACAGCATCATTTGAGGAAAGCTCAGCCTGCTTATGGGTCCCACAGCTTTTCCCCAAGCCTCTGAATAGGATCTCCAGGGAGGGGCTCAGAATCTGTACATTTAATGAGCATCCCAAATGGTTCTTATGATCTCATGGTAAATGTTCAATAAGTGGTAACTTTATTGAGTTATAACTTATATTATCAATATTTACAATCTGTTTAACAATGATGTCACCAGTTCTTTCAAGAGCAATGAGAACAATGTTTTACATCTGGATAATTAAAAGGCCATTCTGAGGTTTTTCTTAAAGCAGCAGTCTTCCCCAAAGGTGAATTAAGGTCTCTAAATCAAGATGCAGAAAATGATGATCCATAAATTGTAAATGAGCACTTTTTATGCTTCAATCTACTAATATTTCAAAAACTTTAGGGCCTTGTCATATACAGGCAACCTTATCATGTCATGTACTCTGTAGGGACTTGTATATAATATTCCATCTTCAGAATTACGTTAAATTCTCATATGCATCTTTAATACATGTTTAATTTTCTAAATGGAGCAGACTCAGAAACATGACCCTTGAAACATGACCCAGACACATGACTCTTAATACTTGCTTTATTCATCCTTTTAAATCTTTATACCAAACTGTTATCAATCACTTCTATCCTTCATAATTATATTTTCTGTAATCTTTTCTATAAATATGTTGATATTATTTCTGAAGCATCACTTCTTTTCTACTATTACCATGGAATTTCATTGTTAGACTGGTCCTTTCTTCTCAGTGTAAAATTACTGACATTAATGAGGTCTGTATATACACTCTTGGGTTTTGCTCCCATGTGAATTCTCTGGAGCACCATGAATCATTACTTCTAGATAAGAACCTTTGTCCATTTTTGCTCATTGACTCCTTGGAACAAGTTATCTCTAAGAGTTTCTTTATGTCAAAGTTTTCAGCTCTATCTGAATGCTTATCTTGTGTTCAGTAAAATACAGGGCTTTTTCATATGAATTCTCTGATGTGTCAACTTCCTTTTGAGGTGGCCTTTTATTCCTACATTTATTTTTTAAATATATGTTTATTGATTTCAGAGAGGAAGGGAGAGATAGAAACATCAATGATAAGAGGGAATCATTGATTGGCTGCCTCCTGCACGTTGGACCAAGCCCGCAACCCAGGCATATGCCCTTGACCAGAATCAAACCTATGACACTTCGGTCCACAGGCCGATACTCTATCCACTGAGCAAAACCAGCTAGGGCTTCCTACATTTATTTTTTAGGGAGAGGCTCACCTCACTTTCTCCACAACACTGCTTTGGAAGGCACTGCTGGTTCCTGCCATCCACCCAGACCCCAGCCAACCTTCAATGTGGGCCCCTAACAGGAATAATGCAATATCAACTATTCACCTGCATTCTGCTAAAAGCTTTCCCTGCAATATCCTATTTCCTCTTTAAAATAATCCTTCAAAGTGACTATTATTATAATCTCTATTTAAAATGTTTGATTCAAAAGACCATGCATAGAGGAGAAACCAAGATGGCAGCATAAGTAAACACCTAAACTGCTGCCTCACACAACAATGTCAAAACTACAACTAAAAGACAAAACGAACATCATCCAGAACCACAGGAAGGCTGGCTGAGTGGAAATTCTACAAATAGAAGGAAAGAGGAAAGCACGCTGAAACTTACAGGAGCTGTGGAAGGCAGAGGTACAGAGGCACACGCACGGAGAGGGATGGCAACTGAGTACACGGTGGGTTTTCTCAATCAGGAGGGAGACAAAAGCTCCCGACTGCTCTGAACTCCAGTTCCGGGCGAGACTCTGGGGACCCAGACCCATATGGGGAGAAACTGGACTGTCTGGCAGCAGGCAAAACTTGAGGGCTGCTTTCTCTCAGAGTGCTTTGCAGTGATTACCACGAGACACTGAGAACCAGGGGCCTCTTAGGGCAGGGCTGATGGGAAGCCATTGCTGTTTGCCCTGCCCTGTGATCCCACCCCATGAAGCCATAGCTGTTTGCTCCACCATGAGACTCCGCCCCATCCAAGCTGAGTGCAGAGGCTTTTGCATATGAATGGCCTGGTCCTTTGAATTTTAAACTTACCTACAGCTGAGTCAGTGAGACCCAGAACATCCAAAAGAAGGCTCAAGGCTCCACAGCAGTTTGCATTGCTTCACAGCTGGGCCTCATCTGGGCACCTCCAAAACCCAAACAAAGAAGAGGAATCTGCAGATCTCTCTGTAGCTCCTGCTGGGTGGCCTCAGGCAGAGGCTAAAGTAGCACCTCCTTGGAGATCCAAGAGCCAGTGTACCCAGGAATCAGAGTGGGACCATCCAAATTACAACTCCTCAGATCCATAAGGGACACACTCAGGGGGCAGACTCAGTGAGCACCAAAGCCCCACTGAAGCAAGTCTTGTCTCATAAGGGTGTCTCCAGCACAGAAGTTCTCCCATCGTAGACACAGCTGATCCTCACAGCCAATTAGCCTAAAGGTCAATTCCCCCCAGTGATACCAACAATAATCAAGGCTTAACTACAACAAGACTGTGCACACAGCCCACAAAGGGGTGCACCAAGAGTATCCACCTCAGGTAACTGGGGAGGCTGAGCCACTGGGCCCTATAGGACACCTACCACACAAAGCTACCCTACCAACTCAGGGAAGCAGCCAAACTGCGGAGACAAAGAAACAGGTCACAAATGAAAGAAATGGAGGAAAGCAAACAACAGGATATAGAGTTCAAAACCACGGTTATAAGGTTTTTCAAGAATTTTCTAGAAAAGGCCAATAAATTTAGTAAGACCCTCAAGGATATGAAAAGGGACTAACTAGAAATTAAGCATACACTGACTGAAATAAAAAATAATATACAGAGATCCAACAGCAGACTAGAGGATCGCAAGAATCAAGTCAAAGATTTGAAATGCAAAGTGAAAAACACCCAACCAGAAAAGCAAAAAGAATCCAAAAATATGAAGATAGTGTAAGGAGCCTCTGGGACAACTTCAAGTGTACCAGCATCAGAATTATGGGGGTGCCAGAAAAAGAGAGAGGGAGCAAGACACTGAAAACCTATTTGAAGAAATAATGACTGAAAATTTCCCCCACCTGGTGAAAGAAATAGACTTACAAGTCCAGGAAGCGCACAGAACCCCAAACAAAAGGAATCCAAAGAGGACCACATCAAGACACATCATAATTAAAATGCCAAGAGCACAAGACAAAGAGAGAATATTAAAAGCAGCAAGAGAAAAACAGTTACCTACAAGGGAGCACCCATACGATTGTCAGCTGATTTCTCAACAGAAACTATGCAGGCCAGATGGGAGTGGCAAGAAATATTCAAAGTGATGAATAGCAAGAACCTACAACCAAGATTACTCTATCCAGCAAAGCTGTCATTCAGAATGGAAGGGCAGATAAAGAGCTTCACAGATAAGAAAAAGCTAAAGGAGTTCATCACCGCCAAACAAGTATTATATGAAATGCTGAAAGGTATTCTTTAAGAAGAGGAAGAAGAAGAAAAAGGTAAAGATAAAAATTATGAACAACAAATACATGTCTATCAACAAGTGAATCTAAAAATCAAGTGAATAAAAAATCTGATGAACAGAATAAACTGGTGAATATAATAGAATCAGGGGCATAGAAAGGGAGTGGACTGACAATACTCAGGGGAAAGGACTGTGGGGGGTACAGGAAGAGACTGGACAAAAATCGTACACCTATGGATGAGGACAGTGTGGGGGGTGGTAAGGGCAGAGGGTGGGGTGGGAACCAGATGGAGGGGAACTATGGGGGGGGGGGGGAAGAGGAACAACTGTAATAATCTGAACAATAAAGATTTATTTAAAAAATAAAATAAAAGATCATGCATATAAAATAAATAAATAATAAAATGTTTGGTTCAGAGATTTTAAATAACTTGTTCAAAGTCACACAGTAAGCAGCAGAGCCTAATCCTTAAAACTCTAATGACAGTGCTTCCATTCTTTTTGCTGCTGCCCTAATTTCCTCTCATTTTTTACCCCATCACTTGTGCCCTGCTTGTGAGCCCCAACTTTGCCCTATGAGAATTCCACCACCTTTAACTCTTTTAGCCCAAGTTTGGCACCAGGGCTTAGCTAGCCCAGCTGGACCTACATCCACAGTGAAGCCTTATTCTCCAGCCTCTGTGTTCCTCCACAACCATTCTCTGAGAGATGAGATCATCATGGAATTACTTTCTGCTGCTTAGGGCACTCTCCTGCAATGCCAGTGCCCTCCACACATTGCAGTCTCCCATTTATAATCATCACCAGGTTGAATGGGTCCCTGGAGAAGCCCCAATGAAGAAGAAAATTAAATTAAAAGTCCAGATAGTAAAGGTGTATTATCTTTCTATATAACAAATTATCCCACAGTTTAGCGATTTAAAACAAAAACACTTAGTATCTCACAGTTTCTAGGGATCAGTAATCTGAATGTGGCTTCAATGGGTGCCTCTGGTTCAAGTTCTCTCATGAGGTTTTCATCACACTGTTGGCCACGGATGTGGTCTCATCTGAAAGCTCGACTGGAGCTGAAGGATCCAATTCCAAGCTGATTCACGTGGTTGTTGGCAGGCTTCAGCTCTTCATAAACAGTTGGACTAAGACCTTTAGTTATTTCCCATGACACATGGGCATCTCCATAGGGCTGCTCACATGGCAACTTGCTTCCCCCAGCACAATTGATCTGAGTGAGAGAGAGTACACCCAAGGTATAAGCCACAATGTTGTTTTTTTTTAAAATATATTTTTATTGATTTCAGAGACGAAGGGAGAGGGAGAGAGAAATAGAAACATCATCAGTGATGAGAGAGAATCATCGATCAGCGGCCTCCTGCACACCCCACACTGGGGATTGAGCCTGAAATCCGGCATGTGCTCTGACCAAGAATTGAACAATGACCTCCTGGTTCATAGGTCAATACTCAACCACTGAGCCACACTGGCTGGACTAAACCACAATGTCTTTACAACCTAATTTCAGAAGTGCTAGTCTATCATTTATTCTGTATTCTATTTTTTATAAGTGAGTCACTAATCACTCAAAGAGAGAGGATTACACAAGGGCATGAATACCAAATGATGATCATTGAAGTCACCTTGGAGATATATTGGACAGATTTAGTGGGATTCATTCTTTACCACCACTAACCCCTGTAAAACCATACACATGTTGTTCCTCTCTACATGAAGCTTAATTTTTTCTCAGACAATAGCTTTTACCACCTCTCCTGCTTGACTTTTGGAGTCCTCTACCAGCAGGTTAGTACAATACTTGACATCTATCATTTGCTTAGCCCCTTCTACATGCTGGGTCAGACACTTCACAAAACCTGAAAGATACAGAAACTGAGGCTTAGAGATGTGAAGAAACTTGCCCAAGATCACATAGCTCATTAAAAGCAGAAGCATGATCCACTGCCAAACCCATCTGACTCCAGAACCTTGTTCATGAAGCAGTGAAGCAGTGTGTCTGAATGCATGATTCATAGACCACCAGCACCAGATCAGCCCAGCCCTATGAACTAGAATCTTTGGGGATGAGGAGGGAATAAGAGTAGGAAAGCTGTGCAGTGCTCCATTGGTGGGAAGGTGGCAAAAGGGTCAGAAAAGACCTGTGTATGATCAGTGTCCAGCCAGGTAAGGTATTATCTGAAGCAGACTGACTGGAGGTGCAGGCCTGCCCTTGAGACTACAAAAGGTCAAAGTAAAGATGCTGAAGGCCATCTTCAAATCCCAACAAAAGGCCCTAACCAGTTTGGCTCAGTGAAGGGCCTGCAGACTGAAGGGTCCCAGGTTCGATTCCGGTCAAGGGCATGTACCTTGGTTGCGGGCACATCCTCAGTAGGGCGTGTGCAGGTGGCAGCTGATCGATGTTTCTCTCTCATGGATGTTTCTAACTCTCTACCCCTCTCCCTTCCTCTCTATAAAAAAATATATTTTTTAAAAAAATAAATCCCAACAAAAGAGTAGGGCTGAAAGTAAGAGACAAAACCAATGGACCAGGAACTCAAAAGATTCTTCATTAGTCAAAAGCAGAACCAGGTAGGAGGCCTAGACGAAGACTGATAGCAGAAAGGAGCTTCTTATTTGCCATGCTGGTGTGGTCCATGAGTGAGACAGCCTAGTCTAAAGGTTTTTTGTTCATTGTTGCACACACAAGAGGAATGTTGTTCTGGCCCATCATTTCCCCTCTGTCACCTTCCATGACTCTCACTCAGATTTGCTGAGATTCACAGAGCTGCCAGAGGAGCTAGCCCAGCTGTCTTGTATGTGTAGTTAAAAATAATCTTTAGAGTTTTCTAAGCTGGCTTTTGAATATCTGTGGCTCTAACTGATGGGTTATCTTCATGCTTCAATACAACAGTGCATTGTTGCCCTGGCTGCTATCTGCCATGTTTCACCATACTATCCTTATCACCTGCTAGCCCCAGCCCAACCAACCTGTCACCTCCAGTGGCTACAACCTGTGTTTTGATCTACTGGGTTCTGAGTCTTCACTTGTTTACCAAAAGATACCCTGAAAAACAACTTAAAATTAGACAAGGGGACTTCATCACAGCTTCTTATTTTATATATTCCTTTTTCTCAGGGATTCTCTGCTTCAGCTGCCTCAGGGGGCAGGCACAACAAAGTGACAGAATTGAAAACACTGAACCACAATAAAACGCTCTACCAGCAACTGCAAAATCCTGAGCCTGTGGAGAATAAGCTAATGGAAAGTACAGCTGTCCCTCTGCCAGTGACAAGGAGTGTAGGCTCAGACTGATGGCTTTGGGCTTAAGCCCAGGAGTCTAATGATATGATAATGATAATGATGATAACAACTAACTTTTATTGAGTACTCTCTATGTGCCATACATAGTACTATGCATTGTGTATATCCATACACAATCTCTATGGATAAAATCTCATTTAATTCTTACAACAGTCCTGTGAGGTAGGTAATAATACTATTACCCCCATTTTACAGAGGAGAAAACTGAGGCACAGTGTTTCAATAACTTGAACAGAAATCCGACTCAACCTAGCTCTTTGATTAGGTAAGGATTCTGCTCCTGGTTCAGCTCCTCCCCTTAACATCACCCACTTCACACAGACCACAATCAAGAGAGCCTACTCCATGGATTGAACCATGATCATCAGGGTAACTTGTGAATCTTCAGGGCCCTGCAATAGTGGGGAGAATGAGCAAGTGATGTGGCCAGGATAATAATAAACATGATAAGGACCTCCAAACCTGTAGTTCTGGATTCCCACAGTAAAATCCTAGGTTGCCCCACCTTCGTCCTCCTGCTGAAGCCTTCCTCTTCCTCCCTTCCTCATCCCCACTCCTGCCCCAGCCCCAGGCCAGCCAGCCCAGGAGAGTTCCTAAAGGGATCACTGGCTCTCTTTACCTCAAAGATGTGAGGGCTTCTGCAGAGGACGCGCCTGAGAGGCCAGGGTCAGAGACTGAGCTCCAAGAGCAGGAACTGGGGCAAGCAGCTCAAGTCGGTCATTCTTTTTCTTTCACTGAATTGATCAGTATTTTGAGCACCATCTAAGAATAAGAATAATTCTTTGCATTTCCAAAGTGATTTTGGTCATTATTCCCAGAGCTATGTAAGATATGTCCATTTTACAGATGAAGAAGCTGTGGCTCAAGAGGGTAAAGGATTGCCTGAAGGTACCCAACTATTGTGAAGAGTACAGGATCAGAAGCTGGTCTCCCCCTCTTGGACCTGGGCACCCCTGTTAGCTGCTCTCACTGATGGTTCCCCAGTAAAAGTGATCCCCAGTCTCTCAGTGGAAGGCAGGGAAGCTCAGATTCAGAATATAGAGTTTCCCAAATGTCAACATTTTAGCTTTAACAAATCTATTTAAAAACACATTTCTTTAAAATAATTTATTCCTAAATAGTTAAAGCAAGGAGGGAAAGGCAGTTGTCAAAAAAAATGAATTGAACAGACTGGATAAAGGGAATAATTAGAGGCTTTTTTTTTTCTTTGTTATTCAAAGCTTCTTTTTCAGGCCTGTCAATCACTGTTTATCACACTTGAACCAAAACAATGATTTTTTTCCCCCTCTCTGAGGCCAGAAGAACCTAGTGGGGAGATGATAGTCACTAATACCAGCGTAACATACAGCCTGGAGCTAGGGCAGCTTAAAAGTGTTCACAGCAGCATGGAAACCACGAGGCCTGTGCCAATGAGAAGGTCCCTTGCCAGTAGCTAATAATATACCTGGCCCAGCCAGTGTGGCTCAGTGGTTGAGCATTGACCTATGAACTAGGAGGTCAGGGTTTGATTCCTAGTCAGGGCATATGCCTGGGTTGTGGGCTAGATCCCCAGTGTGGGGCATGAAAGAGGCAGCCAATCAATGATTCTCTCTCATCATTGATGTTTTTCTCTCTCTCTCTCTCTCTCTCTTTCTCTCCCTCCCTTCCACTCTGAAATCAATAAAAAAATATATTTTAAAAAAAGGAATACACTTGGCAGAAGGGAGAGTATTTTCCAAGCTCCTGCTATGGGCTGGCATTCTTTATTTAAACTTCTCAATAACTCTGCCAGGTAGACACTCATCCCCATTTCACAGATGAGAATGCTGAGGCTCAGATATGTTAAACAGTATGCACAGAACATAAAACACACAAGGCTAAATGCAAGACAATGCAATGCTAAATAGAACTGAATCCTGGTTCCAGAAGAAATGTTTGTTTACACAACTAAGATGAGTAGCAATATCCCAATAGCAGGCTGTGGTTCAGGCAAGTCCTTGTCCTACTGGGACCGTGGGGACTAAGGCAAAACCTGGCTCCAGATAAAGCATGAGGCAGAGGAAGATCAACTACTCAATCCAGGGACCAGGAGGCTATAAGTAGCTACACTGGTTGGTGGTACAGACACATTCCAAATCCCACCAAATGAAATCCTGGGCCTTTGGATGGAGCTCAGTCGTGACCCACCTTGGAAAAACTGGGCCTGATAAAAGAAGAGGATGGAGTTAACAGAGGGGACAATTTGACTCAGGAGGCACAGAGAAGACTTCCTAGAGCAGGGGATATGGAGTTGAGTGGTAGCCATGTAAGTGCAAGTGGAGGAGAGAAGAGAATTCCCTGCAGAGAAGATAAGCAAGACACACATGCTAGCAACGTCAGAAAGTGGAGAGAAAACACAGAAGGATGTAACTTGAGTGTTAAATTTGAAGCAAAAGAAGGTCACCAATAAGACAGTCGATGATAATAACTAGCTTTTATTGAATGCTTACCACATGCCAGATACTTCTAAGAGCTTTACATATAGTATTCATTCCATTCACATATATTTATTGGGCATTGCAGTGCTGGCTACAGAATGTGCAGGGCTCAATACAGTGTGAAAATGGGGGAAGCCCTGTTCAAAAGCAAGAAAAAGCTTCTTATCTTTCTCTGCATTCTCTCTCTCCATCAGGTTTCATATGTTTTATTTGCTATTTAATGCTTCATTTCTGGGGCACAGAGGTACTGGCAGGGCAAGTATAGTTAAAGGTGTCCAATGCCCCCCATCCTGCACCTTGGAATATGGGCATCCATATCCTTGCTGTGACCCTCCCCATGCCTATGTGGAAGGTTCCTCCGGAGCATAGGTTGGCAGTGGTTGCTGGGTAGGGGAAGAGGAGCAGGTAGGCAAGAAACCATCCCAGAGAGATGGGGCATGCAGAGATAGAATCACATGTGAACTGGGGCTCCAAAGCCCCAGAGCATGCTCCATTGTTCCACTGGACTACAGTTATGAAACACAGATTCAAAGATAAAAGTATTAAGAATTTCAGGATGGTGACCACAGAGCATTAAACTCCAAGTAAGGGCCCCTCTTCTTAGAGTGTGCCCAGTGCAACTACACTGGTTTCACACCCTTGAAACCATGAGTACCACCATGTTAAGTTCTATTTTTTTTCCCTAAATCTATTTTTATTGATTTCAGAGAGGAAGGGAGAGGGAGAGATAAATAGAAGCATCAATGATGAGAGAGAATCATTGATCGGTACCTCCTGCACACCCCACACTGGGATCAAGCCTGCAACCTGGGCATGTGTCCTGCCCAGGAATCTAACCAACTATGACCTCATGGTTAATAGGTCAACACACAACCACTGAGCCATGCCACCCAGGCATAGGTTCTATTCTTGACAATAGGATAAGGTAGTAAACAAAACAAAGGAGATAAAAATCCTCCTGTCTTGCAGCTTACATTCAAGTAGGGGGGAACTGAATAAATGAGGTAAATATATGGTATGTTCAGTGGTGATAAGTACAATGGAGAACAAAGGTTCAGGAAGAAGGCATAATGGTGTTAGGGAAGGGGCCGTTTTTAAAAGGGAGGTAAGGAATACGTTCATTGAGAAGGTGGTTTTTGAGCAAAGATTTGAAGGATGTCAGAGAGTAAGCCAAGAACATAGGAAGGAGAAGACTGTTCCAAGCAGACCAAACAGGAAGTGCAAAAGCCTTAAACCAGGAGTGCTTTTGGCTTGTTCAAGGAGGTCAGTGTGGTTAGAATGGGGCAAGTGAGAGGAGGCTGGCAGAAAATGAGGTCAAGAAGAAGCAAGGGGTGCAGACTAGGCAGGGCCTTGCAAGGCATTGTAAGGACTTTGGCTTTGGCTCTGTGTCTGATGGAAATCTTTAGAGGATTTTGAAGACAGAGGTGATATGATCTGATATATTTTTAAAGGATCACTCAGTCTGCTGTGTGAAGAAGGGATGACTGAGTTGAGTCTCAAATTTTGAGTGGTAGCAATGCAAGTGAAAGTGGAGGATAAGGACAGGGAAGACAGCATGACCTGGAGGCTATTACAGTAATCCAGGTGTGTGATGGTGTCCTGGACCAGAATGGTAGCAGTGGAGAGCATAAGAAATGATCTGATTCTCTATATATTTTGAAAGGAGAACCCACACATTTCCTCACAAACTAGATATGGAATTTGAGAGAAAATGAGGACTCAACATTACTCTAAGAATTTTGGCTAGAGCAATTGGAAAGATGTTGCCGTTAGTGAAAATGGGGAAATATGTGGATGAAACAGGTTTTAGGAGAAAACTGGGAGTTAGACTTTAGACAGGTTAAGTTAGAGATGCCTATTAAACTTCTAAGTAAAGATCTCAAGTAGACAGTTGTATGTGAGTCTGGAGTTTGAGGATGATTAGTGGACTGGAGATACAAACATGGGATAAGTTAGCACAGTGGTCAGCAAACCACGATTCGCGAGCCACATGGGGCTCTTTGGCCCCTTGAGTGTGGCTCGTCCACAGAAACCACGGCCTGGGTGAGTCTATTTTGAAAAAGTGGCGTTAGAAGAAGTTTAAGTTTAAATAAGTTGGCTCTCAAAAGAAATTTCAATCGTTGTACTGTTGATATTTGGCTCTGTTGACTAATGAGTTTGCTGACCACTGAGTTAGCATATAAGTGGCATTTTAAAATTATAAGATTAGATGAGCTCTCTAAGGGACTTGTGTATATAAAGAGAGACAAGGTTTGAAGATAGCTCACAGGTATTCCAATATAAGAGTTTAGGGAGATAAGAATGAACCAGCATGGGATATTGAAAAAGGGTGGCCAATGGAATAAGAAGAAAACCAGGACAGTGCAGTGTTCTCAAAGCCAAGTGAAAAAGTCTTTCCAGGAGGAGAGTTTGATCCTCAACGTTAAATGCAGGTGATCAGTTATGAGGAATGAGAACTAACCTTTGAACTTATCAACATAAAGTTAATTGGTGACCTCAACAAAAGTAGATTCAGTGGTGTAGTTGGGGAGTGGGTGTGAAATCCTGATTAGAGTGAGTGTAGAAGAAAATGGGAATTAACCAACTCCTTTTTTGAAAATCAGTAAATAAAAGGGGAAAATTATATATTTGTCCTCTTATTTCTTGTGGGGTGGGGAGGGTCTGGCCTGTGGGCCATATAAGGCCTGTGAAATTATTTGATCTGGCCCTGCCAAGGCATTAGGGGTGAGTTAATTAAATGTTTGACCAAATATAGTGGCTAATTTTTAAGACAATAATTTTGTATGGCCCTCAAATGATGTAATAAATATCCAAATGGCCCTTGGCAAAAAAGGGTTCCCCACCTCTGTGAACTTTGAGTAACCAAATAGTTAATGAGGAGAAGTTTCTTCAGCTAGTACATAAGGAAGAGATTATGGAATATTATCATTTTGCAGCCCTGATGAATGAATGAATCCTGACAATGCTCACCACTGGCATTATGAAAAGACATGTACTCTTGAATAAAAAGGCATCTAAATATGATTAAGTCTCTAGATATATCAATTTACAAAAACCACAGGGAGAGAGAAACCCACTTAGCAACACCACAAGGAGGCAATCAGGAAAATCTAGTCTATGGAAAACTCTATAGGAAAAATGGCTGGTTTCCTCAACAAAAACATTGCAAAAATTTTAAAAAGAGATGAAGGGAACTAACTGGTGTGACTCAGTGGTTAAACATCAACCTATGAACCAGGAGGTTGAGGTTCAATTCCCAGTCAGGGTACTTGCCTGGGTTTCGGTCCCCAGATGGGGCGAGGCAGTTGATCAATGATTCAGGTGCATCAACCCTGATCAAGGAATACCCTCACCCCCATTTGGGGTGCATAAATTCACTAGGTAGGACTTTAAGATGGTCCATACACTGCTTCTGCCTATAGCTTTTCGGTGTAAACTTGCTGGGGGTGTCAGCACCAAGTGCATGGACAGCTCCTTCCCCAGGACTGGACTCATTCCAGAACCTGTCTTTAGTCAGTGATTCTCATTAGGTTTTTCCTGCTTTTCTTGCCACAGCTTTAAGCACTCAAGTTAGACTCCATAGGTTCAGTGTTTAGTAATACCAGAAAGTGCCTGCTTCCGAAACAAACGCGATTAAGTAACATTTTTTAAAAAACCTGCTCAGATAAATAAACGTTCTAAACCTGTATTATTGTCTTCAACTTTTTAGGAAATGTTGCATTGTTATCTATTGAGGTTGAATTCTGACATAAAGTTGATGTTTTGCAAACAGCATAACTTTTTAAAGTTTTTAAGTGAGCTCCTACTGGGTTGAAATGAATGTCTTTTGTAGCTGCATTCTCTCTTGCTTTGTTTTCAATGTTTTGGGAGAATACCTGTGTAGCTGCTTCAACTTCTCACAAATATTGAGGGATTAAGGCACATTTCAAGAGACTTCATCTTTTAAAATTATATTGAAAGTACATAGCTTAAATTCTTTTTCTCTGTCTTCTCCCCCAGAGACATTCAGGAGGAGAATAATTGTTGCCATAGGGAATAGTTTTTGTTTGGTTTAAGGGAACTAAATCATACATACATTAACAAAGAGAGTAGATTCTGAAGTTTTACTACATAAAGCCAAAATGTCAAAAGCTGCATATTCTCTTCAGATCTCCTTAAGTTGAGGTCTTTCACCTCTTCACTCTGGTCTTAGAGTGCCCAGTGGAAGAATCCTGATTAAAACTTCCTAAGAGTACTCAGCTGATCCCGCTTCTGGAAAATGAGCCAGTATTTACGCATAATTGCCATCCACCCACGTCTTAGTCAGATGCTTTACACATGCTCTCTCAACATGTCCTTACAGAAACCCTAGGTATTAATATTCCCATTTCACAGATGTGGAAGCTAAGGCTTGAGGAGAGATCAAAACTTACTCAAGACCCATCAATACAAATGGCAAAGATAAGATTCAAACTCAGGTTAACATTAATACCAGACTATGCTAACTATCTGTGACTTTGGGGACTCCAATAAGGGAAGAAGTATAATAGGGACTGACTGTTGAGTACAGGGCTGCTGGTTACAGGATAAATGTGGGGGATTCAGGGACATCCTCCATATCTGTGACAGTGCCTCTCCAAAGCCCTTCTTAGAAGCACAGGCTGGTGTGCTGGCATAGCTGCATCAGAATCGCCTGGTGGATGTATTGACAATGTAAATAGTTGGACCCCATTCCCAAAGATTCTAATTTGTTAGATGTGGAATATAGCCCAGGAATCTGATTTTTTAAAGATTTCTAGGGGACTCGGGTGCACAGACAAATTTGGGAAGCACTGCTCTTGGCAACCTTTATAAGCCTCAGGCTTCCTCCCTCTGCCTTTAGTCGTGAAACAATCCTCAGGGATTCAGAGATAAGGCACAGTTCTATAGGAAGAACAATAGTCCCCATGGCAGTGATCACACAGCTCTTAGAGACTGGCTGGTATAGCGGTTTTCAACCAGAAGGCATGTGCCAACACCAGGGACACTTTCTCAGCCCCAACACACTCACTTCAGTTGTGAGCTACAGCATATCCAATGAGCCTAGAAATCAATTAATTGGGAGTAAGAGAAAACTGTTTCCCTGGGGTTAATGCTAACCTCTTCTGCATTATAACAGAGCAGCCACTACATTCTCCACCACCTGGTTTATCTTCCAGGAGGACTTCTAATTTATCTCCAAGGGACTCCCCATGTATTTCGCCCATTACAACTTGAGGGGGTATGCATTTGAAGGTTCTCTTTGGGCTTTTCTGGCGAGGGGTCAGATGTTTCCCCCTTTCGGTGTTGAGTGTTCTGGGACACATTGGCTGCTGCCTGCACATTGAAGGAGGTCTGAGCTCAAATGACCTTGAGTATAAAGCACATCACGTGCTGTGTGAGTAGTGTAGACTACGACAAACTGTTTAAAGGAAGATGCTGCTTCTCAGTTCCAGCCACTCCTTGCCATATAGAAATGCAGGTTCAATATTACCAGGACTTCTGACTTAAAAAAAAAAAAAGGCCAGAAATCAGGTTTCCTAAATGTTGGTCCAGCCCTGACCAGTTTGGCTCAGTGGATAGAGTGTCGGCCTGTGGACTCAAGGGTCCCGGGTTCAATTCCGGTCAAGCGCATGTACCTTAGTTGCAGGCACATCCCCAGTAGCAGGTGTGCAGGAGGCAGCTGATCAGATGCTTCTCTCTCATCGATGTTTCTAACTCTCTATCCCTCTCCCTTCCTTTCTGTAAAAAAAAAATCAATAAAATATATTTTTTTTAAATGTTGATCCAGATTAAAATGTAGCGCTAGCTGGTTTGGGTCAGTGGGTAGAGCATCGGCCTGTGGACTGAAAGGTCCTGGGTTCAATTCTGGTCAAGGGCACATGCCCGGGTTGTGGGCTTGATCCCCAGTAGAGGACGTGCAGGAGGCAGCCGATCAATGATTCTTATCATTGATGTTTCTACCTCTCTCTCTCTCTCTTTCTCTTTCCCTTCCTCTCTGAAATCAATAACAAGATATATATATATATATATATATATATATATATATATATATTTTTTTTTTTTTTTTAATGTAAAAATACCATGTGGGCCAAACAATAAATTTCTGTGGGTCACATCTAGCTAGTTTACAAACCAAACTCAGCAGAAAACAATGCCTTCTTTGGTTGGCTTGATAACAAGCTGCCACACCTGGCCATGTCTACCAAAGGACCCAGTTCCATTTGGAAGCTGCAATTCTAAAGCACTGGTCACCCCCATGCTGTGTTGATGTGGTCACCTGTCAGGATGAAGCTCTCAGTGTGACCTTTGGTTTTAGGGAGATAAAATGAGAGAGAAGGCCTGGGACAGAGCCAGTTCTTACTATCACCAAACATGCTCTGGTAAAATGTCCTAAAGCGTCTTACTGACGTGCTGACAGACTTAAAATTCCACTGCTAAAAACCACTCATATCTTAACTGGTGTATGATATGGCCAACTCAATGCTGCTAGAGTCTCAACAGCAGTACTGCTTCCTTTTCCTCTTGTATATATCCAAACCTCCCACGGAAAAGCATCACTTCCATTGACAAGCACTTGCGCAACTGGAACAATTTGAAATTGGCATCACACTCTGCTTATCTTGCCAACCCACATTTCCAAGTGAGTATGGGGTCTTTGACCATTTCTAAAGAAGATTCAAACTACATCTTTACTCTCAACCACCACAAAAGTGATTGTGAAATCATTCACTTTTCTTCACTTTACAAAACCCATTAGTCATTTTTTCCTGTTGCAAAGTAGTGAATTGTGGGGGGGGGGGGGGGGGGCGGTGGGCTCAGTCATTGCCTTGTGACTCCCACTTCCACCAGTGCTGTTCTTTCCCACTCTCTGGTGAGTGAGAACTCCGGTGGAAAAATGCCTTTCCTGATAAAGAAAGCCACAACTAGGTGGGTGGTTCTGAACAAAAATAGTGCCAAATACCTGGCTAAGGGAGAAGTAATCAAGGAAGTCTTGTGGGATCTTCCTGTCTTTTCAAATCAGCTAGACTCAGGATTCACAGATGAAAGGCACAGTTTCTTTGATACAAGGGTCTGTGTGTCTCAAGTTCCCAGCCACAATCAGTGGCTCCCTCGAAGTATATGAGAGTTCTCACAAGAATGAGGGAGGAGGAAAAAGATTTTCAGAATCACCTGTAAAGTTTATACAAAACACTTACGCTTATCCTCTCCACCTACCCTAACCCTCTGGTCTATCAGAGCTGTCAGTGAAGTTGGGTGACAACCATGGTAAGTTCAGAAAAGCTTCCCAGATTATATTGATTCACTGCCCTATGCACTTCCACAATATCCTTGCATCTGTCCTAACTGAGATCCATGAACTGAGATTTATTCAGCCACTTGAGTTACTTTGGGAGTATCGTGGCCACAAGGAGTTTATATATGAGATGCCCATTAAAACACACACATACAACTTGCACCTTAAATAAGATAATGGATGGGGTTAGAAATATGTATAATCACCTAAAGGAGACAGGGGTAGCCTACTTTTCTGTATAATTAAAGGTATTAACAGCCTAAAGAATGTGTCAAATTGAATGGGTAGAAAATACAGATGAAAGTTGGTCGTGAGGAAAAATAGACAAAAGAAAGTTGCTGAAGCAAAGATGTGTTAGTCCCCGTCCCCAAGGGAGCCTCAACAATCAGATCTGGAACGTCATAGACCATTGACAAACCATCCCTATCAAGAGAAGGATGAGTCAGGTCACCCGAGGCTGATGTCAGTAGGCATCCATCACTCTATTATCCCCAGGGGCTACTTCCTTGCTCCTTTAAGCAATTGCTGATCTGCTCCCTTATAGGGAAAGTGGTGGTCTATATTTCTGGTCTCTAAGATAGTGGCTTTTGATTGGTCATGATTTGGCATCCTATAAAGAGTGATCCTAAGATCCTGCCTTATGTAACTCAAACTGACTCTTGAACCTCATCTAAAACTATTAAAGGTGGGTTCCTTTATAAAATAACTTTAAAAAGTGAAATTCTCATAACATAAAATAAACCATTTCAAATTGAACAATTAAGTGGCATGTAGTACATCCACGATATTATACAACCATCATCTCCAAAACATTTTTATCACCCATACCCATTATGCAGTTGCTCCCCATTTTCCCTTTCCCCAGCCCCCAATCTCCATTCAGTCTCTATGGATTTAATTATTCTGCATATTTTATATAAATATATAAATGCAATGTATGAACTTTTGTGTCTGGCTTCTTTCATTTAGCACAATGGTTTCAAGATTCATTAACATTGTAGTATGTATCAGTACTTCATTTTTATGGCTGATTAATAATGCATTGAATGTTTAATACATAATACATAAACCAATGATGGACATTTGGGCTGTTTCTATCATTTGGCCACTGTGAGTAACATTGCTATAAACATGTATGTATGTGTATTTGAGTACTAGTTTTCAATTAGGTTGAGTAAATACCAAGTAGTGGAATTCTTCATATGGTTATTCTATGTTTAACTTTTTGAGGAAACATCAAACTGTTTTCCACAGTGGCTGAACGATTTTACATTCCCACCAACAGTGTAAGAGTATTCTGATTTTTCCACATCCTTGCCAAAATTTATTATCTTTTTATTATATCCATCTAGTAGGTGTGACGTGGTACTTGACTGTGATTTTCATTTGCATTTCCCTAATGACTAATAATATTAAACATCTTTTCATGGGTTTGTTGGCCATTTCTATATTTTCCTTGGATAAATATCTATTCAAGTCTTTTGCACATTTTTAAAATTAATTTTGTCTTTCTGCTTTTTGAGTAAAAATTTTTTTATATTGTGGATATTTGATCCTTGTTAGATATATAATTTGCAAATATTTTTGCCATTCTGTAGATTGTCTTTTGATGTGCAAAAGTTTTTAATCTTAAGAAGTTTTACCTATTTTTTTCTTTTGTTGTTAATGCTTGTGGTGTTATAACTAAGAATCCATTGCAAAATTCAAGATCATGAAGATTTATCCCTGTTTTCTTTTAAGAGTTTTATGATTTTAGATCTTATATGTAGTTCATTTATCCTTTTTTTTATATTAGTGAGACAATTTTTATTTTTTACTGAATTACATGTGAAATATCCACGTATACCCACTGAAGATATCTTTTGTTTTTTGTTAATCCTCACCTGAGGATTTTTTTTTCCCATAGGTTTTTAGACAGTGGAAGGGAGTGGGAGAGACAGAGAGAGAGAAACATCAATGTGAGAGAGACACATCGATTGGTTGCCTCCCACATAGGATTGAACCTGCAACTGAGGTACATGCCCTTGGTCAGAATTGAACACGGAATCCTTTAGTCTGTGGGTCAACACTCAATCCACTGAGCCAAACCAGCTAGGGCTATAGATACTCTTTTTACTGTTTTGTGGAAACTATGCTGTTTATTGTCCTGGCAATTTTTTCTTAACATTCTAAACAAAATTTAGTTTTACTCTGTAAAGTCTTACTCCAATTATTTATCTTACTATTCAATGTTAAATCTGCTATTTGGAATTTATGGTTTCTTTTTTTCTTCTTATTTAATTCTTTATTATTTAAAGTATTACATATAGTATTACATATGTCTCCTTTTTCCCCCATTGACCTCTCCCCAGCCACCCCAACCCCCAGCACATGCCCTCACCCCACTAGTGTCCTTGTCCATTGATTATGCTTATAATCATATGCTTGATCTCTTACACACACTCCTCCCCTGCCTTTTTGAGTTAATTTTTGTTTATTGTGTGAGGTAAGGATCCAACTTCTTATTTTTTATTTTTTATTTGCATATAATTATCTAGTGTTCTAGCACCATTTGTTGAAGAAACTATTCTTTCCTTATTGTATGAACTTGGTATCCTTGTCAAAAAAAATCAGCAGGCCATAAATGAGTTTATTTTTGGACCCTTAATTCTCTTTCATTGGTCTATATGTCTATCCTTATGTCAGCACTATACTGTTTTGATGACTGTATCTTTGAAGTATATTTTGAAATTGAAAGTGTAAGTTTTCCATTTTTTTCTTCTTTTTCAATATTGTGTTAGCTATTCGGAGCCCTTTTCAATTTCATCTGAATTTAAGAATTGGCTTTTCCATTTCTGCATAAAAGGTCATTGGAATAATGATAAGGATTGCATTGAATGTGTAGATCACTTTGGATAGTATTGCCATTTTAACAAAATTAAGGCTCTAATCTATGAACATGGGCTATCTTTCCATTTATCTAAGTCTTCCTTAATTTTTTTTTTCAGCAGTGTTCTATAGTTGTCAGTGTATAAGTCTTTCATCTCCTTGGTTACACTTATTCCTGGGTATTATATTTTGGGGGAGAGGCTAAAGTGACCACTTTAAGTCATAAGTAAGATGACTTTTCTTGCTGCTGTGTGTATAATACTGTAGACCTCATAGAAGATAAGTAGAAACAGGAAGAAATATTGAATAATCCTGGTGAGAGATTATGGTGGCTTTAACAATGGGTTAGTCTTGGGAATGGCAAGAAGAGGTTGGATTCAGGATACATTTTGAAAGTAAAGCCAAAAGACGGGATTGGCTGGGATATAAGAAAGAGCTGAGCCAAAGATCACTTCAAGATTTTTGACTAGGTAACTGGTGAATAGTGGTGCCATTTATAGAGATGGAGAACACTGAACAGAGTGCAAAGAAACAACAAAGAATTCTACTAATATTTGGGTAAGTTGAGTTTGAGTTATCTATTAGACATAAGTAATATTCATTACAATTTGTAGTTACATATTCATTTGTTTGCTTCTTTATTAACTGCTGTCACAGTTAACAGTAAACAGTAGATAGTAAACCATGTGAGGGCAAGAACCAAATCTTTCTTATGGTATTCATTGTTGCATCTCCAACAGCTAACACAATGCTTGGCACTTGGTAGACTATCATTAAATATTTTAAAATAAATAAATCCAAATACAACTTAGGTCTAATTAGTCTTTCCTATATACTTGGTTTATAACACTACTTTCAGATGCACATTCTTATGCTTTACTCATTGCTGCATTTCTAGCACTTTTTCTATTTTTATAAGACGTGGGATTCTTCTACTTACCATTTAATAAATCATGAAATGCCTATCACCCCGTCTTTTTACTCTCTCTTTACCTTTCCATCCATGCAATCTCTGGCACAATGGCACAGCTTTAATAAATGCTAAGAAAAAAAATAAAGATCTGCTTCTTTTCAAAAACAATGGCTAATATTTATTGAGTGCAAACTATGTGCCAGGTGCCATGTAAAATGCTTTATATCATCTCATCTCATGCTCACAATAAATGTATCAGCATAAAGCCTGAATCATCTTTTTTTTCTTTTAGTATTAGGGTCACATACTTTGGAATATCAGCTTGTCCATATAGCCAAGAGAACAGTTGCGATGGGTACATTAATTTACTTAAGTGAATATATATCAATGTCATTAAAAAAAAAAAGATGCTGACTTGTGCCAGCATAAATAAAGCCTTGGAGAATTGCGATTGGGCAAATGAGTACCTTCAGGTTTAAAAAAATCTGTCAGTCAGTTAATAAATATTTACTGAGCCCTGCTATATATAGTTATTGGTGGGGGTGAAACACAAGATAGAGGATATGGACTTGGCTGGGAGAGTTGGATGACCCTCTACATCTGAGTATGATTTGTAAAGACTTTTAAATAGCACCCTCCTAAAATTTTCTAATAGCCAACCCACAGAGCAGAGGCTCCAAAAGTGGTTGCTATTCTGAGGTGACGGTGCCTTGCTAAGGAATGCAGAAAGCTATGTCCAAAGGGCACAGACAATTCCCTTCTACCCTATGCTTGGTGACTTAGTCTCAAAGAGTACAGTTGGAAGGAAGGGGTGTGGGGAGTAACTTTACAATGGAGAAATCTGGCAAATACTACTTCACGTGACCAAAGTCAACATCAATGTTGATATGTCATCTTGATAGCATGTGCCCTTGATATGATATCATGAGAATGGAACTTTACCTCTCTGGCCTTCTACCAAAAACCCATAGCCCCAGTCTAACCATGAGAAAAATGTCAGGCAAACATAATTTGAGGGACATTCTAAAAGTTCCTTACCAGTACTCTCTCAAAACCTCAAGAACAAGAGAAGAGAAACTGTCATCAAGAACAAGAGAAGTCTGAGAAACTGTCCAGAGGAGGTTAAGGAAACATGACACCTAATAATTTTCTTTCAGTGGTAATTCTTCTGTGGCTCAAGTGCTTAAACTCTTTACTGAGAGGTGCTATAGTGTAAGAGTAAGAGTTATAGCGCTAGCTGGTTTGGCTCAGTGGATAGAGCGTCAGCCTGTGGACTGAAGGGTCCTGGGTTCAATTCTGGTCAAGGTCACATGCCAGGATTGCAAGATCAATCCCCAGTAAGGGGGCATGCAGGAGGCAACCAATTGATGTGTTTCTCTCACATTGATATTTCTCTCTCTCTTTCCTTCTCTTTTCCACTCTCTCTAAAAATCAATGGAAAAATATCCTGGGGTGAAAATTAAAAAATAAAAAAGTAAAATAAAACTACAAGTAGCATACATACTACCATGATGTTTTTATGGTTATTTTTATTCAAAATATGGAACAACTTCTGTATGGATCTTTTTATAAGTTTAGTAAAAGGGGTACTGGAATTAGAGGACATGAGTCTCTGCAATGAAGTGTGTGTGTGTGTGTGTGTGTGTGTGTGTGTGTGTGTGTGTGTAAAGAAAGAAAGGATGACTGATTTTTCCATTAGACATTCAAAAACATTTCATGAGGCATTCAAAAACATTCTCATGCTAGGCACAGTGTTTGGTTCTGGAAATACAGGCTGAAGAAGACAGGGACTCGGCTCTCAAGAGGCCTTCAACATAGAGCCAGAAACAAGACCGTGATTCTATACAGAATAATTGTAGAGAATGCTATGGATATGTGACAACTGATATGAGTTATGAAGGATAAAACTGAGGTGGTAAAGAACAAGAAAGGTGAGGGTAGGAGGGGCTCAGTGGGAGGGCCCTCTAGGAAAGAGAACAGAATGTGTGAAGGTACATCAATTTGAAGAAAAGGCCAATTTGCTCAATATGGCTGAAGGGGATGAGGGATGCAGGGGATGGACTGGATGGAATGTATATGAACATACACATAAAATAACTCCAGAATACTTAAAGGGCAATTTCACTGCCTAAGTTCTAGCTGATGTCCTTTCTTCTCCCTGAAGTTTTCAGCATACTCCGATCCACAAAGATCTTATCAGTCCAGTTTACTGAGGAAGAATCATGTGATATTTTGTGACATCTCTTGTTCATTTTCATTTCATTTCCATTCCTTTGCCTTGAAGGCAGATTCTAACTAAATATATTTACGTACCCAGCTGGCATGGCTCAGTGGTTGAGCATAGATCTATGAACCAGGAGGTCACAATTTGATTCCCGGTCAGGGCACATGACTGGGTTTCGGGCTTGGTCCCCAGTGTGGGGCCTGCAGGAGGCAGCTGATTAATGATTCTCTCTCATCATTGATGTTTCTATCTCGCTCTACCGCTCCCTTCCTCTCTGAAATCAATAAAAATATATTTTTTAAATAAGTAATAAATAAATGTATTTACTTGCCAGGCCCTCCTTTAGATACTGGGATATAAAATAAACAAAATGAAAACCCTGCTTTCACAGTTTATTGTTTCAGTAGAGGGATACAGATAATAAATAAATAAATAAATAAATATGTAGTTGGTTAGATGGGAATAGGAATGCTTTGGAGGAAAATAAATCAGGTTGAGAGAATAAGTATGTCTATTGTAGTACTTACTAAGTTGTGTTTTAATTACCTGTGCCTAGATTGTTTTTCAAGTCCATAATTTGATTTTATTAATCCCTATAGCTTACTGGTCCTATGCCTAGAACCGAGCATCTATATATATAAAAGCCTAAGCAACCTTTATGACAGAACAAATGGAATGACCAGGACAACAGGAACGACTGGTCAACCAGTCACTATGATGCGCACTGACACTGCCAACCTCCTGTGGCCCCTCCCCTCAGCTGGCCAGCCCCCAATAGGCCTCAATTGCTAACCAGGCCGAGGGACCCCACCCGTGCATGAATTCATGCACTGGGCCTCTAATGTATTTAATAAAAACAGAAGAGCTAACAAACATTAGTTGACCCTGAGATGAGACTTCCTTGTTTAAATCAAATCTCTGACACTTATCAGCATGACCTTGGATAAGGTACTTAGTTCTCTGTGCATGGCTTTCCTCATCTTAAAAAAAAAGACAAAGATAGTACCTTCCTCATAGGGTTGTTGGGATGATTAAATGAGATAATATATTAAAGCACTTAAAATAATATCCCTGCATAGGTAGCACTTAATAACTGATAACTGTTGTTATTAAAAAATTGTGATCTGAATATATTCTAACAGTATGCACTTTAGGTCAATTAAAATAATGTGTTGTCATTTGAAAAATCTGTTTATGCTAAGCGAGGTCTTCAGATGAATCACCTTCTGAATTTACACCAGCATAGGATTGCAGCCCAAATGTGATCTGAGAGATTTACCCAGAATATACAGACTTGAGCAGCTGACACAGGCCCTGGCTATCTTTTTGTGAACCTCAGACCCCACCTTGCATCCAGCAGCTCCCCAGAGCTGCCTAGTTGCTAGGTTTGGGAACATGGTGTTAAAAATACAATTGTCCAGTTTATTTGATGATAATATGTTCTGACAGTATTTAGCCTACAGGCCATGTACATTTCCATCATCTCTTCTCAGTGAAGAGATTGCCTGGAGCTATGTCATGTGTCTAGAAATATTGTCTTCTCAATTTTCAACAAAGTAAAAAAGAGTCATTTCTTAAATTTGTCTGGGATACTGTAGTTGGCAAAGCACTCTCCTACCCATTATCATTCAATCCACAAGCAAACACTCCATAGAGACAAGAAAGGGTGATCATTTCCACTTAGCAGCTATGGAAACAGAGGCTTACAAAGTTAAGCCTCAGCCAAGTTGGCTGAGCTTCTTCTAGCTCATGATTCTGTCTCTATGCCCTACACCAGGCTTCCCACAAATCCTGGGATCCCCCAAATATTCAACATGTTGATGTGGGCCCTTTCCCTTGGTGTTTATCCATCACTGTATCTTTTTTAAATTTGTCCAATACATACTCCTGTTTAGAGCCACAAAATTCACAACTATACTTTTTCAGGTCAGGTGAGGCTCACCTCAGTCCACTAGAGCATCATAGGCCTTCTGCATCCAGTCCCTGTGGTTCTATCACTGGGGCCAACACTCCATGGTTGGAGGATGGAAGTTGAAATTCTGAAGTGACTCCAAAAAGGTTCACAGTTGCCATAAATGTAACAGTGATGGACAATCTGTTACCATGGCACAAATCTAGGTAAACTGAGGTTCTCCTGGAAAATATACTCTCCTATTTCCCAGGCCAGTAACATTTTTTAAATTAGTAGTGTGTGGTAGATTTAGATAATTTTGCTAACTTATTTTACCAAATAAGAGTAATAAATAGTAATCATCATAAATAATAATATAGGAACATTTTCACACCAAAAAGGTAGGAGAGGTAGAATCTTAAAATAAGGAACAGTGTACATTTAGCTTTATTAAGAACTCAGAAATCTTTTTTTTTTTTTAGAAATCATTCTTATGTTTCTTACTCTATAGAGGTCTGTGTGAAACACTCCACAGGCACTTGCTCTGGGGCTGGCATTTGGAATCACTGCTCTGGGACTTAAAACATTGTTTTGCCCTAGTATCGTTGACTCCTGTTGTCTTCAGAACTGGAGGATTCCAGGCCTAAGAAAGCATGTGTATGGACTAACAATAAAATTTGTCTGTACCTCTGAATTGGAGCCAAGACTTGTGAATTGTTCTTTCTGGATATACTATTAAAAGCAGTGAACATGATATAATTAGGTATCATTTGGAACAGTGCATTTGTTTTGTAGTGGTTAGGACAACATGTTAATCCTAGGAATAATGATGGAATCTGCAGTCAGCAGAGGGAAGCACCTGATTGGATGTCACATGTTACTGCAACATAATATGTTCAAGACCTGTACACTAAAAAGTACAAAACATTGCTCAGGGAAATTAAATAAAGCCTAAATAAATGGAGGGGTGTACTGTGTTCATGGGTTGGAAGGCTCAATGTTAGCAAGGCTGACCCTTGAATAACGTGGTTTGAACTGCACAGATATTTATGCCTGGATTTTTTTCAGTAAATACAGTCAGCCCTTTCATATCCAGGTTTCACAGCCCCAGATCAACCAACCACAGGTCAAAAACATTTTTTGCATTCTCAACTGCAGTTTCCCAACCATGAATCAAAAATACTGTTTTCAATCTGTGGTTGGTTGAAATTGCTGATGGGAAGGGCCCACTGTCGTTAAATTTGGGGTGGGGGGGAGTCAAAAGTTATAAGCAGATTTCAACTGCATGGGGGTTGGCACATTTACGTCCAACGATGTTCATGGGTCAACTGTAGAGATCCACACAAAAACCTGTACACACATATTTATAGCAGCTTCATTTTTAATTGCCAAAATCTGGAAATAACCCAATGTCTATCAACTGGCAAATGGATACATAAATTGTGATTCATCTCTACAATGAAATACTCATCAGTAAAAAGAAAATATCTATTGAAACATGAAACACCATGGGTGAATCTCAAACACATTTTGAGTGAGAGAAACCTTACATATGAGTACATACTGTATAATTCCATTGATATGAAATTTTAAAACAGGCAAGCAAATAAGTGGTTCCTTGCCTTGGGACTGGGAAGGATTAATTAGAAAGAGACAAAGATAGAAACGTTCTCTATCTCCATTGGAGTAGTGATTACATGGGTGTATATGTTTGTCAAAACTCAATAAACTTAAAATATTTGTTGGCTGAAAGTACAGTTCAATAAAGATTATTTTGAAAGTAAAAATAAATTTTTGATTGTTTTGAATTAACTTTTTTTCTAAATTCCTAACTGTGTCCTTGTGCTAGCTACCATGCATATAAAGGATTGCACAGATGCAGTCTCCAGTTGTTGCAGATATGAGCTCTTTATTTGGAAATAATGGCCTGCCTAGATAGGTATATAGAGGTGAAATATCTAACCAGATAGAAGCAGGCCATTGCTCCAAAATGTGATTTTTATTATTAGAGTACTACTTACAATTGGAATATATAAGCAGCAACAGGTTTTGAAGGCAGAAGACAAAGGTACAATCATAGGGATGACTTGTAGAGAAAGAAAAAAGGTAAGGCTATGGGACTTCCTTCCAGGGCAGTGGGAAAGTCATTAGATGCTCTCATCTCTTCATTCTTGGAAGAATTCCTGAATCAGCAATATTGAAGATCAAGGAAGAAAGGATGTTCACACTCCAGCAGCCTGGAGTTTAGAGTGGATCACAGTAGGCATCCCTCAGCCAAAGTAAAATGAGAGAGAAACATTGTGTAATGGATGGACCCACTTATAGGTACATGTGCAGAAGGAGGCATGGATGGGAACACGTTGAAGCCTTATTTATAAAAGCTAGAAAATGTAAACAACTTAAATGGGAAATTATTTAATAATTATTTAAATAATAATTTAATGCTTTGGAGGAAATGCTAGGCTAATATCATGAGAATGGAAATACTATTAAGAGCAGTGAACATGATATAATTAGGTATCATTTGGAACAGTGCAAATGGTTCCACAGGACATTTCCCATATAACATTTAATTATTTATTAAATAATTTCCCATTTAAGTTGTTTACATTTACACATTTACACTATTGGCGTGGCTCAGTGGTTGAGCATCAACTTATGAACCAGGAGGTCATGGTTCGATTCCGGTCAGGGCTTCAACGTGCTCCCATCCATACTTCCCTCTGCACAGAATACAAATGGTTTGAATTGAAGAGTCATGACATCCCTGGAGCCATGTCCTGGAACAGGAATTTATCAATGTTTCCAGAACCACCAAGAATTTCCAGTCAGACAGTTATATTGACGCAATGATTCTGGATCTTTAGATCTCCCACCAGCCTCTTCTCCACCTCTCCACCCCACTCCCACAAGCCCATGTTCTGAGACCATGCTCATCCAGCAACCTCCTGCTGACGATTTAGTTTCCATGGAGGCTTGCCTAGCAGGAGAAAATGTGCGGAGGGGAGGAGGCAAGTATTATAATCTAGTTGTTGGTTGTATTTGTCACTGAAAGGCAATCAAGTGGCCTGCTTCTTGCTTCCAGGCCTTTATTATGAGGCCCCTTATCCTAGTGTTGCAAGTTTTTTTGTGTGCATTGGAATCTACTGGGAAGCTTTTACAAATTCTAATGTCCAAGTCGTACCTCCTGTCAATCAAATGGGATGGGGCATCAGGCAATGGTCAGCTGCCACCGGCTTGGGAGACCCTATTGTGTATCTCTTCCCAACTCCATCTTCATTGAAATCAACTGTGGTGGAAGTTTTTGTACCAGTGAATTAAGCCATACATCAGGTGTGTGTGTGTTTTTCTTTCTAAAGAGCTAGTTATTAAGCACACCACTGAAGCCAGTAATCCAGGGTTCTTAAAGACCCCCAGGTGATTCCCATGTACAGCAAGATTTGGGATCCAGTCTCAGTTTCTGCCTACACGTTGCTCAGTGTGGTCTTGGAGAACTTGATGTCACCTGCTAACTCTAGGAATGGGTATTTGAGCCTGCAGCTTTCTTTCTAACCTGGGGCCACTGTCTCTGAAAACTTTCAGAGAGGGCACCCTTCATTCTGTTCCGGAAGCTGAACTCTGTAATTTGATGTGTTGGGGGTGGATCGCTGGAAGTTTTGTACAAGGCTTATTATTGTCCTTTTAGTGAAAAGTGTCTTGCTTGTCACATTTGGAGTCCAAGCTGAAAATGGTTCCACAGGACATTTCCCATATAACATTATGAAATGTCCCTTATTTTACTGTATATTCAATGCATGTGTTATGTTTTCATTTATTGACTTAAGAAGTCCAAGTAATCAAGGGCATCTGCAAATGTTAAGAATAATGTTTTTATTATATTTTTAAAAACATTTTAAAAAATTAACTTGAAGATAAAATGTTTATCACTGATTCACCTGGGAAGGGGAAAGTGTTGGACATTGCCTGACTCTCATGGCCAAGGACGTGAGTCAGGGCTAAGATTTGGTCCCGGAGTTCGGAGCTGAAAGGCAGAGAGGAGTTAGGTGAGACCAAAGTCCTCAGAGAGTACTGCAAAGGGAACACTCAGGCTGTGTTATTGAGTTGGATGAAGGTCCAGCTGTGAGGGGAAGAAGACCCAGGACCTCAGCAGAAGGCCTGGACAGCACGTCAACTTGGATTTGCCTGCCCTTACCCAGTCCCCAGCTTGTTACCATATTCCATCTGTATCTTAGTTCTCTTGACTCCTGATATTGTATTGCCCTAAACTGATTTTTCCACTGTCCTGTCTGGCTTCCCTGATTATGCATCCCTGTAAGCTGAGCATGGACATGCCCTTTGTCCCACAATACAGCCAAATGCTCAAAGGTTTGCAGCCTTACACTGTTTTGTTTTGTTTTTAACATATTTTTTATTGATTTCAGAGAGGAAGGGAGAGAGAGAAAGAGATAGAGACATCAATAATGAGAGTCATTGATCAGCTGCCTCCTGCAAGCCCCCTACTGGGGATCGAGCCCACAACCCGGGCATGTGCCCTTAACCAAAATCAAACTGGGGACCCTTCAGTCCACAGGCTGACGCTCTATCCACTGAGCCAAACCACCTAGGGCCTTACTCACACTGATCAAACTTCCAGCTTTACTTTGGCACTGACTGCTATGTTATGCCCTATCACAAGGCTGATAGAGAGCCTGAAGGGGCACCAGAAAATAAATGAGGAAAAATAGGAGAAGCAGTTTATAATTTATTAAAATATAAGTATCACATTTCATTCCCCTCCCACCCCCACCCCGACACACACACACACACACACACACACACACACACACACACACACAACTCCCCAAATAAAAGGACACTGAAAATGGAGACACCAGGGGAAAAATTGATCAGAGAACTACACATATAAGACACTATCTGTATTAACTGGCTACTCTGTGTCAGGCACTATGCCCGGTATTTCATATATGTGACCTTATTTAATCCTTTCACTATCCCTTCAAAGTAGATATTACTTTCTACTTCAAAATAGGTATTACTATCCCATTTCACAGATGAAGAAACTAAAGCTCAAAAGTGTTAAGTGCACAAAATCATGTCTTAGAAAATTTTTCATAGCATCACATTTCAGTTGAAGACATTGAATGTCTAAGTTCTTCAGGGGAGGGAGACATCCAGAGGGACTAGTATCAGAGAAAGGCTTCATGAAAGCTCTGAGGATCCAGGAGCAGAGCCTTGAAAAATGAATAGAACTTAGGGAAAAGAGGTAGAAGGAATCCCACGTCTGCAGGGAGGAGTCAGAGCATGGAGGAAGCATGATTCAGAAGGGTGTCTGATGAAAGGCCAGAGGTGGTCCTACCTGCCTGGCACCAAGGATTTGGTTTAAAAATGTTGAAAAGGGGAGACTTACTAGTATGTAATGCTTTTAACAATAAAGAATTTAAATTTTTTAAAAATGTTGAAAAGGTATCATAGACCCAGTGAGGGAGGCCCCTGGGCTGTGAGGATTGAAAGTGGAAGAATTTCCTGCCCACTCTTCCCCGTACTCCATAGCATCACTTCCTTGGCCATGCCCTCCAGCTATGTGATGCAGTGGGAAGACTATACAGTGTGAAGCTGGCCGCTCCATAGCTAGGTGAGGTTCAAGTCACTTTGCCTTCCCGAGTCTGTTTCTTCACTTGCAAAATGGAATGTAGTGATGATTTATCACATAAGATAGCATTCATTGAGTACCCAGCACCGGTGAATAGGTTGCTCCCTTGGTTGTCCTTTAATGCTCATGGTCTGGCTCAAGTTCTACAAAGTCTCCACAGGCAACTCAAGATGGAGCCAGTTCTTGGAAAAAAGGCAAGATCACCCCCGCTTCCTGCACATTCTATTCCTGCTTATGCATTCTGATGTCCTGCTTGCTTTTTTAGGCTCTAAGTGCTATCCTGCTGACTCACTTCCGACTTCTCCTTCATCATGCTCAGCTCCTGAAAATGGAACAGAATGGAAAGGGCCGGATATTGTGCGGTCTGGCAATGTGGTTAAGAGGAATTGGGTGGCTGTCAGGCCAGCCCAAGTGGATGGAATGCTGGGGACATGAACTGAGCAATGCCCAAAGTGTTTTTCCCATCTGACACATAGGACACTCTGCCTGGACTGTAACACTAATAATAACCACTCCACTCACTGCTACTGATGAGGAGCCAGGCAGGCCCTGGGCTGTGTGCTTTCCATGACTGTCTATTTGAATCATCACAATAACTGGAAAAGTCAGGGATTCTCTCTATTTTATGGACAGGGAAATTCAGACTATGACAGGTGAAGGAACCTTCCCAAGATCACAGAGCTAGAAAGGGGCAGAGCAGGGTTTCAAACCCATGATCTAGATCTATACCGTCTAATACGGTAGCCACTAGCCACATGAAGTTAATGAGCACTTGAAATATGACTAGTGTAACTGAGGAAATTGAATTTTTAATTCAATTGAGATGTGTTGTAAATGCAAATATATGTCAGATTTCAAAGACCTAGTATCAAAACATATATAAAATTTTATATTGATTACATCTTTAAAATGATGGTATTTTGGATATATTGGGTTATATAAAATATATTAAAGTAATTATATCTGTTTCTTTTCATTTTTAATGTGACTACTAGAATATTTAAAATTTCATAGTGGCTCTCATTATATTTCTATCATATACAGAGTGTCCCAAAAAATGTATACACACTTTAACAGCTGTAGATTCTATTACATTTTGAAAATGAAATGTATTTTCATAAACACTCCCTTCAAAGAGTGCATACATTTTTGGGGGACATCCTATATATATTTAGACTGAGCTGATCTGAACCATGAACATTAAATGGTCATCGGGCCAGTGATTTATCAATTGATAATTTGATAAATTAAATTTTAATAATTTTGGGGGGCATAAACCCCCAATTTATGTATTTTTACTTATTTATAAATGATATACATGTACATTACTCTGCATATTATGTATATTATAAAACACTGACAAAATGGACATTTTAAAAAGATGAAATTAAAAATAAGCAGAATTCGTTGTATTCATTTCCTCCTAGAGCCTAATAGCTTACTTTGTCAACCTGGAGTATGTCCACAACATTTTGGAAACTCCTGCACTACACTTAGAGCTCTTAGAGGGCAGAGATTTTAATTCACATATTCCCTCCCACATTATTGAATGTAGCACCAAACCTACATACACTTCATGCTCAAAAAATGTTTGTGTCAGGAATCAATAGCTCTTAATATGCAATAATTTTTTGGTGGATTAGATTATTTCTTTATTTCACATGTATTGAGCACTTTCCAGGTGCTAGGTACTATAATAGGTGCTGAAAAGTAAGTTTAAGAAGCCCTGGCTCGTGTTGATACGTGGTTATAGCATCGGCCCGCACACCAAAGGGTGTCAGGTTTGGTTCCCAGTCAAGTATCTGGGTTTCAGTTTTCTCCCTGCCCCTGGTTGAGGAGCATGTGGGAGGCAACACATCGATGTTTCTCTCTCTCTCTCTCCTTCCTCCCCTCCTTCCCTTCCCCTCTCTCTGAAAAAGCAACAGAAAAAATATCCTCAGGTGAGGATTAACAAAACAAAAAAACAAACCAACAAAAAAGTTTAAGAAAATTCAGCCCCTTTACTCTAGACCAGTGCTTCTCAAACTTGAGCATGTGTAAGAATCACCTGCAGGGCTTGCTAGACAGATTTCTGCCTGCACTTCCACGAGATTTGGATTCAGTAGGCCTGGGATAAAACCCGATGATGCATTTCTAAGAAGCTTCTACGAAACTACCGTTGGAAGAGACTGATATGCATTGGGAAATTGGAAAAGCATCCCAAATATTATGTGAGGATGGGGCTAGGGAAAGAGAATGAACATACATTAAACTTTTACTGTTTGCAAAGAACTTTTAAATATATAACCTCATTTAACCCTCACCACAACTTGGTGAGGCATAGATTATCTTCATGTTCAGTGAGGCAACTGAGATGCAAGTTAGTTAAATTACCTAAGTCATAGAGCTAGTAAACAGCAGAGCTTAGATTGGTACCTACTTCTCTGCACTGAAAAACTCATGCAAATATTTAGTGTGTCTTCATGTTTTGGACACTGCCCTGGGAATGAGGCATGCAACATTGAGTGGGACAGACAAGTTCTCTGTCTTGGTCAAACTCAGTAAACAATTAAAATACAGAGTTTTCAGTGCTATGAGGGAGGCAGTGCAATGGAGCTTTATAATAGAGACACAACTCTACAACAGGGTTGGGAAAGCTTTCCAGGAAAAAAATAAAAAATGTAAAATTTACAGGAAGAATTACATGATAAGTTAGAAAGTGGAGGGTGAGTGAGGAGTGTTTTGAACTGAAGATATTTATGAAGGCTTGGAGAGACTGAAAGAAGTTTGGAATGTCTGAAGAGGGTGGATATGAGAGATAAGCCCCTTGAGGAAGACGGGAACCAGCTAGTGCTGGGTCATTTAGACTTAGTGACTTTAATCAAGGGTAGGAGCATGGTCAGACTTGCATTTTTAAAAGATTACTATCCTTTCAGTGGAAGATGGATTGGAGAAGAGCTAGTCTGTAAGCAGGGAGATGCACTGAAGATGCTAGTAGTGAAAAATTTGGTAATACTGTGGCAACTGGGAATGGGAAGGTGGTTAGAAGTGGTTCAAAGTATTGAAAACTTTATGCTTGATTAGAAGGGGAGGAGTGGGTAGGCAAAAGAGAAATCAAAGATGATCTTCAGGGTTCTGAGTGAACATTTTTAGTAAAAGAAGGTTCTGTAAGCTTATTTCATATTTTAAAAAAAAGAAATTCAGATAAGTGAAGTTATGTGAAAGTGAAAGATGTTTTAGTAAGATTTCAATGACTAGAATTTATTGACTTAGAAAATATGGGAGGAAATTACGATCTTTATGGTTAAGTTTATTATTTTTATTGTTTTAAATTTCCATTTGTATGATAGGCTTACTGTCCATTGAGCTTGAGTTGTGAATGCTGGACATAACGCCTCTTTTTGCCAAGATCAAGATTGGCCATGAAGGACCAACCATAGGTATGAACTGTTAGTATACCGAGTTTCTTCTGTGACAGTTTGTTGAGTAACCTTGAACCTTGAATTTCTGGAGCCCCACTTCCCTTTTTGCTCCCCCTAGTTTCTCACACCTGATGCCTTTAAAAGGGATAGTAAAGGGCTCCTATCAATGGACCTACGAAGACTTGGACTCCGCCTTCTTCTTCTAGGTCCCGCCCCCTTTCCCTTAAACCACACCCCTTCACTGATCCCGCCTCCTAAAAAAGTCGTCGCTGATATGACAGCGAATTCTCCACAATCCTGACCTATAGAAAATCTGAAAGGTGGGACCGAGATCAATCTTTTTGTCCATTTGTTAAATCAAGTGTCTATCTGGCACCAGTCCCAGCCCACTTCATCTTCAAGCCAACGATTGGTTGCTCTGTTCTTGGTCCCCGGCTCATGATTGGTTCTTTCATTCCACCCTCTCTTCCAGTTTTGCAGGCGGGATTAGCACGCAGCTTCCTGCTCCTGCCAAAAAAATAAAAGAAGAAAAAGAAAAGAGGAGAGAGGCGAAAGAAAATGTCACAGAGATCTTTGGGTTTTAATTCGCTGTTAGCCTTGTCGGTCAGGCCAAACTCTGCCTTTTGATTGGTTTTTCTATCTGCCCATCCCAGATAGGGGCGGGATTTCCCCAGGAGACCCACATCTTGTTGCCACTGGCCGAACAGTGCGCCTGTCTGAAGCTCCGGTCCCAGGATTGGGAGCGGATGCGGACAGGTGGGCGTGGATTGGCTAGGGAAGCCGGTCAGTGTGAGACGGGGGCGGGGCCTCGGCGGCTGGTTGCGCGTGTCCGCCGCTGGCTCCGCTCTATCCGGCTTTGCTAGGGGAGGTGAGTCTGGCCGCGGCTGCACCGGCGGCTGAGGAGGCGGCGGCTGAGGAGAATACGGCCGCAGCGACTGAGGAGGAGAAAGCGGCCGCAGGGACTGAAGCCGGGTGGGGGGGGAGGGGGGGAGACGGAGCAGCCTTGAGCCCTGCGGGGGCCGTCGTGCGGGGGGATCCACCCGCTCTCCCCCCCAACCCTTCTAGCAAAAGCAGCCGGCGGCGGGGGTAGGAATCTGCCCGCTTCCGACTGCACCCCGCCCGCCTCCCGGGGCTGCTATTCTTTGGCCCCGGGACCCTCACCTCATCCCGGGGCGGTTCCCTCTGTCTGGGCGTCCGAGTGCTACCCACCTCTCTTTCATTCCTGCCTGCACCTCCTTACCTTCACTTTGCTTTGCCCTGCTTCTCTTTCTCCTCGCGGTCCTGCCTGTCGCCTCCTCGCTTACTCTCTCCTGCCTCCTTCGCTGGCTCTTTTCTGTTCGAGAAAGTTTAGTACCCCCCCCCCCCCCACCAGGTCAGCCTGACTAAGAGTAGGGGGAGATGTAGGGAGGCCTGAGAGTTCGCGGGGGGGGAGGCTGGTTTCCCTGAAAATTTCCCCCCAACTTTTTATTTTTGGGGTGGTTGGAAAATTTTTAATTGTATTTTTGAGGAGGTGGTAGGTGTTTAGAAAAGGATGTGGGAATGGAAGGGGTAGATGAGTCAACTCTCTTACAAGATTCCAAGGGTGGTGTGTTACCTGATCCTTTTCGCGTGTGGAGTTCAGGGGGTCAGGAGGTTTGGCCTTTATTCCCACATTCAAAGTTGGAACCTCCCCCAAATTAAGGATGGAGTTTTAGTACCCACTTGTGGCAGGAAACCTGGGGGGCACGGGGGGGTTCCTTTTTCCTTTTCTTTTTCCTTTCTTTCTTTTTTTTTTTTTTTCTTTTTTTTTTTTTTTTTTTGGCAATCCACACCCTTCCACACACACCCCAAAATCAAACAGCAAGATCCTCTTAACTTGTTTGGATTGACTGATGAAGACATAAAGCCAGTTGCGCTCCATGGTTTTTGAGGTGGCGTGAGTGGTTTTGCTTCATTTTTAAATGGCCAAATGACAGCTTGACCTAGTTTGCTTTCCAATCAAAGGGCATTTTTTTTTTTAATGTCTCTTTGTGGCGCGAGAGCCAACGCAAAAATGATGGCGGCTTACAATGGCGGTACATCTGCAGCAGCAGCAGGTCACCACCACCACCATCACCACCACCTTCCACACCTCCCTCCTCCTCACCTTCACCACCACCACCACCCTCAACACCATCTTCATCCGGGGTCGGCGGCTGCTGTACACCCCGTCCAGCAGCATACCTCTTCGGCAGCTGCGGCAGCCGCAGCAGCGGCTGCAGCTGCTGCCATGTTAAACCCTGGGCAACAACAGCCATATTTCCCATCACCGGCACCTGGTCAGGCTCCTGGACCAGCTGCAGCAGCCCCAGCTCAGGTACAGGCTGCCGCAGCTGCTACAGTGAAGGCGCACCATCATCAGCACTCGCATCATCCACAACAGCAGCTGGACATTGAGCCGGATAGACCTATTGGATATGGAGCCTTTGGTGTTGTCTGGTGAGTATCAAGAGAAAAACATCACTTCTCATGGTTTCTTCTCTTGGTTGTGATTGGGCGTATCACCTTTTAAGGTTTTCTCCATGTTGACCAAAGTGGAGCAAGACACCCTCACTTTACATGGTAAAGAGGAAGACACCCTCACTTGCATGGTAAAGAGGCCTAATGCATTGGCTATCTAATCTTATACTTTTTTCTTTTATTTTATTGTTAATCCTCACCTGAGGATATTGTTCCACTTGATCTTTTAGAGAGAGTGGAAGAGGGAGGGAAAGACAGAAACATCGAAACACATCGATTGGTTGCCTCCTGCAGGCCGGACCAGGGCCCAGGATGAGGAGGAGCCTGCAGCCAAGGTACGTTGCCTTGACTGGATTCGAACTCGGGATCCTTTGGTCCACAGGCCAACGCTGTATCCACTGAGCCAACCGGCTAGGCCGCTAGGGCTAAGCTTATGCTTTTGAGTCATGTCAAATTTTGGTGGAGAACCTTCTGAGGAGTAACACGCGTAAGTTTGCCATCTACCAAACTTTTTGTTTAGAATCTAACCAAGCCACTAAGTGCAGGATCAATAGATGAATATGTGAAACGTTTTTCCTGCGAAAACCTTGGGCATCTCTCCTGTTTGACTTAGAGTGAATCAGTTGCCCAGTTGCAGCAAATGTCGCAACAGACCCAAACTCGATTCCTTTTCATCATTTTACCATTGGGATATACCTTGCAAAACTACTTTGCTATCCTTCCTGTCTTTTCAGTCCTTAATTTGAGATCTTGATCCCCAGGAAGAAGATAGGGTTCATATTTGAACCAGTTAAGTCACTTCTTGCGTGGTTTATTTTAAACCGTAAGGCTACAGTTGGGAAGTATTTCGCTTCAGCCTTTTGATAAGAATGCATTAAATATAGCATCACACATGAGTACCACAAATGAGGTCAGTAGATGGTTGCTATACTGTGGCCCACATTTGGTGTAATGTTTTAGTGTCAGTTAGTGCCTCTTAATTTGCTCTTATCCCTTGGTTGGTTGCTGTAGTAGGAAGTATACTTTTTAAACATATGAAACTGCTCTACTTTTGCTAGTGCTAAGATATTTCTCTAAGTCCAAGGGTTTCTTAAACGCAACATTGTGTCTGTTCTTAGGAAGATTGGTAGTTTATAATACAATGTATTTATCATTGTAGGGTTCTATTTGTATCCAAACTAGAGTGAACTGAGTTTTTCCACCAAGGATTCAGTACTGTGGTGTGGATAGATGAATTGATGTTTTGAGTGCATTCAAAAATAGATTCTTGTTAATGTTTAGAAAAGCCCCCACCACCATAGGAAAATGAACGAACTCTTTGGAACTAGCCTGGTAAATGTTTCCTTTTGTCATTGTTTTTCAGGCTATATATAATTGATGAGTATCATTTTTTGCATTGTACCTGGCCATCTTTATATATATTTAAGATTTTATAATGTAGGCTGCTGAAGTGATCTGATCTGTTTGTGTTCTTTTTTTGTTTTTGTTTTAAACTAGTAGTGTTTCCCCAGCTAAATCTCCCAGGAGATTGCAGCGGTAGTGCTCCCTTCTCTAAGGTGTGTGGGATTCCTGGTGGCAAAGAGTATAGCCAGTAATAGTGCCTCTTTGGTTGTTCTGCTCAGGGACCTGCTTGTTCCTGCCTTCCTCTCTTCTCTTCCATATCCTATCCTTAGGGATTGCACTGTGAACTTCCTTCCATTTCTTGCCTGACCCTTGAGGATTTCAAAGCTTGATAGAGGCGGGGGGAGGCAGGAAAAAAGTTGTTTCTTGCTTTAAATTTTGTCATTGACTTACTGAGAATTTGTGTGGATTTTCTTAGCCATGGATACTCTTTTCATTTTAGTGCTTTGCATACAGTGCTAAGAACTAGAGATACTGAAAGGGAAATGGGTTGTATTTCCTATACTATAAAGGTGTTACTTACATTTCCACCAAATGGTGATGTTACCTGTAGAAATTTTAACTTCTAGTTGGTGCTAAGGGAGAAGTTTTTAAAGGAGAGGGAGGTGAGGAATTGGAGTGCTGAAACATCACCCACAGTGAACATTCTGATAATAGGTATTCTGAATTAGTGATATATTAAAATCCCAATATGTTTGATTTGAATTCATTCTAGATTCTTTCATTCATTGACCCCTTCTATATACTTTTTTCCATATACTTTAAGTGCCTTCTCCTGTGCACCATCTTCTGTTGTAGTACATCGGTTGTTTTGTATTTGCCTGTCTCACCACATTTGTAAGCCCCTTTGGGTTAAGGACTGTGATCTACAAAAATACATTTTTTTTGTCCTAGCCAGTTTGGCTCAGTGGTAAGAGCATAGGCCTGTGGACCGAAGGGTCACGGGTTCAATTCCAGGTCAAGGGCACGATCTTTGGCTGCAGGTTCAATCCCCCAGGGCAGGGCGGATATTGGAGGCAACCAATCTATGGTGTCTCTCTCATATCTATGTTCCTCTCTCCTCCCTCCCTAACACTCTTCTCTAAAATCAATAGAAAAATATCCTCGGGTGAGGATTAAAAAAAACAACAAGATACACTTTTTCTCCCCAGCACTTAGCACAGTGCTGTGGCATCTTTGCCGCTTGGTTACTTGATCTGCTCAAGTCCCTTCTTTGTTCTTTAGCCAAGTTTTTCTAGTTATTGTATTGAGTGCTTTTATCAGCTGTTACAGGTGAAATACAATTTGGTATGGAAAAAAAGAAGAGTTCCAGGTGTGTGTTTTAGTATGCAAATGCTTTTCTATTTTTATATTTCCATATTGTTGACTTGCTGGCTGAATTGCTTATTATATTTGGAATTTAACTGCTATGTGACCTAAGATTGTTAAAACCAGAGATCTGAACACCAAACTAGAGTGAAGTGCACTCATATTCTGAAACCCAAGCTAAAAATATTGATAAGGTGTTATACTTTTCAACTAACTGAACCAGGATTTTTCTTTTTAAATTAGAAAGGAACCAATAGAAACAACTATTTTCTAAAATGATTACAATGTAACATAAAATATTCTCCCAATGATATATCATTTGATTCATAGCATCATATACCTACTTGGATATTATAAGATTCAAATATATTTAATGCATTTTTCAAGTATTTTTCTTCTGGCATGGCATAGGAAAGGAAACTATATCTGCTTTCAGGTTATTTTTTTCTGGACATGCACCCAGTTGTACTAAGTGGTGGCTAAAAATGCTGCATGCAATTTTTTTTCCCAATTCTTAATCAAGGGCACTTTCTTCATTGATTCTAAAGACTGAAAGGGAGAGGAAGAAGGGGAGAGAGAGAGAGAGAGAGAGAGAGAGGTCAATGTGAGAGCAGAACATTGATCAGTTGCCTCCTGTATGTGCCCTGGCCAGAGGTTGAACCCCCAGCCTGGGTATGTGTCCTGACCAGTGACCCTTGGGTTCACGGGATGGCGCTGAGCCACACCAGCCAGGGAAACTGCTGTATGTAATTTTGAGGGATATTGTTGTTCCTCCATGTAGACAAGGAGAGATTTTTACAGAAGTGATGTAGCATTTTACCATTCAGATTTATCACTGAATAGTTTAGTCTGCCAGGCTTGATTTTTCTTTCTGCTGAATTTAACTAGTGGAATAACTTATCAGTATTGGATGGTTGTGTAAAAGTAATGAATTACCTATTAGCTTGCTGGTTAAGATGGTGCTTTGACAGTTCAATTGAGGTTTCATTAACAACTGTCTGCTGTGTTTTCTCTCTAAGTAGGGGTTCCAGTTTACCTGGCAATATGATCATGGGGTAGCATGAGATACATTCATTGCCTATGATAGAATATTGCTCATGGGTTATCAAAGCATCATATATAATTTGACCTTTATCAGATGCCAAGGCTTCCATATACTAGTATACGGTCATTTTCATAATGCAAAACCAAAACACAAAACAGTGCACAAAAAGAAACCTGAGCCTGTTGGTGAGGCTATCATAAATACCTTTTTGTCTGTAGTTCATTGTTGTCAGAAGAAAGTATGTTGTGCTTAGAGAGATGATATATTAAAATCCCAATATGTTTGATTTGAATTCATTCTAGATTCTTTCATTCATTGTCTGGGACAAAGAGTATTACAGTATAGCTTTCAGGGTCCTATGAGGTGTATACTTTTGACAGTTGGAGGAAATTGACTACATGAGGGAGGTTTGAGAACTGCTAAACCCAGGCAGTTTTGATATTGGCAACCTGAACTATTACAGATTGAACTAACGGCACATATTGCCATTTTGATAAAAGTGAGTCTGGGAAAAGTTGTTTTTGTTTGCTTGTTTTGTTTTTTTACTTATCTGATTCATTGAAAAGTAAAGACCCTGGAATTCATTTGGTCTTATACTCCAACTAAAGTTGGGGAACTTTGAATTTTATTCTAATACCTTCTGCTTGAATTTTATTCTTAATACCTTCCGCGGGTTACTATTATTTAAGTCTTTCAAAACTTAAGCATCACTGTATTAATACTTAGTTATTAGCTATGTGATATTGATAAATTATTTAACCTCTCTCTTCCTCATCCACAGAGTGAGGATAATGATAGCATCTATCTCATAGGATCGGTATAAGGATTAAATGAGGTAATCCTTGTAAACCAATGAATACATTGTCTAGCATACAGTAAGCACTCAAAAAATATTAGCTTTTTAAAGTGATAGTTATTGTTGATAGAAATCAAACTGTAATATTAATGTGCATATAAGTGGTTTCATATATGGTCAGATTTACCAGGTGAAATCAACATGCAGACTGTTGTTTTTGAAGGCATGACTTTATATACCGTGGAGTATCCACTTAGTTGTGCTACATGCTAACAAACACATAAAGATGTACATACATGTTTGTGTGGACTTGATAGTATTCTAGTCAGATTATCTCCACTGTTTTAGAAAGTATTATTGCTTTACATCCTGGGAAGGAAATTAATTTTTTCTTTTCAGAATGTAACATGAATAACATCCTTATCGTCATCAAAGTTCAGCTTTACTGGAAATTCGTTTTACTTGTGTTTGGATGAAAAAGCGTGAATTGCTAAATAAAATCCCGAGGTGGGGAAATATGTGTGATTTAATGAAAAATTATTCAGTGTAAATCCTTATGCAATGCAAAGATGGTCTAGCTTGCTCATCTTGTGAAAGTTAGGGGCATCATTTTTTTTCTTGATGTTTTCCTTGGTCCTCTTACTCCTCAAATAGCAAACTATAATTTGGAAAAATGGGAAATGCTTTTGGGAGAAAACCCTGGAGTTAGTTGCATCAGAAAGATATATAGTAAAGTGTATTTTATTATTAACTTTGTTTTACAGGTTAAGAATCAGTAGTATTGAAGTTTCTCTATTAGCCAGGATTAACAGCCACAGCTGGATTCTTGGGGTGTGGGGACAGGGAGGGTCTGCTTTGTGAAAAGAGCTTTGAAGAAGCAGAGCCTGCACCATAAAAGGAAATGGTTGCTCTTCTAGACATAACAAAGCATTTGTGTGAAACTAGAAATGTGGAAATCTATATTGTTAATTTTAACTACAAAAAAATGTACTTTTAGAAACTGCAGGTTCATGGTCATAAAGTAAAGAAAGCAAAGAGAGTAAGAGAATAAAAGTAACAATCTGATACTGAGTTGGTTTCTTGGTGATAGAAACTCCATAGCCTGTAACATTGGAAGTTGTTTTGTACTTAGGATGTACTTTTAGAAACTAGGTTCATGGTCATAAAGTAGAGACAGCAGAGTTAGAGAATAAATAAAAGTAACACAATCGAATGATAATGAGCTGATTTCTTGGTGATGAAAACTCCATAGCCTGTGATATTGGAAGTCATTTTCTACCTACTAGTAGGCTCTTGACAAGATTATCCAAATTATTTTAGAAAAACAAAAGAAACTTGTTTTATTCTTGGGGAGACATTTTATGTTATACTATTGAATATCAACTTAGAAAAAAAGAAACAAATATTTTTATTTTAAAAAGACATTTCAGAAAGAACTGCCTCTTCAAACAAGGTAAAACAACAATAGCCCTCAAAATTACATGCAACTTCTTTTTAACATGCAACTTTTTAAGCCATCAATTAGTACCACTGGTGCATGTCCTGGAAAAAAACCCAAAAAACAAAAGGAGGGCAGATAGAGTTCCCTTTCATATGCTATGCTAGAAGAATATATGTAAAATGCATTAATATATGTTTAAATCTAAGTTTTGAGGTTTTATCCTCAAAATAGACAACTGTAGAAATTATATAAAAGGCCATTCTCTAATGGAGTACTGAATTATTTCATTATATTCATAACTTGAAGCATTATATTGTAGAATTGTGTGGCAATTCTTGGTGGATTTTATTAGATTTGTTGATGTCCTAGCAGTTCAAGAATCTGCTATTTATATACTGTATGTTTCCTTAATATGCTGATTTGACTTCTTTGGTGGAAATTGCCAAGACCTAAGAAACCTTTCCATTTGTTACCCAACCAAACTGAAAGGAGCCATGGGGTAGAAGCTCTTTCATTTTAAGATTATATTTGAGTTTTACTTATAATTGCTTGTACATTCAGAGTACTTCAGTGAATTATTTGTCGATTGGGTCTTCTAAGGTAGATCAACAATGATTTCCTAAATAATATAATATAGCTTGTCAGTTTGATCCTGTTGTTGCTTGGGGGTAACACAGAGAATGCCTGAGGCAACAGTTGTAATACTGTCAATAAGCATGTGACAAGTCATCATAGACCTAGTCTGTGGTTCTAAGGTACCCTAGTCAAGAGACATTAGAAAAAATTCTGGCACTCTGGCATTAGGAAAAGATGACTTCTAAGGAAACTATGTTGAGTTGAGCTTTAACAGTTCATTGTAATGGAGTAGAGGGATGTCTGCCATTGATCATGGTTGGTGCTCTTTACCTAAACCCAGTTTCACATCTGTGCTCTGAATTTGTTTAGCTAACTGAATCATATCCACTGTCAGACAGAAGGTTTGACATTGTTGGAACTCACTAGTCAGTGTATTTTTATTGTCAACCTGCTATGGACCAGTACTATTGTAGGCACTAATGAGGATATTCAGTTCTATAAAGAATTTTGCAAACCTCTAGCAAGCTTCTCTGTTGTCTATGTTTTTGGTACGGGATATAGAGATGTTTAGGTCATGAAGTTGCCCTGAAGGAGCTTACAGTTAAGTAAACAGTATGAAAAATAATACATCCCTGCTTTCAGGGTATCTGGATGGAGAGTTGAAATTCAACTTGAAGCCATTAAATAAAAACTTAAAGACATATGTTATTTTCACTTGTTCTTACAATACTCATTTATTATGTGTTGAATATTTCTCAGGCTGGATGATAGGGGTTTAAAGGAGATTATACATTTGGGGAAAAAGATTTGTAAATGGAGAATTATAATTCATTGCCATTTTTGCAACAAAATTGCCATTATTGCAACAAAAGAGATATTTCCTGGATATTATGGGAACAAAGGAGGGATTTCTGTGGGAGGTATGGATGCTTCCTAGAAGAGGTAATAATCTCAAATGACTTTTAAGAATGAGGGAATCAACTAATGGGCAGGGCATTCTTGGTGGAGTTGCTGAAATATAGAGTGCATTGCAGGAGTGATAGAAGATAAGCGCAGAGATGTAAGCTAGAGCTAGATCCTGAAGAGGTTGGAGTGTCCTGCTGAAGAGCTGAGATGCCCTTGGTACTTGGGAGATGAGTCTTTTACTCTTTTTATGAATAAAGCACATACATATATACCAACACTACATAAACTAATACATAGCATATTTATACTATTAAAATTTCATGAGAAGGTTATTAAGGGGGAAATGTTTACAAATGCTCCTTGGGAGAGGGAGGGGGAGAGAAAAAACAATGCTCCTTGGTTGGAGAATGATAATGAAAAAATTTGAAACTGGGAATGGCAACCTGTGAAAGCTTTTGAATAAGAGAATGAGTGGTTCAAATTAATTTTTTAAAAAGATATTTAAATAGAATAATCGATGGAGCTTTAGGGAATGTACTCAGTTGTAAATGGAAGAAACTGTTGGAGGCAAAATTAAAGGACGGGCAGATAGGAAAACGTGTTCACAGTGATTGGCAACATATGCTTGACAGAAGACAGTTATGAAGATGGGAGTGATATTTGGTGCAAATAAAGAAGTCAGAAAATGAAGGTGGAGAAAAGGCCATTGAATTTAGCAAATAGATCATTGATGGCCAGACCCCAAGTCTTTAAAAAAATATATTTTTGTTGATTCCAGAGAGGGAGAGGGAGATAGAAACATCAATGTTGAGAGAGAATCATTGATTGGCTGCCTCCTGCATGCCCCATACTGGGGATCAAGTCTGCAACCCTGGCATGTGCCCTGACCTCCTGGTTCATAGGTGGATGCTCAATCACTGAGCCACGCTGGCCGGGCCAAATCCCAAGTTTTTATTTCTAGTTTAATAAACCAGAGAACTTGATGTTTATCATGTTCAAGTTGCCATTTCCTTGGAATTTTTTTTTTTTTAAATGACAGGGTAATAAAGTACTAAACTAAACTTGTTAGGAGACATGGTTCTGATCCCTGCCTTGCTGCCAACAACCCCATGACCTTGATAAAGTTATTTAAATTTTCTGACTCTTGGTTTTCTCGTTTATAAAATCCTGTGTTTCCTAAGTTTCTGTAATGAAAATGCATTAATGTTTATAAAGCATTGTGGCATTATTTGTGGGCAAATAGAGTCTACTAGTGACCACAAGACAACTTCAAGACTACCGATGTTGAATACCTTCTGAAATTATTTCAAGGAACAAAGAGATAAATGTAACCCTGTTCCCAATGTGAACAGCACAGTTCTAGAGTCTCTTTGGCCTTTATTGGGTTGTATACTCATTTCTGAACCAATTACTGTCACTGGAGATAGGATTACTTTTGGAGCAGTCAGGTTCACTCCTGGACCTGGAGGTAGAGTACATTATAAGTGGGAGGGATGAATTCCAGCAATGGATATTGGGAAGATGGTCATTACTGACCAAGAACACATTCATCTAACTTATGTCAGACTCAGAAGAACCTGATCAGGTGCATTTACAAAGCAAAGTGTAAGGCATATTCTCTGTGGAGAATTTTGTCTTGTTTGTCCTGAATTATTTGGAGTATTTTCCTTTTCTTTTCTAAAGACTCGTTTACCTAAAGTAGTAGAGGGTAAAATTGGTACCTGATCCTTGCCATGTTTGCTTTCCTTCCCAGTTAGATCAGATATCCTCCATTGATTTCTTTTCTTTCCTCTCTCAGTGTTGTGGTTTTGTTATCTAGATGAAGTTCGCAGTCTTGTTTTCAATTTAAGTAGTATAGAGCTCAGTAGTGTCAGGCAGCAAACTCCTTACAGGGGAGTGGACAACACAGAAACTTTTTGTTTATCTGTTCCTTGACCTAAAATTCTTTCTCTGAGCCACAGAGAAAAGGTGAAGAGAGATATTTGAACAAAAAGATAAAATTAGTCATTTGACCCAGATTGCAGCTTTTTTCATCCTGTCTGTGTGGATGAAAACCATCCTCAATTTACATAAGCAGGTGATTTTTCTTACATGGTAATTTTCTTAATGTACCATGGCAGAGAGCTGCAGATTTTTAAATTGAAATAAACCAGGTGACTTTATTTCACATTATTATTTTACCAGGACTGAAGTACCTAAAGGGTGCAATTATTGGGTGATTGTCTCATTGCACATTTTAAGTTAACAGGCAGCCTAGAGCAAAGTTTAACCCCCACCTTCTTCCTCACTTCCTTGTCTTTTAAATTTTTTAAAAAGGAAAATATTGATTTCTATATTTACTTCAATAGGCTAGAAATTTAGTAATGCAGATGTGGGGAAATTTGAGCTTTATTAAAAGTAATCCAGAAGCCATAAAAGTTGGCAAATAATGTGGGTACTGTGCAGAAAAAGGGGAATAATGCATACTTGGCTTGAGTTTGAATTGCCTAAGAATTTAGTGAGGATCTTCAGCTATATTTAATTGGTTGGCATCCTCTGTGTTCCTTTTCTCAGGTTCTGCAAGTTATAGTAATTGGGGTATTATAAAGTTAACTGGTGTGTCCTAAAGCCAGTGTTCAAAATAACATTGATGCATATTCTTTTAAATACCAAATGAGCCCAGCCAGTGTGGCTCAGTGATTGAACATCAACCTATGATCCTGGTCAGGGCACATGCCGGGGTGGGCTGGATCCCTGTGGTGGATGTGCAGGAGGCAGCCAGTCAATGATTCTCTCTTATCATTGATGTTTCTATCTCTCCCTCTCCCTTCCTCTCTGAAATCAATAAAAATATATATTAAAAAAAGAAACTATCTTTTAAAATAGATAAATACCAAATAAATTAATTGCAACATAGCTTAAAATATCATTTCAATAAAATAGAAATTTTAGAAAGGTACAACAGTTGGTTTTTAGTGGCCTTTTCCCCAGATTCATGAATACAAATAATGTCAATCAATAAAATACCTTCCTTATTAGAACATTCCAGTATTAAACAGTAATTAATGCTATTTAGTTTCTCATGTTATATTATTTACCTATTGGTATGTATGGAGATTAAATTATATCCCCTGTAGCTTTGAGGTAATGACTTAGAAATAAATGGTAAATTTTAAAGTTAAAAGTTTGGCCAGTCTTTTTATCTTTAGTATTTATTTTTAGTTTCAAGAAAAGTAGTTTAGAACTTTGAGGGCAAAAAAATAATTCAAGAATGACCTGAGGATATTTTAAGTATAAAAGACAGTATAGTTTAGTAGATTAGAGCCTGTATTCTGATAACAGATTGCCTGGATTTAAATCTTGCCTCTGCCGCTTATTAGCTATTGTAGGCTAATTATTTAATCTGTGTGTCTCATAGGGATAGTAATAGCATATCTGTCTCCTAGTGTTGTTGTGAGGATTAAATGAATCAATACAGTATATGTAAAGTCTTAGAACTATACCTGGCACTATGTTAAAGTTAGCTATCAAAATTATTATTACCAGTTTCAGTACAGGTAAAAAAAATATAGTGCCTCCTTAAAGCTCACTAATTAGGGCAAATAAACAACAGCTTTTGTATGACAGGTATCAGGTATGTGACTGTGTCCAAGATTTTTTTTCTGATTAACTCAACTGTTTTTGAAAAGTTCATTCAAATTCTAGAATGCTTTCCAAATGTAAAATTTTCTGTAGAACATAAAAGGAGGGTTTTTCCCCTTTTTAACTCCCACCTCATTATCAAACTAATAGTATGTTCAGTGTAGGGAATTTGAAAAATATAGAAAAGCTGTTTGCCATTTGTATCCTACAACTCAGCCACTGATAATATTTGCTGTATTTTCTTCCAATATTTTTTACCTGGAATCTGTGTACTTATGTGTGTGTGTGGGTGTAATATTATTAGAGTTGTGATCATGATTACATTGTACATGTACAGTTTAGTATCCTGTGTAATTAAAGTGACAAAGGTACATTTTGGCCTTTTTTTTTTTTTTGAGGGCTATTTTTTCATTTTCACAAGCCTAGATCTTTATCTGAAAGGAATTAGAGAGTTGGAAGATACTTTAGAATGCATCTAGTATAACTGCCTCTTTTTATAAATGGGAAAATTGAGTCCCAGAGGAGCTAAGAGATTTGTTCAAGGTCACACAGCTGGTTAGAAGCTGAGCCTTTGCTGTTATGCTGCTTTACCAGTAATACCTGTCCAACTTAATGCCATTGAAAATGCAGGAAGTATTTTTATAAAAGCAAAACAAAACAAAAAACACTATAAATGAACAGTGCTAGAATATTTAAATAGAATATTTAAAATACTCTGTTGGTTGCTTTTTGTGTGACAGTGACTAATGTTTCTGAGAAAAGTTTAATGTCATGAGTTACAAGGCTTTTGGTGGAAAACAACTCAGTCTTTTCACATTACAAATAATTGTATTTATTGTGCATCTGCTTTGAGGATGTTGTGCCCTTTCCCCTTTTCATTTTTTGAAAAATTTTAAAACCTCAGAAAATTTGAAAGATACATGATATATGCATAAACTATTCTTTTAGATTAACAGTTTGTGACTTTTTGCTTTATCTACTTTGAGGCTATTTCTACAGAACTTGCTGAAATTACTTTCGATTAAATTTAGATTTACAATGTTAAGAAATTTATGGTCACTGCATCAACTCAGTGTTCCATGTAATAAGTTTTGTAAGCTCTCCAACTAGAGAAGGAACTGGAAGTTTTCAAGCTTGTGACTTTTGGAATGCTATTTATTCTCTTAATACTTAAAACAAAATTCAGTGTGAATCATGAATGTAACTGAAACATATACGATTCAAAACTAGGCTTGAAGCATAATAGAAATATTTCATTCTGCAAAGTTTCTTTTTTTTCTTGTGATATTTATTTCAGGTTGGGAGTTAAAGCGGCATTTTTAAAATAAGAACCTAAGATCTGTTTTCATAATTTTGTGATATTCATTGTTGAGGCTAAATTTTTAAGTTACTGTATGTGTTGTTGCTGTTTTAAGTAAATTAACCTATAACAGCCACATGAGCTGATGATGCAGTATTTGTGTCACCCAATTCACTGCTCTGTATTTTTCAGTACCAAATAATTCCTTTGTTAAGCTCATTTTCAGTCAATGAGCCATTGTTTCCCAAAGGGTAATGATTATTTCTATACATAGCACAAATCCCTAAGAAATAGATTTTAAATCTAAAATATCAGTGTTTGGAAGTGGTTGAAATTGTCACTCTGTATATCAAACCACAACTGAATGTGTGAAAAGGGCAGCTGCTGTATTTGCTCCCTAGCCTACAATATGAGATATTATGCTTATTATACATACCAACTGACAGCAGGTCTTTAAAAGTGAAGTCTTTTGGTTTATTGGAAAAAATGGATTGTTTTATTGAGTCCACTCAGCTATTACATTACATAGTTTAATAACCAAAACCTAGAATGGGTAGCTGGAGTTCAAATTGCAATGGCTGTGACAAGTAAGGAAATATTTAGGCAGCAGATATTGTTTACTTCATTCAGTTGGTAATCAGTATCTGCAAATAAATCACTGACTTCATAAAGTACCTCAGCAGGAAAGACATTAAAATAGGGACACTGATGTTTGGTGTAGATGCTAAAGATCTAGTTACTAACACATAGCAGCTTATCTCTGTAGCTGGGCAAACTTTAAATAACAAATGTTTTTAAAATATATTTTTATTGATTTCAGAGAGGAAGGGAGAGGGAGAGAGAGGAGAAAAATATCAGTGATGAGAGATTCATTGATCAGTTGCCTCCTGCATGCCCCCTACTGGGGATCAAGTCCACAACCCAGGCATGTGCCCTTGACCAGAATCAAACCCAGAACCCTTCAGTCCCCAGGTCGATGCTCTATCCACTGAGCCAAACCAGCTAGGGCTAAATAATTAATTTTTATATTTTGATTTTTTTTCCTCTTAAAGTAGATGTTTGTCTCTCTTTTCCTCTCAATGCTAATAAAAGCAAATGTTTATAACCACTTATGACACATTCTCTACCCACTAAACCACTAAAACTGATGAGAGCTTGAAAGGTTGGGGTCATGTCTCGTGTCTCCAGAGCCTAATGTGGTCCTGGATAAGAAATTATTAAGTGTTTGTTGTTGAATTGAAAGTTGCTAATGCTAAGTTTGTATGTGATAGTGACACTGTCAAAGAAGAGCACTAACCCTGGATCTTGCCTTTATGTAGATCCCTATTTCTTCATGCAATGGCGTGATTTTTATGAGGGAACATTTAGAGTGATATTTAAGTAACTCGATGGTAGTGTTTTGTTTTCATGTGTTTGGATTTTGTTTTTGTTTTTAGAGTCAAGAACCCTAATCTAAAAATAGTCTACAGTAACCAACTGTTCCCAAAAATAGTCCTTTATTTTGCTATTGCTTTCTATACTATACATTAAGAATGCTGTTGAACTGTTTAGGAAAAATATATTCTTGATTCAGTCAGTACTGTGATCTCATGTTAGAAAAATAGAAACTATGTCTAAGGTCTCATCAGTATATCAAAACATACTAAAGCAGTCAGTGAGACTGGCACAGAAAACAATTACTAGGTGTACCAGTTAATAATGCAGATTTTTTTCAATAGATGGAGTTACACATATGTTGATATATATGCTATTTGATACGTAGGCTATTTTGTTGTGTTGACAGCAAGCTTCAAAACTTCATATGTCAAATTTGCAGGAGGTGTTAACATAATAGATATTTTTACGCTTAAAAATGTCAAATTTCGTGCCAAAGAAAGAGCATTTGCGGGAAGTTTTAATTCATTACTTTATTTTGAAGAAAAAGTTATCGTATACTTCAGGAAGCTTATGGTGAACATGCTCCATCTCAAGATACTTGTGAACGCTGGTTTAAATGCTTTAAAAGTGATGATTTTGATGTGAAAGACAAAGAACATCCAGGTCAACCAAAAAAGTTTGAAAACCAACAATTACAAGCATTATTGGATGAAGATGCATGTCAAACTCAAAAACAACTTGCAGGAAGATTAAATGTTGCTCAGCAAACGATTTCCGATTGTTTACAAGCAATGGGAAAGATTTTAAAGGAAGGAAAACGGGTGCCACATCAACTGAACGAAAGACAAATGGAAAGCTGAAAAATCATCAGTAAAATGTTGCTTCAACTGCACGAAAGAAATTCTTTTTGCATCGAATTGTGACTGGCGATGAAAAGTGGATTTGTTCTGAGAATCCCAAAGGCACAAAATCGGGTTGATCCAGGTCAACCATCAACATCGACTGCAAGGCAAATAGCTTTGGAAAGAAGATAATGCTCTGCGATTGGTGGGATCAGGAAGGTGTGGTGTATTATGAGCTTCTAAAACCAGGTGAAACCGTTAATACTGATCGCTACCAACAACAAACAATCAATTTAAACCACACTTTGATTGTGAAACGACCAGAATGTGCCAGAAGACACGGCAAAGTAATTTTGCTTCATGATGATGCACCATTGCACACTTCAAAACCATTTAAGACACATTAAAAGATCTTGCCTGGGAAGTGTTAACCTACCTGCCGTATTCACCAGACCTTGCTCCTTCAGATTACCACTTGTTCTGATCGATGGCACACACGCTTTCTGAGCAGCACTTCAAAACATACGAAGAAATGAAAAATTGGATCTCTGAATGGTTTGCCTCAAAACAAGAAAAGTTCTAATGGGATGGTATCCACAAATTACCTGAAAGATGGGGGAAATGTATAGCTAGTGATGGACATTACTTTGAATAAAGCTTTTTGATGTTTCTCTTGAAATTATCATGTTTTCTTTGATTACAAAATCCGCCATTATTAACAGGTACACCTAGTACATTCAATTCTAAGCTCCTTATTCTGTTCTATAAACTTAATGAATAAATGCAGACTAATATGTGCTGGAGATCCTTTTTAAAATTAATGAGGAAAGAATGGCTTACTTCAGTAGTTTGCTGATATATGATTAACAATAGCATCTCTGAAAAATAAGGCCCTAGTTTGTAGGGCTTGCCAATTTATGTGGTGTATATACTCTTGTAATGGCCAATTTCAGGCTACTAACATCATCAAATCACTAAATTCTGAATTGGAAAAAGAAACACAGTAGCACACCATTATAAAGTATTTTCACCTTTCAGGTAAAGTAAACATTAAATAACCCTGAGGGCATAAATCATAATAAAATAGTTAGGAAGGGCAATTTTTAAAAAATTTGTCTTTATTATTGAAAGTACTAGAGGCCCAGTGCATGACATTTGTACACTGGAAAGGCTCCCTCAGCCCAGCCTCTGCCCTCTCACAGTACAGGACCCCTCGGGGGATGTCCGCCTGCCGGCAGCTTGGGGGAGCAGGCCTAAGTCAGCAGGCAGACATCCCCCGAGCAGTCCTTAGTGCTGCCGTGGAGGTGGGAGAGGCTCCTGCCACCACTGCTGTGCTTGCCAGCCATGAGCCTGGCTTCTGAGAGCACACCGACCTCCAGGGGGCAGCTCCTGCATTGAGCGTCTGCCCCTTGGTGGTCAGTGCGCATCATAGCGACTGGTCATTCCGCCATTTGGTCAATGTGCATCTTAGCCTTTTATTATATAGGACTAGAGGCCCGGTGCACGAAATTCGTGCCTGGGGGTGTGTGTCCCTCAGCCCAGCCTGCACCCTCTCCAATTTGGGCCCTCTCAAGGGATGTTCGACTGCCCGTTTAGGCCAGATCCTACCGGGATCCTACCGGGATCGGGCCTAAATGGGCAGTCGGACATCCCTCTCACAATCCAGGACTGCTGGCTCCCAACTGCTTGCCTGCCTGCCTTCCTGATTGCCCCTAACCGCTTCTGCCTGCCAGCCTAACCACTCCCCTGCCAGCCTGATTGATGCCTAGTTGCACCCCTGCCAGCCTGTTTGCCCCTAACTGCCCTCCCCTGCAGGCCTGGTCACCCCTAACTGCCCTCTCCTGCAGGCCTGGTCTCCCCCAACTGCTCTCCCCTGCAGGCCTGGGTCTCCCCCAACTGCCCTTCCCTGCAGGCCCGGTCGCCCCCAACTTCCCTCCTTTGCCAGCCTGGTCACCCCTAACTGCCCTCCCCTGCAGGCTTGATTGCCCCCAACTGCCCTCCCTTGTAGGCCTGGTCCCTCTCAACTGCCCTCCCCTGCTGGCCATCTTGTGTCCACATGGGGGCAGCCATCTTGTGTGTTGGAGTGATGGTAAATTTGCATATTATGTTATTAGATAGGATAGGGGCCTGGTGCACTGGTGGGGGCTGGCTGGTTTGCCCTGAATGGTGTCCTGGATCATGGTGGGGGTTCCCTTGGGGCATGGGGCGGCCTGGGCGAGGGGCCTGTGGTGGTTTGCAGGCTGGCCACGCCCCCCGCGACCCAAGTGGAGACCTGGTATCTGGGATTTATTTATCTTCTTTAATTGAAATTTTGTAGCCTTGAGCGGAGCCAAGCCTCCTGCTTACTCCGTGGCTGCAGCTATTTTTGTTGGGATTTATTTTTCTTCTATAATTGAAACTTTGTAGCCTTGAGTGGAGACCAAGGCAGGCCAGGGCTGCGGGAGCTTGGCTTCCTCCATCGCCAGGGGCAACTTAATCCTCCTGCTCTCTCCAGCTCCATGGCTGCTGCCCTTTTTGTTGGGATTTATTTATCTTCTATAATTGAAACTTTGTAGCCTTAAGTGAAGACCTGGGCTGGCCAGGGTGTGCGGAAAGCTTGGCTTTCTCCATTGCTGGGGAAACCCAAGCCTCCTTCCTCTTCCCTTCGTGGCCACAGCCATCTTGATCGGGTTAATTTGCATACCCACTCCTGATTGCCTGGTGGGCATGGCTTGTAGGTGTAGTGGAGTGATGTTTAATTTGCATATTACTCTTTTATTAGATAGGATTATAGATGTCCTTTTTTTTCCCCAGGGAAGTAATAATTTTTGAGTATTATCTTTGTTTTAAATATTATTTATTTCATTGTAATATGTAATTTAATTTTTAATAATGGCTGTATTTCACAGTCAGCTTGTAAAATTCCAGAAAATAGAATAGTCTCGCCCAGCTGGTGTGGCTCAGTGGGTGATAGTAAACCCATTCACCAAGAGGTTACCAGTTCAATTCCCAGTCAGGGCACATCTCTGGAAGTGCAGGAGGCAGCTAATGGATGTTTCTCTCTCATCAATGTTTCTATCTATCCGTCTCCCTTCCTCTCTCTCTAAAAATCAATAAAAACTCTTTTTTTTTTTTTTCAAAAGAAAAGAAAAAAATTGTAACAGTCTTTTTGGAGCCCGTATGAACCAACTCCAGCAAACACACCAATGGGATATTTAGACAGTGGTAGGGAGAGATGAAGTTAGATCATGTTCATCATGTACAGAAATGAAATCTAAAAGAAAATACAAAAAACTGGGGGAAAATATTGGCAATGTATATGAAAGATGTTTAAATGTGTATGTTCTACCAAACACACATCTTAAGTTTCTACACAGGCAAACCTGATGTTCTTAATTTGAAGTCAGGACAATAAAGCTTTCCCCCCAAGATGATAACAAATAGTTATCTCTATGTTCTTCTTACTTTCTGGTTTTGTTTTTCACATTTAAATCTTTAAAGCACTTAGACTTCATTTCTGTACATGATGAACTTGATCTAACTTTGTCTCTCCCCACCACTAGCTAAATATCCCAACAAAGATACAAAATAAACCAATGGTGTGTTTGCTGGAGTTGCCCATTAAAAAGAAAAAATTGTTGAGAGACACGTTGATTTGTTGTTCCACTTATTTATGCATTCATTCTTTGATTCTTGTATGTGCCCTGACTGGAAATTGAACCTGCAACCTTCGCATGTCAGGACAGCACTCTAACCAACTTAGCTACCTGGCCGGGCTTTTGACTATTTTTAAATTTGGTTGTCTTTTTTGTTGTTGTTGAGTTGTTAAGTCTTTTATGTATTTTTTATACCAGTCCCTTATCAGGTATATGATTTGCAAATATGTTTTCCCATTCTCTGACTTGTTTTTTCACTTTCTTGATGGTATCTTTGGAAGCATAAAAGATTTTATTTTGTTAAAGTTCAATTTATCTACTTGGTTTTTTGTTGCTTGTGCTTTCAGTATCATATCTGAAAAGGTTTTGCCTAATCCAGGACCATGAAAGTTAATATCAATATTTTCTTCTAAGAGTTTTATCAGTTTAGCTCCTACATTTAGGTCTATGATCCATTTTGAATTAATTTTTGTATGGTGTGAGTAGGAGTTCAACTTCATTTCTTTGCATGTGGATATTCAATTGTCCCATCACAATTTGTTGAAGAAAACTATTATCTCCCACTTGAATGGCCTTGGCACTTGTTGAAAATCAATTGATTGTAAATGTAAAAGTTTATTTCTGGATTCTCAATTATATTCCATTGATTTTACATATCCTTATATGTCCATACCACACTGTTGGTTATCATAACTTTGTAAAAAGCTGTCAAATAGGAAAATGTGATTCTTTTTATTTATTTATTTATTTTTAAATATATTTTTATTGATTTTGGAGAGGAAGGGAGAGGGAGGGAGAGAGAGAGAGAAATATCAATGATGAGAGAGAATCATTGATCAGGTGCTCCTGCATCCCCTACTGGGGATCGAGCCTGCAATCCAGGCATGTGCCCTGACCAGGAATTGAACCTCCTGGTTCATAGGTCCACGCTCAACCACTGAGCCATGCTGGTCAGGCCAAGGCATTCCCTTTAAATTTCTCTCTAGTTAAGTTTTTATGGTTTTTATGATAGTTTCAAAGATATTTGTATAAGTTTCACCACTTTGTTTACCTTATCAAATGAAAGTAATTCTTCTCTATTAAAAAAAAAAAACTAATTTTCTCTTACTTAAACTGTAATAAGCCTGTGGGTTTTTTGTGGTTGTTTCTTTTTAGTCTAAGTTTTGGGGAATTTTGTTATAGGGAATACTCAAATTTCAATACTTAACACCTCCTATCATTTAAAAGCTGCATCCTCACATAACTAATTCTTAGCAAAATGTTATGGGACCATAGTCTTTAAGAGATGGTGGTAGGAACAGTTAGTTTTACAGAGACTTACCCAGTGATTCAAATTGAGAGTTAAAATACTAGGTTTTACCATTGCAGGTGTAGTGTTTTACCATTCTGTGATTCTATGAAGTGCTTTTAAAAGGAGAACATAATGTTATAATTAGAAGAAAATTGAAAAAAGACATTTGTAAAAAATGATTTTGAATGATCCCAGAGATGATTTTTCTGTCATCTGGGTTATGATTCAACAGTGCTAGTGACGAAAGTAGCACCAGCTAATTTGTGTGATATTTCAGTATCACTTGAGTTCCTAACTTGAATTTGAGAGTTATATAAGTTATCACATGGTGGAGGGAGGGGGGAACAGGACGGTGTCTCTGTACTTCATGGAGATGTCAAATAGGTCCATTCTTCCTCAAAACTAGAAATGAACCTTATTTTCTTAGAAGCTTTAATTTGTGATTATAGAGGTAGAAGAGATGCAAAGATCATTTTATCCAGTACATTGGGTTAATGCTCTAATAATTAATGATTCGTTCTTTCAGTATTGTTATACAAGGAATATATTCGATTTTTCAAATTATTATAAAGTTAATTTTGTAGAAAAATAATGCCTTATAATTTAGTGGGGAAGATTTGAGACATGATGCCTGTTGAAATTCATAAATAGAATAGGTTACTGAAGCATGTGCACAAAAGAGAGAAAGAGGGAGGTATATTATAGATGGGGCAGGCTATTGGCATTTTTCTTACAATCCTGCAGTGCTGGCTCCATAGTCTTCATTTAGTGGTTTGCCCTTCAGGTCAAAAGAGTTCTGTATCTAATACTAACTTTTTGCCCATTTCATTATATTTAGTTATCTTTCACTGCATGTTAATATCATTATTAATCTTTTTATAACATTTACAAAATCTCTGAGGATGACTGGGGATTCTAAAAGTGAATTTATAAATTTTTTTTAAAATTCTGACTTTTTAAAATCAAAACTTGCCATCTGACCGGTGTGGCTCATTGGTTGAATGTCCACTCAGGAATCTGGAGATTGAGGTTTGTTTCCCAGTCAGGGCACATGCACCCGTTTCGGGCTCAATCCCCAGTAGGGGGCATGCAAGAGGCAGCCGATTAATGATGTTTCTCATCGATGTTTCTATCTCTCTAGCCCTCTCCCTTCCTCTCTCTCTAAAAATCAGTAAAAACTTATTTTTTAAAATTACCGAAAATTTTCTAAAAATCAAAACTTGGAATTGTACAATGTTAGGTCAGCATTTTAAAATTTACTAAAATGTTAGTAAAAGACACTGTGGTGTCTGGATAATGATGAGAAGTTTAATATTAAAGCCATATGTGTTGTATAATTAACACAATTAACTATGAGCTTGATACTTTTCATAAAGATTATTGATTTATGACGAACTGGCAACTGTTTTATCTTTAAGACAATAATCAAGTCACTCCTTATCTTTTTTGTTTTCTGTTTGTTGCATTTTCAGCTTGGTAACATAACTGAAACAATTTATTTCCAAATAAACATCATAGTGAGGAATAGTAATGTCTGATGATAGCATATTTCTATTATAAAACCTTCAAGAAAAATAATTTAAATTGAAAATCATTTATATATCTGTACCATTTTTCCTCCCATATACTCATTTTCTCATTTTATTTCTCAGGGTTTGGATTTTAAAAACAAATCATTTTATTGTATCTTTCTCATTGAACTTTGTTCTTTAAAAAGTATTTTTTTAAATACTCTCCTGAAAGGGGAGATAATTTTATGGTTTGAAAGCCATTTTATGTTTTGTCTGTATTTGTCTGTATAAAAAAAAGTTCTTACTTTCTCCAAAGATGTTGTTTGTAGAGTCAAATTTATGAAAGATTAATCCCCTCACCCTTATAAAAGTTTAATTAGACATATGGAACATCTTATTCCCCTCTCTTCTGGAGCTTTAACAAATAGGGGTTAGCAGAAAGGAATCATAACAAAATGAGAAACCCTGAGAAGTGCATTTAGATGCTAATAATTAAATTGGATGGAACGAGAAGAGAGTGTTATTACCTGAAGAAAAACTGCAAGCCTTGAGAAAAGTTAAGGCAAAATAATATTTTGTGAAAACCTGACCAAAGTAATGGGTGAGTTCTTTTAAGTAGTTTAAATAACTGATTTCAATTAAGTAGTTGGGTGAATGTCCAGATTAAAATGTCAGAATAATTTTCTGAACCTAAATGTAGGACCCTGCGCCACTTTTATTGGTAACCTGGACAATAACATAGATGGCTTTGTCAAATTTCGAAATCAATAGGAGTTAGGAAAGATGGCTAACATAGTAGCTGACAAGTATTCAGACAGAACACTAAGAATGGTGGGCAGAAATTGACAAGCAGAAATTTAGTAGGGCTAAATGTAGAGATCTGAATTTAGAGTCATCTTTAAGTTAGCAAACATATTTATTGAAGACCTGTGTACTTGGCTTTGAGCACTGAGGGTACAGTGGGAACAAAATTAATATAATGTTAAATAGGAGAGACAGACATTAAACAAATCTTTTAATAATGTATCTAGATTCACATTCTGCTACTTATTGTCTGTCTAACTGTAGGCAAGTTGCTTTAGTTCTTTGTGCCTCTGTTTCCTCTTCTGTAAAATAGGGATTATAAGTACCTATCTCAGGTTCTTGTGAGAATTAAATGAGATAAAACGTGCAAAATACATAGTACAGTTTTGACCATAGTAAACACTCAATAAATTTTAGCTGTTTTTATTGTTATCTATTATTAGCACTTACCATCTTTGTTTTATGGAGGAAAACAATGATTATGGTAACTAATCTGTGAGGCCAAGAAAGCTTCCCTGACCTTGAAGAAGCTAGTACTTGAGCTTTTTGTAAACATATTACAGTTAAGATATACATACAGATAGGCACAGGATGCTTATTGTGGGAAGACATAGTGGGATACCCATGCCCTCCCTCAGTTTGTACATTTTCAAGGGAATGCTTTTTTTTTTTTTAATTTAAATTCTTTATTGTTTAAAGTATTACATAGGTCTCCTTTTTCCCCCCCATTGACCTCTCCCGGCTGCTCCCACTCCTCAGCACATGCCTGCATCCCCCTACTGTCTGTGTCCATAGGTTATGCTTATATACATGCATACAAGTCCTTTGTTTGATCTCTTACCTCCCCCCCCCCCGCCCCCACTCCTGCCCTCCCCTGCCATTCCTCTGAGGTTTGATGGTGTGTTTGATTTTGATGCTTCTGAGTCTCTGGATCTATTTTTGTTTTGTTTTATTTTAATCCTCACCCGAGGATATTTTTCCATTGATTTTTAGAGAGAGTGGAAGGGAGAGGGAGAGAGAGAGAAACACCAATGTGAGAGAGACACATCCGTTGGTTGCCTTCCACATGCTCCCAACCAGGGCCCGGAGCCTGCAACCAAGGTACGTGCCCTTGAGTGCCCTTGACCGGAATCAAACCTGGGACCCTTCAGTCCGCAGGCCGACTCTCTTTCCACTGAGCCAAACCGGCTAGGGCTCTAGATCTATTTTTGTTCGTCAGTTTATGTTGTTTATTATATTCCACAATGAGTGAGATCATGCTGTAAAAGAATCAAGGGAATGTGCCCTAACTGCGCTCAGTGGATAGAGCGTTGGCCTTCGGACTCAAGGGTCCCAGGTTCAATTCCCATCAAGGGCATGTACCTTGGTTGTGGGCACATACCCAGTAGGGAGTGTGCAGGAGGCAGCTGATCGATGTTTCTCTCTCATTGATGTTTCTAACTCTCTATCCCTCTCCCTTCCGCTCTATAAAAAATCAATAAAATATATATATTTTTTTAAATCAAGGGAACGCTTTTTAACAGCATTATATTGTGAAAGGTAGCCCCTATAGTTATGCAGTGTGTTTGTTTGTTTGTTTGTTTTAGTAAGCCAAATTAGGATAGTGACATCTGAGTTAAATTTTTGTTGTGAAACGTCAAAGGATGGGGAGTTGGTGGGGGACAGCCGAGACAGGAAAGTTCTTGTGTAAAGTCATGGGGACATGAAAGACCATGGTATGATTGAGAACTTAGAATTAGTTCATTATGACTAGCGTGAAAGATAAGATGAATGAGAATGTGATTTTTTTTTTTTTTATTGTTTACAACTAATATGTGTTACTTTTATTTTTTTTTTAATTTATTTATTTATTTTAATAAATCTTTATTGTTCAGATTATTACAGGTGTTCCTCTATTTTTCCCCCATAGCTCCCCTCCACCTGATTCCCCACCCCACCCCATGCCCTTACCCCCCGCCACTGTCTTCATCCATAGGAGTAAGATTTTTGTCCAAGCTCTTCCCGCACCCCTCACACCTGCTTCCTCTGAGAATCATCAGTTCACTCCCTTTCTATGTCCCTGATTCTATTATATTCACCAGTCCGTTCTGTTCTTCAGATTTTTTATTCACTTGATTTTTAGATTCACTTGTTGGTAGGTATGTATTTGATGTCATTTTGTTGTTCATAATTTTTATCTTTACCTTTTTCTTCTTCTTCCTCTCCTTAAAGAATACCCTTCAGCATTTCATGTAATCCTGGTTTGGTGGTGATGAACTCCTTTAGCTTTTTCTTGTCTGTGAAGCTCTTTATCTGACCTTCAACTCTGAATGATAGCTTTGCTGGGTAGAGTAATCTTGGTTGTAGGTTCTTGCTGTTCATCACTTTGAATATTTCTTGCCACTCCCTTCTGGCCTGCATAGTTTCTGTTGAGAAATCAGCTGACAGTCGTATGGGTACTCCCTTGTAGGTAATTAACTGTTTTTCTCTTGCTGCTTTTAATATTCTCTCTTTGTCTTTTGCCCTTGGCATTTTAATTATGATGTGTCTTGGTGTGGTCCTCTTTGGATTCCTCTTGTATGGGGTTCTGTGCACTTCCTGGACTTGTACATCTATTTCTTTCACCAGGCAGGGAAAGTTTTCTGTCATTATTTCTTCTAATAGGTTTTCAATATTTTGCTCTCTCCCTTCTTCTGGCACCCCAAAAATTCGGATGTTGGTTCGCTTAAAGTTGTCCCAGAGGCTCCTTACACTATCTTCATATTTTTGGATTCTTTTTTCTTTTTGTTTTTCTGGTTGGATGTTTTTTGTTTCCACATATTTCAGATCTTTGGTTTGATTCTTGGGGTACGTTGATCTACAGTTGAGTTTCTGTATATTCTTTATTTCAGACAGTGTATGCTTCATTTCTGACTGATCCTTTTCCATTTTTTTGGCATTCTCATTAAGCTCCTTGAAGGTCTCATCAAGTTTCTCAGCGGTTTTAAGAAGATTCTTGAGTAACCTTATAAATGTGGTTCTGAACTCTATGTCATCCAGTAGTTTGCTTTCCTCCGTTTCTTTCATTCGTGACATGTTTCTTTGTCTCCTCATTTTGGCTGCTTCCCTGTGTTGATGGAGTGGCTTTGTGTGGTAGGTGACCTATAGGGGGCAGTAGCTCAGCCTCCCCAATCATCTGATGTGGACACTCTTGGTACACCCCTTTGTGGACTGAGTGCAAAGACTTGGTGCAGTTAAAGTCTTAATTGCTGTTGGTATACTGGGAGGAATTGACCTCCAGGCCAATTAGCTGTGAGCACTCACTGTGCCTATAATGGAAGAACTGCTGCGCTGAAGACACACTTAGGGGCAGGACTTGTTTCAGTGGGGCTTTGGTGCTCACTGAGTCTGCCTTTGAATGTGTCACTTATGGATGTGAGGAGTTGAAATCTGGTGTCTCACTCTGACCACTAGGTACACTGGCTTCTGGATCTCCAATGGGGTGCAGGTCAGCTACTGTCTGAGGCCATCCAGCAGGAGCTACAGTGAGAGCTACAGTTTTCTCCTCTTTGCTTGGGGTTTGGAGGTTTTGGAGCTGTCTGACCCAGGCTGCAAGTTTGCTAGGTTAAGCTGCGATAGGGCGGGGCTTTCTTCTGCTAACGCTGCTGCTTGGAGCTTGGGTGGGTTTGTAGGTGGTGCAGGGCGGGGTCTCAGGGTGTCACTAGGCTAGGGCGTGGCAAACAGCAATGGCTGCTAGTTAGCCGGCTCTGTGTCCCCAAGGGCATCCCGGAGTCCTGTGCCCCAGTGCCGTAAACAATTATTCCTGCGCGCAGCTCTGCAAGTAAGCCCCCGTCACTGGCAGACAGTCCAGCTTCTCCCCGTAGGAGTTTGGGTCCCCCGCGTCTCCCGCGTCTCCCCAGAAACTGGATTTCAGAGTAATCGGGGGCTTGTCTCCCTTTGGGTTGAAAAAAGCAACACCCGCAGCCAGCCCGGATCGCGCGCCTCCGTACCTCAGCTTTTCAGCGCTCGTGCACGTCTCAATGCTCTTTTTCTTTCCTTCTAGTTGTAGAACTTCCACTCAGCCAGCTTTCCCGTGGTTCTGGGTGATAGACGTTTTGTTTTTTAGTTGAATTTTTGAAATTGTTGCGCGAGGCAGCAGTTTAGGTGTTTACCTATGCCGCCATCTTGGATTCTCTCCGAGAATGTGATTTCTGAGAGATGAGAATAAAAGGACCATGTTTGCTATTTTAATTCCTTCAGATTTTATCTGAATCTAGGAAGCTATTAAATGAGTTAAACAGACGATTAAAATGATCAGGTTTATTTTTGTAAGATGCTCAGGCAGTGCTGAAGAGAATGGTTTGCAGGAAGAACAAATCTAAAAACGGAGAAGGCAACTATAGGCATTTAAGTTAATGCCACTGCTAGTGTAGATCACAAATTTCATTATGGGCCAGCAGCGTGAAGAAAGTACCTTTCCCCTTACTTGCTTGAGGCTCGTCCCTTGACATTGAAAAACTTTTATGGCAGTTTTACATAGTTTATGGTTTATAACCTTTGCTGGACTTCTGTGTTCTTCAGCAAGTCTTACACTTGTTTCAAGTCAGTTCTTTAATCCTCTGCCCACGACAGCTATTTCAAACCTCTACCACACTCCTCACTCAAGTTCCTACCCCACCTCTTCCTCACTTTCCACAGATGACTTCATCCTCTATTTCAGAGGGGGGAAGGCCAAACAATGCAGGAACTAGATAACTTCCTGTTTCAGCCACAAAGATATTTGTCAACATTATGTATCTTTCCTTCACTTTTTCTGTCTCTGGGTCCTATTCTCTTCTAGTTTTCCCTGGGTCTTTGTTCTATCTATTATCTTCTCTCAGGTTTTCAACCTCTGCCTCCCTTTAGTACCTTTCCCCATATCCTGTACATTTGTTCAAGGCTCACCCCCAAATGTAATCTTTATCATCATCTAGATTACCAGCCTAGTTTCTTTCCTTCTCTTCTTAGCCAAGCTCCTTGAAAGATTAATCTTCAATTGTTATCTCTACAACTTCACTTCTCATTTACTCCCAATCCACTGTAGTATTTATGCTCCTTTCTTAACACATACCATACAGCTCAAACAGCTCTGACAAATAAATGACCAGTGAACTGTTATTAACTAGCAGCTACCAAATCCAATGGGCATAATTTGTTTGGTACTTATAACTTATGTTGCCTGTATCAATAATTTGGTCCTTTTTCTTGTTGAATAATATTTCATTTATATATCACAACTTTCTTACCCATTCACCTGTTGATGGACATTTGGGCTTCCAGTTTGAGTAAATAACCTAGGAGTAAATACTGTGTCAAATGATAAGTATATGTTTAACTTTATAAGAAATTGCCAAACTGTTTTCCAAAGTGATTGCAACTTTGCATTTCTAACCAGAAATATAAGAGTTCCATTTGCTCCACATGCTCATGAGTACTTGCTATTGTCCCTGCCAGCTCCCTACCCCTGAATTTTAGCCATTTATTTTAATATATTTTTATTGATCTCAGAAAGAGAGAGGGAGAGAGAGATAGAAACATCAATGATGAGAGAGAATCATTGATTGGCAGCCTCGTGCACACCCTCAGCTGGGGATCGAGCCCAAAACCTGGGCATGTGCCCTTGACCGTAATCGAACCCGGGACCCTTTAGTACATGGGCTCTATCCACTGCGCCAAACTAGTTAGGGCTAGCATTTAAATCAATATCTAGTTCGGTCTCATTGTGGTTTTGCATTTTCCTAATGGTTAATGAGATTGAGCATCTATCTTGTCATGTGCTTATTTGCCATCTCCTTATTCTTTTTGGTGAAGTAAATAGCCCAAAGTGAGTGTAAGGAAAGGAAATAAAGATCAGAGCAGAAATAAATGAAATATAACCCAAAAAGAAAATATAAAAGATCAGTGAAACCAACAGCCGATTCTTTGAAAAGATTAAACAAGGTTGATAAGCCTTTAACCAGGCTCATCAAGAAAAAAAAAGGGGGGGGACAAATAAAATCAGAAATGAAAGAGGAGAAGTATCAACTGACACCACAGAAATACAAAGGATTATAAGAAAATATTTACAAACAACTCTATGCCAACAAATTGGGCAATCTTTACAAAGAAATAGGTAAATTCCTGGAACCATACAATATTCCAAGAATGAATCTAGAAGAAACAGAAAATCTGAGTAGACTAATCACAGCCAACGAAATGGAACTATTAGAAAAAAGACGCCCAACAAACAAAAGTTCTGGACCAGGTGGCTTTACATGTGAATTTTACTAAACATTCAAAGAACTAACACCTATTCTTCTTAAACTATTCTGAAAAATTCAAGAGGTAGGAAGACTTCCCAGCTTATTTTACAAGGCCAGCATTATCATAATTCTAAAATCAGATAAAGACACTACAAAGAAAAAATATAGGCCAGTATCCTCAATGAACGTAGATGCAGAAGTCTTCAACAAAATATTAGCTAACCAAATTCAGCACTGCACCAGCCTGGCTTGTCCCCCTATGGGAGCGCACTGACCACCAGGGGACGGCTCCTGCATTAAGCATCTGCCCCCTGGTGGTCAGTGTGCATCATAGCTGTTCCACTGTTCAGTTGATTTGCATATTAGCCTTTTATTATATAGGACTAGAGGCCCGGTGCACAAAATTCGTGCATGGGGTTGTTGTCCCTCAGCCCTGCCTGCACCCTCTCCAATCTGAGACCCCTAAATCTAGGATCGAGCCTAAACGGAGTCAGATATCCCTCTCACAATCCAGGACTGCTGGCTTCCAACTGCTCCCCTGCCTGCCTTCCAGGTTGCCCCTAATGGCTTCTGCCTGCCAGTCTGATCACCCCCTAACCACTCCCCTGCCAGCCTGATTGATGCCTAACTGCTCCCCTGCCAGCCTGATTGCCCCTAATTGCCCTCCCCTGCCAGCCTGGTCACCCCTAACTGCCCTCCCCTGAAGGCCTGGTAACCCCCAACTGCCCTCCCCTGCAGGCCTGGGTCCCCCCCAACTGCCCTTCCCTGCAGGCCCGGTCACCCCCAACTTCCCTCCTCTGCTGGCCTGGTCACCCCTAACTGCCCTCCCTTGCAGGCCTGGTCCCCCCAACTGCCCTCCCTTGCAGGCCTGGTCCCCCCAACTGCCCTCCCCTGCTGGCCATCTTGTGGCAGCCATCTTGTGTCCACATGGGGGCAGCCTTTGACCACATGGGGGCATCCATATTGTGTGTTGGAGTGACGGTCAATTTGCATATTACTCTTTTATTAGATAGACTAACCAAGATATTAAAGCAACCCACGTGCCCATCAATAGAAGAGTAGGTAAACAAGTAATGGCACATACATACAATAGAATATGACTTGGCCATAAAAAAAAAAAACAATCTTAGCATTTGTGACAGCATGGGTGGACCTAGAGGGTATTATGCTAAGTGAAATAAGTCAGAGAAAGAAATACCATATGAATTCACTTATATATGGAATCTAAAGGACAAAATAAATGAGCAAACAAAATAGAAACAGACTCATGGATATAGAGAATAGACTGATGGTTGCCAGAGGAGAGGGGATTTGGGAGGTTGGGTAATAAAGGTGAAGGGGTTAATAAGTACAAATTGATAGTTACAAAATAGTCAGGGGGATGTAAAGTACAGCATAAAATATAGTCAATAATGTAATAACTATGTATGGTGCCACATAGATACTAGAAATATCTGAGGGAACACTTTGGAAAGTATGTAATTGTCTAACCACTATACACCTAAAACTAATGCAAAATATTAAATGTAAACTGTAATTGAAAAATAAAATTTAAATTTAAAAAAGGGTTTTTTTTGTTTTCTTCTTACCCATTTTAGTGGCAAGTTTGATCCTCCTCCCACTGTGTCTGGGGAGAAAAGGGGCTTAGGAAGTTTTCTTTCTTAGCAGGGGCTTATCCCTTTCTTGAACTTAGTTCATTTACATTTCTTTGAATTCTCAACCTTCATTTATTCAACCAACCAACAAACAAACTATGATATTGTTGTTTATTCAACCTTTTATTGTTAGGGAGAAGTATCTTGGTAATGTCTATATCCTTATTGGAAATGGTTAAATGGCTTCCAGTTTTCTTTGTTTAGTGTTTTGGTATGCCTTTCAGCTTCTTTTTTATTATCCTTTTACTGTCAACATTTCTGTGTGCTTATATTTTACGTCTCTGGTAAACAACATATACTTAAATTTTGTATCTAGTCTGGCAATTGCTTATATCAATCATGAGTACTACTCTTTTTGGATTTATTTATATTATCTTCTGTTATATTTTCTTTATATCTTGCCTTACATGTTTCTTGTCTTTACTTGCTTCTTAATTGCTTGAGATGTCTCACCCCTTACTCTAATTTGTACCTTTCACACATGAGTTTGGTTCTTTCAGTTGCCCTAGGAATTTTAACTTTCATATTTAAAGTCTATATGGTAATATACTATATATTGTCTATTTTCAAATCTGCCAGGTCAGTTTTAATAGTCTCCTATTTCTGCATTATACTTTTCTATTTTTTTCTTCAAGCATATAAAAAATACTTATTTTATACTGTACATCTGATAATTCTGTTTTCTGCAGCTTTGCAGTTTAATTCTATAGTTTGCTAATCATTGGCTCTACTCATAGGTATGTGTTTTTTGTGAGCTCAGGGTCTTTGGAACTTTATTTGTCGTGGTGTGTGTGTTAATCCTTACCTGAGGATATTTTTTTCCATTGCTTTTTCAGAGACGGTGGAAGGGAGATGAGGGAGGAAGGAGGAGAGCGAGAAAAACATCAATATGAGAGAGACACATCAACTGGTTGCTTCCCACAAGGAGCAAACCTGCAAACCAGGTACATGCCCTTCACTAGGAATTGAACCTGCAACCCTTCAGTATGTGGGTTGACGCTCTAACTGCTGAGTGACACCGGCCAGGGCATTTGTTGTAATTTTTTGAGGCTATGAAACAGATTTTTTTCCCAGAGTAATTTGAGTGTCTAAGAGTATCACCAACTTTTAAGTACATTTTTGACCTTAGTTTTCCAGGCCACATACTAGTTTGAATTCTAGCCCTAAAGGGGTGCAGATTTATGGTTAAGAATTTGCAGTGGAAACCAGGAACCAAAGCCAACAAAGACCCTTCTTCCTATCGTCTCCCTCTGCAGAATGATTTTTTTCCTATTTTGCCACTAAGAATGCAGCCATTTGGGGAGTTTTGGCATATTTATACAAGTGTTGTTAATCCTATCTGTCTCCATGGTATGGCCAGAGGTAGCCTCTTGTTATTTCAGCAAGTAGCCCATTAAAGCCTAGACCTTTGTCCCCTAAGGATTGGCCAGTAACTACAAGGAAAACTCTGGCTGTAATGTTCCTTATTCTTGTGAATTTATGCTTTCTTCTTGTTTCTGCCCTCAGGCATTTCTTTGCTTCCCCCCGACTCCCCCTACCGCCCACCCATCAAGGCTAGTTCCTGCACCTCAGTCCTGCAATTGAGACCAAAACTCTTCCCCACACCAGTTTTTTCCCAAAGCATCTAAGCCTCCTGCAGATCCCAGAGAGGGGCAGAACTGAACATTTCAGCTGTGTACAGTGTTGAAGGAACAATTTCCCTCGGCTTTGTTGAAAGTTTTTCTTTGATAGTATTATTGGAGAAGTAAAGGAATTCACTAATTGAAACATACTTTACCCATCATTTTTAAGTACATTCTTCAACCTAATTTCCTCTTACCCTATAATACTCGGTGTATCTTTTTGGAAGTTACATCTAGTTGTTTTAGAAGTGTGACAAGGTATATTATAAGTAGAAAAATAAAGTCCATATTTAGTCCTATCTCCAAGCTTGGAATGTCCTTCCCTTACTTCCATACTACTCTTCACCCACTTCAGATGTCCTTCGCTCTAGGTGATTACCCCCTTCTGGTTCAACTTCCACTTCCATCTATCTAAGTCCCCAGATAGAAGGAACTAATTTATCTCTTACGTTTGTTTCCATACTCATATATACATATATCTTTCTTAAAGGGGAGATATTCCTGTAGACCTAAAGCTATAGAGACTAGATTTTATTTATTTCTATGTCTCTAGTATGTAATAGGTATTCACTAAAGTTTATTGAATTGAGTTCTCAAAATATTTATAACAAATGAACTTTTAAGCTTTTAGTTAGGACTATTCAAATTTAATTTGCTTTTTATTTTTAGAAAATAACTTTTATAAAGCAGTTAAACTTTATTCAACAATTAAAGATAAAATAATTGTATTTGGTTTTTGGTAAATTGCTTAGGCTAGTCATATTTAAGGAGAGATTAAAGTATGATTAAAATACCTGTCTTGCCCTGGCCAATGTGGTTCAGTGGGTAGAGCAACAGCCCAAGCACTGAAGGGTCTCAGGTTTGATTCCTGGTGAAGGGCACATACCTGGGTTGCAGGTTTATTTTCTGGGTACCTGTAGGAGGCAACCAATGAGACATACTCTATCTAAAAGCAATGGAAAAATATCCTCAGGTGAAGATTAACAAATGTGTATATATATAATCTGTCCTACCATCTCCAGAGTGGCTGAATATGATTTTGGAATAAATGGAGCTATAGATCCCAATTCTAAGTTCTAGTTTCCTTCAAAATGATGAAGCATATAGAATTTTCTGGAAGCAGAACTTTGTGCTTCCAGAAAGATCAAAGGGAATTTTTGCCTTTGGGGCATTAATTTAAAAAAATTTTTTTTATTGTTTTAAGTATTACAAATAGTAGTACATATGTCTTCTTTTTTTCCCCCCATTGATCTCCCCCCAACCTCCCCTACCCCCCAGTACATGCCTTCACCTGCCCGCCCTCCCCCGCCGCCCCCAGTGTCTTGTATCCATTGGTTGTGCTTATATGCATGCGTACAAGTCCTTCGGTTGGTCTCTTACAGCCCCCCTCGCCCAACCTCCCCTGTCTTCCCAATGTAGTTTGACAGTCTGTTCAATGCTTCTTTGCCTCTGTATCTTTTTCCCACCATTTCTTTTCTTTAAAAAGTTTTGCCTTTGCAGACTAGAAATAAACATATAATAACAAAACAAAACAAAACAAAAAAATGTTTGAGTCCCAATTTCAATGTCCAACAGTTCTGAGTCCCCGTTTCAATGTCTAACAGTTCCTTATGTGTACATGTCAGCAATGATATCTGGATGGTGAGCACATGGTGGCAATGCAGGTCTGACCCTCTCTGGTTTGGTCCTAGGTAACCTGCAGCAGTACACAGCTGCTGACTGCTCGCATGGCAAGGCGTTGTCAGCGTCTTCCATCTCTGGACTGTTTTTTCCTCTTGTCTTTGTGGTTGGAGCACACCTGTCAATTCCTCTCTGTTGCAGGAATCCACCTGGTCTTGGGGTTGTTTTCTGAAAATATACAAATGTATTCTCGACCACAAGTTAATAAAGGAATGTTTTCTATATAATTGATTTGGGATCCTTTTTATTTTTGTTCAAACGCTTTTCCTTTGTCTTATTTAGACACCATGTGTGTTTTTAATGGCCGTCTTGCTGTTAGCATTACAAATGAAAATTAATTTGGTAAAGTAAAAATTTTCTAGATGTAATTTACTTATAGGATATTTTTCCTTACATGATATTGCCCTACTATCCCCCCCTTTTTTTATTAATGGAGGTTTTTGTAAATTTTATAATGCAGTCTTGATAACTTTAATTTTTTTTTTGCCCAAAAATATGACTGCTTTAGGTTCATTACATATTCAGGAATTTTACCATGAGATGAACTACCAATAGAAATTTTAGTTATTACTTTAAGAACAGCTTTTTGTACAGTACAATTAAATTTACTTGAATATTCACTTATTTCAATTAGCCTATTTAAATTAATCTGAAAACTTGATTACTATTTAACTGTCAAATTTAATACTCTACCAACAATCTTAGTTTACCCTGTAAATATTAGTGGGAAGGATTATTTGCATTCTTGAGTGGGCCCTGAGCATTCCAAATACTAGGCTGAATTTAGATATAGGGCAGCTGCTGTTGGCCAAGTCTCTTGTCTGTTACCTGGGTCCCGATCTGAGCTGGGCCAAGTCTCTGTCTGTCACCTGTATCTCGATGTGAGCTGAGCCAGGTCTCTTTCTGTTGCCTGGGTCCCGATCTGAGCTGGGTGTGGGAAACGCGAAACAGCCATGGGGGCAGGAGACCTCCTTCAGAAGGGCCGAGGGTTCAAGCCCCTGCAATGTTGGGGGTTAAATTTTTTTTAAAGGAATTTTTCTAAATGACTTTGATTACTTTGGGAGGAGGCAGCATGGATGGTGGTGTTTCTTGTTGCCTGAATTTGTCTCTCCTTACATAGTAATTTTGTGGCTATTATATATTTGTCCTGTACAAAGAAAAAAGAATGGGTGTCCATTGGAGAAGTTAATTTTATAAATTCATATCCCTTCTGACTAGCCTTTTTTTCTCATATTTGAATATGTACACATGAGGAGAAGACATAGGTAGTAGTATGAAAAAGATGTGGGAAGAATACCTTGTAGAGAGCAGAGACAGGTTGGTGAGAAGACCAACTAGAGCAGAGGTTGGGATGATAACGATAGAGAAGGCACAAGTCAGAGAAGTCAAGAGGAGATACCAATATCAAAAGTTTGGTTGATGGACAGCAAGCTGGCTCATGTTGCTGAAAGGGGCATGTTTCACTTATAAACATTTTTCTAATATCCACTTTTTAACATTTCCGTAATCAGGATGTTTCTTACAATCAGTCAACTCCCACTTTGTGTGTGTGCGTGTGTGGTGGTGTTTTTTCAGTGGTACATAAAATGGTGCACGTTTACCATTGGTGACATCTTACAGTTAATGAAATATAGTATAACTTTAAATTGCTCTTAAGGAGGAGTATTGGCTATATTAAACTCTTTACATTATGTGCAGACAAATCAATTTTTAAAATGTTCAGAAAAAACTCTCAGCATTAAACTGTTCTACACAACTGACTCTTGATGTTATTCCACTAGAAACCTCCTTTCTTTAAGGTGATTTATGTGAAACTAGCAATTCAGTTTTGTAAAAGGCCCGCAACTAAACAGACTGTGTTTGCAGTTGCTGGAAATTCTGAATCAAATGCAAGTAATCACGACAGAAATTTACTTTTCCTCATCCATGTTAGTTGAGGGACTATTTCCCTGCTGCATCTATGTATTTATTAGGCAAGAATAACTTGTATGGAAGCTTCTTAGCATTGGTTAAGCAACAATATCTCTTTACAATCTGTGCCTCAAATTTGATTTATTTTCTTGAATGTCTTTGGAATTTTGACATAACTATTGAGCCCACAGACTGACTTACCTTATTTGACGAAATTGGGCATTTGAGTGAAAGTGCCTCAACTTAAAAAACTATTCTTAGTTTTCCTTTTTTGCTTTGGTATAAAGCTCATAGCCAATGTATGGCTTCCTCAGTTAAGGGATGTGTAGAATATTTTAGCTTAAGTTTTGTATGTGGAACACCTAGCACCCCCCCCCCCTTCACTTCATAACTTTCCTACCCATTTTTCTCCTTCCCCAGACTTCATTTCCTTTCTCTTAAAAATATATTTTAAAAAGTAGTAAGAGAGAGGAGGTTTAAAGTATGCTGAGTGGTCCCCAGATCTTTCCCCCCACTTGATAGCCAGCTTCCCTGAGAACTACTATTGCACAATGCCTAGCACAAAACAAATGAGGAAGGATGAATCATGTCATGATACAGTTGGTTAGGACTGTATAGAAGACTTATTAGCCCAGTATCTGAGAAGACTAAGGCCTATTGGGTTTAAGTATAGTTGCTGGAATCAGGCAGCAACCTAACTTGTATCTAAGTTCTGCATTTAGTAGTTGTGTGATTATGAGCACCTTCTTAACACCTTAGTGAAAGTAACATAAGGGTAAATGAGATACTGTATGTAAACAAGTTTTAACAAATGGCAGGTAGTCAGTAAATGTTGCAGCATGCCTTCACTAGGTTATAAGAATGAAATATTTTTCTTGAGTTAGAAAATACCGTTTTGTTAAGTGTCTAACCCAAAAGCTGGTGAGTGACAGAGCTAAGAATAGAAAGAACCCAGGTCCCTAACTGGGCAGTGATAGGGTCCAAGTCTTTCAGGCTTCTGAATTGTCTGGGCTGTAACTTGTCAACAGGATTATACCTTCTGTATCATTGCTTTTGTGTGTGTGTGGGGGGGAGGGGGGGTTGTGCTTTTTTGTGTGACATGCCGCAGAAGTCAATTTCAGTACATTAAAGTTCAGTATATGACTAATCAGCAAAAGTGTTTCTAGGAAAATTGCTTTATTTCAACTGCTCACAATTGTTCACTTATCTTATTTAGTAAGCAGAATGACATATCTTTTATGCTTTTTTTTTTCATTGACACTCTTCTGTTAGCAAGTTTTCTGACTGATATTCATGGAGTAATTAAAGTTTACCACAAACTGCAAAAAGGGAGTTTCTAATCCCTCTTCATCTTCCCCCAAAGGAACATTTTTCATAGCATCATGCATAAATAAATACATTTAAACTCAAACAAAGGGGGGAAAGTATATATTTCCATTTGTTAGGTTTATTCTGGAAAATAACTAGAGTTTATTTTTTTTATGTGCTGAATTCAAATGCACTAATTTGTGATATGTTTTTATAACAGATAAGATTCAGAGTACTGGAATGTTTACCTGAATACTGTGTTGTCTTTCTAAATTATAGCTTCTTTCTGTAGAGTGGGTGTATTAATTGATTAATTGAGGTAGTTTACTTGGCATCCACAGCAACTATCTCTTCTGATAGTCCATAAATATTGAAATTGTCATTTTTCTTCACTAACCTATAATAGTTTTTAAAAGTCACCATAGTTTTTTTTAAATTAATGTGTGTATTTTTAAAAACTTAAGACCTTTACATGGTTCAAAATTCCAAGGATGCAGAAAGGTTTACGGAATTTTCTTTTATCTGTCTCCTCAGTCATCCAGCTACCCTTCTTAGAATTAAAGAAATAGTTTCCCTTTTAGGATCCTTCATGGAAGTCATACAACAATTCCATCTGTATTTTATTAGACAAAATTGAATCACCTGGCCACACCAGCCGCAGAAGAGAAGGGAAAATAGTCTTTTAGCATTGCTGCCTTGAAAAAAAAAATTCAGTTTTATTCCTAGAAAAGGAGTAGAACATACTATTAGATGGCAACTGGATAGCTTTGCCTAGGATTGTTCTGATTTATACTCACCAACAATGTATGAAAGTATAATTTTATTTATTTTTTTAATATATTTTATTGATTTTTTTTACAGAGAGGAAGGGAAAGGGATAGAGAGTTAGAAACATTGATGAGAGAGAAACATCGATCAGCTGCCTCCTGCACACCCCCTACTGGGGATGTGCCCACAACCAAGGTACATGCACATGACCAGAATCAAACCTGGGACCTTTCAGTCCGCAGCCCAACGCTCTATCCACTGAACCAAACCGGTTAGGGCTGAAAGTATAATTTTAGAGTATTATTCTTTTATTACTTTTTACCAAACATGCATAATTGAATTTGTATAAGTTAAAGAACTTAATGTTTTTTACTTGAACTTTAGAATCTAATTCCTGAATAAGGTGTGACTCTAATGAAGTTAGAAAGGCCTTGGTTACATTTATATCTCATTAAAAATGAGTTAGACTGATCCTGAGCATAGCTGCAAACAAAATACTTTTTATAAGGATTATGATTGAGTCTTATATTTAGGTAGACAAAATAAATGAATTTTCACAGAGACAGAAAAGTTAACCACCTTACATTTATGGACACCCCATTCTAGCATGCCTAGAGTTTGTAACTTAGGAATTATCTGAGTTTATTTTTTTAACCATATATAGAGCCCCTATATGTACCAAATAAGAGATAGTTTGGGAAGAGTGGGTCAGAGATTAATTCTAGCTATCTAGGCATTAACAAGTGGTATTTGAATTGAACTTGGAAAGATAGATTTGGTTATATCTTGGTTCTTTTGTGTTTTTTAAACTCTTATCCTCAATATCAAAGATACTGCAGAAATACTTACTTTTCACCATATTGTTATAGAGAGTAATGTAAATCAGAAAAGAAAATCATTCATGATCCCTTCAATGGGGATATTTCAGCTCATGGAAGGGGTAGATGGGACTGTGCTGTCACTGGGAAACAGATGTAGTAAGACTATTTAGGCATATTTGAGGAATAACTGGCAGTGGAATAGCATATATTTAGAGGAGAAGGGAGCTAAAGCTAGAAACAGATTGGGCTTTGAGTGTTAGCATTTTTGTTTTCAAACTTTTTGAACAAGAAAGTGTATTTGTTTGCATTAGATAAATATATTAGTGGGTGATCTCTAAGATTCCTTTTGGTATTATGAGTTTATAACCATGATGAGATTGGGCGTTGGACATGTCACCTTTGTGGTGTCAGCTCAAGAGATTTAGTCATCACTCAAGGTTTTTGGCTTAATAAAGTGAATGAGGTCACCAAGGAAGAAGACTTAGAGTATGCCCACATTTAGGAAGTGGTTCCCTCTCCTTTCCCTCCCCCCGCTTAGAATTGAATTTGGAGGAATCTAAGCGGTTTTGGGTTTAGAGTTTACTGAGATTTACTGGTTGCATCCATGTGGTTCAGCATGATATTCTGTCCTGTTTCCTGTTCATTAGTAATTGGATCTAGAGGCTTGTTTGCATTCGTGTTTGATGTGTGTGTTTCTTTTTTTCATGTGTAGGCATGACTACTTCACTAGGTAGTGGTGTGTACTTAATCAGGAGCATATATATTGGATTGCCTTTCCTTTTGTGATATTAGTAAACATTGTTGATTAATGCCTAGACCCATTGATTCTTTAAGGTTTGCAAAATGGTGATATTCTCGTTCTACCATTCCCTCTTCTTAGCTGCAACGCTTCTTTAAAGTGAAACTTCACCTTTGATTACATTTGGTAGGTATATTTATATAGGAAAGGTAGGATAAATCCATGATTTATTCCCTTGATCCATTTAAAAAATAATAAATTGGTTCGTCAACATCTATCAGTGACCAGTTATAGTATTAACATGGATTTAAACATATATGATATTTTTATTTCATTGCAATCACAGTCAAACCTCATTTCTTGAATGTCTCCCATCTCAGAATAATTCGGTTTGCAACCCAGTTGTTCACAGAAAAATATGTCTGGGTTGTCAACCAAAAGTTCAGTTTTCAACCTGACAACCCTTTCATGCTGATACCTCAGCATGACAAAAAGTATCTCTTAGGCAACAAACAAAGCAGAGAATGCTTTTGTTGCTGGCAACAATTAGCACAATTTTAAAACATAAAGAGACCATCCAGCATGCTAAGGATGTGAAAGTGCTCACAAAACAGCAATCAAAGGCAATTGAATTGGTAGAAAAACTGTTGTTGATTGGATAAACTGATTATGAGACAAGTTCTATAAGATTTTCAGATAAATTCTCCCAGTTGGTAACTTGTCTTTATTTTCTTAATTGTGTCTTTTGAAGATCAGAATATCTTCATTTCAATGACTTCAGTTTGTCAGTTTTTTAATGTGGATCATGAGTATTTTTATGATTCCATAACTCTTTGCTTTGTTATTTTAGTAGTTGCTTTAAGGTTTATTGTATACATCTTTAAATCATCATAGTGTACCTTCAGTTGCTATTATATACTACTTTATCTCTAGCTTAAGAGCCTTACAGTAGTCTACTCCCATTTTGCCCCTTCTGGCCTTTGTGCTGTTATTGTTATACATTTTACGTCTACATTTTTTTTTAACCCCAAGCTACATTGTTGTTATTTTGCTTTAAATAGTCCATTATCTTTTTTTGTTTGTTAATCCTTACCCGAGGATTTTTTTTTTTTTTTTTTTTTTTTTTTTTTTAGGGAGAGTGGAAAAGAGAAACATTGATGTGAGAGAAACACTTCTATTGGTTGCCTCTTGCAGGATCCCTGACCAGGGTCCAAGGGGGTGGGGGGAAGAAGCCTGCAACCAAGGTATGGTCAAGACCAAAACTGAACCCAGGACCCTTTGGTCCACAAGCCGACGCTCTATCCACTGAGCCAAACTGGCTAGGGCTAGTCAATTATCTTTTAAAGAATTTTAACTAGTACTAAAAGTCTTCACATTTATCTGTTATTATTCCTGTGCTCTTCATTCCTTTGTGTAGATCCAGGTTTTTTGTCTGGCATTGTCCTTCAGTTTATGGACCTCCTTTACTACGTCTTACAGTGCAAGTCTGCTGGTAATGAATTCTTTCACCTTTTGCATATCTGAAAAAGCCTTTATTTTACTTCAGTTTTGAAAGTTATTTTTGTTTGATATGGAATTCTAGGGTGACAACTTTTTTCATTTGAGTACTGTAAGGATGTTGCTCTATTGTTTTCTAGATTTCATTGTTTTCAATGAGAAATCTGCTATAACCTTATCTTTGTTCTTCTGTATGTAATATGTCTATTCTCTGCTTTTAAGATTTTTCTTTTTATTGATGGTTTTAAGCAAAATTTTTCCATTTTATTGAGATAATTGATATATAGCACTGTATAAGTTTAAAGTATACAGTTTAATGACTTAACATATATATTGTGCAATGATTACCACATTAAGTTTAACACTCATCTCATATAGATACAAAAATAAAGAAGGAAAATGATTTTTTCCCTTGTGATGAGAACTTTTAAGATACTCTTTTAGCAGCTTTCAAATATACCATATAACTGTGTTAACGACAGTCATCATGTACATCACATTGTCAGTACTTACTTATAACTGAAAATTTGTATCTTTGACCACCTCCATCCAATTCCCCACCCCACTCCCCACCTGGCTTTAAGCAATTTGATTATGATGTGTTTTGGTATAATTTTCTTCATGTTTCTTCTTCATTGAACTTCTTGGATCTGTGGGTTTATGGTTTATTTATATAGTGGAATGCTGTGCTATCCATAAAATGAGTGAATTAGATCTAGATGGATCAACATGGATAAATTTTAAAAACAAGGTTGATCTTAGAGGAAAGCAAGTTATATGGAAAAGCTTAGACCCGTGTGATGCCACTTATGTAAATTTCTAAAAATAGTCATATGTTTTTATGGATACAGTAATATGTATCAAAAAATTTTAAGTATGAATATCAAGGATTCACACTAGACTCAGCATAATAGTTAACACCAGGGAGAGATTGAAAGACAAGCAGTCTATTGATGCATAGATAGCGTTTAATGTCTTAATAGAAGGTATCAGAAGCAGATGTGGCAAACATTTTATCTGGGCAGTTAAGTACTGTCTCATTTCTGTATTTACAGAAATATATATTATCAATGATTTGAACAAATGTCAATATAGTTCTTATAGCTTCTGTGGCTTCATTTTATTAAAACAACAGATCCCGCAAATGTCATACATATGATAAGTTACATTTCAGTAATCTGAACCAAAATAACCAAGTAAGTTATTCTTTTAGCTGTAACACCTATCTCCTAATAGTCTCCTTTAAGAAGTAATAACTAAAATTATCATAGTACTCTGTAAAATGAGACTGTTCTGTGGGGCCATTCCTTTTCCTGTAGGAAGATCCTAGTTGATTTCATTTTGAGGTACCCCAGAAAACACATGGGAGGTTTTATGGCATTTAATCCAAGTAAAACAGATCATGCTGGGTAATGTGTCCTTCTTAACCTTCCTTCTCCCCGCCCCCTCCCTGCAAAGTAATGTGCTTATTAAATATCCTAATATATAAAAAGCCAGGGGCCGTCAGGACCAAAACAACCGAACGGACGACCGAACAGTAGGCTGCATGGGGGGCACCAGGGCCGGCAGGGGGTTAGTGAGGGACAACCAAACCTCTGAACAGCAGGCTGCATGGGGTGACCAGGCCGGCAGGCAGAGGCAGTTAGGGGTGATCAGGCTAGCGGGGGGCGGGGGGGGGCAGGGGGTGGAGTTAGAGGTGATCAGGAAGGCAGGCAGGTGTGAGCAGTTAGGAGCCAGTGGTCCCAGATTGTGAGAGGGATGTCCCAGATTAGAGAGGGTGCAGGCTGGGCTGAGGGGACCCCTCCCCATGCACGAATTTTGTGCGTTGGGCTTCTAGTCTTCCAAAATAAAAAGCCTTTGTCATGCTGGCATCAGATTTTCTTTTTCTTTTGATAACTAGCCTATCTATGTCCTGAATGCCATCTTATCATCTTTTGAAATGTTGACACGTAGGTGCTCCTTGTTGAACAAGAAAGACCTAGAAATCATTAAACTAACAATATACAAGTGTCTCTTAAATGTGCTGCCAAAAGCAAAAGCTCTTTGGATTGATGACATGCAACAACTGCACAGTGGCTTTTCCTTCCCGTTTTTAAAGTGAAATGTCCCTCTGTCAGGACCAACTTTTCTTTGGTCTCATGCTTCCAGTCATAATGTGTTAAGATTGATGTTCCTGGCCGGCATGGCTCAGTGGTTGAGCGTCAACCTATGAACCAAGAGGTCACACAGTTCATTTCAGGTCAGGGCACATGCCCGGGTTGCGGGCTCGACCCCCAGTGTGGGGAGTGCAGGGAACAGCTCATCATTGATGTTTCCATCTCTCTCTCCCTCTCCCTTCTTCTCTGAAATCAATACAAAATATATTTTTTTAAAAAGATTGGTGTGTTGCTCATAGCTTTAAAAGGGTGGTTGGGGGAGAAGAGAGGGAGAATGGAGAGTAAGGGAATAGGAAGGCTTGTCAGGATTTTTGTCTTAGGAAAAAAATGTAGATTATTGAAATGTAAAATTAGCAGTTTCAGAAAACTTGTAGATAAACATATTTCCTTACAACAAATAAAAACAAATCTAGAACATTTACTTAGTATGTGGTAATTCTTCCATTGGTGTTATTTATTTTTATCTTTAGAGGAAGCCGTAGTTTGCATGGGAATTTTCTCATTCCCATTAACTATGTACACATTTGGAACAGTATTTTAGGATTTCTCTTTCCCTTGTTAAGGATATTTTATCCTCAAGTCAGTGAACAATCCTATATAACAAAAGCCTAATATGCTAAGTGTCCAGTCATCCAATTGGCCGTTCAACCAATCAAAGAGTAATATGCTAATGGTATGCTAAGACCACTCAACTGCTCGCTATGATGTGCAGACTACCAGGGGGCAGACCCTCTGACTGGTAGGTTAGCTTGCTGCTGGGACCTGACTGATTGGGACTGAGCAAGATGGCCTGACAGGCTGTGGAGCCCTGCCACGGTTCCTCCCTGGCTGGCCAACCTTCCACATCCCTCCCCGGCCCCGATCCTGCACCAGTGGGGTCCCTCAGCCTGGCCTGCACCCTCTCATAATCTAGGACCCCTTGCGGGATGTCAGAGAGCTGGTTTCAGCCTGACGGCAGAATGACTGGTCACTGTGACACCCACTCACCACCAGGGGGGCAGGTGCTCAATGCAGGAGCTGCCCCCTGGTGGTCAGTGCACTCCTACAGGGGGAGCAACGCTCAGCACAGGCTCACAGCTGGCAAGCACAGTGCTAAGCTGTCAGTCAGACATCCCCTGAGAGTTCCCAGACTGTGAGAGGGCACAGCCTGGGCTGAGGCGCGCGCTCCCCTTCCCTCCCCCCCAGTGCACGAATTTGTGCACTGGGACTCTAGTATTATATAAAACTCCTTGTTTTCTAACCAGACTTACATTAGTAGGGCCCTTCCTTTCAACAAATACCTACTGTGTAACAATTGGCAGAGAGATAAAGAGGAAACAAAACACTGCACTGTCTTATATAGAAACAGCTAAGTAACGAAATGGTTTGGCTTTTGCTATACTTTTTAAGTTTTCCTAAACCAGATTTCTGAGAAATGCTCTCTCTCAACTAACAAATAATAACTGGCCTGTAAGGCAGTTGGGGGAGGGGTGGGGGAAGGGGGATAGGAGGGAACATATATTAATGAAACAAAGGGCTTTAGTTTGTTTGAAATATTCTTGTGACCAGATGCTGGGAAAATATACAATGGGTTTCTTAAATATAATTTTGGCTCTGAAATACATACATACTTAATGAAACCAAAATAGAGTGCTTCTGAAGTAGGCTGATCTGTATATAATAGCATTCCCAAAAGTAGAGTTTTTGTGGGCAGTCCCCATTAACTCTCCCTTCATGTCCTCACTGTGTATTCCCCTTAATTTACTCTATAGGCATACCAAGAAGAGTGATTTATAGTAAAAAGGAGAATTCTGTGAACGATAATTGTGGTCAAAGGGATCCTTAGAAAGGTATGGAGAGATAGATTTGTAATGGCTGCTTCATAGAACTTCAGAGTTCAGAGAGAGCAACCTGGTATTATTTGCCCTGGCCAGGATGGCTCAGTTGGTTGAAGAGTCATCCCCGTACACTGAAAGGTCTTGGGTTCTATTCCTGGTCAGGGCACATATACTCAGGTTGCGGATTGGGGGGATTGCGTACATGAGGCAACCAATCATTATTTCTCTCGCTCCCTCTCTCCCTTCCTCTCTCTATAAAATCATTTTTTTAAAAAAAGAACACATACTGTGGTGTACAACAGACTTTAATCAGTCCCAGTTCTGCCATTTATTTCCTGTGACCCAAGACAAATTTGTTAACTTCTCTATGCATCGATTTTCCTTTTTGAAAAATGAAGGTAACAGTCATGCCCATGAAATTGCACATCAAAGGCTCTCACTATTCATTTATTTCATTTGTTCAGCTAATTTATTGATGTTGTACTGGACTCTTTAATGGTTTCTGCTAGTGTTAATAATTGATGAACATTGTGTCAGGCTTTATTCAGCTGTTAGACTGCCTAAGTCAGCATATGGTCTATATTACAACACATTAGAATTTCAGCCTAACATCTCTAAAAAGAGAATGACAAAGATTGCAAAACAAAAATGACTATTGTTCAGTAACAATGATAGCAGAAAGAAGCTGTAATAATTTTACTAGAATATGATAGATTCACAAGTTTGCCAGTAGCAGTTATATTCTTATGAAATGATGTGAACAAGTAAAATGATTTGTTTTTGTTTATGTGAGGAGAAATTAAGCTCTCTGAAAAAGCTATAATTTTCACAACTTCCTAGGGTTTGCTATATGGGAAATGGTTAGAATCTTTCTTCAGATTTCTGAACAAAAACACCATCAAAACCAAAGTAGTTTCAAAACTAAGAGGTTTGAAAATGGATGTCCAATTGTTTCTGTCTATACTAGCAACCTAAAAGCAAGACCATATTTCAGTAATGCCACCTTTTTTCTTTTGCACCTTTGAAATGACCATGGATATATGCATTTGTAAATAGTGCATTGTTAACCGAGCTATCATCACTTGTCCTTTGTTGACTGGGTCCAACACTTGCATACCAGAAAGGAAAGGAGTTCATCCATCCCCGATAGTGTATAATATAAGGCCAGTAATGAAAAGATTGAGTATCTGCAAAGGATTGTTTTAAACACTGCCATCCCCTAGGAGTTTGTTGAAGGAGCACATTATAGTGTTTGTGATCTGTGAGGGGAAGAGAAGGAGAGAGAAAGCTAATATTTCTATACTAGAGGCCCAGTGCACGAAATTCGTGCACGGGGGCGGAGGGGGGGTGTCCCTCAGCCCAGCCTGCACCCTCTCCAATCTGGGATCCCAGTGAGATCAGGCCTAAACGGGCAGTTGGACATCCCTCTCACAATCCAGGACTGCTGGCTCTCAACTGCTCGCCTGCCTGCCTTCCTGATTGCCCCTAACCACTTATGCCTGCCAGCCTGATCACCCCCTAAAGATTCCCTGCCAGCCTGATTGATGCCTAACTGCTCCCCTGTCAGCCTATTTGCCCCTAACTGCCCTCCCCTGCAGGCCTGGGTCCCCCCCAACTGTCCTCCCCTGCTGGCCTGATCACCCACAACTGCCCTCCCTTGCAGGCCTGGTCCCTCCCAACTGCCATCCTCTGCTGGCCATCTTGTGTCCACATGGGGGCCGGATCTTTGACCACATGGGGGCAGCCATCTTGTGTGTTGGAATGATGGTCAATCTGCATATTACTCTTTTATTAGATAGGATAGAGGTCTGGTGCATGGGTGGGGGCCAGCTGGTTTGCCCTGAAGGGTGTCCCGGATCAGGGTGGGGGTTCCCTTGGGGCGTGGGGCGGCCTGGGCGAGGGGCCTGTGGTGGTTTGCAGGCTGGCCATGTCCCCCGGCAACCCAAGCGGAGGCCCTGGTATCTGGGGTTTATTTATCTTCTATAATTGAAACTTTGTAGCCTGGAGTGGAGCCAAGCCTTCTGCTTGCTCCCTGGCAGCAGCGATTTCTGTTGGGATTTATGTATCTTCTATAATTGAAACTTTGTAGCCTTAAGCGGAGGCCTGGGCTGACCAGGGTATGCGGAAAGCTTGGCTTCCTCCATCACCGGGGGCAACCCTAGCCCTGCTCTTTCCAGCTCCGTGGCTGTTGCCATTTCTGTTTGGATTTATCTGTCTTCTATTATTGAAACTTTGTAGCCTTGAGTGGAGGCCTAGGCCGGCAAGGGCAGGTGGAAAGCTTGGCTTCCTCCATTACCAGGGAAACCCAAGCCTCCCTCCTGCTCTCTGTGGCCACAGCCATCTTGGTTGGGTTTATTTGCATATTCACTCCTGATTGGCTGGTGGGCGTGGCCTGTGGGTGTAGTGGAGTGATGGTTAATTTGCATATTACTCTTTTATTAGATAGGACAAGTGAAAAATGAGCATCTAGTAAGGGTTGGTATAAGAGTTGGATCTTACAGAAGTTCAATTCAAGCTAGCAAGAAGACTTGTTGGCTCATATGACCAGACCTCAAAATGGATAGAAGTAAAACTAGTCTTAGGTATTTTTGAAATGTATGACTTGGATATTATTAGGATTTTTGTCTCCTTTATCTTTCTGCAAATTGTGATTGCTTTTTCCACATGGCAAAGGCAGCTCTCAGTGCACATCCTAATAGCTCTTTAACCAAAGAATGAGAACTTCTCCCAGCTCCAATTTTTTAATTTCCTAAGAAGTCTTTTTGGATAGAGTTGTGATCTGCTTATCAGAATAAGATGAGAAAGAACATTGGGAATGCACAAATAATAGCCCTTGGGAATTTCATGTGGAAATTTTTGCTGTGTGTGTTAGGAAAGAAGAGGCTGAGTTTTACTTATGGTGCTGTTAAATGACACACCATATTACCTGCCTCTCTGTCCTAGTCCTCCTGTTTTATCTCCCTCTCTCTCTTAAGCAGTATAGTAACCCTCCAACTAAGAGGGTAGTCAACTTGACAGTGGCCCGGACCCTAGGGAAGACTGCTGACCATTGTTAATGGCATTATATCTGATTCATTCTATTAGATTAGTAGCTTCTACATGGGGTAGAAATTATTTTACTCCATTCCGGGCCCCCCGCCTCCCCACTATAAGTCACACAGTTGTGAAAGAAATTAAGAGCTCTTTGGAAAAGAAGCATCTCTCACTTAGAGAGTAAAGGATCCTCCTTCTCAGGATTATAGTATAATTGTATCCTCCAATCTTTAGGGGTTTTACTATAAAGAAAGCGGCCAGTGAAATTCACTTCTTGATCAGAGTATAAAGTATCATATAATTCCAAATTTTCTGTAGTTAAAATAATAGAATTGAAGTGATTATCCCATTAAGCATCCCCTTTCCCACCTGCTTCCCCTGGGTTACATCAATCCTTAAAGTTGCATTTAAAAATTACATCAATAGTTATACAGCCCGATGATATTCTGACACCATAAGTATTCCAGGATTTCCTGAAATAGCTGGCTCAAATAGAAAAGTCATCCTTCCCCAAGTATGTTCCTGTCCTTTTCTCTTGGTTGTGTGGTCTGTTGCAGTTATCTTAAAACCATAAAACTAAAATGGAGAATTTAACTTTTCCAAAATTTCCCATGTGTTTCTCCAAGTCTTTCTCATGAATGAAGTATAATCGCACATTCATGTTTATGCCTTACTTATTACATACTGATACTCAAAAAAATGGTCAGAACAAGCATTCTTTTATTAGGTCAAGAATATACTTTTTAAAAAACAAATTGAAAATGCATGGTAGCTACTTAACTGATTTTAGAATAATCTAGTTTAAACAGCATTCTGGACTTCATACTGACTGACTAAAAATAGGAATTAATTTTGAAGAGGATTACAGAATGCCTAACTCCTTGATTCTACTATATAAAGTTTTAATTACACATACAAAAAGAAATTACAATATAGTTTACTTCTAGCCTAGCTTAAATAATTAAGCCTAGAAAATGTAGTCTGACCACAACCTTGCAGAATTATTATTGTGACACATTTGGTATGTGCTTGAGTTTTTTAAATTAAATGTTCCTATATTATTTAAAATCTTCCTACAATATGGCCTCAGATCTCTAGACCTAAGGGGATATAAACAAAGGAGTATTGAAAAAAGAGAAAATGTCTGTCAAAGATTGCATTTGGGCTGAGAAGTTTGCCTGAACTTTAATATTAGAATCTTGACATGTGGGCATCTAAAGAGAAACTTTGAATGGTCATTGATCTGAATTAGTAAAAGCCCATGTGGATCTTGAAAACATTTCTCATGTTCCCCTCTCTCACTTCAGTTTCCAAACAGCAGAGAGAAAAGGAAAAAGAGAGAATATAGAAATATCTTAACTTTCCTCAATAAAGAAATGAGGCCTTAATAAAAATTTACATTTATAGATCATTGGAGTCAGGGAAACAGTTTAAGAGATCTATTACTATTGAAAGATAAAGACGTAAATTGAAAGACAATAATCACATGATCATATCAATAGATACAGAAAAGGCATTCGACAAAATCCAACACCCATTTTGATAAAAACTCTCAACAAAGTTGGAATACAGGGAGCATATCTCAACATGAGAAAGGCCATATATGACAAACCTACAGCCAACATCTTATTCATTGGGCAAAAACTAAAGCCATTTCCCCTAAGAACAGGAACAAGGAAGGGAAGACCCCTTTCACCGCTCCTGTTCAACATAATACTGGAAGTGCTAGCCATAGCAATCAAACAAGAAGAAATAAAAGGCATCCAAGTTGGAAAAGAAGTAAAATTGTCATTATTTGCAGATGACATGGTATTGTACATATAAAACCCCAAAGACTCCATCAAAAAACTACTAGATGTAATAAATGAATTCAGCAATGTAGCAGGATACAAAATTAACACCCAGAAATCTGAGGCTTTTTTATACACCAATAATGAATTCACAGAAAGAGAAACTAAAAAAACAATCTCATTTACCATTGCACCAAAAAAATTAAGATACCTAGGAATAAACTTAACTAAGGAAGTAAAAGACCTGTACTCGGAAAACTACAGGATGTTGAAAAAAAGAGACAGAGGAAGACATAAACAAATGGAAGAATATACCATGTTCATGGATGGTAGAATCAACAGCATTAAAATGTTCATACTACCCAAAGCACTCTATAAATTCAATGCAATCCCCATTAAGAATATTTCACAGACTTAGCTAGAACAAACTCTCCAAAAATTCATCTGGAATAAAAAAAAAGACCCGAATAGCCACAGCAATCCTGAGAAAGAAGAACAAAGTTGGAGGGATCACAATACCAGATATCAAGCTATATTACAAAGCCACTGTTCTCAAAACTGACTGGTATTGGTACAAGAACAGACATATAGACCAATGGAACCAAACAGAGAACCCAGAAATCAACCCAAACCACTATGCTCAATTAATATTTGACAAAGGAGGCAAGAGCATAAAATGGAGTCAAGACAGTCTCTTCAATAAATGGTGTTGGGAAAATTGGATAGATACATGCAAAAAAAAATGAAACTAGACCACCAACTTACACCGTACACAAAAATAAACTCAAAATGGATAAAGGACTTAAACATAAGATGGGAAACCATAAAAATCTTAGAGGAATCCATAGACAGCAAAATAGCAGACATATGTCCTAGCAATATCTTTACTGATACAGCTTCTAGGGCAATGCAAACTAAAGAGAAAATAAACAAATGGGACTACATCAATATAAAATGTTTCTGCACAGCAAAAGAAACCGTCAACAAAACAACAAGAAAGCCCACTGCATGGGAGATCATATTTGCCAATGTTATCTCTGATAAGGGTTTAATCTCCAACATTTACTGGGAAGGCATACAACTTAACAAAAGGAAGATAATCTAATAAAAAAATGGGCAACGAACCTAAATAGATACTTTTCGAAAGAGGACATATAGAAGGCCAAGAGACATATGAAAACATGCTCAAAATCACTAATCCAAGAGATGCAAATCAAAACGACAATGAGGTACCATCTCACACCTGTCAGAATGGCTATCATCAACAAAAGACAATGCTGGTGAGGATGTGGAGAAAAAGGAACCCTCGTGCACTGCTGGTGGGAATGCAGACTGTGCAACCACTGTAGAAAACAGTATGGGGTTTCCTCAAAACATTAAAAATAGAACTCCCATTTGACCCAATAATCCCACTTCTAGGAATATATCCCAAGAAACTAGAAACACCAATCAGAAAGGATATATGCACCCCTATGTTCATAGCAGCACAATTTACAATAGCTAAGATTTGGAAACAGTCTAAATGCCCATCAGCAGGTGAGTGGATTAGAAAACTGTGGTGCATCTACACAATGGAATACTATGCTGCAGTAAAAAAGAAGGAACTCTTACCATTTGCAGCATCATGGATGGACCTGGAGAGCATCATGCTAAGTGAAATAAGCCAGTCGGAGAAAGATAAATATCATATGCTCTCACTCATTTGTGGAATATAATGAACAACATAAATTGATGAACAAAAATAGAGCCAGAGGGGGAAATATTCCAGAATATAATAGAAGTTATCCTGTTATTTGCAGATTTTTAATATTTTCTACAATTCTTGTGATATACTATGTTAGTACAGTTTTGGTAATATTATACTTAAAATCCTTTTATTCTTGAAATATTAATGCTTATTGCATGTAACATATTTAAGAACGTTTTTCTTGAAATATTAAGTTTTATTGCATGTAACATTATATTTAAAATCGTTTTTCTTGAAATAAAAAAAAAAAACGGGGGGGCGGGGAAAGAAAGATAAAGAATCATTTCCTTTTTAGTTAGAAAATAGAGTATATTCCCAGCAGTTGCCTGCTGGAATACATAAGACACCGTGGGGTCTAAATAATGATAGAATGGAGCCTTTGCCTTGTTTCACACTTTGTTTTGTCTGGTAAGTTGCAACACCATATCCCATCACTACCATCTTCAGCCATACTTAATGGTAATTTTATTCTTCCATCTAATGGAACTTTGCTTGAAACAATTGCTTGTATTTCCATTTGGTTTAAGATATAATTTAACTTAAAAATGAGGCACCAAGGTACAAGAGCCATACATGCAGCAAGTTATTTTTCTTGTGTAACTTCTGAAGGCAACTGCACATAAAAAATTGCTCAGGTAGCAAAATATGTACTTGGTTACTTACAGAAAATTTTAAATTACGGTAATGTTATGTGTAATGGGCCATTCTTCTAAATGTGATTGTTTCCTTTATTAAAAAGATTTAATTTCATTTCTTGTGTTTGTGTTTAACTTGTGTTCTTTGATTTGGCATTTAATGAGTAAACTCAAATCTACAAACATTTTACATAGGTTAGTCACTCTCTTCTTTGAATTAAGATATGCTGAGTTGCAGGGCAAATTTGTTAGGCATGGTTCTGTTTGCTAAGTGGAAATCCACGTTGTATTTCTTTTTTATTATTATTATTATTATTGATTTTAGAGAGGAAGTGAGAGAGAGAAGCATTGATTGGCCACCTCCTGTACACCCCACACTGGGAATTGAGCCCACAACCTGGGCCTGTGCCCTGACCAGGAATTGAACAGTGACCTCCTGGTTCATAGGTCAACACTTAACCACTGAGCCGTGCCAGCTGGGCATATCCATTTTTATAAATGAATTTTACTTACTTGATTTGAAAACAGAACGTAGTTGGATTGAGAAGCATTATTATTTTAAAGTAGACATTATTAATCTTGAATAACTAGTAGTATGTTGCTCTTTCCTGTTTGAAATTACCTGTAGTTGTGGGAGTATCAGACATCGTATTACCTGATGCTAATATGGTTATAATGACAGATGCTTGTACATTTTCAACGTCTTCAAGTAAGATAATTGACTTCAATTTTAGCAAATAGGAAATCATTGAGGGTGTATCACTTTTCACTTGTGTTTCTTTGTTGGTCTCCTCAACAGATTGAATTTCCATTTTATGATATAGTGAGTATTTCCTAGGTTTAAATTTAATAAAGATCCTATTCTTTTTTTAAGTGAATCTTAGTCGGCAAAGACTTATTTCTTGGTATTTTGCATTTGCCAATTCAATAATTTTTGAAGATGTTGACTGATTTTTAATGGATTATTCTTCAGGTAAACTAGAAACTAGCTAATTCCACAACCTGCCATTTTTCTTTTATATGTTGATGTTTCTCTCTCTCTCTCTCTCCTTTTCTCTCTAAAAAATCAATAAAAACACATTTTTAAAAAACGTTTGCTTTACTATGTTGATGATCATAATAATAGCCATTTAAAAATCTCTGTCTTTTTGTTTTATCTGGTTTATCTCAGAGTCAAAATTGAATAAATTTTATTTTCTTTGCTGCGTGTGCCCTGTTGTCTTGGTTCTTCATATGTCAGGTAATTTGGGATTATACTGCACATTATGAATGTTGTGTTGTAGACTCTAGATTCAGTTATTTTCCTCCAATCAGTATTGTTTTCTTTTTTTTTTTTTTAAGCAGGTAATTTCCTCTTAAGTATTGGCCATATATATTTTTCTGTGAAGTACCTATTTCTGCCCTTTGCCCATCTTTTAAGTTGGGCTGTTTGTTTTTCTTATTTTTTTTTTTTAACATGTTTTTATTGATTTGAGAGAGAGAAGAAGGGAGAGGGAGAGAAAGATAGGAACATGGATGAAAAAGAAACACAGACCTGCTGCCTCCTGCATGCCCCCTACTGGGGATCAGTCCATATCCTGGGCATGTGCCCTTACTGGGAATTGAACGGGCAGTCTCTTGGTGCATGGGTCAACTCTCAACCACTGAGCCACACTGGCCAGGCTGTTTTTCTTATTGATTTTTAAAAATATTTATATATGAAAGATAAATATTACTATATTTTTAATGTTTTTCTGGTTTCTTTATTAATAGTGCTTATAATTCTTATATAGTTAAATTTTAGACTTTTCTGACTTTTGCTCCTTATATCTTGCCCATTTGAAGAGTATATAATATTCACCTCAGGAATTTTATTTTCTCTAGTGATTTTATGGCTTTATTTTCTACTTTCAAGTGTTCAATCTATCTGTTTTGTTTGTTTTGGCGTAAAATATATCGTAAAGATACAACTCCCGCTCCAAATAATTAGTTGTTCCAGTACCATTTATTGCATAATATATTTTTTCCCTATTGATTTGAAATGTGCTTAGCATTCTCTAAAATCTTATATCTAACTAGAGGCCCAATGCACAAAAATTCATGCAAGAGTAGGCCTTTCTTCCCCCAGCTGCCAACACCACCTTCCCTCCGGCACCCGGGACCCAGGCTGCTTCCCTCTGGCCCCAGCTTTGACAGGAAGGACATCTGGTCTAATTAGCATATTACTCATTTATTATTATAGATTGAGTCTGTTTCAGAATTTTCTACTTTTTAATTGATATGTATCTGTTCTAATACCATACTATAATATTGTAATTTTTGTAGCTTTTTAACTTGTAGCTTGTTACATTTTATGTGGTCATAAAAATATCTTCTTATTTGATCATTTTCTTCTCTATCAATATTTATTCTTTCAGATAAATCTTAGAACCTGTTTCAATTACCATTGCTACATAACAACTACTCCAAACTTAATGGCTTAAAACACAATTATTTTATTTTTGCATAACCTATGGATCAGATATTCAAGCAGGCTTGACTGGGCTTGCTCCACATAATATTGACAGAGGTCATTTGGTGGTATTTACCTGTGAGCTGGTCTAGTTTGAGGGGTCCAAGAAGGCTTCACTCACATGTCAGGCAACTTTAGAGGGATCACTTGGAAGCTGGAATCATCTGGGCACTCTGCTTCTCCATATGGTCTTGGGGCCTCTCCGTGTGATCTTTAGAGCAGAATAGTTGAACTTCTTCCATGGTGACTTGGGACTTTGTGAGCAATTGTCCCAATACAAGAAGTAGAAGCTGCCAGTGTCAGAAGACCTGGGTCCCGAAACTGGTGCAGTGTTACTTTCGCCATATTCTGTTGGTCAGAATAATAAAATCTCTAAGGAGGCATTGTGGAGAGGACCTAGACCCAACTCAATGGTAAGGGTATGGCTTAGTGTCCAAGAATGTATGGCCATCTTTAATCTGCCACAAAATTATCAGATTTTCTCCAAAATCTTGGAGTATTCATTATAATTTTGTGAAATTTCTAGATGAATCAGTAACTTATATTCTAATTATATTTTCCCAATCAAAACTTCAGGCTAAAAAACGTAGTCATGAATCTGCAGTCTGGTGAGGAGGGCTCAGTGGGATAGCTAGTTTCTGCTCCATTTGATGTCAGCCTGGACAGCTCCAAGGCTGAAGGCTAGAATCATCTGAAGGCTTTCATATATAAATGGTACCTATGCTGAGATGCAAACAGCTGGGGCTCAGCAGCCATCTCTATCACTATGTGGTCACTTCAGCATGGAGGCTGCAGGATAGCCTCATTTCTTACAGGGTAACTCAGTTCCAAAGGTCAAGAGAGAAATTTTTATTTGACTGGTTTATGTTTGGGAGAATTACAGCATTTGAATAACACTGTTAGTCACAGTCATCTCCCAGATTCAAGGGAAATAAAGAAATTAGGGCCCATTTCTCCATGAGAGGAATGATGAGATTTTGAAGAGCATGTGGGACTGGTAATATTATTGTGGGCATTTTTGGAAAATAAAGTCTGCCACACTCTTCTCTTTCAGGAATGTGGTTTAGTTTGTTCAAGTTAATTTTTGTGTTTTTCAGTAAAATTTCACATTTATCCACCTATTACCTATCTATCCTCATCCTTTATTAGATTTATTCTTATGTATCTTAGATCATTGAGGATCTATTTTCCATATATTCTTTAATTTTTGGTATGATTTTGATATTTAAAGAGGCTTTGATTTTGCAAAGCTGAATAGTAAAGCATTTCTAATGGTATATAAATTTATTCTACCTTCATTATGTGCTATGCTAACTCTTTAGAGAACTTTTAAGCTGCATGCTCAAGAACAGACATTTGAGCCCTAGCCCAGTGGTCGGCAAACTCATTAGTCAACAGAGCGGCAAACCGCGGCTCGGGAGCCACATGTGGCTCGCGAGCCACAGTTTGCCAACCACTGCCCTATCCTGTTTGGCTCTGGAGAGCATCAGCCTGTGGGCTGAAAGGTCCCAGGTTTGATTCTGGTCAAGGACACATGCCCGGATTGCAATCCCCAGTAGGGGGCCTGCAGGAGGGAGCCGATCAATGATCCTCTCATCATTGATAATTCTCTTCCTCTCCCTTCCTCTGACATCAATAAAATATTTAATAAAACAAAAAGAACAGTCATTTGAAAAGGGACGAGCACTTCTAGTTTTTGATCTTACGTAGAGAGCTTAGAAGTCAACAATTTTGTCCCTTAAGATGAAGTGGAGGGAAGTTCCTACCCTGTTCCTTACAACACACACACACATACACTGTTTAAAGGTTGTGTGAGAGTGACATGATGAGTACTATAGATTGCTCTCTGGAAGTACAGAAGTTTAATAAGCCAGCCACCATTGAGAGTATGCATTGCCTGCCTTTTTACTATGAGTTCAAATCTTTCTGCTCTTACTTTTCGGAACTTTCGTAATGTCAACATTTTTGTTTGAAAGTTGTTTATATTCAGCCATATATTAAAAACAGTTCAAGAAGAACTGCTTCAGATAGTCGCTACATATTTAAAGTCCTATAGATTAAGGGAATTTATCTGGTTATCACAGCCGTGGCAAATTAATATGTGTGGAGAACTTTTGAAACCAAATTCTGAATAAATACTTTTGAAAATAGGCAAAAATCTAATAATCTTCTTGAACTTACCAGATTGGTTCTGAGGGAAATCCTTTTAAGATTGATAAGCTCTTTGAAGAATTTATTCTGACCATTTTACCTATTAATATTTTCTTTTTTTTTTAATCCTCACTCAAGGATATTTTTCCATTGCCTTTTTTAGGTAGGGAGAGAGGTAAGGAGGGAGGTAAGAAGGGTGGGAGGGGGGCAGGGAGAGTAGTGGGGGAAGGGGACAGAAGAGAGAGAAAGAGAAAGAGATACATCGATTGGTTGCCTCGCACAAGCACCAGACCCTTGACCAGGAATGGAACCCACTCCCCTTCGGTGCTCCGTGTGATGCTCTAATCACGGAGCAGTGCTGGCCAGGGCTTACCTCTTTTGATTCAGAAATTGACCATGTTGTATACTCACATTCTATTTTTATTAATATTATTAGTTGTAGTTGCTACTTAATAAGGGAAACACTTCAGAATTCCTTTTCAACCTTTCATCTAATGATGAATAGGTTTCCTGCCTAATGTTCCCTTTATTACATTGTTCACCAAAACTACTATATTCTCTAAGAGCAGGGGATGGTTTTAAGATATGGTCTTGGAATAGAAGTATGAAAGCTGCTTTTTCTAGCCTCTTTTCAGTTAGACCTTGGGAGTTTCTTTTTTTTATTATTTTATTTGTGTCTCCTATGGATTTGTGTGACACGGTAACAGATTGCTATATATAAATTATCATTTTTACTTTTTCAAAGTGGGGCCAGTCAGTGAAAGACAGGGGCTGTGTTTGAGTTATCTTTATTAGATGCTGCAAGTGGTAGTTTTCAGATAGAATTTTTTTGGGGTGCAGGCAGACTTGACATTTCTCATCCTAATGATTTTGATGGTTAGTTTCATCTTTCCTGAGGTGAAACTGACAACAAGCAGAACAAGGCTCTCAAGGAGAGATTCAGGATCCATGTGGAAGGAATTTGCAGTAGGAAGTAACAGTCTTGAAATCTTTTTGCATAGAACCCTGTAGGTTCAGGGAAGCCATGCTTTTCACCGGGATGGTGTTTTGGATATAAGTAGCAAAAGAAAGAAACTATTTAAGAACAGACTGATGTCCTAGTTCTAAACCCATTTTATGGTTTTCTTATGGCCACCTCCTCTGAACTCTTACTACAAATCGTTGCACCATTGAATCCAGCTTTTTAAAATAAATATATTTTTATTGATTTCAGAGAGGAAGGGAGAGAGAAGCATCAATGATGAGAATCATTGATCGGCTGCCTCCTGCATGCCCCCTGCTGGGTATCGAGCCCACAACCAGGGCATGTACCCTGACTGGGAATCAAACTATGATCCCATGGTTCATACGTTGATGCTCAACCACTGAGCAACATCAGCTGGGCTGGATCCCACTCTAAATCCACCTGACTTAGTAGCCTTCCATTCTTCGGGTGGTTTTGTTAGATGCTCCTCTCCTTAGTAAAATGCCAGGCAGAAGACCATTTTTCTGTATTCCACCCTTTTTTTATGATGCCTCTGATTGCTGCCATGAATCTTCACCTTGGTTCAAGGTTTTCTGTCTTAGCTGAAGAGAAAGGAAATAGGGACCTCCTTTCACCCAACAGTGTTTCAAATTTGTAGCTCAAAGGAGAATTGTAATACACACCTGAAATTCTAGCTGTGGTGTAACAGGTGGCTTCTCTACCATAGCTAATGAGCTGTGGCTAAAGCAAATGCATCCCTCTTTACCTGAGATTTTATAGTTTTTCATTTTATAATCTATATATCCTATATAATAAAAGGCTGATATGCAAAGTGTTCCTGCGGGAGTTCGACTGGGAGACCGGGAGTTCGATCACTCGCTATGATGTGCGCTGACCACCAGGGAGCGGTGTGGAACATGGTGGGCCAGCAGCAGCAGTGTGGCACTGAGGGAGCAAGGGAAGAAGAAGGTGGGGAGGCAGGGAACCTGATAGGCCCTGATGGCCGGCCAGGCCTAGGAGTCCTACCCGTGCACAAATATTGTGCACCTGGCCTCTAGTTATATTAATATTTACATATATTTAAAGTGGCAATATAAACATTTCAAGTTGTTGTTTTATCTAAAATTGGTATGATTTAGATATAAACCTGGGATGGTGTTTTCATCTTCTTCCCTCCAGGTCTTTCCAAGTGTGAGAAAATATGCATTACTCTTCAGAGGGTTGCAGGTGTCATTTGCTGGTGAAAATGGATTTGGGAAAAAGTAAAGTCTCAGTCATCAGATATACCCCTGCCAGGTGTTTGGGGAGCCAGATCCTTCCCTTATCCCTTGTTAAGTGAGCCATGAAGATCTGGTGATTTACCCCATAGAACCGCCATAGAAGAAAGCCCTTGTTATCTCTTAATAGCAACATTTGAGCCCATCCGCATTTCCCCAGGTGGGTGTGCAGTAAACACTGTTAGCTAATTGTGATCACCCTGCTCATTTAGAGCCATTTTGCTCCCTGCATCATGCCAGCAGGCTTCCATGCCTAGAGCCAAAAAAATTATTGTTTGCAAAGTTTGGTGTTCTTGTTATGGGTAATTTATTTCATTTCCTTTATTCTGTTTGCCACAATTAAAAAAATCAAGAGTAGAATAAATTACAGTATTTGCCATTGCATTTTTCCCCTTCAAAACCTGTTTTCTAAAACTTACCCTGCATTTAAAGTGTGTGTATTGTGGTTTAAGGACCTATATGAAATACATAAAGTAATGATTTGTGTACCTCACTGTGCCTATTTTATTGAAAGCATATCTCAAACAGGAATGATTTCTGAAATTTTTTTAGATTTTAGAATATTTTTGCATTCAGAGCTTATAATCTGCAACTAAATTCTGTTATATAGTGTGCTTTATTTGTATGAACAAAGTGGTGATTTTCTATACATTATCATTTTTAAATCATTTCAGTTCATAAACTGAATATACATAAAGTATTTATCCCAAAACTTCCTTTTAAAATTGGTATGTTATACGCCATGCTTCTTTACATGTCTTGTAATTTTTTGTTAAAAACTGGATATATTTAATAATATATTGCAGTGATTTTCAACCAGTGTTCTGCAAGAAACACCCTGGTACCACAAGAATTTTTAAAACATGCAATAACTGACTGTTTAGTAAGGGGCAGTGACCTTTCTTCCCTTAGTTTGTCAAATAAAAAAGATGACAATAGCCAACACAACATTAGCTGTCCGGTATGAATGAATCAGAATTATACCTAAGTTGGGTTTTTTATTGTCAGATCAGAAAAATTTATAATACCGTTTTTGGTGCTGCAGAATTTTAGTAATTAGTTTATGTGTGTCAAGAAGGAGGTTGGAAATCGCATATATATTGTAACAACTCCATCTGATTTCCTTCCTAGCCCCTCTCCCACCCCTGAAGGTTGTCATTATTGCTATTATTTTGTATATTTGCTTATATTTAGTTTTTTTATTTAATAAAACTTTATTGTTCAGATTATTACAATAGTTCCTCTTTTTTCCCCCCATAGCTCCCCTCCACCCAGTTCCCACCCCACCCTGTGTCATTACCTCCCCCGCACTGCCCTCATCCATAGGTGTACAATTTTTGTCCAGTCTCTTCCTGCACCCCCCCATACCACTTTCCCCCTGAGAATTATCAGTCCACTCCCTTTCTATGCCCCAGATTTTATTATATACACCAGTTTATTCTGTTCCTCAGATTTTTAATTCACTTGATTTTTGGGTTCACTTGTTGATAGGTATGTATTTGTTGTTCATAATTTTTATCTTTACTTTTTTCTTCTTCCTCTTCTTAGACAATACCTTTCAGCATTTCATATAATACTGGTTTGATGGTGATGAACTCCTTTAGCTTTTTCTTATCTGTGAAGCTCTTTATCTGACCTTCCATTCTGAATGATAACTTTGCTGGGTAGAGTAATCTTGGTTGTAGGTTCTTGCTATTCATCACTTTGAATATTTCTTGCCACTCCCGTCTTGCCTGCATAGTTTCTGTTGAGAAAGCAGCTGACAGTCGTATGGGTGCTCCCTTGTAGGTAATTAACTGTTTTTCTCTTGCTGCTTTTAATATTCTCTCTTTGTCTTTTGCTCTTGGCATTTTAATTATGATATGATATGTCTTGGTGTGGTCCTCTTTGGATTCCTTTTGTTAGGGGTTCTTTGCGCTTCCTGGACTTGTAAATCTATTTCTTTCACCAGGTGGGGGAAGTTTTCAGTCATTATTTCTTCAAATAGGTTTTCAGTATCTTGCTCTCTCTCTTCTTCTGGCACCCCCATAATTCTGATGTTGGTATGCTTGAAGTTGTCTCAGAGGCTTCTTACACTATCTTCAAATTTTTGGATTTTTTTTCCTTTTTACTTTTCCAGTTGAGTGTTTTTTGCTTCTTTGTATTTCACAACTCTGACTTGATTCTTGCGTTCCTCTAGTCTGCTGTTGGGTCTCTGTATAATATTTTTTGTTTCAGTCAGTGTATGTTTAATTTCTAGTTGGTCCTTTTTCATATCCTCGAGGGTCTGGCTAAATTTATCGGCCTTTTCTAGGAAATTCTTGAAAAACCTTATAGCCGTGGTTTTGAATTCTATATCCAGTCATGTGTTTTCCTCCATTTCTTTCGTTTGTGATCTGTTACTTTGTCTCCATATTTTCGCTATGAACCAAGCTTCCCTGAGTTGGTAGGGTAGCTTTGTGTGCTAGGTTTCCTATATGGCTCAGTGGGTCAGCCTCCCCAGTCACCTAAGGTGGACAGTCTTGGTGCACCCCTTTATGGTCTGTGTGTACAGCCTTGTTGTAGTTAAGTCTTGATTGTTGTTGGTATCACTGGGAGGAATTGACCTCCAGGCCCAATTGGTCAGTTGGCTGTGAGGATCAGCTGTGTCTACGCCAGGAGACCTGTGCTGGAGACAGCCTTATAGGACCAGACTTGCAAAATTGCAAAAGCCTGTGTGCTCAGCTTGGATGGGGCGGAGTCTCAGGGCTGAGCAGACAGTCTTGGCTTCCCTTCAGCCCTGCCCTTGCCTGCGCGCCTCCAGACCTCTGCCTTCCGCAGCTCCCCTGAGTTTCCGCCTGACAGTCCAGATTCCCCCAAGCTTGCCCGGAACTGGGGTTCAGTGCAGTCATGAGCTTCCGACTCCCTTCTGCTAGGGAGGAGCTAGGGGCAACCTCAACAGTCTGTCTTCTCTGCACACACGCGCGAGCCTCCAGACCCCTGCCCATTGCAGCTTCCTCAAGTCTCCGAGTCTCCATATGCCTTTCTCCCTGACAGTCCAGACTCCCTCCCCCCTTATGAGCCTGGGTCCACGGGGTTTTGCCCGGAACTGGGGTTCAGTGCAGTCAGGGGCTTCCCTCTCCCACCAGAGAAAGCCAGCCAGGCACTCAGCCGCCCTTCCTCTCTGCATGCGTGTCTCCGTACCTCAGTCCTTTGCAGCTCCTCTGATTCTCCGTGTGCTTTCCTCTTTCCTTCTAGTTGTAGAATTTCCACTCAGCCAACTTTCCTGCGGTTCTGGATGATGTCTGTTCTGTCTTTTAGTTGTAGTTTTGAAATTGTTGTGCGAGGCAGCAGTTTAGGTGTTTACCTGTGCCGCCATCTTGGTTTCTCTCCTGTTTGCTTATATTTAATTAACTTGACTGGGCTTAATATTGAGAATCTTTCTCCCCTGTGAGGTGCAGTCACTGAAGTCTCTGCTCAGTTGTTTTGTTTTTTAATTATTTTTTATTTTTATCCTGGCCTTCTTGAGGTCTTCCTTGTGTCTATATAGCTTAGTGGTCAGCCAGTGATTGGTTAAGGGTTATTCTCAAATACCTTGAGCCAGTAAGGCTTCTATCTACCCTTTGTTGATTCATCTGTGAGTGTGTTAGGAAGCTCATCTAGTTTTCAAGTATGCCCCAGATTTTATTTTCTGCTGAGCCTCTCAGTACTTTTCTTCACGTGTGGGAAGCCTCCCATTCAGCCTTGGTATGTGGAGAGCTTAGGCCCTCTTCTTTGGTCAGCTTTGAGCATATATGCAGCCTCCACTTAACCAGGGATGTGTGTAATTTACCTAGCCTCCCATGGCTCTCATTTCCTGGATCTCCTTATTAAATATCTTAATTTCTATTATTCTACCCCTCTTCCCAGCTGGGTCAGTAGCCTCCGGCTAGGAGAGCTATAGGCTTTCTTTGTTCTTTTCCAGTCAAGTTTAATACTTTTACTCTCAATGCCACTGGGTCTGTAGTTTTTGCCCTTCACTTCAAATCACATCAACAGCCCCTGACAGTAAAGCTGGTTTTCCTGACCAGCCCAGCCCAGGTAAACTTTTGCATTGTGCTTGGTTTGGGTCTGGAAGGTAGGTAAGGAGCAGCCTCAAGCAATAACGCCACTGACTCCCCCTGTTCTTACCCCAAATTCCACAGTTTTTCATAAATAAAATAAACACTTTTAAAATTTTTCATTTGACTTTGGTTGTTTTCAGGACTGAAATGGTTGTTTTTGACACTTTTGTCGAATTTTGTAGTTGTTTTAGGAGGAGATTTGCTGACCTCTTCAATTTACTACTGCTGGAAGTCTTGCCTCCTGTTTTGTATTTGCAATATTTTTGGTTTTGGTTACTTTTAAAAGGCTAGCTAATTAAAAACCTGAAGCACATCTGTATAATGTAGCTGCTTCAGCATTTTGCTTCACAATGGAAGAAGCTAGGAGATTGTGATTAGATTAGGAGTGGGTCTGTAATTCTGCTGACAGCACTCTCCTGTGGAATGCTTCTTAATAACATATTCTTGTGGAATGATGAAGAAAACATTTATTTTTTTTTTCTAAGCAAGCAAATTCCTTTGGAATTCTACCAAAACATAAGAAAAACATTATGTATACTCCTCTTTTCAGAATGGACCAGTGGCACAAGAAAAGATATGGCAAAATCCATTGGACTGAAATAGATGTATATCTTTACGGGGGAAAAAAGAAAGAAAAGAAACTTTCTCTTTAAATATTAAGTCATTATACAGGTTGTTATATAAAATGCTTTTTTATGCTCAACTTTAACTGGGAAGTTTGTCTTTACTTTTTTAGTTATATAATAACACACATACAGTAATATCCACTGATTTATCATCACAAAGTTTATAATTTTATAGCCACTGTCCATGTGAGAAATACAGCATACCAGTACCCAGAAATTCACTTTGTTCCCCTCATTTTTATCTCTCATCACCCTCAACATAATCACTATTCTAACATTTATGGTTGTTGTGTACTTCCTTTCTTTTAATAGTTTCTATCTCCTACACATGCATCACTAAACATTAGAGTTTAACTTTGCTTATATTTTAATATTATAGAAATAAAATCTTACAGTATCTATTCATTTGTGACTCATTTCTTTTGTTCAAAATAATATTTGTGAGATTCATCTATGGTATTTCTTGTAGTGATAGTTCATTTTAATTGCTGTAAAGTATCCCATTATCTGAATGTATCACAACTTGTTTATCCATTGTACTATTTATGGAAATTTGAGTTGTTTCTGGTTTTAAGGCTATTACAAATATTGCTACCTTGAACACTCCTGTTTGTGTTTCAGTGTATAGGTGTGCACATTTTTTTTTGAGGTTTATATCTAGGAGTCAAATTGCTAGGTCACAGTGTTTACATTCTTCATTTTAATATATAAAACCAACCTGTTTTCCAAAGTCATTGTACCAATTTACATTCCTATTAGCAGTCTATAAGCATTTCCATTGCATTACATCTTTACCAAACAAGCAAATATTTGGTATGGTCAGATTTATAAATATTAGTCACTTTGGTAGTTGTATAATATGTTCTTATTGTGATTTTAATTTTTATTTCCCAAATGACTAATCAGGTTAAGATCCTTTTCATATGTTTGGTGGCCATTTGGATTATCTTTATTTTATTTTATTTTATTTTGGTAAAATGCCTATTCAAGCCCTTTTTAAAAATTGATTTGTAGGAGTTCTGTATGTATCTGGATAAAAGCCCTTTGTTCCTTAAGTGTGTGCTACAAGCATTTTCTATGTGACTTGCATTTTTACTCTTTTTTTAAAAAAAAATTTCTTATTGAGCTCAGAAAGGAAGGTAGAGGGAGAGAGAGATAGAAACAGCAATGATGAGAGAGAATCATTCATTGGCTGCCTCCTGCCAGCGCGCTACTGGGGATCAAGCCTGCAACCCAGGTGTGTGCCCTGACCAGGAATCGAACTGTGACTTCTTGGTTCATAGGTTAATATTCAACCACTGAGCAACACTGGCCAGGATGCATTTTTATCTTAACAATGTACATACAAAATTTTTTTCATTATGATTAACACTTTTTGTGTCCTATTGAAGATTCTTTCCCTGCTCCAATATCATAAAAATATTCTTCTGTATGTTATCATCTCAACACTATGTGGTTTTGATTTTCACATTTACTAATATATCTACAATCAATCTAAATTTATTTTTGTGTGTGAAGTAGGAATGAAGGTTCATTCTTTTTTTTCATATGGCTATCCAGTTGTTCCAGTACCATATATTGAAAAGAATGTTGCATTTGTCAGGGTCCAATCAGAAAAGAAATTGTATCAGTTTAATGTGGGGGGCAGTTGTTAATTGTAAAGTTGATTGTAAATAAAATTTAAAGTAAACTTGTAGGTATGTAAAAAGATAGGATGAGAACAATAGGTAACACAAAAGTAGCTTTATAATAAACTAGAGGCCCAGTGCACAAAATTCATGCACTTTGGCGGGGGGTCCCTCAGCCTGATCTGAGCCCTCTCACAGTCCAGGAGCCGCTGCACTCGCCAGCCATGAGCCCAGCTTCTGGCTGAGCAGTGCTCCCCCTGTGGGAGTGCACTGACCACCAGGGGGCAGCTTCTGCATTGAGCGTCTGCCCCCTGATGGTCAGTGCGAGTCATAGCAACCAGTCGTTCTGCCCTCCCGAAACTGGCTCTCTGACATCCCCCAAGGGGTCCCGGATTGCGAGAGGGCACAGGCCAGGCCAAGGGACTCACCAGTGCACAGTTGGGGCCGGGGAGGGACACAGGAGGTTGGTCAGCCAGGGAGAGACTGCGACAAGGCTCCAGGGCGTGTCCAGCCCATCTCAGTCCCAATCGATTGGACCCCAGCAGCAAGCTAACCTACCAGTTGGAGCATCTGCTCCCTGGTGGTCAGTGCATGTCATAGTGAGCGGTTGAGCAGCCTTAGCATATCATTAGCATGTTACACTTTGGTTAGCTGAACAGACGATCGGACACTTAGCATATTAGGCTTTTATTATATAGGATGTTTATATCCGAAGAACAATGTTTCCCCTTTTTTTTTTTTTTTTTTTAAAGTATCATTGCTGTCTTTGGCATATTTGTATTTCTATAAAAAACTTTCAAACTGATTTGTGTAGTTTCACAAAAAGAAACCTGTTGGGATTTTTTTTTTTTTATTAAGAGATTTCGTTTTGTTTTGTTTTTTTAATATATATTTTTTATTGATTTGAGAGAGGAAGGGAGAGAGATAGAAACATCCATGATGAGAGAGAATCATGGATCAGCTGCCTCCTGCATGCCCCCACACTCTGGGGATTGAGCCCACAACCAGGGCATGTGCCCTGACCTGGAATCGAATCTGTGAGCTCTTGGTCCTTGGGTCGACGCTCAACCACTGAGCCACACCCGGCTGGGCAATACTAATCTTTTTTTAATTTTTATATAATTTTATTAATTTCAGAGAGAAAGGGAGAGAGAGAGAAATATCCGTGATGAGAGAGAATCATGCATCAGCTGTCTTCTGCATGCCCCACACTGGGGATCAAGCCTGCAACCCGGGCATGTGCCCTTGACTGGGAATCGAACCCGGGACCCTCAGTCCACAGGCCAATGCTCTATCCACTGAGCCATACCAGTTAAGGCCCTGTTGGGATTTTGATTAGAATTTCATTGAATCTATAAATTAGTTTGGGGATAATGAAGATTTTTACAATATTGAGTTTTCTAATCCATGAATACGGCATGTCTCCCCATTTATTTATGTCTTTAATTTCTCGCTAATTGTTTTTTGTTTTGTTTTGGGTTTTTTTGTTTGTTTGTTTTTCTTAGTCTTCTTGTGTGAGAAGTCATGCATAGCTTTTGTTAGCTTTACTCTCCAATATTGGGTAGTATTGACATTATTGTAAGTATTTTTAATTTTTTTATTTCAATTTTATTTTGAAAAATTTCAAACCTGCAATTCCTTTACTTTTGAATACTTAGATCCCATTATACCCACCAATCTATATATGCAAAAGCCCAGCAATCTGCACAGCAGAACAACCAGAATGACCAGTGGCTATGATGTGCACTGCGGCAGCCAACCAGCCTGATCCAGGCCCCGATCGGCCCCTCCCCACAGCCAGCCTTGGCCCCAGCCCCACCCCCAATTGGTCCCTAACACCCCAATCAGGGGCTGGCTGGCCAGCCGCCCATGGACCCCGCCCCGGCTGGCCCGGCCCAATTGGGCCCCCATCGGGGCGGGCCGACCGGACCCCACCTGTGCACAAATTCATGCACCAGGCCTCTAGTAATTCAATACCTACCAAGATTTGCTGTATTTGTGTCAACAATACTTAATGAAGTATTTTAAAACAAATCTTAGATCTCATGTCTTTTCACCTATATATAATTAAGTATACATCTCTAGAAGATGTGGCCATTTTATTTATAATCATAATTCCAAGCCATATCCAAATTTCACTTTTTATTTCAAAAATGAATTTTTACTGGTATTTTGGTTGGTATGATCAGACAGTTTGCTTTTAATAGCATATTGGGACTTACGTTTTATGTTAAGTAATTTAATAATTTCAACTTACCTTAATAAGCATTCAAGTTATACTTAACAGTATTTAC